>CM045492.1:2858874-4064276 GCA_024704745.1 Rosa lucieae
TTATAATATTTCCTTCTCTTCCAGCAACCTTTGAACCTATCACATGACAAAGAATTATCAATTCTATCTGTGCAAAACTGTAGACCAGCATGAGGGTTTCGGTTACATAAAATAATGAAAATCGACCAAGATACTAATAAATGAAATAGGAAACAGATCGATAAGAATCAAATTTAAGCATATTAAGGAGATTCTACCTTTTATACCTTTAGCATCGCCAAAATTAGCAGGACCATCATGTCTATTTTTCCACCATAGTACTTGTTGTGTCCTCTGGCTCGCATCTTCACCACCTGCTCATGAATAGGATCACAAATCATAAAGAGAGAGACAGAGACAACAGTATCTGATAGTTGCACCAAAGTTTATAGATGAAATACCATTGGAGGTCACCGAAGCATGTTCTCTTTGATAGGTTGAAGCAGCAGAACTTGGAGATTTAGTTATATTTAACTTTTTTGCACCAAAGTTTATCACTAGCTTCTTCTTCTCTTTCACAGGCTTAGACTTGCCAGCATGCTTCCCAGTGTCCTCTACACTATCCAGACCATGAGACTTGCCCTTAATACGAACTTTGGAGGTCCTATCTCCACCATTTAACATCACTTCATCAACAAACTTGTGCTTCAATACGCTTGGCTCACTGACAGAGAAAATCTCTTCAGTAGGCTCACACTTCCAGCAAGAGTGAAGAATATACTTCTGGTTCTGCATTTTAGAGGAATGCATCTCATCATTCTTGTCCGACCCAAGGTATTGGTGATCATGTCCTCGAACACTCTGATTTGCTTCGGTATTACTGATTGAAATTTCCTGGTATTCCTTCTTCTTAGCAGGGATTCTGATTAAAGATTTCTTTCCACTGTCCTTGGTCTTTTTTGGCGACTTATCAACTAATCCTTTGAGAGACAATTTCAAGGGACGTCCATATTCACTCTTTTGTATTGGAGGGCCATTTTCTTCATCATCAGAATAGGGAGGAATAGAAAATATTTCTTCAGGAGCTGGCAACCCTGCAGCAGCCCTTAAGCTAGTAATTAAATCTCGTTCAGCTTTCGTCTTTTCGCTTCCAAAGCTCTTTCGCAGCATCCTCATGATTCTTGACCTGGCAGAAGAGATTCAACAGACGGTCAATTATTCTCTTCTATTTTTTTTTTTTTTTTTTTGGGGGGGGGGGGGGGCAGGGAACTAATATTTAACTTTAGCGAACCTGGTGGCACTCTCCACGACATGTGGCACATTTGTACTGGAGATTTCCATCTAACTGATATTGTTGATATTTTTCATCACTGGAAAAAGAAATAACACAATTTAGGAAACAAGTGAAAAATTCATATTAATGTCAAACAATAATTTTGCATTTATATATGATGGAAAGGAGGCTTCAGAGGGAAACATTCACCAACATAAATGCATGATATTAAAAATGATTTGCCCTTTTCAAAAAAAAAAAAAAATGATTTTGCCTGCTAGCCAGACCTAAGGCTTCTGAAATCTCAGTAAAGAAAGAAAGAGTGAACAGAATGACATGTCATTCCATTACTTTTTGCTAAATGAAATCATGTCTCCTGTTAAAATTGGACAATCAACCATTTTCTTTATAGAAATTGGTCTTCAGAACCAGCGGAATCAGATAGTATACAAAATAATCAACCTGATCCCATCACAATGGCAATGTACCCAACGCTGGCAAATATCACAGCAAACCATAGGTGTTGATTCTGAATCTCTATAAACCTACAAAATGCCAAAACGGATATTGTCAAGAGTGTGCATCTCACTAATTTTGTGTGCCTGTGTCTGAGGCATGTATACAGTGTGTATGCATACAGATAAGACAGATAATAGAATCCAATGATATGCTTAAAAAATAAGATATAACGTTGAAATTAATTAGTACATGAATAAACTGTAGCTCCTAATAATAATTAACTGATCAATCAAATACAACAAAAATCATAAAAGTCAATTAAAAAAAATAACCTCAGGAAAATAGTCTAAAAAATAATTAGTACCTTCAAGCAAACAGGGCAATAATTCCCCTTAACAAATAATCGTCCACATGCATCACAGCAAGTATCCCAAAAACCACCTGTCAATTTAACTAGCAAAGCATAAGTCTATGACCTCCTTCCAAGTTAGCTAACCGGGTCATAAAAATATGAAACTTAAGAAAAGAGAGGGGGAATAAAAATGAACGGCTTTGGGTTCCGTGAGAAAGAGAGGCCCATCAAAGATTATAATTGTATAAGCGTCTTACACAAACAGAATTCAACATGAAACATGTTCCTGATGGATTTTAATGACATATAGAAGCTACACCAAATGCAAAACACTACAACACCCCAGAACATATAACTTGAAAGGGTGTGCGAGATGGTATCACATCAATAGGCATAGTGTGAGAAGGCCAGAATCTCACAAGGTGCAGAAGTAGTGCAGAACACAGAAAACTAAGATATTACAAAGTAAAATAAATCAGAAAATCACAATAACAATCATCTTGTCATCAGTGTAGGCAAATAATAAAATTACTAGATCAAAATAGTAAAAATACATACCTTACACTCAAACCATTTCCTGGCACGTTTGACCCACAGCTGAAAGTACTCAAATGAGGAAATAAAATTACATTGTTCCAAATGCATTCTTCAAAAAGTAGTCCAGATGGCATGTCTAATTTCTTCTTCCAAAAGTACTGGGATGTGGTCAATCAAGATATGTGCCTTGCAATTTACTTGGAAAAAGGTGAGTTGTGGCTTGATTCCAATTTTGCACATTTATGCTCCATACCAAAGCTAACGGACCCAAAAGATGCAACACTCTTTTGTCTTATTGCTCTCTGCAATTTCATATGCAGAATTAGCTTAAAAGTGGTTTCAAACCGATTGAAAAAATATGGTTGCAAGATAAAATTTCTCCCTTGTAAAGTGCCTATGTATACCAACTAAGTTAATCTCTAACAACACTTTGATGGAAAATAAGGCCGTGCATTTCATGTACAAGCTCAAACAGCAAGAAATAAGTTTCTTTTCTCAGAAATTGGATATACTTAGCTTATGACATATTGGAATGGCCTTTTCTTCAGGCAATTTTAACAAAGTTAGGTTATCCAATACTCTATCTTGGTACAAGGAGAACTGACTCCACCAATTTGTTCTAACTCGAGAAATAAGACAAGGTGATCCTCTATCACCCCATATCTTTTTATTCTCTATAGTGAAGGTTTGTCTGCCCCTAATCTCACATGTTTTAAGCAATAATGTCATTAAAGGCCTTAAAATGTGCCCTCAAGCACCAACTAACCATCACCTCATCTTTGCAGATAATAGCATTCATTATGGCACTGCTACAAATGAGAAGTGTGAGCAGTATAGAAGGTATGAAAGGGCAAATGGACAAAAGGTAAATTTTCAAAAGAGTAGTGTGGCTTTTAGCAATAATGTATATCAAAACAGGTAGTTGGAAGTTGGAACTGGCTTCTATTTTAGAGGTTAAATGTGTGGAAGAGCATGATAGATATTTGGGGCTCCCCATGAGAGTTGGGAAATCAAAAACTGCAATCTTTGAGTACATTAAAGAGAAGCTCACCGAACAAATTGTCAATTGGAAAGCTTAGTGCTATAGGTAAAGAAACTTTGATCAAACCTGTTGCGCAAACTATGCCCCTTTATGCTATGAATTGTTATTTACTACCTAAAGGTTTACGTGATGACATTCATCAATTGTGTGCTTCTTTCTTTTGGGGAGATACTTATGAGAAGAAGAAGATCCACTGGACAAGTTTGAGAAAAATTGTGTCTTACAAAATTAGAGGATGACATGGGCTTTAAAAATATTTATGCTCATAATCTAGCAATGCTTGCCAATGAAGGAAGGAGAATTGCATCTAACCCTAACTCATTAGTTGCTAGATTGTACTCATTGCTCATTTTGGGAAGTTGAATTAGGAGACTCCCTCGTTCCCTCGGACTCTTGGAGGAGTGTTGTAATTGGAAGACCTGTGTTAAAAGCGTGTGCAGTTGCGCATTGATGATGGCAGCCATGTCAACATTTGGAATGATTGTTGTATGACTTGTATCCCATACTGTGAAAAATATTTGGTCCAAAAACCGGTGCAGTGTGCTTTTGAACAAGTTTCGAAGCTTACTGACATGCATGCTAGACAATGTTCCTTAGTTGCATGAACGCTTTGTTTTTTTTTTCTTTTTCGATAGACATGAACAGTTAGTTGGTTGTATACTATTCATGTCAGCTGATTTTAAATTTCCATTGGCAACTATTTAAAGTGAAGCTATTTTTAAAACATTATGCTGGGAGTTGAAGACACTGTGCGAAGCATGTAAAAGCCCTTTCAGGAAGATACTTTATAAATGCATTCATGTTGTAAATATTATTCCTTATGTGGCTGTCCACGTTATTAGTTAGGGACCTACATGTAATATATCAATAGTTTAAACACTTATCATGTAAACCCTACCTCTATATAAGGGAGGCCTCTAAGACTGAATAACACACTTCTCTATTTTCCCCTCATCTCTCTTTATACGTTTCTTACTCTCTACAAAGTAAGTCAATACTTTTTAACACGTTATCAGCACGCTCTGCTATTTTTTCTTAAAACTCTATGATGATCTACGAGTTTATGGTGCAACGTTGTTGCTCTTAACTATAACTCATGATCTATGAGTTTATTTATAATCTATATCAATTATACATATTAGGGTTTATGGAGATATCGGCATCATATCAATGTTTTGTTAATTAATAGCACGGGAACTGTCCCCTGTATGTTGGGGTTTTGTTTATTTTTTTTTCCATTCTTCATCTGACATGTGCTTCTGCAACCCTATATATATATATATAGTTTAATATGGTTATGGCTTGTTGCGATATGGTTGTTCACACTTTATCAAGTACACTATTATATATAGTTTAATATATCCTGCTTCACAAACACGTTCCTTTGTACTTATATGGTTTACTAGCTATGATTCTCTAATCGCACTTATCTAGCTATATATATATGGTTTCATAATTCATATGATCTAATTGCATGTTCCTGTATACTATACATATACATATACATATTATATTATATATGAGTATATGTTGTTAACATAATGGATATATTTTTGCTGTATCATTCTTTATAGCATATCTGATATTTATTTAATTAAATTTATCTTATATGTTTTATCAATTAAGCATATTTAATATTCATAATACAAGTGAACCTGAAGTTTCACTACTGCTACTCGAGCCA
Organism: Rosa lucieae; assembly: GCA_024704745.1. Classification (NCBI taxonomy): domain Eukaryota; kingdom Viridiplantae; phylum Streptophyta; class Magnoliopsida; order Rosales; family Rosaceae; genus Rosa; species Rosa lucieae. The sequence goes on from CM045492.1 coordinate 2,864,141, forward strand.
GAAGTTTCGAGTACATATCCGTTTGAACCCGAAGTTCAAAAATACGGAATTTTAGAACCTGAAGTTCTAATCATAAGAACACGAACCTGAAGCTTCGTGTATATAATTGCGATCCAATGTTCATTTTTTTTCGAACCTGAAGTTTCGATATTGATTACTTATTTGTTAAGAACCTGTAGTTCTAACACTATACATGGATCCTAACATACCTCATCTTCATTGTGGCAGGAAGATGACGAATTTGGCAAAATTGGATTTTGTCGCCCTTGACATCTCTGGCAAGAACTACCTGTCTTGGGCCCTTGATGCAGAGATTCATCTCGAAGCCCAAAACCTTGGGCCTACAATCAAGGAAGGAAACTCAGCGTCCCCGCAGAATAAAGCTAAGGCTATGATTTTTCTGCGCCACCATCTCCATCAGGGATTGAAGGACGAGTACTTAACTGTCAAAGACCCACTTGAGCTATGGACAGGTTTGGCAGATAGGTTCGCTCACCAAAAGACTGTTGTGCTCCCTAGAGCACGTTATGAATGGACGCATCTGCGCCTTCAAGATTACAGTTCTGTGATAGATTATAATTCTGCCATGTTCAGGATCACCTCCCAAATGAATCTTTGTGGAGAAACTGTAACTCAGGCCATGATGCTTGAAAAGACCTTCTCCACTTTTCATGCCTCCAACATGGTCTTACAGCAGCAATATAGAGAAAGAGGATTCACCAAATATTCTGATCTCATCTCTTGTCTTCTGGTGGCTGAGCAAAACAATGAGCTCTTAATGAAGAACCATCAGTCTCGCCCTACAGGATCACAACCATTCCCTGAAGCGAATGCTATTTTTACTAGTGGTTATGGCAATAGACGTGGTGGAAGGCATGGCAAAGCCCGTAACCGTGGTCATAGACGTGGTCAGGGTCGACAAAATGGCCAAGCTCGTGGGGGCTACAACCAGCAGTTGGGCCCAAGGAACAATGCCAAGATTACTAAAGGGAATGGTCAGATGATCAAACCTCATAAAAATGAAGACAGTATTTGTCTTAGATGTGGTGGTAAAGGCCATTGGGCTCGCACCTGTCGTGCAGAAGACCATTTGGTGGCCCTATACAAAGCTTCCTTGAAAAAGAAACATGTGGAGACAAACTACATTGACCACTCTGACCCTTGGGATTCATCTGAGCCTATAGACATTACTCCGCTCGATGTCTCAGATTTTTTTGCGAACAATGGAAGCAATTTTGATGATATGACCAGTGGTGGAATTCTTGACGACTACTAGTTGTCAGCCTATGTTTAGGCATTTTTTTAAATTTTTTTCCTACATTAGTCACCTTTTGTTTAGGCCTCTGATTTTTTTAAATCTGGTTTGTTCCTAGCTATTTTGCAAGGCAATAAAAAGAAGTTTTTTTTTTCTGGATATTTTTGCTCTATCATGTGGTTTATGATGCATCTATTTTTTTTTGACGTCAAGGAATTATGATGGGTATATATATATATAATTTTTCTCTCGTACCCAAATGAATGACTAAATTGTTTTTATCTATAAATGATCTATAATATCATGTTTTTATTGCCTTAGTCAGACTAATTAATTAATTATTATTATTATTTCTTTTATGAAGGCATGAACATGGATTTTGGATGCTCTCAACTTATGAAGGATGGAGAAGAAATATGTCTTGCTGACAGTGCCACCACACATACGATCCTTCGCGATCGGGTTTATTTCTCCACTTTAACACCTTCTAAAGCCAATGTGACTACTATCTCAGGTCCTGCAGACCTGATTGAAGGCTCCGGAAGAGCCCACATTAGGCTACCCAATGGAACTCAATTGTCCATTCAAGAGGCTTTATACTCTTCGAGATCCAGAAGAAATCTCCTCAGTTTTAGAGATATCCGTTTAAATGGATACCACATTGAGACCACAAATGATAATCATGTGGAATATCTTTGCATTACATCCAATAAAAACTGCCAAAAGCATATATTGGAAAAATTGGTTGCCCTATCATCTGGGTTGTATTACACAACCATTCAACCAATTGAGGCATACCATGTTGTGAACCAGCAGTTCAAAAATCAACATACATTTATGCTTTGGCATGACCGTTTGGGTCACCCTGGATCCACCATGATGCGTAGGATCATTACAAATTCCAATGGACATCCATTGATGACTAAACATATTGTTTTGCCAAGCAACCCTTGCAAAGCCTGCTCACAAGGGAAATTGGTGGTTAAACCATCTTATGCAAAGATAGATATCGAATCCCCATCTTTTCTACAAAGAATTCAAGGGGACATTTGTGGACCTATTGACCCATCTTGTGGACCATTTCGATATTTTATGGTCCTAGTTGATGCCTCTACAAGATGGTCACATGTTTGCCTCTTGTCTACCCGTAATGTGGCATTTGCCAAACTACTTGCTCAGATAATTAAATTACGAGCTCAATTCCCGGACTACTCTATCAAGTCCATTCGTTTAGACAATGCTGGTGAATTTACATCTCAAACGTTTGATGATTATTGCATGTCTATGGGAATTGAAATTGAACATTCAGTTCCTCATGTTCATACACAAAATGGTTTGGCAGAAGCTCTTATTAAGAGACTTCAAATAATAGCTCGCACTTTGCTAATGAAAACAAAGATGCCAGTTTCTGCATGGGGACATGCAATTTTGCATGCAGCAGCTTTAATTCGGTTGAGGCCCATAGCCAACCATCAATATTCCCCATTACAACTTGTTTCTGGGAGCCAGCCCAATATCTCCCATCTTCGAACATTTGGTTGTGCTGTTTATGTGCCTATTGCACCGCCACAACGAACAAAAATGGGCCCTCAACGTCGATTGGGAATCTACATTGGTTTTGATTCACCATCCATTATTCGGTATTTAGAACCCATGACGGGTGATACCTTCACCGCACGGTTTGCAGATTGCCATTTTGATGAGACAATATTCCCGCCGTTAGGGGGAGATAAGACTGTTCCAAATGAACGTCGTGAATTAATGTGGACTGTACCCACTATATCTCATCTTGACCCTCGTACTAAAGAAAGTGAAATTGAAGTACGAAGGATTCTGCACCTTCAAAATATTGCTAACACAATGCCTGATGCATTCACTGACACAGCAAAAGTGACAAGATCACATATCCCAGCAATAAATGCACCGGCAAGAATTAATGTCCAAATTGGACAAAATAATGTGGCGGCCAATGAGCCATCTACTGCACGCCTGAAGCGTGGCAGACCTGTAGGTTCAAAAGATTCAGTTCCTAGAAAGAGGAAAACAAAGGCACATCTGAATCCTAATGAAATCGCCCCTGAAGAGAATATTGGGCAAGACATTAATGTCCGATCCACAATTCATGATTCTGTGACTACAGAAGAGGAAAATGACATCGGTGAGACACCAGCCCATGAAGAGGCTCAGGTACCTGAAAATAAGGAAATTTCCGTAAACTACGTGTACACCAATGAGTTGTGGGATCGTAGAGATATGATCATAGACAATATATTCTCATTCGCAGTAGCTACTGAAATAATAAAAGGCGATGACACTGAACCTCGCTCTGTTAATGAATGTAGACAGAGACATGACTGGCTCAAATGGAAAGATGCAATCCAAACTGAACTAAATTCTCTAGAAAAACGCAGTGTTTTCGGACCTGTTGTCCAAACACCACCCAATGTCAAACCGGTTGGATATAAATGGGTATTTGTGAGAAAGCGTAATGAGAAAAATGAGATTGCAAGATATAAGGCGCGACTTGTTGCGCAAGGTTTTTCACAAAGGCCTGGGATAGATTATGAGGAAACATATTCTCCCGTAATGGATGCTATCACATTCCGCTATCTAATAAGTTTAGTAGTTTCGGAAAAACTTGATATGCAACTTATGGATGTTGTTACTGCATACCTATACGGTGAGTTAGATACTGATATCTACATGAAAGTCCCAGAAGGACTTAGGTTGCCTGAAGCAACTACAAAACCACGCAGTATGTACTCAATCAAACTGAGACGATCCTTATATGGATTGAAGCAATCTGGACGAATGTGGTACAACCGCCTCAGTGAGTATCTACTTAAGGAAGGATATGTCAATGATCCTATATGTCCTTGCGTTTCATTAAGAAATCAAATTCTGGTTTTGCAATAGTCGCAGTTTATGTCGATGACATGAATCTGATTGGAAGTTCTTCAGAACTTGAAAAAACTGCTGAATATTTAAAGAAAGAATTTGAAATGAAAGACCTTGGAAAAACAAGGTATTGCCTTGGGCTGCAAATTGAGCATTTGGATAGTGGGATTCTTGTCCATCAATCTGCTTATACAGAAAAAATTCTGAAGAGATTTGGTATGGAAAAGGCTCACCCACTGAGTACCCCAATGGTTGTTCGGAGTCTTGACACTATGAAAGATCCATTTCGTCCAAGACAAGATGACGAAATTATCCTTGGTCCAGAAGTACCATATCTTAGTGCTATTGGTGCCCTACTTTATTTGGCACAATGTACAAGACCAGACATTGCATTTGCAGTTAGTGTATTGGCAAGATATAGCTCTGCTCCAACATCACGCCATTGGAAAGGCGTAAAAGACATTTTACGCTACCTTCGTGGTACAACAGATATGGGTTTATTCTACACAAATAAATCTGTTGATAATCCCAATTGTTGGATATGCTGATGCAGGATATCTCTCTGATCCGCATAGAGGTCGCTCTCAAACAGGATATGTTTTTACTTGTGGAGACACAGCAATTTCATGGCGATCATCTAAGCAAACACTCGTGGCAACTTCCTCTAATCATTCAGAAATAATTGCTTTATATGAGGCTGGCCGAGAATGTTTTTGGTTAAGATCCATGATTCGCCACATTCGAAGCACCTGTGATTTACCTTCAGTAACTGACAAACCAACAGTCATGTATGAAGACAATACTGCTTGTATTGCTCAGATTAAAGAAGGATTCATCAAAGGTGACAAGACTAAGCATATCGCGCCAAAGTTCTTTCACACTCATGAGCTTCAAAAGAATCAAGAAATTGCAGTGAAGCAAATTCGATCCGACGAAAACTTGGCTGATTTATTCACCAAATCTCTACCTAAGTGTACTTTCCAGAAGTTAGTGGAAGGGATCGGATTGAGACGACTCTCGAAGCTATCAAGCGACGCATGCAAAGATCAGGGGGAGATTGCAATCAGGGGGAGCATCAAGAAACATGCTACCTAGGACATATGCGCGTTGTGCTCTTTTTGTCCTTCGACCAGGGTTATTTTTATCCCACTGGGTTTTTGTTACCTGGCAAGGTTTTTAACGAGGCAACAATAAGCGCGTCCAATGCCATCATCAATTGGTGGACATCCAAGGGGGAGTGTTGTAAATATTATTTCTTATGTGGCTGTCCACGTTATTAGTTAGGGACCTACATGTAATATATCAATAGTTTAAACACTTATCATGTAAACCCTACCTCTATATAAGGGAGGCCTCTAAGACTGAATAACACACTTCTCTATTTTCCCCTCATCTCTCTTTATACGTTTCTTACTCTCTACAAAGTAAGTCAATACTTTTTAACAATTCAAATATTATTATAAATATAAAAGGGTGTTGCTATTGCCACCCTACTATTTTCTTAGTTCACCTTATAGACATTTGAATTATTGAAAGACTATATTACCCAACTGCAAAATGACTAATAAGTACATTAATCTTCTAAAATACAAATTTATAGGGAATACATACAAAGACTACTTGATTTCTCATTGGATAACATCAATCTTCATCTTCTCTACCCAAATTAAAATTTATTTCTATTTTTTTGTCTTTTTGTTGCCTCCTCAACATTAATTCGTTATTTAGTTCACAAAACTATGAGTGTTAATTTCATCAAAATCTTTGCAATACCTTTTGTGAACACTGAAAGTAAAAATTTAAAACATGAAAAACAAAACTCTCTTCTTCATTGCTCATAGTTGGTAACTTACTAATCTTTTGACATTGATTGAAATAAACGAACATTGAAAGTGAAAGAAATAATAAAAAAAAATGGAAGTAAATCAAATTATGATTTCATTAAGAAACTTTAATATATTTTAATTTTTTTTTTTATAGGTATAAATTAAATGAGAGATTTTCGTTAATTTTTTTTATATTTAGATATGTCATATAAGGATATTTCTGGAAACAGAAATGAGTTAAATAAGTAAATTTAATAATCAAAATTAATATGTAGAGTGTAATGAGCATGTAGGGTGAACAAAAAAAAATGATAGGGTGACAATAGCGACACCCATATAAAATCACTGTACAAAACAAAATCCCTTTTATAATATATAGCAACCGCAAACCCAACTTTCATATATGATATAATTAACATCGAGAGAACTAAGCTTTGTTACTGGTCTTACCACAAATTTTAATATGAACGAAGGCTCAGGTAGACCACGGTTAAATTGGGCGGTTTTCAGGCCAGTGAAAGAGTGATATGAAGAATCTGACTTCGTGGGTCCCATTTCTTTCTTAACGCGCCTATACTCGCCAATTTCATCTCCTTCCATCCTCTTCCATGAAACCAGCACCGAACACCTTACCAGCCCCCGATTTCAAAACCATAAACAGAGGTGATGATCTTCTCTATTATCAACTGTGCAGTCCTATCACCCGCCTCGATCTCAAAATTGACATCGGAATGGTTGAACAGAATTACCCCAACTGGTCCTTTCACTAATCAGCATCGATTACTCCAGCTCCAACATCAATGGAGTTTTTCAATGCTGGTCCACTGAAGAAGACACAAGGGTACACTCCCTTTTTGCTTTCTGGGTGGAGAGACTTCTGCAGGGCATTTTTTTTTTCATATCATTCTTCTTTCTACTTTTGGGTCTTTTACTTGAGCTTTCATTGATGACAGAATATATATTGGGTCCAATTCAATTGAAATTGTTAGTGGAACCAATAGTTTTTGCTTTGTGTAATCTCTTTTCCGTTGATTAGAAACTGTAGATTTATTTGCTTCAAAATCTAGTCTCTAATTGAGTAGTCTTCTTTCATATGCAAATCATTGCACCTTGATAATATTTGGGTAAACTTCATTGATCTTCGTTGAGATAGCTTGATGATTTCACACTATTGTTCAATTTTCAATTCGATGAATTGCCTTCGTTCAAGACGCGATCGACTGTCTCATCGACCTTGGAGGTGCAACTGTTGTAGACGGCGAGGTTCTAGGCCGAGGGCGGCGAGGTCGATAAATATATATATACGAAAATGTTCACCTGATCAGTTATTGACCAAGAAGATAATGTTCAACCACCATTAGATGTAAATCCAATGGCAGAGAGAATTATTATTAAATTGAGTTGTTTTGTTTTCCACCATTTGATGTAAATCTAAAAGTTATTGAGCATAAATTCTTTGGTCAGCAACTGACCAAGTGAACACCATTGGTATATATATATATATATATATATATATTCTTGTTAAAGGAAAAACATATTGTGTGCCTTCGTCAAAGTGATTGACAGAGAGGGAATCAAGCAATTACCGTTTAACATCAATCAGCGTGGATTACGAACCAATCATTAGTTAATGTCATCATTGTAATTGTTCTTTCCATTGTAATTCTCTCCCTATATAAAGGGGTTATGAATGAAATAAGTAGACCAATTCCAATTCCCATTTTACTTTTACACGTTATCAGCAGCCTCAGAGCAAATAGCCAAGAATTTTCTAATTTCTTTCTCTTTTCCGTAAAAAAAAAAAACAAAAACCTAGAAGAAAAAAAAAAAAAAAAACTTTTTCTTCTTCTTCTTCTTCTTCTCTGCCGCCACCATAAACCAGAAAAAAAAAATTTCCTCTGCCTAGCATCTCTATCCCAGCTCAGCGTGCTGGCACCTGCACAGCAACCCACCGCGCACAGCCTCACATACCCTTCCACATCGATCCACCGGATATCAACGCTCCACCGGACACCCGCCAGCGGCCCACCGTGCACTGCCTCGCATACCCGCCTGCAGACCACTTGCACACCCAATAGCAATTTGCTCTCCGCACCCAAGCCGCCTGCTGCACATCACCGGCATCCAGCCTCCAGCCTCAATTCCGTCGCTGCTTCCTATACCAGCGATGCTGCACCTTGCCTCCTATCCCAGCAGCCCCACAGATCGACCAAATCAAATCATTCTTCCGACCTCCAAGATCAGCCTCCTTCCCTATCGCCCATCCCCGTGCCCATACACCGCAGCTCGCCTTCAACCTTGCAGCCCCGCCTTCAAGGTGTCCCAAATCGGAGTCGTCGGCGCTGCCTCCACTGGTACACGAAAGGAACAAAAGAAAAACAAAGAAGAAGACACGAAAAAAAAAAAAAAAACCGGCCCAAAGAACAGGACCCGGGCCAACAATTTCCAAAAAAAAAAAAAAAAAAAGAGAGAGAAAAAAGAGAGGCCCTGCGGCCCAAGAAGGAAAAAAAAGAGCAGGCCTCTACAGCCCAAAAAAAAAAAAAGCAAAGAAAGAAAAGAAACAGGCCCTGCGGCCCAGAAAAAGAAAAAAAAGCAGGCTAATAAAAAGAAAAAAAAAAAACAAAGCCCACTGCTGAAAAGGGAGAGGAAGCGGCCTAGTTTCATAAGCCCAAAAACATCTCTACGCACGCCTGCATCGACACGCCCGTGCGCTAGGATTGTTTTATTTTTCGAAACCAAGTATGTTCTCTTTAATTTATTTAATTTCATACTATGGTAAATTCTCATTATTTATTTTCTTGAGCATGCTATATATTTATAAATTTTTCGAGCATGCTTAGTTAGATTATATTAATTATTTTACGCATGCTTTGTCATTTATGCTTTATATAATTATCTTTAAGCCATGATTATATATTTGATTTTTGAGCATGCCATATATATCTATATATATTGTTATATATTATTTATGAAATTTTGAGCATGTTTTTATGTTATTTACACTTATATAAATTATGTCTACGCATGCTTTGTATTTTACTATTGTTTACATTTTATTTTACGCATGCTATATTATTGCTATTATTATGCGTAGCATATAATTTGTTATATATTTGTGAAATTTGAGCATGCCATGTAGTTTATTTTTATATGCTATATTTAAATGTGCTATGATTATTTTTAATGCAACATATCAATACCGTTTGGCCATGATAATGAAAATTCATGCGCATTATACACACACTTACTGTGATAAAGTATTTTCACATAGCATCGAAAAAAAAATGTGTGACCATTACGAATCTTGGTCTTGAAATCTAATTCATACGTTTGGAAAATAATTTACATGGATGTCTTTATGACTACGTAATTTATATCTTCTCTCTTGTTTTATGTAGATGGCTGATCCAACTCGACCTGAGTTTGACATCTTGGACTCAGAAGGACTTGAGTACCATCGTTGGGTTTCCGATATGGAAACTGCCTTTATGGCAAAAGACTACACTGCCACCATTACTGATCTCAAAGATGATGAACTATCTAATAAGGTGAAAGGAGATGCCTTAATTTTTCTGAGGCGACATATTGATCGTAGCCTACGCTGGGAGTACCTTCAGTTGAAGACACCCAAAGCACTGTGGGATGCCCTTAAAGGACGTTTTGGGAACATTCACGATACTTTGCTCCCATGACTGGCTGTTCAGTGGAATGGAATCCGCTTGCTTGACTATAAAAAGGTCAATAACTTCAACAAGGACATGTTGCGCTTAAAGGCACGTCTCAATTTCTGTGGAAGGGAAATCACAGAAGATGATATGATCTACAAGACTCTTACCACCTTTCCTAATTCAGCTTTTATACTAGCGAACCAGTATCAGTTGGATTATGACAACAAAAATCACAACCTTCAATAGTTGATAAGCCTACTGCAAGTGGCTGAGAGACAAAATAAGATTCTCTTGAATAACAATGCCAGGCCCACTGGGACAAAGAAAATTCCCGAGGCTAATTATGAAAAATGAAAGGTGGAAATAACTCAATAAGGGGGTTTAGACGTGCTGATCCCTACCCACGTGGCAACAATGCCACGTGGAAAGGGACATGGGGATCATGGAAACAAGATGCCAAAGGAAAGAGTTGACAATGAACCATGCTATAGGTGTGGATTCATTGGGCATTGGTACAAGAACTGCCAACAAACAACAGAGTAGCAGCCAATTACAAGAGGTATAGAGAGTCTAAAGAACAAGTGGCTACTATATGGAAGGAGGTCATGACCTAGACGTCAACCTTACAGTTGCAGACTCTAATGGCAAAGAGGAACTTGCTAAGTCAATGAATGCTCTCAATCTTGACTGATCTGCTTTATTCATTTTATTTTCCAAAGACAGTTGTGAAGGCATGCATAATGCCTCATTTTTAATTAGACTATTGTTTGGTCTTAAAGTTTATTTTCAATCATGGATTGATGAATAAGATTTCTGAACAAAGACCTTTGATTTGCTTATCGTTGGCTTATTAATAAATTTTGAATTTTATGCACTGAATTTATTCAAATTTATTTCTATACACATATTTACATGGTTCGACATAGCACTATAAAGATGTAAAGCAATACATCTAGAGAAAAATTATTAGAATGAAAAGAATACCATTCTACGCAAATAGAAATACTCTAAAGAATATGAGTTATATTTTTTAAATACCTCCCATTTATTTGTAGGAATGAATGGAGGATAACTTGAGTGCTTAGATGATAGTGGGACTACCCACACAATATTAAGAAATAGGCAATTATTCATTGAACTAATAGCCTATAATTCCTCTGTGACTACGATGATTGGATTATCAAAACTAATAAAATGGCGAGGAACTGCCAAATTTTTGCTGCCTAATGGCGCAACATTTCAAGTCACAAACGCTCTATATGCACCAAGAGCTAATCGAACCTTGTTAATGTTTCAAAACTATTTGTGCCAACGATTATCCAGTAAAAACACACCGTGAGAATGGATCTGAATCCCTCGATATTACATCTAATGACTGTGGAAGGAAACACATCTTAGAGAAACTTATGAGTCAATTTAGTGGACTATACCTCACTACGATTCAGATCATTGAATCCTATACTGTCACCAACAATGAAATGTGGGACACTGACTCATACAGGCTTTTGCATGACCGCCTATGGCACCGAGGTCGTAACATGATGATCCGTATTTTTCAAGAACTCACACGGACATCCCTTCTTTCGAGTGAAAAAAAAAAAGGGAGAAAAATCCGCCACACTGTAAGGTGTCGGTTCTAGTATTGCTCAAATGCAGTCATTGCCTTCTGAAGTACTAGAAGCACTACCTCCCTCCCATTATGCCTTATTGACTATTTCAAAGGCACATTACTCGTTTTGCAAAGCCTGCTCTTTAGCAAAAACAGGATCGAGACCTTCCTATGCTAAAGATACAAAACAAAACATTCCATTCTTACAAAGGATACAAAGAAATGTCTGTGGACCTATCCATCCAGAATGCGGACCATTCAAGTACTTTATGGTTCTGGTGGATGCTTCGACAATATAGTCACATGTCGTTTTATTGTCCACTAGAAATGCTGCAATACTCCTAGCACAGACTATACGTTTAAGGGCTCACCACCCTGATCACCCTATCAAGTCTATAAGGCTTGATAATGCTGGAGAGTTTACATCAAAAGCATTTGATGATTATTGCATATCTATTTGGATCAATGTAGAGCATCCTGTACCCCATGTGCATACACAAAATGGTCTTGCAGAAGCCACCATCAAAAGGCTACAGATGGTGGCTAGGGCATCGGTTATGCGCACCAACCTGCCTATATCTGCATGGGGTTATGCAATATTGCATGCAGCTTTACTTACTCGTTTAGACCCACGCTAGCCAACCATTTCTGCGTACCAGTTGGTAACTGGATATGAGCCTGACACTTCACACTTACGCATATTTGGTTGAGCAGTATATGTGCCTATTGCGCCCCCACAGCGCACCAAAATGGGTCCTCAGAGACGATTAAGTATTTATGTTGGATACGAATCCCCAACAATTATCCGCTATTTGGAACCCTTGACAGGCGATCTCTCTACCGCTAGATTTGCGGATTGTCACTTTGATGAGACAGTCTTCCCGCCTTAGGGGAGATAGGAAAAAGGATTTTCCAAGGGAACGACAGGAATTGTCGTGGTTTGTCCCCACTCTGTCTCATCTTGATCCCCGCACTTCATAAAGTGAAAGTGAAGTGAAAAGAATAATCGATCTTCAGAACGTAGCAGATTCGATGCCTGATGCGTTTACTGATATCGTAAAAGTGACAAAATCACATATACCAGCTGCAAATGTGCCTGCAAGGTTAGAAGTCCCCAACAAGGGACACGGTGCCGCAGATAGAGGCACTGCAACCGCACTTAGTGGAGGTGTGGTTGAGGCCGTGGCTCCCCAAGGAAGAGGGGGAGGTCACTTAGTTCGATTGAGACTCACCCAAGGAAGAAGAGGGTGAGTAAGGCACAAACCAATCATCAATGTATAGAATCCCTCTCATGAGATTGTCTCTGATTATAGTTATGTCCACGAATCAATACTGGAGGACGCTCCGATGTTTGAAATGATTCCAAAAAACAAAGAAATCTCAAAGGATTACGAGAGTACGTATGAGTTGATAGAAAGATCTTCCATACACATTGATGATATTCTGTTGCTCAAGGAATCATAGAGCACGATGACTCTGTTGAAAAATGTCAACAAAGAGCAGATTGGCCTAAATGGAAAGAATCAATCCAGGTAGAATTAGATTCTCTGACAAAGAGACAGGTATTTGGTCAGGTAGTGCTAACCCCACCAAGCGTAAATCCTGTAGAACAGAAATAAGTCTTTGTCAGAAAGCGTAATGAGAAGAATGAAGTCCTGAGGTACAAGGCTCGCCTTGTGGCGCAAGGTTTCTCACAACACCCTGGAATTGATTACGAGGAGACATACTCTCCCGTAATGGACGTTATAACGTTCCACTACTTAGTTAGCTTAGTAGTTTCCAAAGGACTGGAAATGCAGCTCATAGATGTGGTTACTGCATATCTCCATGGGGATATAGATTCAGAGATATATAAGAAAGTGCCTGATGGCCTTTACATTACCCAAGTCGAGTGACTCTAAACCACGGAGTGCGTTTGCAATTAGGTTTAAACGCTCACTTTACGGATTAAAACAATCCAAACGGATGTGGTATACCCGTCTAAGTGACTACTTGATCGGGAAGGGATATAAGAACGATGAATTATGCCCCTGCATATTCATAAAGAAAACAAGTTCCGGATTTTCAATTGTAGTAGTATATGTCATAACTGGTACTCTTGATGAAATAAGAGAAACCGCGAGCTACTTGAAATCCGAATTTGAGATGAAGGATCTTGGGAAAACTCGATTCTATCTAGGCCTTGAACTAGAACACTGAGTTTGTGGAATATTAATCCACCAGTCTGCATATGTCCAAAAGTCAGGCGAGATAACATGGACAAAGCACATCCTGCTATAGACCTGTAAATGGACCGGATTTTGATCTGGACCCGCTCCAGATCCGTAGCTATTAAACGGGTTTGGATCGAACATTTTGATGCGTTGATCCGTTAATGATCCGAATCCGTTAACCCGTTTAATAAACGGATCGGATTTGGATTTAGGTCGACCCGATCCGTTAATGATCCGACCGTTTTAGTAATAAAAAAATTTATTTTTATTAATATATTATTATTTTTTAAAAATAAAATATAAAATATTAAGATTTCTAATATTACTTTTTTTTGCAGAAATCTAAGAGGCAGTCTTCGTAATTTTATTTTTGATAATGTAATTTTATTTTTGGTGATACTCCTCATGTAGATCATGTTATTTTAATATTTTATTAATATCTTATGAGATATTATGATATAAATTTAATATTACTATTTAAAATTTAAAAATATTTGAAATTATAAACGGATCGGATTAGCGGATCGGGTATCCGTTAATCCGACGGATATGGATTTGGATCGAGGTATCAATGATCCGCCGGGTTAACGGAGCGGGTTTGGATCAAATTTTTTTTTTAGTAAACGGATTTGGATTTAGGTCGATCCGATCCGAATCCGATCCATTTACAGGCCCTAGCACTCCCATGATCGGTCGAAGTTTGGATGCAAGGAAAGATCCATTTCGTCCAAAGGAAGATGACGAACAAGTGTTGGGAGCTGAGATTCCCTATCTAAGTGCAATAGGCGCATTATTGTACTTAGTCCAATTTATTCGACCAGACATTGCATTCTCAGTGAACTTGTTAGCTAGATTTAGCTCAGCGCCAAAGTAGAGTCACTGGAATGGTATCAAGAAAATTTTCGATACCTAAAAGGAACCATTGACTTGGGACTGTTCTTTCCCTACAGAGAGACAAGCTACAGAGAGACAAGAGGGATCGCAGATGGAACTGCAATCCCTAGAGGAAATGTTGATGGTGAAAACGCCACTCACTACACTAAAATGTCAAATGACGTTTTGGTTGGTTTTGCTGATGCTGGATACATATCTGACCCACATATCGTTCCCAAACTAGTTATGTATTTACCAATGGGAACACGGCGATATCTTGGAGATCAACCAAGCAAACCCTTATGGCTACCTCCTCGAACCACTCAGAGATCATTGTTGTACATGAGGCGGTTCGTGAGTGTGTATGGTTAAGAACTATCATTGCACATATTCGAGGGATTAGTGGTTTGAGTTCTACCACTGAAGAGCCTACTTGCATTTATGAACACAATGCAGCTTGCATCGAATAGATGAAGCTGGGTTGCATTAAGGGTGATAACACAAAACACATATCGCCAAAGTTGTTCTACAATCAGCAACAACAGACCCTCCTCAAGATTCAAGTGAATCAAGTAAGGTCTGAGGAGAATATGGCAGATTTGTTTACCAAATCACTGCCTAAGGCCACATTTGAGAAACATGTGAAAAGCATAGGAATGCGAAGACTTTCCAAGCTCACTTGATTAATGTAATGATCAGGGGGAGATGTAGACGTCAGGGGGAGTCTAACACACACATGTCATTCTCAAATGTAGAAGGTGCGTTGTGCTCTTTTCCTTCGACCAAGTTTTATTTTTGTCCCACAGGGTTTTTATTGTTACTTGGCAAGGTTTTTAGTGAGGCAACAACTCATGCACCATTTCATCTTTGACTTGGCACAAGGGGGAGTGTTAAAGGAAAAACATATTGTGTGCCTTCGTCAAAGTGATTGACGGAGAGGGAATCAAGCAATTACCGATTAACATCAATCAGCGTGGATTACGAACCAATCATTAGTTAATGTCATCATTGTAATTGTTCTTTCCATTGTAATTCTCTCCCTATATAAAGGGGTTATGAATGAAATAAGTAGACCAATTCCAATTCCCATTTTACTTTTACAATTCTATTAAATTTCTCAAAAAAAAAAAAAAAAAAACAGTTCAGATCAAAAGGTGCAGAGCGTACGGTCCAGATTGCACCTCTACAAAATTATTTTCTAATAAATAATTGATATGTTATTCAGAATATAATACATAAATAATTTTTAAAATTTCAAAACTTCTAAAAATTGTAATAAATAGCTTTGGGGTAGGCAAAAATTCTCGAAAATTCTCACAAACTCGACGTGACGTGTACTTTAATATTGTGTCTCAAACCTAGTAGTAGTTAATGGTCTAACTATTCAAAATGCGAGTTAATAGAAATATAAAAAAATAAAAAATTTAGTTGGTTGATCGAGTAGATCAATCTCATAACTATTACATAATTTTTTGAATTTTTACCCCGAAGCTTAAAATTATGTACTTGGCACATCTAACGGATAGTATCTTAATCTCACGATCCGACTTTGCCCTTGCACATTGAAGCTTATAACGAACAAAAAATATCGTTATTAAATCTTAGTCATTTGATCGAGCCGATCAACATCGTAATGATGATAGATTTTTTCAAATTTTGGATCCAAAGCCTAAAATAATGTTCTTGGCACATCTAACGGAAGGATTCTCAAGTGTAGGATCCGATGATGGCCTTGCCCTCTTAAGCTTGTAGGGGAAAAAATAAGGTTATTAAGCCTTAATCTTTTGATCGAGCCGATTGACATCTTAGCGATGACAGATTTTTCAAAATTTTGGAACCGAAGCCTAAAATAATATATTTGGCACATCTTATGGAAGGTTTCTCAAATGTACGATCTGAAGACGCTCTTGCCCTTCGAAGCTTGGAGTGATAAAAAATAGGTTTAGTAAGCCTTATCCTTTGACCAAGCAGATTGACATCCTAACGATGAAGGATTTTTTTCAAATTCTGAACCCAAAACCTAAAATAATGTACTTGATACATCTGATGAAAGGATCCTTAAGTGTACAATTTGATGACAGCCTATCTCCTGGAAGGTTGTATAATAGAAAATAGGGTTAGAATGCCTTAATCCTTTGACCGAGCGGATCGACAACCTAACGATGACGGATTTTTCTAAATTTTTGTCCTAAAGCCTAAAATAATATACTCAGCATATCTAATAGAAAGCTTCTCAAGTGTACTATCTGATGATGCCCTTGCCCTTTGAAGTTTGTAATGAAAAAAAATAAAGTTATTAAGTTTAATCCTTTGACTAAACCAATTGACATCCTGACGATGACAAATTTTGATTAATTTTGGACTCCAAGTTTAAAATAATGTACTTAACGCATATGACGGAATGATTCTCAAGTGTACGATCCGATGACGTCCTTGCCCTTGGAAGGTTGTATAGGAAAAAAATAGGATTATTAAGCCTTCATCGTTTGACCGAGCTGATCGACATCCTATCGATGACAGATATTTCCAAATTTTGGTACCGAAGCCTAAAATAATATACTTGGCACATCTGACGGAATGATTCTCAAGTGTACGATTCGATGACTCCCTTGCCCTTTGAAGCTTGTAGGAAAAAAAACAGTTATTAAGTCTTAATTCTTTGACCAAGCCGATCGACATCCTATCGATGACGAATTTTGTTGAATTTTTGACTCGAAGCCTAAAATAATGTACTTGCCACATCTGACGGAAGGATTCTCAAGTGTATGATCCGATGACATCCTTGCGCTTTGAAGGTTATAGAGAAAAAAAAAAGAGGGTTATTAACCCATAATCATTTTACCAAGCCTATCAACATCCTCTCGATGATGGATTTTTCTGAAATTTGGAGCTGAAGCCTAAAATAATATACCTGGCACATATGATGGAATGATTCTCAAGTGTACGATCCGATGACCTCCTTGCCCTTAGAAGATTGTATAGAGAAAAAATAGGGTTATTGAGCCTTTATTGTTTGACCGAGCCGATCGACACACTAACAATGACGGATTTTTTGAATTTTTGATTGGAAGCCTAAAATAATGTACTTGGCTCATCTAACAGAAGGATTCTTAAGTGTACAATCCAATGACGGCCTTGGCCTTAGAAGCTTGTAGTGAACAAAAATAGGGTTATTAACCCCTCATCCTTTGATCAGGCCAATCGACATCCTCCTCTCGATGTAAGATTTTTTCCAATATTTGGATCGACATCCTAACGATGACGGATTTTTCTAAATTTTTGACCCAAAGCCTAAAATAATATACTCGGCATATCTGACTGAAATCTTCTCAAGCGTACTATCCCATGATGCCCTTGTCCTTTGAAGATTGTAATGAACAAAAATAAGGTTATTAAACCTTAATCCTTTGACTAAGCCGATTGACATCCTAACGATGACAAATTTTCTGAATTTTGGACCCGAAGCTTAAAATAATGTACTTGACGCATATGATGGAAGGATTCTTAAGTGTACGATTCAATGACGTCCTTTCCCTTGGAAGGTTGTATAGGAAAAAAATAGGGTTATTAAGCCTTCGTCATTTGACCAAGCCGATCGACATCCTATCGATGAAGGATTTTTCTGAATTTTGGAACCGAACCCTAAAATAATGTACTTGGTACATCTGACGGAATTTTTCTCAAGTGTACGATCCGATTACGCTCTTACCCTTTGAAGTTTTTAGTGAAAAAAACATAGGTTATTGGTTGACGGAGCAGATTGACATCATAACGTTTACGGAATTTTATGAATTTTGAACTCAAATCCTAAAATAATGTACTTGGCTCATCTGCTAGAAGGTTTCTCAAGTGTATGTTCTGATGACGCCCTTGCCCTTTAAAGCTTTTATTGAACAAAAGTTAGGTTACTGGTTGACGGAACGGATCGAAAGCATAACCATGACCGTATTTTCTGAATTTTGAACATGAATCCTAAAATAGTATAATTCATTTTTCACCATTGTTGTTGTTGAAGGTCCTTATCACTTTAAATAGAATGTACAAGTTATACAACAATAGTGGGCACATTGATATAGTTTAATGTTTGCGAACATTAATTTTTTTTTCTTCTAACCATGTATGTGTATCTACAAAGTATTTATAGACGTTGTGTGAAAAAGTCAGACTTCAGATATGGTATTCCAATCATCGGTCAACCTAAAGGATATATAGGCGACTATGATTGACTAAGTGAATCGAATTCGAAACTATGGCGAAATCGGCTAAATTTTTTAACAACATGCAACTTTTTCTAATAATCTCATCCAAACCCTTTGTTTCCCCATTTTCGTATTGTCCCCATAGGGTTGTCTTTTTCGAGGAAATTCATATAAAAATATAGAGTTATAAGAGTAGCTACGGTTGAATTTTTTACAAGCACCGTTAAAAATACTAATATTCACTTTCAAATGTGGAGTTGATAAATATTGCGGTATTAAGCGTCCTTCGGTTGATCTACTGGATCGAACTCATAAATGTATTGAAAAGAAATGATTTTAGGACTTGACACCTAAAATAATATACGTTTCACATCTAATGGTCGATGTGTCAAAGTCTCTTTCTAAACTATATATAGTCCTTTTTTTTGGTATTTAAAGGTGTACTCAATTAATTTCATATAACCAATGAAGATGTCAAAGAAAATGAGTAGACGTTTAATGAATTAGTGAGAAAAAAGAATTGAAAATAGACAAACACTATTAACAAAAGGGTCTTTCTAAATGTACACGGCAAATATCTATGTAGACCCAACAAGTTTTTTACACCCAGCAAAATGATAAAATTTTCTAATTACTCCCACCAATTTTTCCAATAATACCCTTGCATTTAATTAAACCTAGCAAAACCCACACCCAGCAAAACCGGATTATCTCCCTTAGTTGAGTTACTTTTATGATCCACTATGCAATACAAGCACTCTTTGCACTAACATTTGATACATGAACCTGCCTAGACTAGCAGTTGTGTCCACCATGTGTAGTAGTTACTTAAACATCAACTGGAGTAAGACCTTTTTTTTTTCAACACACAAAAGATTCGAGGAAGTTCTACAAATAAATATGCAGTATTTCGTATACAAATCATAATGCGATGTAAATCTTATGCCCAGTTTGTGGTGCTATGTGGCTTCTCTTCGTATCAATGAGGGTGCAGGTACGGTCTTAGTTTTATCCTTACCTGTTGGATGAGATTCTTCTTTCACTGAAGAAAATGCCCTATCTAAATTATACAGTTCCTTTGAAAATCTACTAGGACTAGGAGAACCAATTATGCCAGTCTTAGTTGGGCTCGAGTAGTTCCCCAAAAGAGAAGTTGGACCAGACCTAAGTTGACCAACTCCATTTTCACGGGGCAAGGGTAACATTGGTGGCTGGCTCGAAATATCGGTTTCTTTTCTACAAAACTGGTCTTCTACAATGCCATAGGTATTCCCTCTTCTCATTTCCTGAGCAAGAGAACACCAACAACAGAAGTTATAAGAAGGCAAGTTAAATCTCTGTCATTTGGATCCTCCAAAAGCCACCATAGAGCAAACCAAAAACACAGAGAATTATACTATTAACTGCAAGAGCCTCTCGAACAATCTCATTGTCAATATTAACAGCAACCAAGTTAAAGATCTAGAAAGGAGCCATGCAAAACAGAATAAATAATATCATAATATGAACACACATGTTCTCGAACCCAAGTCTGTCCATATTCCACCCAAATACACAAAAGCTACAGAACAGTGATACATATGCAAGAGAAATAGAAAAAAGAGTGAACACAATGAACTACTGGGTATGAATAGAAAAAAGAGTTTCAAACTTTATGGTTTCTTTTGTTATTATCTTTAATTATCATGACTATTACTGTCATTTCGTACGAGGATATAACTGGCTTTTCATGCAAAATTGATTTGCTGGGTCTAAATAGATAATTGTTGGATACATTAGAAAGACCCTTAACAAAATTGAATCACACAACACTAATCGGACAACACATCAAATTTGCCCCTTGTCTGAGTTAATCGTACTTTTTCTTTTTCTTTTTGAAATTGTTGTGTCTTTGAAAGCTGAGCTATGAATCAAAGACAAAGGAAGAAGAAGATGAGAGAATGGAAGAGGGAGAAAACGTGAGAAAATTGAGGACTACATTGTGACTGGAATATTTTGATTACAACCATCCAATCTCTTTATATACTAAAGCAACTTATGAAAAATAACAACCAACACAGTAAAAATAACCAACACTCCTATATTACCCTTAACATCCCCCCTCAACCATATGCTTGGGTACCAAGCATAATGATTGGAATACATGATATAAAACCCAAATGCACAGTTCATCTTCTTCAGTGCTCGTGCTGTGATCAGTGGGCAGCTGCAATGCATCCAATCTCATCCAAGCCTTATACTATTCCAACCAAGCCTTTGTAACTAGCAACTTTGGCATCAATATCAACAATCACTTCTGTTGGTTTAATAGTCAAATCACAAGCAGTTTTGCATCAATTCCCACTCATTGCAAACCAAATCATTGCAGCAATGGCCACTATCCAACGTCTGAAAAGACACTTTCACCAAGCCATTCATGCCATTCATGTCAGCAACGCCAATACCAGGATCATAGTTGTTGCAATTACCACTGCATAAAATCGGGTCATCGATCTGCTCCACCAGAACTCAAACCATAACCAATACCAAAATCAGATCCAAAACCACCCAGCAAAAAAAAAAAAAAGTTCTACAAATGTGCACACAGTCAACTAAATCTTCTTCTTTAACAATCACATAATGCTCTTCTTCAACTTCATCACTTCTTCTTCTCAAACTATATACAACTAATCATCTACTTCTTCAAAACGCAATCAATTCTTTATCTTCAAATCATCAATTCTTCCTGTTCAAACTATATACAACTAGTTCATCTACCTCGTCAAATTCAATCCATTCATCTTCTTCAAAATTCACTTCTTTCACAAATATTTACAACTAATTCATCTACTTCAAAAACCAATCAATTCTTTTTCCTTCTTCAAAATCCAATTCCTCTTCAAATATTCTATCAATATACTTCAACATAATAACGTGCAAAGTAGACTGATGAAACAAAAACGACTAGGGAAGATCTCATAATAGACTAGCACATCAGCAGGATAGTGAAGCAGAGCAATAAGAATTGCAGAGGAGCCGATGAACAACAAGTAGAGATGAGTGAATCGACCGGAAAGAGATTACTAAACTATCTGTAATTGTATCAAACCATGGATGTGAATCGGCACTCCAATTCCGGTGGAGACCGACGGAGGGAATCGCTTGTCTGCACTCGAATCGGAAAACGACGTCACACCGAATAAGGCCATTAAATCTTGATATCGATGAGTTTCGAATTCCGGAACAGAACAACGACGGTGAAAATCTCAAGCTTCAAACAAGGATCCATGCATGGCAGAGGGAGAAACTGAATTTAGGGGTTAGGGTTTGGAATTGGGGAAAATCAAAATTGAATGAAACTGATAATGCGGAAGCAAAAGATAGAGGAAGCATGAACATCTAGGTCACCGATCGACCTGAGCTCCTGATACCATGAAAGCTGAGCTATGAATCAAAGACAAAGGAAGAAGAAGATGAGAGAATGGAAGACGGAGATCGAGAACGTGAGAAAATTGAGGACTACATTGTGACTGGAATATTTTGATTACAATCATCCAATCTCTTTATATACTAAAGCAACCTATGTAAAAAAAACAACCAACACAGTAAAAATAACCAACACTCCTATATTACCCTTAACAGTCTTCTCCCTCCAGCCACACACAGTAAACACATTAATTTACTGTTGTGAAGTAATTAAACTGGAAAACCAAAAAAAAAAAAAAAGACTTTGAACTTGTTCCAAACAATCGCGGGAAATTTGCAATCCTATTTTAGCGCCTCTTACCCGAGCTCTCTCTCACCCTTATTCATTCTCACCCACCAGAATCAAGAAGAAACACTCTCAGATGTGAAGAAACACCCACAGATCAATCATCTCCCTTCCACTCTCATTAGCCCATCAAAGATACACTCTCAGCACCACCATATATTGCAATGCATATCTCTCTCGGTCTCTCTATCTCAGTTTACAACTTCCGCCATTGATCGAAGGTAAGGTCTCACATTTATTTTGAGTTACGCTGTACATATTGAACTCGAATTTGGTATTAGAGTTGTATAGCGAAGTCAATTTGGGAATTAGAGTTTTCTAAGGAAGCCGATTTGGGTGTTGGGTTTTAGGGTATATTGAAATCCACTTCACATTTTTCTTCATTTTGATCTGATGTATCCATGTCTTATCCTACTTATTGTTACCATTCACCAGATACCATATGACTTGCTGTCTCCTCCGAACAAAGGCAACTGTTTGAGTAAGGAATTGATTGTCTTGAACTGTGTTGAAATTTCTCCATATGCCACAATGGGTATTGATTTTTCTTTGATTTCTAGGTTTCTCATTGTCTGCAAAAGCATTGCTGTTCAGAAATCATTCCTATTTAGTATACCTCCATCTGGACAAAGTCAGCCATTAAAAGGTTGATTATTTTTGTCCCTTTTGTCCTGCAATTTAGCTATCACAAAGAATTCACAATAGTTGTTTGTTTTTTGGTCTCATAGGTTTTTGAACATATATATGCATTACTTGGCTAGCACATATGATTGGGTTGCCGGGGATGAGACTTTTGCTTTAAAGGCAGAGTCTTTGTGGTTTTTAAAAAGCGATTTGGAATGTGAAATTGAATGGCTTTTGTCCCTTTTTGTTTCCAGCTCTCTTTTAGTAATGATTAAAATTGCTATTTTTTTTTTCCTCCTGCGTTTGGATGAACTGTTGATAATGGTGTCGTCATTAACGTGAGGATTATAGTTGTTAGTGTGGTATGAATTTATTGATATGTATGGTTTGCAAGTTGTGGCTGGAGAAATTGAAAACTTGATTGTAGTTTTATACCTTTGTTGGAGTGTTAGAGTACATTTAGTGATAAGCATTTTTTAGGATGGTAGGTTTACAAATTTAGCATGAGAAGCAAATGATGCAAATTCATGCTGAGGTATGCCAGAACCAAATGCAGATTCTTGGGGTCGTGGCTAGGTTTGTTTGTCAATTTTTTGGGTCAATGATGGCGTTAGAGGTGGTTTAGGGACTCTGCCACCTCATATTTTGCAGAATTTGTAGCATCCAGGCGGACTGCGTGACAATGGGAAGCCGGATTCCTATTTTCTAAGTTCCTCTAGACTGTAATTTAAACCCCTTGCTACATGGTACATGTACTTTAATTTTGGATGTAGTCTGACAAGGTTTTTTTATTTGTTACTTATAGTCTGTGCATGTCGGTTATTTGAAATGTTACGGCATCCAATGTTATTATGCCACTAAAGTGCTGTTTTGCCATAATTTTGGATGCTTATTCTGGATGGGGTTTGATATTAAGAAATGATTCCAGTTAGGGATATAGAAGTATTTCACATGATAGAAATCATTCAGATTTTGAAGTATTACCAATGGCAGTAAAGTTTCTGACTATCATTATCCTTGTACATCCAAGTCTCATTCTATAATTTGTGCTATAATATACACTTTTTCTTTTCAATGTATTTTCAACCTTTTCTACTAGCATCTTCATCATTTCCGCATCATTCAGTACTGAGGATCACACAACCCTTTTTTTGTCATTGACTTTCACAACTGTTTACTTAAGAAAGTGGGTTTTCTGTATTTACATCTTTGGTCATGTGCTACTATGTAATTTTCTATTTTAAGAAAGCCAAATGTGGGATTGTAGCTTTTGAAATTAAAAAGTCAAGCCTAAACAACAAATATAAACTTATATGTAATTTCATCTTTAAATGATGTATTTGTTAAGTCATTTTTGAAAAAAGGGAATATTGATTAAATGATGATCGATATTTACTGATAATAATACAGAATATTTATACAAGAGAAGCCTAACGTGCTACAATACTACTACTACAATCTAGGAGTTCAAACAAGGTAGGTGATCATATTACATCTCCGGGTAATCCTATGACATCTCCTAATTGAATTACAATTATGAAACATGATATTCTCTACACTCCCCCTCAAGTTGGAGAGTGAATGTCTCGAGCTCCCAACTTGCGGATCAAAGGAATGAATACGTCCTTTCCCAATGCCTTCGTGAAAACATCAGCCAATTGGTATGAAGAGCTCACGTACTTTGTAGCTACTGAACCATCTTGAATCTTATCCCTGATATAATGACAATCCATTTCTATATGTCTAGTCCTTTCATGAAAGACAGGGTTAGCTGCAATGTGCAAAGCTGCTTTATTGTCACAATACAACAAAGCAGGCTTCTTTGAATGAAGAATATTTAAATCTCTGAGAAGATTATTTAACCATGTCAACTCACAACAAGTACCTGTCATTGCTCTATATTCAGCCTCAGCTAAAAAGAGTGAAATCGTCCTTTGTCTCTTTGACTTCCAGGAAATTAGAGAAGAACCAAAGAAGACACAATAGCCCGTAGTGGATCTCCAAGTCATGGGACAACCAGCCCAATCTGAATCACAATAAGCTCGAAGTCTAAAATCACTTTGTGAAGGAAGAAAGAACAAACCTTGCCCTGGCGTGTTCTTGAGATAGCGAACAACTCGTAACGCTGCCTCCATATGAGGTTTACGTGGCTCATGCATAAACCTGCTCAACACATGCACTGTAGTTATTAGGCTTGATTCAGGCCTTGAGATGGTGAGATAGATCAATCTGCCAACTAATCTCCTGTAGCGTGAAGCATCCTTAAGAAGATCTCCTTTATCTGATAATTTCAATCCACGCTCCATAGGAGTATCAATGGGAGCTACTCCCAATAAACCTGCATCACTGATGATTTCCAATGCATACTTTCTCTAAGAAATATAAATCTCACTGGTGGAACGAGAAACTTCTATGCCAAGAAAGTACTTTAAATCACCAAGATCCTTAATACGAAAGCGGCTGTTGAGAAAATTCTTTAAACCAGAAATAGTGATAGGATCATTACCGGTGATTAATATATCATCGACATATATCAATAAAGCAGTGAATGACTTCCCCTATTTGTGAGTGAACAATGAGTAATCTGCTTTAGATTGAACATACCCTGCTGATTGAATAGCATCAGAGAATTTTGCAAACCATTGCCGAGAGGCTTGTTTTAAACCATATAATGACTTGTTAAGGCGACAAACTAAGTTCTCCCCCTGTCGCCGAAGACCAGGAGGAGGTGACATGAAAATTTCCTCATCAAGGTCACCATGTAAGAAAGCATTATTGACATCTAACTGATGAATGGACCAATTTTGAGCAGCAGCCAAGGATAATAAAAAACGAACATAAATAATCTTTGCAGTAGGGGAGAAAGTCTCATGATAATCGATACCTTCCATCTGAGTGAAGCCCTTGGCAACCAAACGGCCTTTGTACCGTTCAATAGAACAATCTGAGCGATGCTTGATCTTGTAAACCCAACGACAATCAATAGGTGTTTTCCCAGCCGGCAAAGAAGTGAGAGTCCAAGTATGATTGTCCTCCAATGCTAGCAATTCAGAACGCATGGCGTCCTGCCATTCTGGATGGGATACAGCTTCAGCATAACTGCTAGGTTTTGTGGCCTGGGTAATCTGAGCAATAAAGGAGCGATGCGAAGGAGTGCAATGATGATATGAGAGATAATTACACAGAGGATAGCGCGTACCTTTGACAGAACCTAGAGAAGAAGAAGACGACGAGTTTGGGAAGGCGGAGGTAACCTGGGAACACACATAATCACGTAATCGAACGGAAGGCTGAGTAGGCCGGGCAGAGCGACGAAGAGGTTGTGGATCGGGGTCAGGAGGCTGGAGGTCTGGTATAGGAGGTTGCGGGTCGGGTTGGGGTGGCGAAAACTCCTGAATGGGTGGGGGCGGCACAACCGCAGACGATGGTGGCGTGTGGGAGGCAGCGATGCAATCTGGAGCAGCAACAGGACCGACTGGTTGTGGGTGTGGTAGGGATGGGGAGACACCAGGTTGCAGGGGTGGTAAACGAGGTGGAGTCGGACTAGAAGGAGAAGGAGGGTTGACGCGGCGCGGTGATTGAATGGAAGGCGAACTGGAACCTTGAGGTGGGTCAATGGGGTGGACGATGTAGGGGTTGAGTTGGGAGAAAGGAGAGGGATTGGACTGAGCATGGGTGGGCTGATGAGTAGGGCCTGTTATTTGGGCCAAAGGGTGGACGTGAAGGGAGTGCAGCTCCGGATCAGAACGATCAGCAAGTTTAAAAGGGAAAAAAGTTTCATGGAAAAACAACATCACGACTAGTAAAAATCTTGTGACTAGAAAGATCTAGAGTTTATAGGCCTTCTGACCAGTAGGATAACCGATGAATACGCACTTGACCGCTCTAGGAGTAAAGTAAATTTATGGGTGACATTAACATTGGTAGCATAAGCTAAACAAGTGACGAAAGGAAGGAGGTGAGGAATAAAGACGCTCAAAGGAGTTTTAAAAAAAGAAAGAATTGGAGTGGGTAAACGATTAATAACATGAACAGCAGTGAGTACACATTCACCCCAAAATTTGAAGGAAGATTAGCTTGAAATTTAAAAGCACGTGCAAACTTGGAGGTGTGACGATGCTTGCGTTCGACTACCCCATTTTGTTGAGACGTATAAACACAAGAACGTTGAAAAAGCACACTATTTTCCTGGAAAAAATTTTGAAGAGAAAGGAACTCAGCCCCATTATCACTGCGTACACTTTTAATAGGAGATGAAAACTGAGTAGATACAAAAGCAAAAAATCGCTTGACCAAAGATTGAGTTTCATGTTTATGTTGCATCAAAAAAATCCAAGTGAAACGGGAATAGTCAGCCACAATAGTAAGAAAGTAATGAGCACCAGAAAGAGAAGGATGCTTATAAGGGCCCCAAATATCACATGAATAGATCAAAAGGTTAACAAATGAATATAACTAGTACCAAAGAAAGACGACTTTGCTTTGCCATGGACAAACACATCGCAAGCATTATTGGAAACTAACAAATATTTAAAAAATGTTTAGCAATATAATCTAGACGAGGAGACGAAACATGGCCCAAACGACAATGCCAAAGGTTGGTGGAGGACATGGTCATGTGACAAGCAGGTTGAATAGGTGATGAGTGATGTGGTTTAGACATGTTTTTCTCCGTCGCTAATGCCACCAAATAGTAGAGACCGTTACGTTGCTTACCCAAACCAATCATCCTCCTAGAACCCAAATTCTGCAAAATACACCAATAAGGGAAAAATGTTACTGAACAACTCAATCCCCTTGTAAGCCGACTAATGGACATGAGATCAACTTTAAAATTTGGTAAACATAACATGTTATGGAGATAATAATAGGAATTCAACGATACTGATCCTATAGAAGTTATGTGTGCCTTTTCTCCACTCGGAAGTAATACAGGAGGCAAAATGTGATTTTTATTGCTATGTGCCAATATGTCTAAAGATGAAACTATATGATCTGTTGCGCCACTATCAAGTATCCAGCGGTGAGATAAAGTTTTAGACAAACCTGGTGTTGTTGCAGCATTAACTTGAGAAGTCTGTCCGTCACTACCTTTGCCATTTACATTTAGCATTGTCAAAAGTTGTTGAATCTGTGTATCTGAAAGACCTAAGATAATTGGCTTCAAATCATCCTTACTTGTGCTTTCAGAGGCATTGTTCACAGAGGTCACACTTCCACGATTTCCGATATTCTTAGATTTGTGCTTTGCATGCCCAGGAGGATAACCATGCAATTTCCAACAAGTTTCAACAAAATGGCCATCTTCATTACAATGAGAGCAGTGGGGACGTCGATTAGAGGAACCAGCACGCCGATTTGGTTGATTTGAGCGAGGAAAAGAATTTGTTCTTCCATTCCTGATAGCCATGGCAGCACTAGTCATGTCATTTGACCCTTGAGCAGCACCAAGAGTATGTTGTCTCTCCTGTTGACAAATAGAAGAGTAGGCTTGATGCACCGATGGGAGAGGATTCATCATAAGAATCTGTCCACGATCAGCATCATAGGATTCATTCAATCCCATAAGAAATTGCATCAGTTTTTGACGATCTTGCTGTACTCCACAAGTGCATATTGAATCTGTATAAGAACCCAATTCATCCCACAAACCTTTCAACTTAGTGTAGTAGGCTGCAATAGAAAGCTGTTCCTGTTTGCGGTAAACAATCTCACGCTGAATTTGGAAAATGCGTGGAGCATAGCTCTGAGAAAAGCGTTCACGAAGATCCTCCCAAACTTCACGTGCAATAGCGTAGTAAATCACACTGTCAGATATATCTGGAGTAATCGAGTTCACATTCCAAGAGTGAACCATATCATTGCAACGAGACCATGCTGCATAATCGTCAGGATTGGTTTATGATGAAGGAGGCTTGATGGTGCCATTGACAAAACCAAGTTTATTCTTGGCATTCAAGGAGATTGACATGGCTCTTCGCCAAGTGGCATAATTATCGCCATTGAGAGGTTTTGTGACCAATACCAACCCTGGATGAGTGGTTCTGAAGAGACAATATTATTCATGCCTACCATGAGGAAAAGATTGCTGCACGAGAAGGTAGAATGCAGCGGCTAAAAGGATGTAGGGTTTGATACCTGCTCTGGTACCATGAAAAAAGGGAATATTGATTAAATGATGATCGATATTTACTGATAATAATACAGAATATTTATACAAGAGAAGCCTAACGTGATACAATACTACTACTACAATCTAGGAGTTCAAACAAGGTAGGTGATCATATTACATCTCCGGGTAATCCTATGACATCTCCTAATTGAAATACAATTATGAAACATGATATTCTTTACAATTTTTGTCAATAACTTATATGTAATTTGCTATTCTTAAAAAAACCTAAAGGCCGGTAGCTGTTGAATTTCAGCTTTCGCTCTATCCACTTTTATAGTTGTCTCCCCTGATTTGAACTGACCAGGAAGTCAGGAACTAAAACATTAAGAGGAGCATTGGCAATGCCATTGATGATCCAAGGAATCAAGAAGGATGTAATTTAGTATTCCATCATTACATGCCGAAAACCTAAATAGACCACAGTATGATGGGGGGTTTCTACAGAATGTAAGTGCTCTTATACACTCATATCCGTGCCTTTATTTCTTTGGCTACAAATCTCAGCTTTCACTTCATCTATACAATTGTGTGCCTTGATTTGCACTTAGGAGGATCATAATCAATAAGTGAAGCACGACAGTGCCATTGATGATTTAAGGACACATGAAAGGTCCAAGTATTCGGTAACTACTTCACGAAAGCCTTAGTATGATGGGGTTTCTACTCTATCGGTGCAGTTTTAATTTGTCTGTCTACAAGTCTTGCAGATGGAAACAAAATCAGTAGATGCATCTTATTTATCCCAAATGTGTGCCTTACTTTTTGTAATCATCAGCTATACCTCATTTTTTATATATGGTCGGCATGCAAAAAAAAAAAAAAAAAAACCCCGCATCATCGCGCGGGCTACTCGACTAGTTCATATAATTTCATGTTTTTCATTTGCTTAATGATTTCGGCCTTATAAAATTACAATTGGACCGCATGAGAATTCTTTAAAGTGCATCCTTATCCAAAATTCTTTTAATGACTTCCTCTTATTTTTGCAAAATTGTAGGTCTCGTTTAGTTCGAACACAGTTTATCTCTATATTGCAACAATAGCTGAACTGATTGAACAAAATACGTCATTCCATACACTATCCAATTGATTTTTCTTCTAGTTCTCAACTACATGCTGACCCATTTTTTTACATTTATTCAAGCTGAAGCTGTTTGGCCATGGTGAGAAGGAAGCAAACCGCTAATCGTATTCGAAATTCCACTTCGGGGGGTAATGCTAAGCGTGCCGGCCAAAGAACCAATAACCCGCCTGGGGTTGTACTTCTAATGGAAATACGTTGACCCCCGGACGGGGCTTTTAGGGATGCCAATTTAGTTTATGGTGTTTTACCATAATTCTCTCTAGCAATAATGCTTCCCAATTTAGTCTACGTTATGTTCCACAAGATAAGGAGGCACTGCATTATGGTTATTTCTTGATACATGTCCTGCCCATGCTAAGCTCAGCACAAAGAACACTAGTGTAAACCATGTTGTAGTCTCCAATGTGATGTTTTCAAAACCAAAGATATAGGGGATAAAAAAGCTTGTCAACTAATTATATTGAAATGGAAATTGCAATCACAATTTGGAATCTAAAATGAACTGTTTGGTAGTTTCTGAATATTAGGTATCTGAAATGGAAGTTGCGATCACCATTCGGAAATTAAAATGACCTATTCAGCAGTTTCTGAATTTGTAAAATTGTGTATATTTGCATTTCACCGACTTTATCCATTGCATTGCAATATTCCACACAATACAATAAAAATGTCTTATTGACCTAATGTCATCAACTTGAACTTAAGAAACATATTAATGACCAATGAACTCTCGGCTTTATTTAACAATTGTAAATTAAGTGGAATCTCCCTACATTGAAGTTTCTTTTCATGCCAATTTCAGACGCGCAACCTTCTGAAATGCTTATCTGTTTCTCCAAAACATTGTTCCGAACTCATCCATATAAATTCTTCCAATCTGGCACACACTAGCATTAAAAGCTTCTTCTTTTTTTTTTTTTCTTTTTTTTTTTTTTCATTGGAGGAATTTGGATGTTGAAACATGTTGTAAAGAGATGGCATGGCGATCAAACCTAGAGCTCGTCTTCACTGGAGTAGAAATGAAAGGTGGTAGTTTTGATGAGAATGTTAAACAGGCCGAGGTGTGAATTCAGCATCAAGTTGTGATTGAAGCCTAGTCCCGTTTGTCAAATATTCAGCATACAGACTCTAGTTTGGTCATATCAATTACTTAAAACTAACTTTCTAGGAGTTGGAATAAACAAAATAATGAAAACAGCCAATTTCATCTTTAGACAATGTTTTTCTGTAACATGTACTAGAATTGAAGTTTTTTTACCGCCAAATGCATTACAGATTATCTACATGTGTGCAAGTTCAACAATGGTCAAACTATTAGGTTGAGTTTATACACATCTATATTCAGAAAGTAATTTATACACTAGTTCTATACAATGAAAGTAATTTAAACTTGATTTCTCCAAGGAGCTCACACACAATTTCTATTTCCATGTAAGGAATAGATTGACAACAAGATTAAGAAATTCTATATATGGATATACTAGGATTGAGCTTGTAATCAAGGTGGTCTTGAACAACAATTAAACAGGAATATGTCCCATCCACCGGCCCTCTTTCGCTCCCCTATTAAGATGTATCCAGCAAGCCATAGTCAGTAACCACCAAAAATTAAAATAAAGCGATGCTAGGAAAAACTTCGGAATTTCTGACATCTCCAAAAATTTTCCATTCAACATGGCAGCAAGATTCCAATAGAAAAAAAAAATATGTATATATATATATATATATGGCAGCAAGACATGTTAGACACAAGAACATTAGTAACAACAAGAAAAGTAACAAACTATCAACAAAAAGCGAGTGCTCGAACATCATAAGCTAGTAGCATACTAAATACCTAGAACTCGAAAATAACAATAATCGAGACCATATCTGGTTTGGAAACCTTCTCCCCTGAATTACTAAGCTCACCGGAGGTCTCCGCCAGAAATTTTGGGTAGCAACAATAAGAAGAAAACTATACAAAAGAATCTTTTGTCATTTAATTGAATCAAGGCCTAGGAAGAAAGCAATTTACTGACATAATCATTTGATGCCAATGAGCTGGTATCATCGATTTTGGTTCCAAATGCACAGAGCTCAATCCTCTTCAAGCCAGCATATGTATAGAGATACCAACATCAAATAATAAAATGACAAGAAGGAAGAGGATGCAGAGGAATTGAAAGGAGTATTAGCATATTACTAAATCACACACATACAAATATTCACATTTTGGTTCAGCATTCATTATCAGTCAAGACCCTTGAGCTGCAATTTTGGGATTTTAATTTCTAGAATAAGAAATGGTCTCTCAGAAATTACCATTAAATTAATGCATTATAAATTGTCACTCTCTCGACAATTGAGTTCCTTCACTTCATGGGATTACAGAATTTTTTCTATTGATTTAATGAGCTAATTGGTTAAGCTTGCATTTTAAATCGAGGAAGTTTTTAAAACCCTTTCCACCTATCAATTGACATAACCCAGAGAATATGCTACCCGGCAATAATGAAAAATCTGTCTCTGAAAATATAATTTCAAGTTTCCATAAGATCACTTCTGAAAACCTGTTATGCCCCTTCTAGATCTGAAGTATTAAAACTCCAAGTTCACCACCTTCTGTCCTCTATAGCAAACTCTAATTGAATTTTTTTTAATAGTTTCCCTAAAATTATTAATAAGCTCAGTTCCTCAATTTAGAATGTGGAACAACCCTATTCTTTTCTCTTCAAGAATCATAATATTCGAACAAGTTCAGAAGCTGAATCGAATCATTGCCGGAAATGAGCCTAATCTCTATAGTTTCCTCTATGTCTTTCCAATAACACAGAAACCGAAAGGCAACAAACTTTATCCACTTGTATGTATGAGTATTCATTATCATTAAAGTACAACTTAGTTTCTGCAAGATGCACATAATACACATATTGAACTAGCTAAAAAGAATAACAGAGAGGACTATTGTACCTGGCTATAAATAATGCAGAAAACGATGCTAGCGCTGGGCAACCAACTCTCCTCAGAAGACTAGGATAAATTGCCTTCCCCATACTCTGCAGTCCTTTCAAGGTGCTTAGCAGCACATCGCAGGCATACAACATTTGAAGCAGTCAGTTCAAGTTCACCCCATAGCAGAACTTGGCCACCAGTTCGAAAGTTTTAGCCCACCACGAATATCAGGGATGTTTATATTGCATGCTTCTTATCCATCTTCGGATGCTTCTGAAATCAACTTTCCATGAACCCACTTCTTGAGAGCAAAAGAAACTGCATCAAAGACAATTTATGTGTGAACTTGGCAACCAAATAAAATTATAACTACCATTATAACATCGTGTACATAAAATTAGAGATCATTTTCTTAGTGAACTGTGTTTGAAGTTGAAAAGTTATTCCAATCTATATAACCAATAACTACAAGTGACTATACATGTCAAAATGATGTAAATGTAAACATGAAAAGAACAAAACTTACATTATGAAGAAGGAAAGACATTTCTCCAACTTCAACAACATCAGTAGGAAGCCCAGCGGTGCCAAACCTACATTAGCAACAAGAGAAGTTATAGTGTCAGTCAACAAATAAGGGAGAATGAGGGCAACTACACCAGCAATTAATGCATCTATGAACCCAACAGCTCAAATCCATTTCCTTCTTAAGAAATCTGTAAAATAGAAGCAAGCTCATTCTCCAAAATAGAATTAAGCTTCTGAAAACGCCCACATACACACACACATCATTCTATAAATCTGATAATCAAAATATTGACAGAGAAATGAAAAGGCAGCTAATTAAAGTGTTAGACTTGGGTTTCATTAGTATTTAGTAAATTTTATATAATAAAATAAAATAAAAATGTATGTACATATATGTGAAGAATTGGGCTAGTCTCCAGACGGGGGTATACCTCCCCATCCTTGAAACGGATTCAAAGGAAATTGCACCCACTGCACCCATATTCGAAAGAGTTGGGGAAGAATTCACCCAATTAGGGACAGTACCCAGAGAGATGATATTAAGTTATAGACCTACTAATAAAGGTTTTAGCACTTGCATGTGCAAACAGTAGCCAAAATCCTCCAGAATCCTCACATTATTTTGATAACATTCAACATATGATACCCAGTTCAACATGTGGACTCGTGTGAAATATACTGATTGATGGTAAAGACTGCAGACAACTGCAATTGTTTATTTAAGCAGTTTTCTCTCAACAAATATCAGGTTTTCGCACAAACTAATTGGGAATTGATCAGCAAATATCATGTAATCATGACAACCCAACCAAAAAATAACACAGTTTACCATGATACATTGACGTATCCAAAAGCAATTGCGTCCCACATTATTAGTCGGAAAAAGGGGATCATGAATGTGTATGGGTCGATGCTACATGGAGTAAACGAACAAGATATAAATAGTGGACGTCAAGAAATCCATATGTCATGCACAGATAAGAAAGCAAAGGATGCCATCATTACCTGCAACCTCTTTCCCTCTTTATATAAACTCCCTTTCCCTGTACGGAAATACGCATTTGCCGAGGATCAAAAACATTCCTAGGGAAGAAAAGATCAAATGTTAAACAATAGCCATTTAATGCCTGTATTATAAAAAACAAAGTAGGCTTATCATCAGTGTAAAGCTAAATCAAAGCACTATGAATGATAGAAAAATAAATAAATAACTAACTAAATAAATAAATAAGAAATCGTTATCAGCAATTGGCTTACCCAAAAAAATAAAGAAATTCATCAGAAGGTCTCTGAAGTCCTGCAATATCATTAGTATGGTGGTTAAGCAAAAGCAATCTAGTAATAATCATTGGCACAAATGTGGAACAGAAAAGGACAGAAAGTACTGAAGTTGAAATGGAACTTCAAACTAAACCCAGCCACATGAAATTCACCAGAACAAGACAGGAGAAAAATTATCAGGACATGGAATACTATTTCCAGCATTGCACAATATATCTGGAATCTTTACTCAGTGCTTTGCAAGAGCACGGAAATTTCTTTTGGGTGGATAGGGTCCATAAAAGCAGTCTGGTCCCGGTGTCTACAGCCCATCAAAACTCTATCACTACAAGAATTGTGGATTTCTATATTTTGGTGTATTTACTTACATTGGTGTGGCAAAAGCCGGTTCAAAACAGCGTAAAATTCTGAAATATCCCTTTTGTTTAGTGAAAAAATTCCCCTCTATTGAATCAAACAAGCATTCACCTAGGCAACTACAGTTATGCTATGGCAGCAAAGCCCATGGCCCAATGCAAGACGGGAAACAAATTAAAATATGCAGCAGAGAGAAATTGGTTGACACCACGCATATAAATTCCATTACTCTCTAATTTTTAATTAAGGTTTTAAATATGCAATACCTATTCTTGTTTCTTTAGTTAAATACATGTTTTAACACATAGCTTCACACCCTTTACAACAAAAACAGCGTTAGAAACCACAGTACAATCGTATTATGATCCATGGAAAAACTATAAATGTACAAAATATCCTACTATGTCTACGAAAGAGAAGATTATAAATGCTAGTATGATGTATTGTCATCCAACAGAAACCATGCATACTAACGAGACAAATATATAACGTGGCAAATGAAATTACTTGGTTCATAGGTAGGCCAAGAAGACACTCATGCTGGGGAAAACGCACAATTAGTAGTACCTACAATAAGAGTGAAACAGCAAGTTAAAGAAACATAGAGTACCTGTTGAATTTTTGCATTTTTCTTACCAGAAAATATGTCTGAAAATAATATCAAAGACCTGACTAAAAGAATAAGCAACAAACTTTCAAATGCAAAACTATATCATCCAATGCTCCACTAAGAGAGAACAACAGGTTAGTAGAGCCATTATTACTGTAGGCTCCAAGTTACTTAAATTGCTCCAGAAAATATAACATGTTCATGCTTCCTAAAAATGAGTAGGGAAGCAAGTGACAGTCCATGCATAGCCAAGGGCTGGTTCTAATTTATCTTCAACTTTCTAAACCAAAGAAAAACTCTCCAATTCACACATAGCACTCAGCTCCCCAACGTCATTTTTATTTTTTCAGCTACCAATTACATTTGCTTTTCAACTAGAATATGTGAACTTAAACATCCTTTCCAACTAGAATATGCCCTATCCCCAACTGAATAAGTACATATCACAAAGACAATGCTTAGGTTGTGGCCCAAAACTCGTGATATAATATTTACAGCCTAGTCAAACAGGTTATCAGTTCCATAAAGAATGGAATTTCAGCAATCTTAGTTCCCTTTGTTCCTGGTCTTTGAAATCAACTCAAGATGGACAGAACTTTGCGAACCTATCCTCAGTCAGAATTGTAAAGCAACACAAGAGACTTCAATAGAAATCAAGCTGCAGTATCATTTCCCTCTTTGCAACCACAAAAGTTGTTAATAGACTAGCTTGCTCAACTTTGTCAAAAATTGGTGATTGATGAAGCATCACGGTATCTAAAATCTGAGATAAAGCCTCAATGATTTGGTACCTTTTTGTGGCAACACTACATATCTAATTGTATGAGTTGATATATCAAGTCCACTACTGACCAGCAAAAGAATAAGTATTAAAGCAAAGTATGTGTGTGTATATATATATATATATACATATATATATATATATTTGGAAGGAAGAAAAGTATACTTTGATCAGGCATAATGTTCAGTCAATATTTAAAACTCTATATCACCTTTGACACCATTTTTGTCCCTACTGAAAAATGGTTAAATTTAAAAACCAAGCATTGATATAATTTAATTACATTAAGCCCGACGAGAGGTTTTCCAGCATTACTCACCAAACAGTAGGAATTCAAGCCACCAGAATAAGACTGATCCAGACTACGATCTGCCAAGAACTGTTTCAGTACCAAAGCAAGGGGTGTAGCGGCTGGAAACTGCTCAGTTAAATCTTTAACCTGCAAATGACTATCTACAGTTAAAAAATATATAAACAAACATTAAGAATGTAGTCTTTAAAGTATAAATGTCAATGAAAATGTCTCAAGAAAAATACACTAAAGGCAGTAAATCGAAAAAGCTCAGGAATTATCATCTCTTTATGGATGAATCATTAGAGTATAGGCATTTTGCACAGTAGTAGGTATGACACTAAATGCAGAAGAAAAGAGTGGGGTTAACTCTGACCCCTCATGCAAGACAAAAGCAGTTTCCATTGTGAGGTGACAGGACCGCAATGCATCCACGTAACCCATCAGAAAAAGTATTCTCAAATTCATAAGAAAAGATGTAGTGGTTTAGTGGTTGTTTTGCCCCATTCTTTTCCTACTTCCTCTGAAATTAAAAACTTGATAGATAGACAGGTCTCAAACAGACCCAGGCCGCCTTTCTGACATATCACACATAATTTGACTGGGAAACGCCACTGGTGTTTTATATCTCAGTGCTTGCAAGAGTACGGTAAAAAAAGGTGGACTTTACAGACCCTGACCAAAATAAAACCCCAAAACACAAAAGTCCCAGTTTTTACTGACCCTGAACATTTCAAAAATACCTAACATGCACCACATCATGACCCTCGGCCACAGTAGAACAAATTCCATCATAGTAAACTGAAATTCAACATTTCACTTAGTTCCTGAGGAATTTGGCCAAGTGAAAATTTCACACCTACAATTGTTTCCACAAAGCCAGTAACCTTGGCAGTGGATAGCAGTAAATATCTCACATTGTTAAGCAAAGGTCTTCATTATTTTATGTTAAGCAAAGGTTCCTATTGAGACTTCTTCGACCCTCTCCTTTTTCGCATTTTGGGTCCATTCAGTCCATCAGGATGATCAAGCTTCACCAATAAATAAAAAAGAGAAAGTCAGCCGTACCACATTTAGGAACCTCCCACTCTTCAAAAAAAAAAAAAAAAATCAAGAAGAACAATGAGAGGGAGAGTAAAGACAGATTTTACAGACTCATGAACTTGAACTTAATCCTAACAAATGATATTGCCACAATATATCACCTGAGCTTCTTTGACAAGAGAGACACCGTTAGACTTCTCCGATTTAAGAGTAGAATACACAGCCTCATAGAAAACATTAAGATTTTCTAGTCTCTTCTCCATCTCTACGCGATTTTCTAGCATCACTGACAATCTCTTATCTACAGTATCCAACGTACACTCTCCTTCTATCTGCTCTTTTTCCATAGCTTTCCTATATTTCTCATGCGAAGCTTGCATCGCGTCAAAAATATCTTTTAGCTGCAAACAAAGCTTTCCTTTTTGTTTCAAACACACCAAAACAAACATATATGTGTGTGTTTAAAGAATCCCTAAAGCAAATTTAGCATGAGAGATTGCTGATAGAGTGACTAAAGTAGAACACAGAAATAATTTTTATATATCAACATATATCATACATTAGTCTTACATTGGTTTCAGACCTCTCCTTACGCTTCAAGGCCTTGTACAGATCGATGAGTTCCTTCTCAAATTCAGATGTTTCGGTCGATTGTCTTGTCAACTCAGCTACAGCTCTTTCTTTTGTCTGTTCCAGAAGATTAGATTTGGCAGGCCACCCCGGTTTCTCCTGCAATAGCCGCAGCGTTTCCTCTTGGCATTCAATAATCTGACGCAAACATTGCATTGCATCAGTTACTAAGTACTAATTACATATAATCATATATAATGATAAACCTTGTTTTTAAGCTTCAAAACTTCTTCGTTCCTGCTTGACATCCTGCCCCTACCTATTTGACCACAAAAAAACAATTAAAGGCATAAAAACAAAAAAGGAAACCATAGCCGAACTCGATCAAAATTCCAATCGAAACCGCAAATTTAAAGCGAAAAAGACTAGAAGCTGATAAGAGAAATTGCAATTGGAAGTTTGCTTTGTGCGACTCGATGAGCTTGGGGGTTCGTTTTGGTTTCACTGAAAAACCTAAATTGAATAAGAACGCTCCTACGGCGGCGTTTCAATAGATATAAACGAATACCTCGTTGTCGGTCGCACACCCGGATGGGACTTGAAGCCCAGTTCTTGGCGTCTATCAGCTGAATCCGGAACAAGATTACTGGGATTCGGGACCGGGTCGGGTTAGAGGTGGTGGCCGCGGTGAGGAGTGTTTGGGATCGATGGGTGGTTGTCAGAGGGAGGGAGGGAGGAGTCCCAAGTGTCCGTCGTGAGCAAGTAAAGCTAACAGATATAATTGGGCTACTACAAACAGATGAGAGAAGATAAATAATACATGGGCCGTCACGGGCGGGTTTAACGGGCTCAACCCATTATAGCCTGTTAAGTTTACGAGTCATAACGGGTCGAGCTCAATGGGTTTACAGATTGTACGTTAGAACTTGTTAAGACCACTACAGCCCATTTTATTTTTAAATTCTTTTCTAATTAATTACTCATTGAAACCTATTAATACCTGTTAACAAAAAATTGGTCAGTGAAAGCCGTTAAGACCCACTAACAAAAAAAAAAAAAATGATGAGAGAAGATGTATTGGGCTACAACTAACAGAGAGAAGAGACATATATTGATGTTAATCTCTGGGCTTTAAAGATGTCATTGGATCTACGAATGGTCTTTCTAAATGTACCCAGTAAAATTCTAAATGTACCCAACTAATTATTTATATCCCACAATATTTAGTTAAACCCAGTTAAATTTTCCAGAATACCCTCGTTCTACAAAATAATGTTACAAAAAAACATACCCAACAACATCTTCTTTCCTTTCTCTTTTCATCGGTTAGAAATCCAGATTTATACATGTTCTGGTAGAAATGGGTAACTGGAGCAATTCTACGATGCTAATTGCTTGCAAACATATTTACTTGAGTTTTTGGTTGTACTGACTTTCAATTAAAGCAAAAGAATTTCTTTCAAGAGTTAACAAAAGTGCGAATCAATTGTTCAACACTGCACTTGTTTCACTCCTATTTAATAAGCCTTCATCTCATGAAATTGATTTGTCATTTTGTTGTTGTCTCTGTATCCAAAATCAACAAGATTCCAGTATGCAGAGAGAAGAAGAAACTAACCAAGAGTACTTCTACTCCCAGAAAAACAACAATTATTTTTTATTTTTTATTTTTTAACGGTGATGACAAGAATGAGACTAAGCTAATTAAATAAACGTAGGCTAGGCTACCGACCTTTTAATTATGGAACTTGATCATTGAGAAACCAAACTGTGAAATTGCACAGGAAATCAAACAAAACTCCTTGAAAAGTAGGCTGCTTGCCCTATCATGCTCATACTACAAAGAAAACTAACACTAGCTGCTTATATAAATAAATTCGATCGTCTATATCAGGAAACCCTAACAGAAGCATATAGAAAGATATTTACAATTAAACGTCTCATAGGCAAAACAACCTTGAATTGCGAACGACTTGATGTTGTGCTCGGTGTAAGATGTTGGAAAAATCTGGGTAAATGTTAAGAGATGGGGGCATAATGGGAAAATTAGTAGAATTTATTTATATATTTTTAATTTAAATAAGTTGCTGGGTGTACTTAGATTTCTGTTGGGTACATTTAAAAACACCCATCTACGAAGGTGGTTAACTCTAACATATTCTTAGATTCCGAGTATGTTCACCTTGGACTGGGATGGTTCAGGTTTCAAAAAAAAATTCCAGAATCGAAATCGAAGTGCATTAATGCTTTTTGGTTCGGGTTTTTCATTATGTGAAGTTGGAACTAGGGGTCGTCAACGGGCCGGGCTATCAGTAGCAGGCTTGGGCCGGGCCGGGTCGAGCCGAGTTTTATTATAAATTTCAAGATTTAAGCCCATGCATATAAACCTAGTCTTGCGGGTTTTGGGGGGTCGATCTGGGTAGCCCTCATTTACCCGGGCCGAGCTTGGCCTATATTCTCTATTTTCAAATAATAAATAACTTAATCTACATTTTGTTCAAGTAAACCCTAATTTGTGTTTGACCCAAACTCTAGGTTACTTGACATAGTGGTAATAGGGTTAAATTAGAAGGATCTACATTCCTATTTAATGTACGATTACTTTCCTTGTATGATTGAGATTCTATACATTGTAATCCTCTATATAAAGAGACCCATATTATCAATGAGAATACATAGTGATTTCCTCTCAATTTCAGTTTCTCTATAACATGTTATCAGCACAAAGCCCTAACCCTGAAAACCCTAATTTCGTAACTTTCGAAATCCGCAACCACCACCCCACATATCGAAGCCATAATCCCAAGGAGCCCAGAACCGGCGGCATAACCACCTGAACCGGCCGGAATTGACCGGAACCGGCCCCTGCCTTGTGCCTGCCTTGAGCTTACCCTGTGCCTGCCCCCTGTGAGCCTTGCCGATAGCTGCCGAGCCATGTGCGTGCACCTGCCGAGATCTGCCGATAGCCCCTGCAAGCATCCTGCCGAGTCCTGCCGACAACTACCGAGAGCCCTGCGCACCCCTATGCTTGTCACTGTCGACATCTGCCGAGAGCTCTACATAACCCATGCAAACACCTGGGCACACATGTGCCTGCATCTACCGACAGCTGCCTAGCCCCTGCGCAGCACCTGCCGAGCATCTGCCTGCCAGCCCCGCACAGCCCTTGCAGCAGCCCTGCCTAACTCCAGCCACCACAGTCGGCCATTTTCCTGCGACCTCCTGTGACCCTTTTTCTGGCCATCTACAGTGACTTTCCCGGTCAAATTTTCTGGCCACTTTTCAAGGTAAACTTTTCTAAAAGTTCCCATTTTTGAAGTTTTTTCATTCTTTTCTTCTTTTCTCGGGGACTTGCAACCTCCCTTCTTCTACCCCCATTTCTTCTTCATAGGGGAGACCAAATTAAGCCTAACTGTGGGAGTTCGTGCTCACTCCAAGCTTGGAGCTTGTAGAGTCCTCCAAACTTAGAGTTTGTTGAGATAAAACTATCGACCGCAAACATCATTGTTTCGATCTAATCCAACCCCTCTTGGAATCGAATTTATTGGAAGCGACTACGCTCAGAAATTTATTTGTTTTCGTGGTAGCCTTTTTCACTCCGAAACTAACCCTTTTTCTTGTTCTCTTTCAGGATGACTAACCTGAACAAATTGGACTTTGCTCCATTGGGAACAACTGGCTCTGAATATCATAGGTGGGTTCGTGATATCTGCCAGCATCTCAAGGGCGATGGAATCTTGGATACGATTCTCGAGCCTAGTTAGGACGTGTTGACTGTTGAGCAAGCTCAAGCTTTGGAAGCAAATAGAGCAGCCTTAGAGGCAAATTAGGCAAAAGCCATCATCCTAATGACTTGTCATATGGATGATTCGCTCTAGTATGAGTGTATGAATGAAGAAGACCCCAGAAGGCTGTGGGTCTCACTCAAAGATAGATTTGGCAATGTCCGTGACTCCCTGCTTCCTGACTTAGAAGTGAGATGGCATAGCCTCCGCTTCTGTGATTTCAAGTCAGTTCTTGATTACAACTCGGAAGCACTTCGCATTAAATCTTTAATCACCTCCTCTGATTCGGGGGTGGAGAGACAAGGAGAATGATGAGAGAGAGCGATCGATCCCTCTATCACTACATGAACAAGTTATTCAAAAAAACAAAAAGAAACGAGTACAGCAATCCGGTTTGTAGAACTGGGGGAAACTTTATTTTTGAAGATGCCATGACATACATACTTGTATACCACTCCCTGCAGTCAGATGCTCGTATTAGAGCAACTCCAACAGATTCTGTATTTCCTTATTTTTCTCTATTTTATGGAAAATTGAGTCTTTTTCAGCTCCAACAGCTTCCCTATACCCTTCTTTAAAATAAAGATTTTGAAGAGAGAGAAGATTACATTCCCTAAATCTATAGCAAACGCTAAAAATATAGCGATAACTTCTGTCATTAATTTTTCACGTGCTCAACTCTCCCA
The DNA here is from genome assembly GCA_024704745.1 of Rosa lucieae. Lineage (NCBI taxonomy): Eukaryota > Viridiplantae > Streptophyta > Magnoliopsida > Rosales > Rosaceae > Rosa > Rosa lucieae. The sequence goes on from CM045492.1 coordinate 2,907,184, forward strand.
CAACGACCCAAAACGTTTCAAACTCCGACTGAAGCTCAACCAAGAAAGAAGACGGTAGTACAGGTAAGCCATCTCCTCCATCTCTGTTCATGTCAATTCACTCCAATTCTCTATTTGTTTTCTTTTTTTTCCAACGTCTCTTGTTTTGATTGATAAGAGGCTAGTCAAATTTTTGGGTTCTTGATTGTTCTTAATCAAATTTTCGGGTTTTCGTTTTCTTAATCGTTCTTGATTGTGCATGTATCTATTTTAGATTGGATTTTTTGGGTTTTCGTTTTCTTAATGGTTCTTGATTGTGTATTTATCTGTTCATGAATTGAAGGTGGTTTTGCCGGTTCTACCGTTGCTTTTTCTCACAATTTCACGCTACCATTGACCAAGGTATACTAGATGTTTCCATCGGTTTCTTCTTTCTTCTACGGACTGTTTAGACACGCACTCCCTCTCCTCCCATCTTAGCGATTTCAGTTCGGTATTCATCTTGTGTCACGCCCCCAAATCCAAAGTCAATATTGTACTGAAATATGGCTCGCGAATTTGTGACGTGAGTCAAAACAAATAAAATTTTCTTCTTGAATAAATCAACAGGAAGTAAAAGAAATTATATACATGTTTGAATAGTACTTTTATTAGAAAACAAATATCGGTAATATATTTACATAACCAAAGTTAAGCAAAATTCGAATCAGTACATGTATTCACTAGAAATAGTAGTAGAAAAATATTATTTTATCTAGTAGGTTTATCCCGTTTCCCCAAGCATCTACTCAATACCTGAAAACAAGAAGGTGTAGCATCATAAGCAACACAAGCCCAGTAAGTACACAACTTACATTCTTATATTAATGTGTCTTATAAGAAATCAAAACTGAACAACTAATTAAAATGTACCAAGAACAATTTATATGTTCATACGAATTCTTAAATATGTATATATACACACATATATACAAATATATTCATTCGTGTGAATGGTTTATGAGACTGGTAATAAATCACTTAATCACATCTCCTTATTGAACCAACAAATATTGCAGCATTAATATGTGAAATAAACTTTAAGCAATACATGCTTGATTCTCTTTTCACTTAGCACCATAACATATTGATAATATATATATATATATATATATATATATATATATTGCAGACAGATATTTGATCAAAATAATATAAGTATACTTCTCTTCTTAGTGAATTTTCGGATTAACTGGTAACAATTCATAAATCCACGTGCTAGGGTCCATAATACCAAAGCACGGGTAAGCCAGATTGACTGGTAACAAATCATAAATCCACGTGCTAGGGTCCATAATACCAAAGCACGGGTAAGCCGCAGCATACCAAGGACACTACCAAAGTATGTATACTCAAAGTAAGCACCCTTCCTAAGAGTATAATAGTGCACTATCTGAAGGGACTAGGGTCCACAGCTTAACTTCCACATAACACCAAAACACATTTACCAGTAATTCACTTAAGCACGGGGTAGTAGATAACACCCGGCTTCACAATTGTACTTCTCAGACATAATCAAATTCACAAAATACAATCTTTATGAATTATAGATCGTAATATATGTATATGTACACACACGTATAGATACATATACTTAGGAATAATCTCATATGAAAACATGTGTAACATAATTGTATATCACAAATAAGTAAATTCACTAGCAAACAACATAATTAAAAAGAAGCTTATACATAATTGAAATCAAGTAAAATAGGTAATAATAAAGCACAAGCATTAAATAAGTAACTATAAACAATTTAACAAAATTATATTATAGTTAGCTAGTATTTCAGTCCTTATGTCCAAATCCATTGAAGTTCATCAACCATGTTCATGTTTCTCCGATTAGAGTCATCAAACTTCAAGATGTGTTATGTTGTCCATCACAAGTCCGAATTAGTCAATTGAGTACACCATTTCAAAGGTTTTTTCACAAGTAATGCAATGGAATAAGTCATGTAGTCCAGATCAGAGTGATATAGTCCAGAAATGGTGAAGAACCATAACAGTGCAGAAACCGATATTTTTTATACTGTCCTTTGATGTCTAAGTAATTACATAATGTGTATTTTACCATTACTTCTCAAACTCTCCAGATCAGAAGTAGAGGTCCTAAGCTTCAAATTGATATAAAGTTTGTAGAAAATGGATAAGAAATGAGGGAGATATGAATTTTTGAAGTTGTGATGGCTGTATGAGATTTCCAGCGAGTTTAAAAGTTGAAAATTTTGATTAGCCATAACTTCTTCATTTCTTAACCTTTTTTAGTGATTAAAAAGCCTAAATTGAAGAACTTTTGATGAGGAATTTAATACTGTAAATATTTTTGACAAAACAGATTTTGTTATATACGAAAATACTGGTTTGCAGCAAAGCAGATCCTTTTCCATCGTATCATTGATTATGTAGTTTGATAAATCTTAAAGACAAAAGAACATAGAAATGTATTCATGTACTTACTTAAGAAAATCAGAAGGTCTTGTGATCAAACTTTGGACTTCTTTCACAAAAAGGAAACTTCTTAAGAGAAATAGGATGAAGGATTTGTGTGAGGATCTTCTAGTTGAGTTTTCTCTTCAACTAAGGGAGTTTTTGATCAATTTTGCATTTGATCTTCAAGCTTGTAGGAAGTATGATCAGATCATATGCTTATATAGGCTAGAATTAAGCATAAAATAAGTAAGTGACTAATTATTATAAGGTGAGTGACTAATCACTATTTAGGTTAAATGATTAAAAGGATAAGATAAAATTTAAAAAAATAATAAAAGAAAGAAAGCATAAATCAGATCATAAATACTTGCTAAATATATATATATATATATGTGTGTGTGTGTGGTGTGGTGGTGTGTGTATGTAGGTACACACACACACGCACACGCACACACACATCCATATGCACATTTACCCAATTAATAAGTAAAGAACTTTAGCGCTTTCTTAAGGTAAAAAATAGCAATAATTAGTACTAAAATGACATGCATCAAAAAAATAACATAGATGAGAGTCTTGAGCTCAATAACAAAGATTTTTCTAATATAGTTAATAATATAGTGTTCTATAGTTGGCACTAATTTTTGGGTTATTACATCTTGAACCGACGTCATCAGTAGCGTGGTGTTTCAATCGATTTCTCAAGTTTGAGACTTTATGCATGTGTGAGTTTTTTTTTTTTTTCTAATTTCGATTGAATTAGATTTCAATCTTATTCGAGTGAGTTGTTGATGGGTATAATTTGGCTCAGTCTCAATTGGTGCTTGGATATGGTGTGAGGCTAGCCAAATTGGCTCTGCATGTTAACAGTTTGTTCTTAAACGAAATGCTGATGGGCGTTGTTTTATTGAAAGAGTAGGTCTACTGCTTGCCTTCTCAATTTTGGTGGCTAAGAGGGAAAAGTGTTGGTTCAGGGGGAGCGAGTAGAAAGAAAGCCATCCTTGATAGCTTCAGAGAGAGAGAGAGAGAAGCGAAAATCTAGGTTGCTCCTCTCAATCAAATTGTCAAGGTATAGACTCTCCTCTGTATATGATCGATTCTGGGTTTTCATTGCATGTGCTTTGTATAATCTATGTATTATTTGCGTTCTAGGTTCCTAGAGTGATTAGTTCTATGCTTTTCTGGATTTACCGTAAATTTTGGTTCTCTGTATATGAAATTTTGATGATACAACATACTATATATGAATGGACAAAATGCTCAACTTCATCTCTATGAAGAACTTCCACAATGCAATGATTCTAATCTCTTTTTTTTCCCGTCATGCCTGTACTATTATTCTAATGAAATTGTAAAGAATTCCCCCAAGTCCACTTTCCATGAGTACTTAACTCATAATTTCCCTTGAAAAGACACTTCTTTCATGAAAACATTCCCAATTCCTAAAGTGTTGAAGGGTATACCAAAACAGAACTATACTCTTTTAGAGTCATCTAAAACTCATGTGCTGCTCTAAAAAATTGAACATTTTTCTTATCAGTAAAAACGATCAGCTTAGCTATTGGTTATGCCCTCTCTGGGTTTTGCATATGCTATACATATGGACCTGTAGCATTACTATTTCAGTATTTTGAAATTTGAAGGAGTACCAGCATGGCATTTTTATTGGTGAATTAAATCATTTAGTTTTTATCCTAATTTGACATTCTTATTTATGCTTTTGAGTTTTGTTGGTTAAATTTCTGAATTGGTTGGTTCTGCAATCAATGTCCTATGCTTTAGTTAATTCCAAATCGATGCACTTCTTTTCCGTCCCTGTATAGATCAGTATTGCCATGTGTTAGACTAAAGGCTCTTTGTATATTGACTTTGTCAGATAGTGGAAGCAAAAGAGAATTTCAAGCTAGAGGAAGGTCATGCATTTGTACTTGACCATTGTTGGGTTGTTTTGAGGTTTCAGCAAAAATGGATGGATGAACATCAAAAAATCGAAAGTAAGAGAAAGTGGAAGGCTCCTTCTAGTAAGGCTGCAGATTCTATCAATTTAGAAGACGATGATACAGAAGCTCCTGAACCTGCAAGCTTGAAGAGACCAATTGGGAGAAAGGCTGCAAAGGAAGCTATCAAAAAGGCAAAATCCAAAGAACAGGTTGGTGAAAATGAGAATGAATCTTCAAAAACCCGTTCTGAGTTGGAAGAGTTGAGGACAAGGAGATTAGAAAGTGACCGTATAAAGGCAGAACAATTTAAGTTGCTGCTTGCTACTGAGCAAAAGCAAGTTGCTCTTAGAGAAAAGGAAATTGAACTTCAGACCCGAAGTGAGGATGCAAAAATAATGTCTATGGATACTAGTGTCATGCCTCCATTTCAAGCAGAATATTTTATCAGTCTTCAGAAGGAAATCTTGGCAAAAAGAGCTAGTAGGAATGAAAATCAATAGTCATTTGTGTTGGTTCTTTATTTTCAGTGGAGAAGAGGATGTTTATGCTCTTTCTTTCTATGAGACTATATTAGTACTTGATATGTAGTCCCTTTTGATATCAATGACTGATGACTACTGATATGTAGTCCCTTTTGACATCAATGACTGATGACTTGTAGTTATCAAACTCAATTGAGTTGTGGTATAGTTTTAACTTGAGAGTGAGATATTTTGAAGTTTTTCAGTTCATATCTTCTTTGTTCACTCATATTATACACCGAGATGGACTATTGATTTCTTCTGGGTTAGCATTCATAGCAGGGTGAATAAATCCAATGGAAGGATGACGAAGTCCTTTAACTCATTATGATCATCACTCAAAAATAATATAAAACGTGCTCCCCATAATATTTGTACGAGTATTTCATAAACTTAGATGGAAACTCAATTGAAAAATCATTAATAATAATGAGTAGAACATAACATAATAATAATTTGAAACTAAATTGATCTTTCAGGAACTCATAACAACACATTGTTCTCGCATAAGCAAATCACTATTGTCCTCCATGTACTTTCCATAAGTGCTCGACAAGATCCTCTTGGAGTTGAGTATGCATTTGTTTATCCCTAATCCGATGACGATTTTCAATGAACTCCATTAGTGTTGGTGTACGCTCAAGAGAAGGTGATATACATGGAATGTCAGCAACTCTATCATATAATTTTTCAATTTCATGCATATGTCTTGGTCTACGATCATGCTCATGTTCATCACGCTCGTCTTCAATAATCATATTATGCATGATTATGCATGCTGTCATAATATATTTTAGGATATCCTTATCCCAAAATCTTGCTGGCCCTCGGACAATCGCAAAACACGCTTGAAGCACCCTAAATGCACGCTCCACATCTTTCCTTGCCCCTTCTTGCTCTTTAGCAAAATGTCTATGCTTATTTCCTTGTGGAGCTGGAATAGTCTTCACTAATGTTGCCCATGATGGATATATATCATCAGCAAGATAATATCCCATATCATATGATCTACCATTGACTTTATAGCTAATAGGAGGAGCACGCCCTTCAGCTAATTCACTAAATAAAAAGGAGCATTCTAACACATTGATGTCATTAAGAGACCCAGGTAACCCAAAGAAAGCATGCCATATCCAAAGATCATATGAAGCTACAACTTCTAAAATAATAGTTGGTTCATGATTGTGGCCTATAAACATACCATGCCAAGTAGTTGGGCAATTTTTCCACGTCCAATGCATACAATCAATGCTTCCCAGCATCCCAGGAAAGCCACGCTCTTCACCCTTTGCAAGTAATCTCGTGAGGTCATCACTATTTGGCGATCTTAAGTACTCATCACCAAACACTTCAACAACTGCTATGACGAATCTTTTGAGACTTTCTATAGCAGTGCTTTCACCAATCTGCACATACTCATCTACATAATCGGGTGGAACACCATAAGCAAGCATTCGAAAAGTAGCCGTTACCTTTTGAAGAGATGACAAACCAAGACGTGCAGTAGCATTCCTTCTTTGAACAAAATAATTATTGTGTGCAATGACAGCAGCATGAATTCAAAGGAAAAGAGCTTGCTTCATTCTAAACCTTCTTCGAAAGAGACGAGCCCCATATTTTGGAGGATTGGCAAAGTAGTCACGATAAAGTCTTTCGTGACCCCCAATTGGATCACGTTCAACAATATCGTGACCCATAACAGAACCACGATGACCTCTCCTTGAACTCTTCTTGGCAAGACGTTCTTCTTCTATTTGAACAAGTAAGGATTCTTCATATTCTTCATCAATATCGTCGTCTTCATTCATGTACGTATCAACTAAATAACGACTAGCCAAAGAACGACGAGCGATAAAAATAGTTTCAAAGTGAGCAAGAAATGAGGAAGCAAAGAAATCAAAATTATGAGAATGAGATAGAAAATGTGATAGATGATTTTTTCTTATTTATAGAAGAAGTTAAGGTAAACGAGCCGTTAGAAATAGCCGTTGTAAACTAGCCGTTATTTTAAACTTATTTTAAATGTAGAATATTTTATTGTTGTAATAAATGTAAAAATCTGTAAAATAGGGAAACTGTTGGAATAAGAGCAGAAAAATTATAGAGATTTTGATTTTTGCTTCTCTATAATACAGAAATTATAGGAAAACTGTTGGAGTTGCTCTTAGTATTCAGGTTGATAGCTGAGGCCGAATGAGATTCTGACTTGCTTTAGTATTGGATACATGGTTGACTAAAAATATTATTCATGTTTTCTAATCACTGTAAACGTTGGTTTCTCTCACTTTTATCTTTCCTCTCGATTTTCTTATTGCCTTTTTGCTTGTGAAATATGCCCGCAACGCTTGAATCATTGGGCTTCTCTCTCCCAAGAGAGTAAAGGCCCGTTTCTGCTGACCCGAATAATAGACCCTTGGCCTAGTCTTCTTCGTTTTTTTTCTTTTCCCCTCTTTATCTTCAACCTGATGACTATCTAAGCTTCTTGAATGGTGTTACAAACGCACCCATGTTCGTTGTGCAATTCTGGATTATTCCATAAGAGTTTCAACTGCTTTGCTTAGCTTACTGAAATAAACTGAGAGGTTTAAAATGCAGCTATTCAGGACCAATTTTAATCATTTGAAGAATTAACCAAAATAGACATATGAAACCAGAGTGTAGTTTAAACAATGTCAAGAGGGCAGAGATAAAAGTCTTACGAATAGTTTGAACATCGAGCTATGTCTTGGAAACATAAGAAACAACTGAACTCCTAAATGTAAAACAAGTTCCACTCACAGCCAACAGCCCAAACAGGTGCAAAGGTTCCTATTGAGACTTCTTCGACCCTCTCCTTTTTCGCATTTTGGGTCCATTCTGTCCATCAGGATGATCAAGCTTCACCAATAAACAAAAAAGAGAAAGTCAGCCGTACCACATTTAGGAACCTCCCATTCTTCAAAAAAAAAAAATCAAGAAGAATGTGCAATGAGAGGGAGAGTAAAGACAGATTTTACAGACTCATGAACTTGAACTTAATCTTAACAAATGATATTGCCACAATATATCACCTGAGCTTCTTTAACAAGAGAGACACCATTAGACTTCTTCGATTTGAGAGTAGAATACACAGCCTCATAGAAAACATTAAGATTTCCTAGTCTCTTCTCCATCTCTACGCGATTTTCTAGCATCACTGACAATCTCTTATCTACAGTATCCAACGTACACTCTACTTCTGTCAGCTTCTTTTCCATAGCTTTCCTATGTTCCTCATGCGAAGCTTGCGTCTCGTCAAAAATATCTTTTAGCTGCAAACAAAGCTTTCCTTTTTGTTTCAAACACACCAAAACAAACATATATGTGTGTGTTTAAAGAATCCCTAAAGCAAATTTAGCATGAGAGATTGCTGATAGAGTGAATAAAGTAGAACACAAAAATAATTTTTATATTATCAACATATATCATACATTGATCTAGGAATCTTCAACAAGGAAATCTTACATTGGTTTCAGACTTCTCCTCACGCTTCAAGGCCTTGTACAGATCGATGAGTTCCTTCTCAAATTCAGATGTTTCGGTCGATTGTCTTGTCAAGTCAGCTACAGCTCTTTCTTTTGTCTGTTCCATAAGATTAGATTTGGCAGGCCACCCCTGTTTCTCCTGCAATAGCCGCAGCGTTTCCTCTTGGCATTCAATAATCTGACGCAAACATTGCATTGCATCAGTTACTAAGTACTCAAGAGTGATACTAATTACATATAATCATATATAATGATAAACCTTGTTTTCAACCTTGTTTTTAAGCTTCAAAACTTCTTCGTTCCTGCTTGACATCCTGCCCCTACCTATTTGACCACAAAAAAACAATTAAAGGCATAAAAACAAAAAAGGAAACCATAGCCGAACTCGATCAAAATTCCAATCGAAACCGCAAATTTAAAGCGAAAAAGACTAGAAGCTGATAAGAGAAATTGAAATTGGAAGTTTGCTTTGTGCGACCCGATGAGATTGGGGGTTCGTTTTGGTTTCACTGAAAAACCTAAATTGAATAAGAACGCTCCTACGGCGGCGTTTCAATAGATATACACGAATACCTCGTTGTCGGTCGCACACCCGGATGGGACTTGCCCAGTTCTTGGCGTCTATCAGCTGAATCCGGACCAAGATTACTGGGATTCGGGACCGGGTCGGGTTAGAGGTGGTGGCCGCGGTGAGGAGTGTTTCGGATGGATGGGTGGTTGTCAGAGGGAGGGAGGGAGGAGTCCCAAGTGTCCGTCGTGAGCAGTCCCAAGTAAAGCTAACAGATATAATTGGGCTACTACAAACAGATAAGAGAAGATAAATAATACATGGGCCGTCACGGGCGGATTCAACGGGCTCAAACCCATTATAGCCGGTAAAGTTTACGAGTTATAACGGGTCAAGCTCAATGGATTTGCGGATTACACGTTAGAATTTGTTAAGACTGCTACACTCTATTTTATTTTAAAATTCTTTTCTAATCAATTATTCATTGAAACCTATTAATACCGGTTACAAAAAATTGGTTAGTGAAAGCCGTTAAGACCTGCAAACATAAAAAGAAAAGAAAAAAAAATGATGAGAGAAGATGTATTGGGCTACAACTAACAGAGGAGAGAAGAGACATATATTGATGTTAATCTCTAGGCCTTAAGGATGTCATTGGATCTACGGAAGTGGTTAACTCTAACATATTCTTAGATTCCGAGTATGTTCACCTAGGGCTAGGATGGTTTGGGTTTTCAAAAAAAATTTCCAGAATCGAAACCGAAGTGCATTAATGCTTTTTGGTTCAGGTATTTCATTATGTGAAGTTGGAACTAGGGGTCGTCAACGGACCAGGCCTTACAATATTTTTACAAAATGACGGGCCGAGTCGGGCTAAGTTTTATTATAAATTTCAAGATTTAAGCCCATGCATACAAACTTAGTCTTGCGGGTTTTTTGGGGTCGATCTGGGTAACCCTCATTTACCCGGGCCGGGCCTATATTCTCTAATTTCAAATAATAAATAACTTAATCTACATTTAAGTTTTTACTCAAGTAATTTAATTAGAATTCTTACAGTAATTAATTTCAGAGAAAAACATATGTATGCATGTATATATGTGTGCCTATATATATATATATTCTTTTAATTTTGATTAATTGTTGACATGTTCAGTGTCATGAATTAGATTTACTAGCAGATTCCTTCCTCTTATGTATCAGTGATATCAGTATTGGATTGTCATTGTCTAGTCTTCATATTGCACCCAAATGTGAAGCCAAATTGTCTAGTCGAGCAGATTCCTTCCTCCTGTATCAATGATATCAGATTATCAGTATTGGCTGTCTAGTCTACATATTGGACCCAAATATATATAGAGATACACATATATTTATATGTATGTGTATATGTGCGTATATAATAGATTATATATATATTGTATAATATATAATTTATACATATATATATACACACACACACACACACAATATATATATTGACTACACATGGTATAGTGGGCTTATGGGCTAGGAATTTACGGGCTGGGCGGGCATTTACTGGCCTTATGCGGGCCGAGCCTATGGGACAGGCCAGGTTTAAACCCTTAAACGAAGCCCGACCCTATTCCCACCGAAGCGGGTTTTTATGCTGGCCAGGCCGGGCTTTTACCCGTCAGGCTTACTGGCATCCATCGACCCACTTAATCCGCAGGCTAAATGATGAGGCCTAGTTGGAATTGACAAGGTCCATAACTATTTTCTATCAGTTCGGTTATGCCAATTCCTTGGTTCCTACACTTAGGTAGTGTTTGGATAGGGGATTTGGATGTTCCAAGGGATTTCAAGGTGATGTGATTATAAGGTGAAGGGATCATAAGGTGATGAGATCTTAAAATGAAGGGATGTAAGTGGTAGATTATTTAAATGACTTGTTTAGTTAATTTTTTTGAGTGAATGGATTTCATTATGGGATTTTGTAAATATATTTATTTATTTTTGACAAGATTAATCTTTTTTTTTTATATTTTGCTATTTCTAGTTAATTGCAATTTTTTTTTAATGAAATAGATGTAAAACAAGAAAAATTTGTGCTTCACCAATTAATTCCAAAGCTTCCATTAAAATGAAAAAAATCATGAAAAACGCTATAAATTTTTTTAAATTGTCATTTACCCAAAGCACTAAAATTGGACAAAATTTGAACTGAAATAACAATTTTACCCTTAATCTAACTAAAGAATTACAACCTCTGCCATGCCACACACTCTCTCTCTCAGCCAGTGCACATGCTTCAGTTCCGGTCTCTGGCCTAGATGGCCGGCGGCAAGACGAGGCCGACGATGATGTCGACGGAGGTGATACTCTGTAAATGTGCAGACCCAATCAAGGCGGCGCCATCGATTGTTAGAACTTACTCTCAATTCTATTGCTGTAAAACTATCTTAGCATGAGTACATGTAAAAAAAAATTTCTATGAAAATTTATGTAGGAGTGCATCAATGACCGTAATTAGCATATATGATTGAAATATCGTGTTTATCCTATGTATGCATATTGTATAAACTGTATGATGTGTAAAGCAATTTAAATGAAATCACCTTACATCATCAGATTCTGCATTTAGGCTTGGGATTGAAGTTGCTATATCAATCATGTATCTGCAGAATACATAAATACCAGTGTTGGTATATATACCGCCTAGGCACAAATATCGGAAACACAAGGCTCGTTAGCAACTTGAAATGATGCCGATAACTCCCAAAGACGATGCCGATACCATACACTTGTGGTATCGGGTAAGCCACAGGTAGTTCCACATTGGAAACAAAGGGGAGACAAGCCCATCTCCACACTATAAATACATGTATCTCCACTCATTTAAGGTAAGCCACCACTCTCCATTCACTCCTACCTAGTCTACATAGAACATGTATCTGACTTAGGCATCAGAGGGTTGAAGGCCGGCTGGCCCGGTCTTCTCTTTGACCTCTGTTCATGGTTGACAGGTATCGGATCTCGAAGATGGAAACTCTCACCACCACCCCGTTTCTACCACTGAAACATTTTGCGCTAAAGGAGCTCTCCAGTGGTGCCACCAGCTCACCACGGAGCAATTCAATAATCTCGCGGGAAAATTTTTCCTTTCTGGACATCCAATGTTCTCTCTCCTCATACATCTTTATCTGCACACATTGAGAGCCCATATCTTCACTTCTCTTTCTAGATCTACATCTCCCTCACATCAAAATTGATACGCTAAAAGCAAGCGTATAATTTAACCCTGAAAATGTCATTATTAGTATATGGTAAATAGGGATTGTTCTAACCGGGGATTGAGGGTACACCTGTCATTGTAAAAACAAATAATTAATTAATAAAAGTACAAAGTATTATTTACAAAAATAAAACAAAGAAAAGAAATTAAAATAAATACAAAGTATAATATTTACAAAATATATACAAATAACTAAATAAAAGGGGGATTTAAGAATTAGAGTTTTGAAAATTAAAAAAAATAAAAGAAAGAAAATATAAAAACACATATATAAGGGTGGAACGCAAGGAACAAAGATCAAATCCACAATCATATGAATGAAATCCAATCACAATTCCTATAGTTGATCTTCTATGTCATGAGAAAGAAGTTGACCATCTGAAACGTTAGAAAGCAAACGATTTCCCATATTTTACTTTCCTTCAATAATTAATCTAAGTGAAAGCACCTAAATCAATCATATTGAACATGCAATCATAGTCTAGAAAGCCAGCTAATCAAAAACACATTCAACGCATGAAGAACAAAGAAAGGATGTTAACCAAAGTGCACAACCTAGTTATGAATAAGTTCACCTATTTGCAATCCTCCTTAATTGATTTCGACTTTTGTCCAAAGCCTTTACTACTTAAATCTAGCTCCAATTACATGCATATATCCTAAGTTGGCCACCAAAGAACACAAACATGCAAAAGTTTTCTGTAATCCAAAATCAATCAAGCAATCTCACATAAAAGAAAGAAAATATAAAAACACATATACAAGAGTGGAACGCAAGGAACAAATATCAAATCCACAATCATATGAATGAAATCCAATCACAATTCTTATAGTTAATCTTCTATATCATGAGAAAGAAGTTGACCATGTGAAACGTTAAAAAGCAAACGATTTCCCATATTTTACTTTCCTTCAATAATTAATTTAAGTGAAAGCACCTAAATCAATCCTATTGAATATGCAATCATAGTCTAGAAAGCCAGCTAATCAAGAACACATTCAACACATGAAGAACAAAGAAAGGATGTCAACCAAAGTGCACAACCTAGTTATGAATAAGTTCACCTATTTGCAATCCTCCTTAATTGATTTCGACTTTTGTTCAAAGCCTTTACTACTTAAATCTAGCTCCAATTACATGCATATATCCTAAGTTGGCCACCAAAGAACACAAACATGCAAAAGTTTTCTGTAATCCAAAATCAATCAAGCAATCTCACATAAGCAACATATAAAAATCACAACTTTATTTTAAAACATATAAACGGGCTTTAAACTTCGCCCTTAACCTCATGTTAATTAGAATTCATAACTCTATGAATCAAACAAAGGAAAACAAAAGAAAGTATGAAATACATCGTGAAAGATGGATGACAAGCCTTGAGAAGAAGAACTCGAAGATCCTTGAAAGCAAGCAATCTTCTAGGGATGACACAAGGGTGGATGGCGGATAGGATCTTGATGTATTGCATGACTTCTTCTCCTCCTTGGTTGAGACGCAGAGCTTCTGAAGACTAGAGAATGGAGAGAATTTTTCTGATGTTTATTTACTGAGGGAGAGAGGTGTTTGTGATATGGTGGTGGTGTTATGGTGTGGTTAAAACGTCTAGAGAGGAGGGTATATATAGGGGAATGCAAGGCTTCATGAATTTAATTTCCAAAGAATTTTCTGGTTGCACCACACAGCTCCAACCAATGAATTAATGCCACATCAGCTTTGCCATGTCGCTCAACCAATCAGGAAGCTCCAAAATAAGTCCATAATCTTTCCACATATATTATTACTGATTTTCCCAAGATTTAATCTGATTTTATTTACAATTTTCGGCCAAATATCTAGGCATGAACCTAGACAATGTATTCGGACGCATTTTGGACATTTTCTCCCTTAAATTCTCCATGGCTTTATCCTTAACATCCTCCCCTTGATTTTCTCTTGATTTTCACATTAAAATTGCAGATTTTATTCTCTAATTTCAGCCAACATATCTTGAGGGAATTAAGGAACGAATCTGGACTTGTTTTGAGCATTTTCTTGTTACACAATCATTTGAAACTCTCCCTTGATATTCTCAATGTAATCTCCTTGATTTTCACATTATCTCCATCATTTCCCATGGAAAAAAATCAGATTTAATCTCCTAGAATATCTCAAAGTCATCTTCAAGTCATGTGGTCTCCTAGTGCCTTTGTGTTTCCTAGCCTCATCAGGATTCCTGCGTTGACTGGGATTCCTATTCGGACCAAAAAAACTTCATTTCTTCATTTCAGCTCATTTCCTTGTCATTTTCTTCGGCGTACCTAGAAAATAGAAACTAAATTAAAATTTACTAAAAATAGAAACTTTCTAATAATGGAAACTTTCCTAAACAAGAAGGATTTATTTAAGGAAATAACTAAGTAAATATGAGGAAATAACAGTTAAAACGTTGCATTAAAATGCTCCTATCAAAAATCAAGCTAATGGGTTTATATTTACAGAGTTTGAGGAGAGAGAAAGTAGATCTGAGTTTCCCTCTCTCTTCCACCACTTACTTCCAGTCACCACCACAACTCAGCTCCACCATCATAGTAGTCAACAACCTCAGACGAGTTGAACCCAACTCTCACGCTGTCCGGTGATGCTGGAACTTACCTCACGTGCCAATGCCATGGATACCTAGATCTTCTCTGGGCACCTAAAGCCTCCTCTCTCATTTCGCGCATCTTCTCCAGCACAAGTGAACCGCATACCAGCAGCATAACTCTGCCGTTGTTGCAGCAGTGACTCCCATCTCCACCACTCGACATTCGCCTTCCCTCACATCTACCCCATACACATTCATAGCATACCATGCTTCTAGGTTCTATCTCGAGAGAGTGAGAAAATTCAACAGAGGAAGAGAACTGCCTTCTCTATTCTCGGTCAACCCGGGCTTCACCAGCAACATCTACGCGGTCGTACTCACCCAAATGGACACTTACGCCGTTGCTGTTGTCCCTGAACTCTGGTTCGCAGTTTGGATCTGGACCATTTGGTTCACGATTTGCCTCATGAATCGTCAAGTATCATTCCACTAAATCACTACTATGATAGGAATTGGGAGACTTCAATATACTCACTTGAAATCCGACATCTCAGCTCCACCGGAGTGAGTTCACAAGCCCATGCGCCACCACCGCCATCAAATTAAAATCCCCGACTCAGGCTTTCCAACAAACTCTGCTATCTTCAAGGCAAGTCAGCAGTGCGAAGTCGAACTAGGCTTCTCCACTATAGCTCTCGGCCTTCTTCGTTATCGCTCTCAGTCTCCTACAAGTTGATTTCGCTCTCAATATCTTTCCAAGGATTTGCTCAGTACCTTATGAATGATTTCACTCTCAGTCTCCAACAAACAAGCTCGCCGCCTTGGTCACTGAGTCTCCAACTCTCGGTCTCGGTATTTAACAAGCTCACCATCTCAGTCTCACTAATCCAAACTCTTCGCCCCTTAGTATCGATTCCTTTCAAGTCCAACTCCTCTTATAACAAGAGTCCACTCACGGAGCCCACAAAGGCTCGTTTGCAGTAGCCACGTCAATCTGCGCATGGGTTCTGGAGGCAACCAATAATTCAAGGAATGAAGTCACTCTTAGATGATTATGCTCCATAATATATCCCTCATCTGGTGTTCACGAACCATACACCGAGTCTATCTCAAAGGAAAAGAAGCTTCATGAGTTCGATCTCACAACTCCAACTCGGTAATGTACTCTTCGACTCTAGGTATCGACATCTCCTCCAAAGCAGTACTCCTCTCGATATCGACAACTTGTACTCTCCCCAACACAAGTACGGCAGACTTGGCTTAATCTGTCTCTCGATGTCTCGCTAATACCTCAAACTCAAAGTTATAAATATTAAAGAAAAAAAAAATTAATTTCAGTTTACTCCCCTTAGGTTTTAGGGTGTCATCATTTCACCCCTGAGACTTTCAATTTTGAATTTTTACCCCATAAACTTTCCAATTTCAATCAGCCATGTCCAATTTCTACTATTCCGTCCAAATTGGACGTTAAGTTTGACTTTTGAGGGCTAAAATGGTCATTTCAACATAAAAAATTTATTAAAAAAAAATTCTGTTTTTTTTTTATTTTTTATTTATTTTATCTTCAACCTATACACCACAAGTTATAATATGTTTATAAAAACAAAAAAATACTCTAGGTAGTTGAAAGCCGCTCGCTGGTCTACGATATTTGTGACATATCTCCGATAAAGTGAAGAATTTTGGATATATCCCCCAATAAAGTGAAGAAATATCTGTAAAAAATAATTTTACACTTTATCTGTAAAACATGATTTTACACAGATATTTCTTCACTTTATTGGGGATATACAGATATTTACAGATAAAGTGTAAAATCATTTTTTACAGATATTTCTTCACTTTATTGGGGATATATCATAAAATTCTTCAATTTATTGGAGATATATCACAAACATCGTAGACCAAAAATGATTTTACACAGATATTTCTTCACTTTATTGGGGATATACAGATATCTATTTACAGATAAAGTGTAAAATTATTTTTTACAAATATTTCTTTATTTTATTTGGGATATATCCTAAAATTCTTCACTTTATCGAAAATATATCACAAATATCGTAGACCAACGAGCGGCTTTCAACCACCTAGAGTATTTTTTTGTTTTTATAAACCTATTATAACTTGTGGTGTATAGGTTGAAGACAGAATAAAAAAAAATAAAAAAAGCGAACAAACAGAATTTTTTTTATATGTTGAAATGACCATTTTAGCCCTCAAAAGTCAAACTTAACGTCCAATTTGGACGTAGGGATGGCAATGGGGCGGGTTAGGGATGGAGATCACAATATCATCCCCATCCCCGGGGTCATTCTCTACCCCCATCCCCGCCCCAGTCCCTAATAAAAATATATTGGGGATTCGCCATCCCCATCCCCACTGGGGACTAAGCCTCCAAATCCGCCCTAAATCCCCAATAAGAATTTAATAAATAAAATAATTTTTCCTCATATTTCCTTTTTTAAAATCAAAATCTACAACAAATAAATTTAAAACATGATTAAATTCATAAATCATAATTCAGTGAGTTCGAAAGTCAAAACACCATTAAAGTAAAAGTGTAGCCATAAAGTAAAGTAGTAAATATATATATATATATATATATTTATGATTTATATTATAAAAAATAAATTAAAATATATATAAATTAAATATATGTATATATTATTGGGGCGGGTTTGGGGATGGGGATCACAATACCATCCCCGCCCCATCCCCAATCTTAAATAGCGGGGATTGGGGATCCCCATCCCCATTTCCCATTTGTCCCTGAATTCTCCCCCTATTAGGGGTGGATATCCAATGAAGCTCCGCCCCGCTAGGGATTTTTGTCATCCCTATTTGGACGGAATAATAGAAATTGGACACTACTTATTGAAATTTGAAAGTTTAGGGGGTAAAAATTCAAAATTGAAATTAGAGGGGGTGAAATGATGACACTCCCAAACTTCAGGGGGGTAAACTGAAATGAATCCAAAATAAAAATAGGACTAAATACTGTTTAGTCCTTAAACTTTTAACCATAAAACATTTCAGTCCCTGACCTTCTAATTTCACACGTTTAGTCCCTGTACTTCAAAATTTCAGACCAATAGGTCATTGTCGTGTAAAAGTCACGGCGAAATGTCTATTATGCCCTTAGTTCTTTTTTTTAATTAATTAATTTTTTTTTTTTGGAAAATGAATTTTTTTTCCCTTTCTTTCTTTCTGTTTGAAAAAAAAGAATAAATAAAATATAAAAAAAGAATTAAAAAAAAGAGAAAGGAATAAATTTATTATAAAAAAAAAAGAACTGAGGGCATAATAGATATTTCGCTGTGACTTTTAGACTGCAAGGACCTATTGGTCTGAAATTTTGAAGTACATGAACTAAACGTGTGAAATTAGAAGGTCAGGGACTTAAGTGTTTTATAGTCAAAAGCTCAAGGACTAAACAGTATTTAGTCCATAAAAATAAGAGAAGCTTAGGCACCCGAGTATTTACTTTGGACACTCAGCCCAAGCACCAAAACATCTCTGCTTCACCTACTTTAGAGATCAGTCTCGCTCGATCTCCAGTTATTACCCTTATCCTTGCCGACTTGAATTGGACACCTGAGGAGCTTCCAGTATCCATTAAACCTGCAATTTCCCATCATGGTGAATTGGTGAGGGCGAGTCACAACGCTGTCAGCACCTCATACTAGCTCTGCGATATCTCAGCTGCACTTTCACACTACTATCCAAGACCTTGTTTAACTGACCATCACGAGAAAAGAGCTAAGTTTTGTTTCTTGATTCGTTTTCATTAGTTGGCATAGTTGTTGCCTCTTTATTCGACTCATGGAGTCATGACATGCTTACACGCACATGCCTCCGAAACAAATACACGCTGCTACATGCATATTAACAAATCATTCAAGTGGAAGTTATTACATGCACATACTTCTGGGCATTCATACCTGAGAAGATCACACATATATGCCCCTGGGCATTCATACATATGTCCCCACATTACACTTATAATGAAATGTGAAATGCCTAAACGAAATGCAAGCAAGGCGAAGTGCCTAAACGAAATGCAAGCAAGGCGAAGTGCCTAAACGAAATGCGATCAAGGCGAAGTGCCTAAAAGAAATGCGATCAAGGCGAAGTGCCTAAAAGAAATGCGATCAAGGCGAAATGCCTAAATGAAATGCGATCAAGGCGAAATGCCTAAACGAAAGGCGAACAAGGCGAAATGCCTAAACGAAATGTGAACAAGGCGAAATGCCTAAATGAAATGCGATCAAGGCGAAATGCCTAAATGAAATGCGAGCAAGGCAAAATGCCTAAATGAAATGATATCAAGGCAAAATACCTAAATGAAATACGATCAAAGCAAAATGCTTAAATGAAAAGCGATCAATGAAATGTGAGCAAGGCAAAATGCCTAGATGAAATATGATCAAGGTGAAATGCCTCAATGCGATCAAGCTAAACACATCATCGAGATGAAATAGCTACAAGCATGGTTGTGGTGACATAGCCTAGTACTATCATCGACAACACCCAATATCGCCACAACCATGATCACGACACGCTCTCCTCTATACGTGATATAGCCATTTTTATCTTTCCATTATATGATATCGGCATGAGTTATCTTTCTCACGTGGTATCGCCATGTTTGTTCTCTATTACATGATATCGCCATGCTTTATCTCTACTATATAATATCACTATGTTCTACCTCTCCATTACACGATATGGCCATGAGTTGTCTCTCCAACACGCAATATCACCATATGTCATCTCTCTATTATATGATATCGGCATGAGTTATCTTCCTCCAACACGAGGTATCGCCTTGCTTTCTCTCTATTATATGACATTTCCGTGCTTTATCTCCATTATATGATATCGCCATGTTTTATTTCTCCATTACATGATATGATATCGCCATGTCTCATCTTTCTCCATTATATGATTGCTTGCCACTACATGCAAAATGAAAGGCTATGCTGTGGCGACCCGAATGGGTATACCATAGCGCCGTAATATTAAGCCAATAGGAGCTTGATACGTCGTAGACCTACCAACTTAATATTACAAGGCCTTTTGAAAATACAATTTTTAGAAAATAGGAGACAAAAAAAAACTAAATTTAGAAAGAATTTTAAATCAACAACCCAACACTCAAATGAACAAGTCTGGAAATGCTTAAAAACAAAGTGGGCAAGTGCACTGTGGCGCCTTAGGGCTTACATCATAACTGAAATGAAAGGAGTCCAACAATAACGATAAAACAAAGGGGTGAGAGGCGCTCCCAGGTAGGCAGACCTCACAGGGTTCAACATTGAATGAAAAACGAGTAAATCGATGGAATACCAAAAGGGAAGAACTTCAAGCAACAGGAACAGCAACACACGGACTCGACCAACGACCCACTTCTAATCCAAATCGTCTGAAATGACCTCGTTGTAACCTGAAATGTAGGGGTGAGCATTTCGCCCTCGCTAGCTCAATAGGGGCCGACCCAACCTTAGTTAGGTTTGAAAACTAACAGGTAAAACATAACTATTAGAATATAGATTGCGTGCATTTGTAAAATCGAGTAAAACAAATGCAAACAAAAACAATCACAGTTGTTTCGTTTCAGGAAATCATATGCAACATGCTTCACACAACTTGGAGCTCTGAGATACTTACCTGCCGGCTAAACTAAAATAAATCGGTGACCGACCTAGTTCGTCATCCTTCGAGAACCGGCCAACTACTCTATAGTCCTTATGGCCATAAGTAGCGAAAGTGTCCATTTCCTGGCTCTGAGTCTCCTATGACTGGTTCACTGTCTGTACTCACCTTTGCTCGACAAACATAGGAGCACAGCCCCCTCCGGAGGTTCACGGTTATCGACACCGTGGGATCCCAAGGAATCTACGCGTCTAAGTCTCATTCACTTTCAGGTCACAAACATAAACATACAAAGGGTACAGTATCTCAACATGCAAGTCTAGCCTCGGTTTTCGCAATCAACAATTATCAGTTCTGAAAACACATATATCACGAGGCATCGACTAATGAACAACCAAAAATACTTGCAGGCAACATAATATTATACTAGAGCATTCCACATATAACGAAATGCCTCTAACAAGGAAGGGACAGCTCACCCTACCTGGAAAATGCTGGCGTACTCCACACTCTGATGCTTTCCGCTTAAGCTTCCTTAACGATCGTGTTTCCTGAACAATTACTTAGTTTGTAAGTAATTATCCAGGTAAACATTATGATCAACTTTAAGTAATCGCGCGCACACCAAATCTTTTTTATTCAAATGAGACCATTAATTATTTCTTTCAACCTTTACCAATTTGAGAAACTAACTTCTTTCTTAAAAAGGAAAATGTCATTATCGCTTCGCTAAACTTTCGCCAATTCGAGCGACCAAAGTTGAGTCGATCATCACGTTTTACGAGGTCGGTCAACCATGGTCAACTCTCAGAGTTGACTTTTGACCTTTGACTTTGACTTCTGACTTTTGACCAAGTAATCCTTTATTTACCATTATTTATTATTTATTAAAAATAAATAAGCAAATCATTCTTATTTATTAAAAATAAATAAGTAAATAATTATAAATAAAGTTTTACTTTTACTTTTACCCATTTACTTATCATTTTTCACCTTTTCACTTTTACCATGACTTTTACCTCCACACTTTCACTTTTACCTTTCCTTTTACCGAATTTACCTTTACTTTCACCTTCTTCACTTTTTACCACTTCACCACAGTAAAACCTCATTTAATCCAACTTTTACCATTTTCTTTATTTTCCTTTTCTTCCAAAAACAAATCCATTTCTTTTCTTCTTCCTTTTCTTTTTCTTTTGCCCAAGACTACTCAACGACAATCACCAAATCTTCCACAACAAAATTCCAACACTTTGAAAATTATGCTAATAAAATCCTACTAATTAAACCATCCTCAAATCTCTATTTTCACAATTTTTCCAACAACAACAATAGCTCAACATAATCAAAATCAACCAAATAAATTCCAAAAATTCTAGGGTTTGTCCAAAACCCATTCCTTACCCTTTCTTCTTCAAAAATCACGGCCTATTCCTTCTCCTTGGCCTTCTTCACCTACAAATCCGTCCAACATCAACATCTCAACCAAAAAACTCGAAAACAAAGTTGCATGGATAGATCCTTACCAAAAATCCTTGCCAAACCCATAGCCTAGCTTCATGGTTCAAGGAGAAATCGGGTTCATGCAAACAAAATCACAAACCCAAATCAAAAACTCAGATTTAGGAAGAAATAGATGTAGATCGGATGAATAGAGGCTAGATTAGGAGGGATATTACCTTGATTTAAGCTTGGAAAGAAGAAATCACAAAAAGCCCCAATTTAGCTTCGGGTTCTAGGTTTTTGGAGGGTTGGATGGCCAAATTTCTTGATTTTGGTTGGAGAAATGGAAAGGGGGAAGGAAGTGAAGAAAATCTGAAAATTTTGGTTGAAATCCCGGTTCCGGTGACGGCGTGGTGGCTGGTGGTGACTGGCGGCGGTACGGCGGCAACGATTTCCGGCGAGGAGGATGAGAGAGAAGCTCTCAGTTAGAGAGAGAGAGAGAGTTGATGGGAAGTGGAGGTAGAGACTAGGGTTTGAGGGGGAAGGTTTAGCTTTTATACCTCTCCCTAATTTAATTGTGAAAAATCGAATATGCCCTCCTTTTGGGCCAATGGGCTTGGGCTGCTCTTATTTCACTTTCCTCTTAATTTTCCTTAAGCCCACTCCAAAAATACACCATCAAACATCCTTATTTCTCCGACACTTCACCGAATCCTTTCGGGAAAATTTCCGGGCTTGTCCTAAGCCTCGATACTTTAAAAATACTTTTCTAGACCCAAATTGGATTTTTCTCTAAATTTCTTAATCCTTTAAATGGCCTCAAAGTCTTAACCTAAGCACAAATACTTTTGTACCTCACGAATACATAATTTCATACGTTATGAAAAATTAAAATAAACAATAAAAAGTACGGGGGTCTACATATGCCAAGCCTAACAATAACGATATCACCACATACATTTCAGCCACTATCGGCTACATCCATTACAGCCAATATCGGCTTCATGCCAAAGTTATTACTATTGCCATATGCCAAAATGGGTTGAAACAGCCAAGGCTATCCTTGCAGACACCGAGTGTATCAAGTCCACCTTATATCGAGCATACATGATGCCATATACTAGCAGACCCTAGTCTAAACCATCTAACCTCGGTCTCGGGGACTGGTCACCTTAAGGAAGAAACTCTCACCACATGTCCAACGAAGGCTTACGCAGTTTCTACTTAGAAAACAAAATCACCACCCCAGTCAAGACTCCTCTTAGCTGGGGACTTGGGGGACTAGGGGGTAATGATTGTACGGAAGTCACTTGCCGAGAATGCTCGCCTTGCACTTCTGATATTTCTACCATGGCAGTTTGGATAATTTCCACAAGCCAATTCTTGCCACATGTTTCACGAACGTGGACTTGGGCAATGACTTAGTAAACATGTCTGCCACATTGTCCTCAGATCGAACTTGGTTTACTTTGATCTTGAGGAGCTTCTGTTGTTGCTGATTGTTGGAGAATTTGGGCGATATATGCTTGGTGTTGTCGCCTTTGATGTAGCTTTGCTTCATTTGTTCAATGCAAGCCGCATTATTCTCATAAATGCTCGTTGGCTCATCTGTGGTAGACTTCATACCACAATTACTTCGAACATGCGTAACTATGGATCGAAGCCATATACATTCACGAATTGCTTCGTGAAGAGCAATAATCTCTGCATTATTCGAAGAGGTAGCGACTAAGGTCTGCTTTGTAGACCTCCAAGATATCGCGGTTTTTCCCATGGTGAACACATAACCAGTTTGGGAACTACCTTTGTGCGGGTCAGAGAGGTACCCAGCATCAGCAAAACCTTCCAAAACACTTATGTTGTTTTGGGATGGGGGGAGGGAACGCAGTCCACCATGTGTGGCATCCCTGGCATTTGATGGGTCCGAATCCATCGTCTCTCTATAAGGATAGAACAAGCCCATATCAATCGTACCACTTAGGTATCGAAAGATATAACATCAGTCCAATGACATCGTGTTGGCGAGCTATATCTAGCTAACAAGTTTACAGCGAAAGAGATGTCCAGTCTTGTGCATTGTGCTATGTACAATAATGCGTCTATTGCACTTAGGTAGGGCACTTCTGCCTCTAGCACCTCTTCATCATCATCTTTTGTACGAAATGGATCTTTCTTTGGATCAAGAGTACAGACAACCATTGGGGTGTTTGAAGGCTTAATCTTGTGAGTATTAAAATGCCTAAGCATCTTATAGGTATAAGCTGATTGATGAATCAGGATACCATCTTCGATCATGGTGCTTAAATTCCAAACCGAGGCAAAACCATGTTTTTCTAAGATCTTTCATCTCAAACTCGAATTTCAAGTGTTCAGCGGTTTCTCTTAACTCTTTGAGGGTGCCAATTATGTTCATGTCATCAACATAAACATCTACTATTGCAAATATGGAACTTGTCCTTTTTATGAACACACATGGGCATAGTTCATTGTTAATATATATATCCCTTACCAATCAAGTAGTCACTTAGACGGTTATACCACATCCATCCGGATTGTTTCAATCCATATAGTGAGCATTTCAACCTTATAGAAAACGCGCTCCGTGTTTAGAGCCACTTGATTTGGGTAGATAAAGTCCATCAGGAACCTT
Organism: Rosa lucieae; assembly: GCA_024704745.1. Lineage (NCBI taxonomy): Eukaryota > Viridiplantae > Streptophyta > Magnoliopsida > Rosales > Rosaceae > Rosa > Rosa lucieae. The sequence goes on from CM045492.1 coordinate 2,931,681, forward strand.
CATGTATATTTCTGTATCTAGATCCCTATATAGATATGCAGTAACCACATCCATAAGCTGCATGTTCAGTTTTTCAGAAAATACCAAACTCACAAGGTCGCGGAACGTAATAACATCCATTACAGGAGAATAGGTCTCCTCATAGTCGATTCCAGGACATTGTGAGAAGCCTTGCCCCACAAGGCAAGCTTTGTACCTTACAATCTTGTTTCTCTCATTACGCTTTCTAACGAATTCCCATTTATGACCAACTGGATTGGTGTTGGGCGGTATTGGTACAACCTTTCCAAATACCTTTCTTTTCGCTAGAGAATCAAATTCTGCCTGGATCGCATCTTTCCATTTTGGCTAATTAGCTCTACATTGGCATTCATCAACGGAGAGTGGTTCGATGTCATTGGTCTCAATAATCTCATGCGCTACAGAATACACGAATACATCATCAATGATGATGGAGCTTCTTTCCCACGTCCCATGTACACTAGTGTAATTTACAGAGATCTCTACGTTCTCAGGAATAGGTTCTGACATTGAGGCGTCCCCCAATGATGTCTCTTGGACATAACCATAATCCAAAACATTCTCATGTGACGGATTTTGAGTATCGATGATCAAAGGATTTGTTTGTGCCTCGTTCGCTCTCCTTCTTGGGCTAGTATCCTAACCAATTGGTCTACTGCGCTTCTTTGTAGGACATGTGACCATAGACGTCACATCACTGTCATCCTGGGTAGTGGCGCCATCTCCTGGTGTCACAGAAGTGGCGTTACGTCCAGTATTTAGAACGTCAATCCTTGCATGCATGTTTGCAGCAGGTATGTGTGATCTCGTCACTTTGGCAACATCAGAAAACACATCAGGCAGAGTGTCTGCTACTTTCTGGAGCTCGATTATTTGTCGCGCTTCAAGTTTGGATTGTGCGGTACGGGGATCGAGTTGAGACATAGTGGGGACAGACCACGACTATTCCGATCATTCTTGTTGAATATATGTGTTCTTATCTCCCCCTAACAATGGGAAGACTGTCTCATCAAAGTGACAATCCGCAAATCTAGCGGTAAAGAGATCGCCTATCAAGGCTTCAAGATAACGGACAATCGTTGGAGATTCATAGCCAACATAGATGCCCATTCGTCGTTGTAGACCCATCTTAGTACGCTACGGCGGTGTAATAGACACATAAATGGCACACCTAAAAAAGCTTAAGTGCAAAAGATCAGGCTCGTACCCAGTCACTAGCTGTAACACATAATAAAATTGGGTGGCAGTGGGTCGTAGACGAATTAGCGTCGCTGCATGCAATATTGCATATCCCCAACAGAAACAGGGAAACTGGTGCTCATAACCAATGTTCGTGCTATCATCTGTAGTGGTTTGATAGCAGCTTCCGCGACACCATTGTAGGTATGAACATGTGGAAATGGATGCTCTACATCAATCCCCAGTGACATGCAATAGTCATCGAACACTTTCGATGTAAACTCCCTAGTATTATCAAGTCGAATCTTGATAGGATGGTCAGGGTAGTGAGCCCGTAGATGGATAATCTGGGTAACGAGTTTAGCATAAGCAGCATTTCAAGTGCACAACAATGTGACATGTGACCAGCGTGTCGACGCATCAACCAATACCATAAAGTATTTAAAAGGTCCGCATGATGGTTGAATTGGTCCACAGATATCCCCTTGGACTCTCTGTAAGAAAGGAATGAGTATTTTAGGATCCTTTGAATAGGACGGTCTCGGTCCTAATTTCCCTAAGGAACATGCTTTGCAAATGAGCGAGGGGCCTTAGAAGCAACCAATGAGGATTTTAGTTGGGCATGAGCGTTTGTAGCGCTATTAGAAGCAAAATGTGTGACTACATCACCCATCATGGCGTTGGAACCATGAAAAGTGGCATCCATGGTGTCATGGCCATGGGGAGAAGCATCCATGGCATCATAGCCAGGAGGCGCCACTGATGGTGTTGTCACAAGGGACTTGGGTGGCCCTACGGCGGCCCAAGACAGCTGCAGGGCCAGGAACTGCAGTGGTTACGGTCGTACTAAGTCCGGGAATCAATTTTCGATTCATGCTTCGTCACACTCTAAAGAATGGATGTCCGTGTGAAGTCTTTAGTATACGAAACATCATATCACGACCAGGATGTCCTAGTCGGTCATGCCAAAGCCAGTATGTGTAAGAATCTAAGACATCTTCTCTTATTACATTATTGGATTCAATTGGTCGAATTGTAGTGACGTAAAGTCCACTATATTAACACATAAGCTTCTCTAAGATGCGCTTCCATCTGCAATCATTAGAGGTAATGCAAAGGAACTCTTTTCCGTTCTCAGTATGCATTTCAGCATGGAATCCGTTGGCTCTTATATCTTTAAAACTCAATAAGGTTCGATTTTCCTTATGAGCGTAGAAAGCTTTTGCGACTTTAATCAAGGTGCCATTTGGCAATTGGAATTGGGTCATTCCATGTCCTTGAACTAAACCTGATGGGCCAGCCATTGTAGTCAGAGAGGAATATGTAAGCAACATCTCTAAGAATAATTGCCTATAGAAGCAACATCTCTAAGAATAATTGCCTATAGCGTAGAATGGTGTGCGTAGTCGCACTATCCACAAGACATTGTAGTTCTCCAGAATCCATTCCTAAAAGAAAAGCTCATAATTAAAAAGGAGTCATAAAGAAAAGAACTCAACTTTTATTAATCAGCAAAACGGAATTACATCATTATTTCTTTGACCAAAGAAAATCTAATCCAATAAATTAGCTAATGCAAAACAATGGCAGTTGTCTAACTTCTTTCGGTAATTCCAATGCAAATGTGACCAGGTGAGTAGAGAGATGTCGGTGGAGCAAGGCTCACTTAAATACCACTAATCTCAAAACCTTCCTAGACAGCACACTTACATTGAGTACGCCTACTTTGAAGAAACACTAAACCATTGGCATTTACTACAAAAAATAATATGGTAATTGCCTACATCTCTTGGAAAATAAAAAGGACTTAATCAAAATTGCCAGTTTCTCGGCCCTTGAAAGTTGTCCACCCTAAGATCGAGATCGTCCTCTTGATCCTCTTGCTCCATGTAGTGCGCCTCCCTTGCTTCACGATACGCCTTGTATGTGTCTGCAACATTCTTGGATATTCTACATGCTTTGGCCCAATGTCCTGTTGATCCACATAGAAGACAAACAACATTATGGTCAGGCTCCCTTGATCGAGGCGCCTTTAGGGTACGATTTGGACAACCACTACTCTTGGTGGCGTCACCACCATGGCTGGAAGCTCTACCGCTCTCTCTCTCTTCACACGTTGACCTCCACGGTTCCGTGAACGCCTCTCTTGGTGGTTTCCTTCCTCTTTAGGGAGAGTATATGGACCAGAACGTCCAGAATTATCTCTACTCTTAGGGTTTCGCTCATTGAGTCCTTCCTTGGGGGCGCGACTATAGTTAAACTCTGGGATAGACTTGATTCCCACGGGTCTAGCATTACAGTTCTTCACAAGGATATTGTCATGCTTCTCAACTACGTTCATAGCACCAATAAGCTCATGAAACCTTGTGATCAAGGTTCGAAAAATTGCTAGGCGCTAGTCGGGTGGTGGCCAAGGGACTAGCGCATTTTATTTTTATAGCTTCTGTTTATATAATTAAAAATATATAAGGCTTAAAGAGTAATAAAATTGCATCTAGAATATTCAAATTTCAAAAGAGTCCTCAAGAATCAAAATAGGGAGAGAATGTTATGTAATAAGCATACAAATATACAAAAAAAATAATAATAATAATAAATGCCCCAGCGCAGTGCATACCGCCTAGCCGCCTAGGTGCCCGCCTAATCCGCCTGGGCGCCCGCCTAAAATCCAGAATCACCGATTCTTCATTAGTCGAGGCGGAGAGGCACCACCCAGTGCCTAGGCGGCCTAGGCAGCCGAGTTTTAGAACAATGCTTGTGATACGTCCTGCATTCACATCAATCCGATAATTTTTAGAAATCATCAGGGCAGAGACGGGGAAGGTAGAGAGAGTCTTCTCGGTCAACATCGTATCAGTAATGGTTTTTCCAGAAAACTCCATCAAAGACTTGATACGAAGAGCTTCTGAGTTTTAATCAAGTACAGATTTGAAATCACAGAAGCCGAGGCTATGTCATCTCACTTCTAAATCCGGAAATAGGGAGTCACAAATGTTGCCAAATCACTGCTCAAGTTCCACCTATAGTTTTCTTGGGTCTTCCTCATTGAGGTATTCACTTTGGAGCATGTTATTCATGTGCCTTGTCATGAGAATTATGGCTTTAGCTTGATTTGCTTCAAATTTAGAGCGTGTTATTCATGTGCCTTATCATGAGAATTATGGCTTTAGCTTGATTTGCTTCAAAAGCGATAGCTTGCTCAACAGTGAGCACGTTCTGACTAGGCTCTTGGATGGTTTCCAGAAGTCCATCAGCCTTAAGATGTTGGGGCACATCTCGGAACCACATATGCTATTCTATGCCTGTTGTCTCCAGTGGAACAAAGTTCAATTTGTTCAGGTTGCTCATCCTGAAAAACAGCACAAGATTAGAGTTAGTTTTGAAGTGAAAAAGGCTACCACGACAAAACTATAAAATTTCTGAGCGTAGTCGCTTCCAAGAAATTAGGAATTTCCAAGCGTAATCGCTTCCAAGAAAATCCGATTCCAAGAGGGGTTTGGATTAGATCAAAACAACGATGTATGTGGTCGATCATTTTCTTCTCAACAAACTCTAAGTTTGGAGGACTCTACAAGCTCCAAGCTTGGAGTGAGCACGAACTCCCACAGTTCCACTTTTGGTCTCCCCTATAAAGAAGAAAGGTGGTAGAAGAAGGGAGGTTGCAAGTCTCAAAGAAAAAAGAAGAAAATAATGAAAAACTTCAAAAACGGGAACTTTTAAAAAAATTTACCATGAAAAGCGCCGGAAATCTTGACCGGAAAAGTTGTTGAAGATGGCAGGAAAAAAGGTCGCCGGAGGTCTTTGGAAAAGTGGTCGGAATCTGGTGGCCGGCGGTGGTGGTCGGAGCTAGGCTAGGCTGTGGGGGCTGGCAGGCAATCTGTCGGTAGGTGCTCGTAGGGGCTAAGCAGGTGTTGACAGGTCTCAGCAGGGCTGCGCAGGGGTCTCGGCAGGAGCTATGTAGAGCTCTTGGCAGATGTCGACAGGTGCAGGCACAGGGGTGTGTAGGTCTCACTAGATGTGTGCAGGGCTGTCAGCAGGGGCTCAGCAGCTCTCGGCAGGTGCTTGCAGGGGGTAGGCACAAAGCAAGGGCCTGTCTAAATTTTCAGACAGCCGGTTCCGGTGGTTCCGCCGCTGGTTCTAGGTTCCTTGAGGCTAGGGCTTCAATATGTGAGGCAGTGTGTTAATGTTAGAGATCCGAGGGGGGCTCTAGTTAGCTTTAGAGAGAGAGAGAGAGAGAGAGACAAGCAAGTATAGTGTTACGTCTCCACCTTAGCGGGAGACTACGTCCACTTGAATATTGTACTATGTGTGTTTGGGATTACAAAGTGTGTAATGGAGTCTCTTGAGTTGTGGGATGAGGCATTCCTTTTATAGGTGAAGGAATGCTCTTCCTTTACATGGTTTCTGATGTGGGACTAAACACTATTCTAGTATAGAAAAGCATGCTTGTGAAGGCAACTTTACAAGGCCAGAAGGTGGCTTCCCGGCGACGTATTTGCCACTTCCTGATACCGTAGCATAGCTTGAACATAGGGCTATGAGATGCATGTCTCGGTTGGGCCTCACCATGGCTTGTGGGTGTCCCAAAGAGGGTGTTGTTTATGCTTGGTGAGGTAGCAAATCCTCCATGCATAGTGAGAGGTATCTACAAGTCCGCAAGTCCCTGAGTAAGAGGAGCTTCTTGGTTGGGGAGTTATGTGAAGTCATCAACCATAAACAATGTCCGAGAGGCGCCTAGCCCCTACAAGTCCCCGAACTCCTTAAGCAAGAAGGGACTCTTTTAACTTACACAATGAGACAAAAACACGCATATGTAGAATGCTTGTTGTATTGGTTATCGTTCATATTAATGGAATGTGAAAAGAATTCGATTTGTAGCGAACAACAAATGGTGAAAGAATTCAATATTCCATTAATGTGTATGAACATGTAAAATATTGGTAGTTGTATATGTGGATCTTATGGCCATATAACACACACAATAGATAGTGGCAAGTGTAATGGGGTCCATATAAAATTGTAGGAGTAGTCCCGGTGACATCGTATGAAGCGTTTGTGAACTTAGGGCTTAAGTAAACATGTTGGACATGATTGAGTAAGTTGGGTGTAGTTGAGTGTGTAGGTGCTGTGCGAGCATGCGAGGCATGGCCCAAGCGCAAGTCGTGGCCATACTCGATACCCAAGCGAATCGCAACCCGAGCGAGTCGTTTATTCGAGCATGTTTAATTAAGTCGTAAGTGTCAGAAGCTTCTAGATGAATGTCACATGTTTATTTAATTGAATTGCAATTAAAATAGAAGCATGGCATATGTGTATAGCATGTACTTGTAGTAAAGTTGATAATAATAATTTGTAGGCATGCGTAACGGTCATAGAGAAATGTATAGCTATGGCAAAGGCTTTAATTGCAAGAGCGTAAGAGATAAGATATCGTTATTTATCTTATGTCGATTTGGAGCAGGTTGGAATTGGAATTGATGTAAGTACCCAAATCATGTTGGAGTTGTCCACGCATAACGCTCCATGTGGTCGGCTAGTGATCGCTCATAGTTTGCTTGACCTTGCCTACATAGGAATGTTTTCCATTGATTTCCTCCAAAGTCAAAACAAAATAGGTGGTTAGCAATTTGTTCGCATGATTTAGTTGACTTAAATAAGAAGAATTTGTTTGCATGCTTTCATAAAGTACGAGAGATACAATAACCATCTAAATTGATTTAGATGGGATAAATGATTGAATAGCCCATGTGGGTATCCGCCGGATAAATGATTGAATAACTATCTAAATTGATTTGATTGTATAACAACAATCATAGCTACTACATTACTCGTTCTGATCATAACTATTGCATGGCAACAGTAATCATGTGTAACCATGGTAGGGTAAATAATACCATGTTTAAATGAACTTGGAGTAATATAACATTGGAAGTAAGTAAATGCGCTATTTTGGTGTGCGCCAGATGTGTTATGCAAATGTACATGCCTAACGCTTCACTATGTCTAAAGAAACTACGCGTTCAATGCGTATGCACATGCTCATAATGGTCCCAAGTGGGTAGGGTCAGAGGCACTCACACACTTGAGATATAGATGACACACATTAAAATAAGATAAAAGTACTTATCTGTTGGGTGCATGCATGTGTGGAACAAAACCAGCCCAGGTCTCTTAACACAACGATAGTTGGGTATAGGGCTGCCACTTGGTTTGGTAATTACCAAACCGACCGAATACTAACCGATGTTTTAAGTTTGGTAAACTGACTTTTTGGTAACCGAGACTGATAAAACCGAAATCGAAAATTACCGAAAAAATTGGATTGATTTTGGTAAATATCGAATCTACCGATTATCTAAATATTAGATTTATATACTACAGTTTTCAATACACATACATGGTATATAGAACTTTTATAATAGTAGAACATAACTACATAGACTACATTAATAGTATATGTATTTTAAGTAACCTAGTCAACGATGGTATTCCAAAAGAAGATGGTTGACCATGCAAGTGGTTTAAATAGTATGAACATAACTACATAGACTACATTAATTGTTCTAAAGTTTGGTAATACCGAAAACTGAAATACCGAATTTGGTAGAAATAATTAACAACCGAAAATTTGGTTGGTAATTGGTAGCTCAGTTTTGAAACCGAAAAGTTTGGTTTTGAAGTTGGTAATACCTATAACCGATTCGAGCCGACCGAGTGACAGCCCTAGTTGGGTATAAAGAGGAGGTTTGCAGGTGTGCCCAATGAAGCCTCTATGAGATTCGTGAATATCAGCATGCACATCCAATGAGTATCCGCTGTGATGTTTCGGAGACTTAACCCAGAAGGTGAGTCAAAGCAAGAAGGTGATCTGAAGGGGTGTGGTGGGTTGAGTTCGCCGTTTCTTGATGAAGCTTTGTTTGGTGACCTGTCAAATCTATGAAGCTCTGCAAGGCAGCCGGGTAAAGCTTCGATGCTTGGCGGATTGATCATTGACAGATCATGTTTGACGAACTAACCTTTGGAGGACGCTTGCGGCCTGTTGGCGGTAATGAGCGAATGAGGAGATTTGGGTGCCAAGATCAGAGGCTCTGAGGAGGGAGACTTGGTACGTCAACGAAGGATTACTCAGATTAAGGCCAGCGGAGGAGCTTGTCAGCGGCTCTCTTGGCCAGCGGAGGAACTTGGCTAGCAGAGAATTGACACTCAACGGGGAATTGATGCTCGACGGAGACTTGGTGCGCAGCGGAGACCTAGTGCTTGCTGAAGACTGCCCAGCGGTGAAGCTCGGTGGTGAATCCCGGCGGCGAAGCTTGGCGGTGAATTTCAGTGGTGCGGCTCAGCGGATCCTTGGCCAGCTGTGTGGAGCATTTGGCCGGTGGTGCTTAAAGAACATGGGTTCTTGACGGGGGTTTTGTTTAGCAGTTGCCGCTGAAGAAACCTAGCAGAAGAAGCCCGGCGGTGTTGGGTTGCCGCTGATGGTTATCATCATCATCAGAGCTCAGCGCTGATGATGATCAAACATATATATATATATATATATATATATATATTTTTTTTTTTTTTTGTCAACGGAGCAAGTGGTGGTGGAGGCTTGGGCCAGCGGAGCTCTTGGCAGAGATGGGTTTGGTGGAGAACTCTTGGTGTTGGCTCCTTGGCAGAGATGGGATAATGAGCGGATGTGGCTAGCGGAAGATACTAGCGGAGATTTTGGTCAATGACAGGCAACGGTGGCTTTTTGTTAGCGGTAGCTCGTCGGAGTTTTGGCCAATGGAGGTGCTGGGAACGCTGTTGTCGGTTGGTGGAGCGGAGCAGAGGTTGCTGACTGTAGCTAGCGGTAGATGTGCCGCTGGTGCTGATGATTTGAAGAATGGTTGTGGGTGCCCAGAGAAGTTTTCTGGGTGTCCAGAGTGCATCAGCACTAAATTTTTTTTATTATTATTTTTTTGGTAGTGCAGCGTTGACTTTTTTTGTTTTACCACTTAAGATGGGTAGCGGCGGATGCAAGGCCTGATTGAGAATATAAGGCAAGGAAGGTCTAGTGCTTCTAGCGCCAATAGAGAGAGAGAGAGAGAGAGAGAGAGAGAGAGAGAGAGAGAGAGAGAGAGAGAGAGAGAGAGAGAGAGAGAGAGAGAGAGAGAGAGAGAAGCAAGTATAGTGGTTCGTCTCCGCCTTAGCGGGAGACTACGTCAACTTGAATATTGTACTATGTGTGTTTGAGATTACAAAGTGTGTAATAGAGTCTCTTGAGTTGTGGGAGGAGGCATTCCTTTTATAGGTGAAGGAATGCTCCTCCTTTACATGGTTTCCGATGTGGGACTAAAATATCACTATTCTAGTATAGAAAAGCATGCTTGTGAAGGCAACTTTGTAAGGCCAGAAAAGTGGCTTCCCAACGACGTATTTGTCACTTCCGGATACTATAGCGTAGCTTGAACATAGGGCTACGAGATGCATGTCTCGGTTGGGCCTCACCATGGCTTGTGGGTGTCCTAAAGAGAGTGTTGTTTATGCTTGGTGAGGTAGCAAATCCTCCATGCATAGTGAGAGGTATCTACATAGTGGATGTTGGGATTTGAAGACTACAAAATTAGGGTTTCATGGTTAGTTTTGTGCTGATAACGTGTTTTAGAGAAATGGGAATCGAGAGAAAATTGTTGTGTATTCTCATTGATAATAGGGGTCTCTCTATATAAAAGATTAAAATGCATAGAATCTGAATCATACAAGGAAATGTAATCATACATTGAATAGCAATCTCTAGATTCTCCTAATTAAACCATATTACCACTAGGTCAAGTAACCTAGAGTTTGGGCTAAACACAAAATAGAGATTTACTTGAACATGATTCTCATTTTGTAATTTTTTATAAAAAAGATCTCAGCCTTTAATAGGTTGAAGGCCTTAAATTTAAATAAAATAAAATAAAAACTACCCATATTGAAAACGGGTAAATGGGTGGATGCTTGACACTAAAGTAGAAATAATCATATTAAAGAAAAATAATAAAATAGTAATAAGTATTTATCAAGAAAAAATAGTAGCAAGTATTTAATAATAAAAAATAAAATAAAAAAAGCTCATATTGAAAATGGGTAAATGGGTAAATACCAGTATCCGGAAATTACTTAATAAGTATATTGGGTGGGTATTTGCCAACTTGAGAATCTTAACCGATGGGGTTCTTTCGTGGAGACAAACGTGTTGGGTTTCCAGTTTTGGGCCCAACCTTGATGTCTGTCTAAGTTGCCTCTCATGGGCCTAGCAACTATTTGTAGGTAAATGGGAATTTTCCCACAAAATAAATGTTAAAAAAAGAGACGCGAGTTGATCGGCGCTTAGCACAGAAACGGAAGTGGCTGGAGAGAGCGAGAGCAGAGAGAAACTCGGGACTTGAAGGTCCGATTAGCCGGAATTTTGAAACTCCGATTCACGTCCGGCGCAGTGGTTTCTGTTATAGAAATCAGATTGCGTCACGGCCCCGGTTTTCGTTCACAATTGATTGGGGATTAATATTGGAATTCGGATCAAGTTCAGGCTAGGGTTTCGTTCTTCTATTCAATTAGGCATTTTGATTGGGTTTTGTTGAAAATAGGGGAAGGATGTCGGCGGCGGAGGAGACAGGCACCATGGACGAAGAGGTTTTGAGGCTCAAAGAGCAGGTTATTTGCACTATTAGCACTATTACTAATAGTATTCTCTCTCTCTCTCTATATATTACTAGATATTCGATCTGCGTTGCATTCTAACTGGTGCTTAATTGTCAGCTTTCTCAATGCGAACTCCAAAGGGAGCTGCTCCTGACAGAGAAAGAGAGCTGGATGGCCAAGGAGAGACTTGTCACGCAGGAAAAAGAAGCAGCAGAAGAAAAGCTCAGAGATTTTATAGAAGCGACTTCGAGTGCAAGATCTGAATTTGAAAAAAAGAGAAAGACACTCAAGGAGGCCTTGGAGACCAAGAAGAAGAGCGTGCATCAGGTAAGATTTCTGTCACCCATTTGGCCTTTTAAGTTCAATTGTAGGCAGATAAATGTATATTTAATTGTCATGCTAGTTTAGTCACTGCCACCTCCAATTTCTGATGCTAAATATGCTTCAACGTTTAAAAGTTTCAAGTTTCTGGTTTGATGCTTTTTTTTTTGTGTGCAGCTGCGTAAGGCTATCAAAGAGTTTCTTGCTCGTCCTGATGTGGGTTATATGGGAAAACAAACACCCGTCATGGAGAAGTTTGATGGATTGATTGCTGAACTACGAAAGAAAAAAATGTGCTTACAAGCAGAGACAGATAAGGTGGACAAGCTACATTCAGAGATATTGGAGAAACGGGACAATTTATTTGCTTTTCTTAAGACTTGTGTGAAAAATTCAGAAATCACTGACGATGTAAAACCTGTGCTCCGACTCCACTATGATGCATATGTTGACACACTCAAGACTGAGGATGATGATTGTGAAATGTTAAGAAAGTATGTGCATTTTATTCTGCAACCGTTTGTCAGGCTTGACTTTAAATCTCCAATTTCCGCTGCAATGTCAAAATTCTTCAACTTCTTTCTAACAAAGGAGTCCAACAAAGATGCTGAGGTGATATGTTTCTCTCTTTCTCATTGTACATGTTTTTGGTTTTTATTAAGAACTGAGAAGTTGGTTTTTGAAAGTGGCATAGCTGACTTTCTGATGTGCTTTTTCTTTTTTACTAGTGAAGCATAAACATCCTGTAAGAGATGATGACGAGTCTGAACATCCTGACGAAGCCTCAGTAGGAAGGAAGCTTTTGGACTTTATCATAACATAAAAAGATGAGGACCTGTTTGGAGTATGTTGACTCTAGATGGAAGACAAGGCAGGGAGGACATTGAGAACATTGAACTTTCTCATGACATAAAATTTTAGGATTTTTAGTTTGTTTTATTCTGATTGTACATAGAAGTACTGCATGGTGGACGATCGGTGTTGTTAGTTTCTTATGTATGTGGAATAAATTGAATTATATCCAAGGATAGTCTTCTGGAATTTGCCTTCGCCCTTAATGTGTTGCCTAAACTACTCTCTCTATCAATGTTGTATCCAATTAGCACATGTTCAGGAGATTTGTTTCTTTGTAATCGTGGTTTTTCAGGGACTGGATTGAAGATGATGAACTTCTTGCAAGTGTCTGGTTTCGAATAATTATCTTGCTTTTCAGGTAATAATTTCTCCCTTGTAGATGTAAGTTATTGATATCTTATTCTTATAGACAAGTTCTAGTTTCTTGAACACTTGCATGTATACTATTCGTTTCAGCTGATTTTAAATTTCTTTGGCAACTATTTAAAGTGATGCTATTTTTGATGCATTATGCACAGAGTTGAAGACATAGTGCAAAGCATGTAAAAGCCTTTCTAGGAAGATAATTGTAACAAATGCATTCAAAAATTGTTATGAATGTAAATCACTATACAAAAGCATAACCCTTTTTATGAAAGAATTAAGCTTTGTTACTGATAGTTCTAGGTTAAATATATGTCTTTGCATGTGACCTAAGCTTTGTTACTGATAGTTCTAGGTTAAATATGTGTCTGTGTGTGACCGCCCCTCATTTCTGTTTATAGTTAAAAGCCATTTATGGTAATAATTGAATCTGTGATTGATCCTGAAAGAAAAGCATTTTCCAGATGGATACAGTTACTCTGGATTGAGTTTAAGAGAAGTCGTATTCTAATAGCATTTAGTGAGTGAAGAATCATGTGAATTAGATATAGAAAGATGCAGAGATGTGTGTGGTTTGAGTTAGTCATAGAACCCCTATTACTACATCACACTACATGATCAAGTAATTGAGATAACAAAAAGAAACGGGCATAGCAATTTAGTTTATTGAACAGGGGAAAACTCTAATTCAGAAGATGCCATGTTATACTTGTATACTGCTCCCTGCAGATGCTTGTATTAAGCTCAGGCAGAATGAGATACTGACTTGCTGTAGGGATACATAGCTGAGTAGAAATATTATTCATGTTCTCCAATCGCTGCAAACATTGGTTATCTCCTGGTTTCAGCTAGTGCCATTTATCTTTCCTCTAAATTTTCTTGTCTTTTTGCTTGTGAAATAAGTGGGCTATTTTCCGAAGCTTGAATCATTGGGCTTCTCTCTTCCAAGCGAGTAAAGGCCTGTTTCTGCTCAACTGAATAATAGACCCTTGGCATTTCTCCTTGAGAGGGAGTGGCCTAGCAGATCAAAAGTCTTTCATTTCCTTTTTTCTTCATCTTCCATGTGTGACAATTTAAGCTTCTTGAATGGTGTCGCAAGTGTTAATTGTTTATTTTAAAAAAAAAAAAAAAAAACAGAGAGTGAAAGGGGAAGAAGACGGCTCTGGATTTTGGGAGGAAGAGAAAAACTGGTGGTGGGATTGAAATGAGTTTGTCAAAGCTAGAGAGACCTTCTGTTTTTTCTGAGGATTTGGATTTTTGGGAATCCAGTTAATTTGTCAAATGAATTTGTATTGTTTTTGGACTCATGCAAAATGGACAATGAGTGCATCTTCTTACTCTTTCCTCAACTGATCAAGCTCTTTCAACTTCTCTAAGGCAGTGTCTGGGTAAGGTATTTTGAGGTGGGAGATGACAATTAATAGGGATTTTAGAATCCCACGTGATGAGTGCCCTGTTTGGCAAAGAAAACAGGAAGGAATTTGAAATAACCGGGACTTTCACACGGGGGATATATATTTAGTCAAATCCCTCCTCTAAGTTACACCTGAAGAGGCGTAACTTTGAAATTCCGAAGAATGACCGCGACGCATCCATTTCTCGCAATTTCTTCTGGTTCCATCACTGATCTCCAGGTTTCTTCTACACCATGGGCTTTCGTTTCTCATTGTAATCTATTGTTTCTTCATTTAGTTTTTGGGTGATTCAGATATGTGTTATTATTCTTGATAATTCTTCATTTGCTTCTGCGGTTTCTTCATCAAATTTGAAGTGACTGGCTTGCATTCGTTCAATTTGAGGGATATTGATTGTTTGCCGATGTTTTGAGTTTTGGGTTTCATATATGTCGAGTAAACAAGAAACTCAGTGTTCAAGTTTCGTTCTTATAAAAGCTCAGGTTTGTTTCTGACTCAATATGAGATATCTATGTTACAAATGAAAGTAAACCCAATTGACATATTCATAAGTTTAACCCCAGAATCATTTAGATAGGCCATAAAGTCTGCATTTGAATAGTCTAGGTGGGATGGATATGGTTTCTTTGCTCCCTTTTTGCTAGCTTCTGAATTGAAATCAGAGATTTCAAATTTGTGAATTGGAATTCAAATGTGTGAATTGTGAACAAATTTATGATGAGTTGATTACATTACTTGGAAAAATTGTAGTCAGTTATTTACTAGTTCACAGTATGCTTAACTTTTGTTGGGATTTTTCGATAAAACTGTTAATTGGATGGTGAGTTGCTGCTGGGGTTGAGTAGATGAGTTTATCAGAGAATCTAGTTCTAATGTGCTATTCTTGTCTATGTTTATCAGAGAACTAATAATAACATTTGGGACCAAAGAAGTTAAGCATATATTGAAATATTGAATAGGGGCTTTATTTGCTACCTTGTTAAGATACTGGGAGATGGCAGAGAAATCATGCATCAAGTGCTTACAGAAGGAATATAGAGCACTGTGTAAGGTGTGACTTCTTTTGCTACTGAACCAGTTGTCCATTATCTGGTATAGACTGATAGTCGTCTATATCATTTACATCCTTTTGAGTACTTCTTGTTTAGCCACTGTATATATGTCATGTTTCACTTAAATGTCAGTAAGTAGTTCTGTTATCTCTTGGTCCTGTTAACGATCAACTGTAGTAACAATAACTTATCATCTTCCCTGTCTACTAGTCTTGAAATGTTATCGTCTGCAACATTTCTTTTCTGATCAATCTCTTGAAGTAAGAGGACTGACCTTACGAGTCTCGGCTTCATTTCTTGCTGCTTTGACTGCACCGAGACCTTACTTGATTACTTGTTCTGTGGTTTCTGATTTGTGTCATTCTTCTTGAATGTATTCAATGAAAGGTTTACTCTTGGGCGCCCCCACCTTTAACCCAATCCCTTCCCCTCTCGTCTTTCTTCCAAACAATATTGTGGTCAGGAATGTCTTTCAACTGGCGTGTGCGATGATATTTCATGACAGATCTATCCACATATGTTACTAGTCGATCAATGCCTCTGGAAACTTCGTAGACATGTATTGCTTCAATCGGAGATTATGCTATAGCTACATGTTTTTCACAATACTTACCTCTTGATACCGTGTTTGAAATTCTTGGAACATTTTTATTTATTACTAAAAATTAAATTACTATAATTTGATTTCTCTGTGCATCATTCTCTACAGCTTCCAGTTGGATTTGTTGGTTAATAATCTATAGAAACTTCTCATCATAAGGTTTTGACTAGTAATGCTATGATTAAGAGGAGGGAAGTTAATGTCAAGAAGCAGTTGGGTCAGTTAACACTAGGCATTTTTGTATTGTTCTTTGACATGGGAGTTGTGGTGTCTTGTATAGTTTATGTTTGAAACATATTTTCGGCATAGATTCTCAATACATAAGACTCAATTATATGCATTTTTTCAAGTCATGAGATTCTATGTGCATCTTCGCATTGAATGTGTGTGCAGCTTGGTTTGAGTATATTGTTATAATGTCATTTTTGCCTTAGTTTGGCACATCATTTGTTTCAGATGGATCACTTTTTCTTTTCGACCGGGAATGTGCTGAGAAATTTTAGGACAGATCGTCAGAACTGGAGGAAGAAAAAAAGATGGAAAGACACTGACGGGGGGGGGGGGGGGGGGGGGGGGCAATGAGACGAGTGTTCCATGATTTTAGGAGACCTTGCAAATGTTCCATAATTTTGAAGTTTTGTTGCGACATTTAGGATGTTATCACTATAATGTTATTAAAATATTGACATTTTAAATCTCTGAATTCAAGCAAGACCAAGATCAAATTGTGACTAAAATTTCAGTTGCATTTTTCAAATTTCTAGCGTTTTTCATGATTTCTCATTTTAATCCAGATATTGCAGGAATATTTTAGGTAGGGGATTTCAAGGTAGGTCTCTGACATGCTTCTGTCTAAAATTTCACTACCCCAGACGTTCCAAAGCTAAAAATTCTTGGAATTGCAATTCTCTAATATTCCTGCAATATCTGGTGTCGACATGACAAAGCTAAAACTCCTGGCCTGCAATTCCACGTCAACAAATGCACAAGCATATCCGTCACTGATGTTTGCTTTATCATAAACGAAGAAAGCTTTTCTCCACTTTAGGAGATGCACCCGACTCTGAAATTTAATAACAGAAAGTAACAATGTGAAGAAGCAAATCCATCAAACCTGTTGTTCAAAGAGCAATATCAAGTATGTGTGCATTAGCCTGGATCAAGTGACAAAGGCTTAAAAGAATTGTGGACGCATTTTGGAACGGCTAGATGCAAGGGCATCCACCCATCATATAAAGTGAAATGAAGAGCTCTATTTAGTTAAGACCTATTAATATTGCATTAGAGAGTGCTTTCACTTTTCGCAAAAGTTTAATCCATACATTGTCCTGAAGGTTTATATCATCGTTGTATAACAAAAGAACCTCAGTTACTTGACTTCAAGCTGTCCGGACAGCATACTGCATTGAGGCAGTGCCATCATGTATCCAACATAAAACTTCTTTTCGAGCAAAGAGCTGCCACAACACCGACCTGGATCAATATATATATATACATACATAAACTTCCAACCCCTTTATCACGAACAAATGGATTAGCCGAATCTCTGAGAAGATAGTCTGTAATGGCCTGGTTTTTACCGATAATTGCCTTGTCAAGAACAGTCCAATCATCCTGAAAAACAGTGAAACAAGCTCAAATCACAAATGAAAATGCAAGAAACTCTTCAGTGGTTAACAATGATTCATTTAGTCATTTATATACCTTATCCGCAGCAATAATATCAGCTTCATGTTTTGATAAAGCGTGCATAATGTAATATTCTACTGATACGGCAAGAGTGTGAAGGGGCAACCACTTACTCTGGAAAGAGTTCATCAAATTAGATATTAAAAAGTATGTTTATGTTGGGAGATATTAGCGTCCCTGCAGATTGTGATAGCACTGCAACAACTGAAGCTGCAGTTCAAAACATCTTTTTATATAAAAATCTCAATCCAGGAAGACAGTATGCATCAGCCACCTATACAGACTTACCATCACACGGGACAATTTTCTGAAGACAAAAATGAAAGCCCGAAAGTCACCTATTAATGATCATAACAGATGCGACACTTACAGAGGTGGCAGAAGCCATATCAGGTTTTTGCCTATGCAGCATCAGCTTTTCCTCTTCTGTGAACAAAGGACAGGGTCCTATTCATCCAACCAATAAAGAATATATCAAAGACCGTGTCCACTAAACAAAACCAACCCCCCCTCCCCTAATTGTTCCCGGATAAAAGACGCGCTGTTACGACACCCCCAACCCTCCGCGAACTAAAGATCCAGCGCCATGACATAAAGCGAGGGTAGACCCATAATAAAGCGGACTGAGGTGAGAGCAGAACGGCACATCACTACTCATAAGAAAAAAACCCTCCTTTAGAAGAGAGTAATTTTTTTTTTTTTAATTTATTTATCAAATCAACAACTCAGATATAACAACTAGCCTATTGTAAGCTGAACTCACAACCTCCCACTTAAAAAGGAGAAACTTATGTCACAAAATCAAATGATACTGGCCAATTAATTTTAATTTTGGTGCATTCCAGACGCTCTTTAGATTAGAATTTTTTTTTCCTTTTCAAAAAAATAACAAAAAATTTACGTGTCGGCTGTAGGACTACTCAATCCCACCCTAGTTATGTGCCTGAATATATGTAATAAACCTCTCAAAGGTTATGCATCATCCATGGCATGTGGGGCACTATATATCTAGAAATACTACTAATATTGTATCTATCCAAGAAGAAATACTAATATCGTCATCCCAATATGGAAAATATATCTAGAAATGACGAATCCTGGTCCTCCATCCCCAGCTCTAGCTGCTCCATGCACGGATGTGTCCTATAAGACATCAAATAATGTATAAGCAAATAAACACCTCAAGTAAAACTATGAGAATGCATGATTTAAGAAACTACAATAAGTACATACCTCGTAAAGATCGACGTGACATAGCGCTCAGAATAGCCTGGACCAGGAATGTGATCGCGACTGAATAGAAGGTAGTAGAGAAAGGAATCCACAATGTGGCGAATAACCTCCCACCTGCAGTAGCAAAGGCCAAATCTCCATATCCAACGGTAGTCGTAGTCATAACTGTCAGGTGAAGTATGTCGAGAAAGATCCGTGAGGATGAATGATCAGGTAAATCATGAGCTAGCCGCTCCCGCTCAAAAATATAAAGGCCTGCTATCCCTGAAGATATAACTATCACAATCGTGCCAATAGATGAAAGGACCTGATAGAAGAATCTCACACGGTGGCTCTGCTGTGATAAAAACCTCTGATCCAACCAAATGGCTAGCCGACTCACAAAATGGCAGAGGATAATCGATACAAAACTACCAAATATACCTACCACATCAGAGATAATAAGAGCAGGAGCCTCTCTAGGAGGAATGTCCCCATAACCAACCGTGGATGCCGTATAGGAAGTCAAATAAAATGCATCAACAAATGTGTACTGATCCTCACGCTTACCAAAGTCATGGATATTATGAAAAATCAATAGACCTGCAAATACCCAGCATAACAACACATAAACCATAGCCATGTACGGTAACAGGCCTAAGGCAGTACCCCTGAAAAGTGAAAGAAACGTATAATGTTACTTACATCCAAATAAGTACTTTATTATATGCAAATAACAAGCCAACAGATGAAAAGTAAAAAAAAAAAAAGCAAAAGCAAAAGGGCTTCCAAATGTATAGATGAAGAGGATTTCGGCAAGGGGACCCCTTATCCTGTACCTTTTTCTTTTGTGTTCTGAAGATTTATTGAGTTTATTCACATCTAAGGATATGATGGGTACGATTCATGGTGTACAAACTAGTCCAATTGCTTCTTTTATCTCATTTGCTTTTCGCAGATGATAGTCTAGTGTTTGCAAGAGCTGATTTGCAGGAGGTTACTAATCTAAAGAAAAATCTTACTATTGTATGAAAGTGCGGTGGGGCAAAAAATTAACTTCTAAAGTCTGGTTGCTTTTGGACCAGGTGTGAGAACTAATGTGAAATCTGAGTTGCAGGAGGGGTGCAGATTGCTCCTTTTCATGAGGAAGACATTTAGGCCTGCCAACTATGTTGGGGAAGAATAAAAAGATGTATAGAAAGTTAGATGAAAGATTGGATCATCATCTGGAGGGTTGGCAGAGCAAATTTCTCTCTAAAGCTGGGAAGATGATATTAGTGAAAGCAGTGGCTCAGGCAATCCCAACTTATACGATGAGTGTTTTTAAATTGCCAAAAGGGGTACAGCAAAGGTTTCAATCTAAGATAACTAGGTTCTGGTGGGGTAAGGGTGGTGATAAGAAAGGGATGCATTGGTGCAAGTGGGAGAAATTGTGTGGCAGTAAATGGGATGGTGGTTTGGGATTTAGAATTTGGAGATTTTCAATAAAGCTCTGCTAGCCAAAACGTTTTGGCAGCTAATGCTTTCTCTGCATTCTCTCGACAGCAGGTTAGCTAGAGTTAAGTACTTTCCAGATGCAGATTGGTTGGATGCCTGGGGGTGTAGTGGAGCTTCTTTAATATGGAGGAGTTTAGTGTGGGGAAATAAGTGCTTGAGTTGGGGATGAGATGGAGGGTGTGATGGAACTCAAACTGATATAAGGTTAGATAAATGGGTACCTCAGCCTACTCATTTTAAAGTTTTATCTTCTATTACACTGCCTAGTAACACAAGAGTTGCAGCATTAATCACCTCACAAAGGGAGTGGGATGTGGATGTTATTTGCTAATCAGTTTTTTGAATCGGAAGCAAAGCCTATACTTTCAATCCTGCTTTCACACTGTGGGGGGCATGACAAATTAATTTGGTATATTACAATAACAATGGGAGGTATACGGTGAAATCAAGCTATTGGGTGGCAGCTCAAGATAGACAACGGAGTAAGGGTTTGGATGTATCAAGCAGTGTAGTGGGCAGAATGGAGTAACCTCACAAGGTTGGAAGCTACTGTGGGGTTTGAAGATTCCAAACAAAATTAAATTGTTTCTTTGGCGAGCATGTAACGGATTTCTACAGTGTGCATCGGCGGTTATGCAGCAAAGGGTGGTGATGCATTCAGATTGTTTTTAGGTTGTGGTGGTAGAGATGAATCAATAACTCATTTGCTTTGGGAGTGTACTGTAGCAAGGAAGGTATGGAAACACACGTTTTTGGCTGATGTCATTTTTCAGTTTTATGAAGAGTAATTATGAGTCTTAGTGTTTTTAAGAGTCTATTTAAATCTTATAGTGATTTTTCAAGAATCTTATTATTAATGCCTGATTCACGAGTCAAAACCACTGAGTGACTCTCTCCCTTGAAAAGAATCGCTGATCCAAACCTCTCTACCAATCAATCAAATCCTATCAGCCACAATGGCATTTGAGAAGATCAAGATCGCTATCCCATCGTCAAGATGGATGGAGATGAGATGACTCGAATTTTCTGGAAATCAATTAAGGATAAGCTTATTTTCCCCTTTTTGGATTGGGACATTAAGTACTTTGACCTTGGTCTTACCCACCGTGATGCCACGATGATAAAGTTACCGTTGAAAGTGCAGAGGCTACTCTTAAGTACAATGCAGCAATCAAATGGGCGACTATCACACCAGATGAAGCTCACATGAGGAGTTAAGCTTTAAGCAAATGTGGAGGCGTTCCAATGGGACTATTAGGAATATTTTGAATGGTACTGTTTTCAGAGAACTGATTCTTTGCAAGAACATTCCTTGCCTCATTGGACGAAGCCAATATGCATTGGAAAACATGCTTTCGGTGATCAATATCGAGCAACTGATACAGTTATCAAAGTACCTGGGAAATTGAAATTGTTGTTTGTTCCAGAAGGAAAGGACGAGATGACCGAACTGGAATTACACAACTTTACAGGGGAAGGGGGAGTAGCAATTGCCATGTACAACACCGATGAGTCAATCTGTGCTTTTGTAGAAGCTTCTATGAACACAGCTTATGAGAAAAAGGTGGCCTCTTATAACAGCACAAAAAACACTATTCTTAATAAGTATGATGGAAGGTTCAAGGACATATTTCAAGAAGTTTATGATGCCCATTGGAAATCGAAGTATGAAGCTGCTGGCATATGGTATGAACATCACCTCATTGATGATATGGTGGCTTACACATTCAAAAGTGAAGGTGGTTATGTTTGGGCATCCAAGAATTATGATGGCGATGTGCAAAGTGATTTCTTAGCTCAAGGTTTTGGATTGATGACATCAGTATTGGTTTGCCCAGACAGAAAGACCTAAGAAGCTGAACCTGTCCATGGTACAGTTACTCGGCATTATAGAGTTCACCAGAAAAGTGGTGAAACCAGCACAAACAGCATAGCTTCTATTTTTGCTTGGACAAGAGAGCTTGAGCACAAGGCAAAGTTGGATGACAATTTCACTCAGAAGCTGGAAGAAGCTTGTATTGAAACTGTGGAATCTGGGAAAATGACCAAGGATCTTGCACTAGTTCTTAATGGACCTAACCTTGCTAGGAACCACTACTTGAACACAGAAGAGTTCATTGATGCCGTGGCAGCAGAACTGAACGCAAAGCTTTCTTGAAAGCCTAGTTGGTCGGGCAACTGTGCCGTTTGTTCCTTTTCTCATTCAGAAAGAAATAATGGAGAGGGTGGGTAGAAATGGTGGCAGAATATTTCCCTTCTACTGTTATGTTAAGACATGTTGGCTCATCTAATTTCCAAGTGCATTACACATACTGGTTTCTGTATTTTTATTGAGTTCCATCTTCTTCCCAAATCAGATTGGAATGAAATTTGAAGGCTTGGTGGCTAGGCCTCTCTCCCCTAACCTCCCTCTCTCGTTGTATTTATCCCTTCTACAGCTAAGAAGAACCCTCTGTTTCTTCTAAAACCATTCTGTTTTCTTAATCTCTCAACACTCCCCAACCCACCAGCTGTTGCTCTCTCAAACTAATACTGATATCCTAGCAGCAAGTAGCAACAACAAGAATCACACCAGACAAAAACAAACATAATCGAAAATTTTCGTAAACTAAAAGTGTAGTACTTACTGAGAACGAGGTCCAGCCGGAACCGCTGTGGAATCCACACCCAGTTTTTCTTCGGCATATGCCAGGTCTGCTTTGGTCGTTGCAAGTTCCTCTGCCAATCGCAGATTCCTCAACTGCAGCGGCTCAATCTCATCAGTCTGAATCTGTTCTTCTCTCGCTTCCTCCACAACTTCAATTTCATGCTGCTCAAGTCTAGCCCCCTCCCTAATCAACTGTCCACCGTCAACCCGAAACTCCAGCCATCCCTCTTCGTCAGCCTCCTCTGCAACGGGAAACATCTCTATCAACTGGTTCTGGTTCGCCGTCTATGGAATGGGAATGCCGCTGAGTGAGTTTAGGGTTTTTCGAATTGGGAATTTGGGATTGGGGCGGGTTGGATGCGGTGCGTTTTAAAACTTTTTCTCCGCTTCTTCTTCTTCTTGTACTTGGCATGGCGCGCGGCTGAGAATTCCATCATCTTCCGAGATTTAACTCTAATCATCGTATTATCTTGGTTAATCCTCAACCTCCAAAATGGTATATGAATCTCAAACTACAAAATGATATATGCAGGCAATGAAGGTGAGAGAGAAGAAAATTGTCTGCTATTCTAAACTACAAAAGTCTGAAACTCATTTGGACACGTGGCAGGGTCCAACTTGACAAATAGTCATAATTTTTTTTTATATTGATATTAAATTATTATATTATGAGGTCACATTAAAAAAAATTTAAAAAATGAGAGAATTAGGCTTAGTTTGGGATTGCTGTGCTGTGAGACAAAGCACTTCTGAACTTGCTGTGAGAGAAAGCACTTCCGAGCTTGCTGTGAAAAGAAGCAGCTGAGGTGTTTGGTAAACTGTTTTTTAAAGTGTTGTGATAACGAAAAACAATTTCTAAGTGTTTGGTAAGTTACAAGGCAAAAGTGTTTGGGTTTAGTATAATTACCAAAATGGTCGTACATGCTAAAATATGCTACTAAAATGCATAATTTTGTTTTTTGATTATGTAACCATACCAAATAAAAAAAAATTCACACATATTATCCTTCTACCCTTGCTTGGACCGAAGAAAAAATTTACTTTAAAGCCTTCAATATGCATATTATGTTTTACTATTACACAAAATAAGTCTAGAATATTTGGATTAATTTCCTGAACATAGTTCAACGGGAACCATTACAAAATATATTAAAGTCACTTGAAATTTACAACTAAATGCTAAGTAGATAAAAGTGCTGTGACTGGATTGTACGGTAACAGGCCTAAGGCAGTACCCCTGAAAAGTGAAAGAAACGTATAATGTTACTTACATCCAAATAAGTACTTTATTATATGCAAATAACAAGCCAACAGATGAAAAGTAAAAAAAAAAAAAAAAAGCAAAAGCAAAAGGAAAAGGGCTTCCAAATGTATAGATGAAGAGGATTTCGGCAAGGGAACCCCTTATCCTGTACCTTTTTCTTTTGTGTTCTGAAGATTTATAGAGTTTATTCACATCTAAGGATATGATGGGTACGATTCATGGTGTACAAACTACTCCAATTGCTTCTTCTATGTCATTTGCTTTTCGCAGATGATAGTCTAGTGTTTGCAAGAGCTGATTTGCAGGAGGTTACTAATCTAAAGAAAACCTTACTATTGTATGAAAGTGTGGTGGGGCAAAAAATTAACTTCTAAAGTCTGGTTGCTTTTGGACCAGGTGTGAGAACTAATGTGAAATCCGAGTTGCAGGAGGGGTGCAGATTGCTCCTTTTCATGAGGAAGACATTTAGGCCTGCCAACTATGTTGGGGAAGAATAAAAAGATGTATAGAAAGTTAGATAAAAGATTGGATCATCATCTGGAGGGTTGGCAGAGCAAATTTCTCTCTAAAGCTGGGAAGCTGATATTAGTGAAAGCAGTGGCTCAGGCAATCCCAACTTATACGATGAGTGTTTTTAAATTGCCAAAAGGGGTACAGCGAAGGTTTCAATCTAAGATAACTAGGTTCCGGTGGGGTAAGGGTGGTGATAAGAAAGGGATGCATTGGTGCAAGTGGGAGAAATTGTGTGGCAGTAAATGGGATGGTGGTTTGGGATTTAGAGATTTGGAGATTTTCAATAAAGCTCTGCTAGCCAAAACGTTTTGGCAGCTAATGCTTTCTCTGCATTCTCTCGACAGCAGGTTAGCTAGAGTTAAGTACTTTCCAGATGCAGATTGGTTGGATGCCTGGGGGTGTAGTGGAGCTTCTTTAATATGGAGGAGTTTAGTGTGGGGAAAATAAGTGCTTGAGTTGGGGATGAGATGGAGGGTGGGTGATGGAACTCAAACTGATATAAGGTTAGATAAATGGGTACCTCAGCCTACTCATTTTAAAGTTTTATCTTCTATTACACTGCCTAGTAACACAAGAGTTGCAGCATTAATCACCTCACAAAGGGAGTGGGATGTGGATGTTATTTGCTAATCAGTTTTTTGAATCGGAAGCAAAGCCTATACTTTCAATCCTGCTTTCACACTGTGGGGGGCATGACAAATTAATTTGGTATATTACAATAACAATGGGAGGTATACGGTGAAATCAAGCTATTGGGTGGCAGCTCAAGATAGACAACGGAGTAAGGGTTTGGATGTATCAAGCAGTGTAGTGGGCAGAATGGAGTAACCTCACAAGGTTGGAAGCTACTGTGGGGTTTGAAGATTCCAAACAAAATTAAATTGTTTCTTTGGCGAGCATGTAACGGATTTCTACAGTGTGCATCGGCGGTTATGCAGCAAAGGGTGGTGATGCATTCAGATTGTTTTTAGGTTGTGGTGGTAGAGATGAGTCAATAACTCATTTGCTTTGGGAGTGTACTGTAGCAAGGAAGGTATGGAAACACACGTTTTTGGCTGATGTCATTTTTCAGTTTTATGAAGAGTAATTATGAGTCTTAGTGTTTTTAAGAGTCTATTCAAATCTTATAGTGATTGTTCAAGAATCTTATTATTAATGCCTGATTCACGAGTCAAAACCACTGAGCGACTCTCTCCCTTGAAAAGAGTCGCTGATCCAAACCTATCTACCAATCAATCAAATCCTATCAGCCACAATGGCATTTGAGAAGATCAAGATCGCTATCCCATCGTCGAGATGGATGGAGATAAGATGACTCGAATTTTCTGGAAATCAATTAAGGATAAGCTTATTTTCCCCTTTTTGGATTGGGACATTAAGTACTTTGACCTTGGTCTTACTCACCGTGATGCCATGATGATAAAGTTACCGTTGAAAGTGCAGAGGCTACTCTTAAGTACAATGCAGCAATCAAATGGGCGACTATCACACCAGATGAAGCTCACATGAGGAGTTAAGCTTTAAGCAAATGTGGAGGCGTTCCAATGGGACTATTAGGAATATTTTGAATGGTACTGTTTTCAGAGAACTGATTCTTTGCAAGAACATTCCTTGCCTCATTGGACGAAGCCAACATGCATTGGAAAACATGCTTTCGGTGATCAATATCGAGCAACTGATACAGTTATCAAAGGACCTGGAAAATTGAAATTGTTGTTTGTTCCAGAAGGAAAGGACGAGATGACCGAACTGGAATTACACAACTTTACAGGGGAAGGGGGAGTAGCAATTGCCATGTACAACACCGATGAGTCAATCTGTGCTTTTGTAGAAGCTTCTATGAACACAGCTTATGAGAAAAAGGTGGCCTCTTATAATAGCACAAAAAACACTATTCTTAATAAGTATGATGGAAGGTTCAAGGACATATTTCAAGAAGTTTATGATGCCCATTGGAAATCAAAGTATGAAGCTGCTGGCATATGGTATGAACATCACCTCATTGATGATATGGTGGCTTACACATTCAAAAGTGAAGGTGGTTATGTTTGGGCATCCAAGAATTATGATGGCGATGTGCAAAGTGATTTCTTAGCTCAAGGTTTTGGATTGATGACATCAGTATTGGTTTGCCCAGACAGAAAGACCTAAGAAGCTGAACCTGTCCATGGTACAGTTACTCGGCATTATAGAGTTCACCAGAAAAGTGGTGAAACCAGCACAAACAGCATAGCTTCTATTTTTGCTTGGACAAGAGAGCTTGAGCACAAGGCAAAGTTGGATGACAATTTCACTCAGAAGCTGGAAGAAGCTTGTATTCTGGGAAAATGACCAAGGATCTTGCACTAGTTCTTAACGGACCTAACCTTGCTAGGAACCACTACTTGAACACGGAAGAGTTCATTGATGCCGTGGCAGCAGAACTGAACGCAAAGCTTTCTTGAAAGCCTAGTTGGTCGGGCAACTGTGCCGTTTGTTCCTTTTCTCATTCAGAAAGAAATAATGGAGAGGGTGGGTAGAAATGGTGGCAGAATATTTCCCTTCTACTGTTATGTTAGACATGTTGGCTCATCTAATTTCCAAGTGCATTACACATACTGGTTTCTGTATTTTTATTGAGTTCCATCTTCTTCCCAAATCAGATTGGAATGAAATTTGAAGGCTTGGTGGCTAGGCCTCTCTCCCCTAACCTCCCTCTCTCGTTGTATTTATCCCTTCTACAGCTAAGAACCCTCTGTTTCTTCTAAAACCATTCTGTTTTCTTAATCTCTCAACACTCCCCAACCCACCAGCTGTTGCTCTCTCAAACTAATACTGATATCCTAGCAGCAAGTAGCAACAACAAGAATCACACCAGACAAAAACAAACATAATCGAAAATTTTCGTAAACTAAAAGTGTAGTACTTACTGAGAACGAGGTCCAGCCGGAACCGCTGTGGAATCCACACCCAGTTTTTCTTCGGCATATGCCAGGTCTGCTTTGGTCGTTGCAAGTTCCTCTGCCAATTGCGCATTCCTCAACTGCAGCGGCTCAATCTCATCAGTCTGAATCTGTTCTTCTCTCGCTTCCTCCACAACTTCAATTTCATGCTGCTCAAGTCTAGCCCCCTCCCTAATTAACTGTCCACCGTCAACCCGAAACTCCAGCCATCCCTCTTCGTCAGCCTCCTCTGCAACGGGAAACATCTCTATCAACTGGTTCTGGTTCGCCGTCTATGGAATGGGAATGCCGCTGAGTGAGTTTAGGGTTTTTCGAATTGGGAATTTGGGATTGGGGCGGGTTGGATGCGGTGCGTTTTAAAACTTTTTCTCCGCTTCTTCTTCTTCTTGTACTTGGCATGGCGCGCGGCTGAGAATTCCATCATCTTCCGAGATTTAACTCTAATCATCGTATTATCTTGGTTAATCCTCAACCTCCAAAATGGTATATGAATCCTCAAACTACAAAATGATATATGCAGGCAATGAAGGTGAGAGAGAAGAAAATTGTCTGCTATTCTAAACTACAAAAGTCTGAAACTCATTTGGACACGTGGCAGGGTCCAACTTGACAAATAGTCATAAATTTTTTTTTATATTGATATTAAATTATTATATTATGAGGTCACATTAAAAAAATAAAAAATTTAAAAATGAGAGAATTAGGCTTAGTTTGGGATTGATGTGCTGTGAGAAAAAGTACTTCCGAACTTGCTGTGAGATAAAGCACTTCCGAACTTGCTGTGAAAAGAAGCAGCTGAGGTGTTTGATAAACTGTTTTTAAAAATGTTGTGATAACGAAAAGCAATTTCTAGGTGTTTGGTAAGTTGCAGGGCAAAAGTGCTTGGGTTTAGTATAATTACCAAAATGGTCGTACATGCTAAAATATGCTACTAAAATGCATAATTTTGTTTTTTGATTATGTAACCATACCAAATAAAAAAAAATTCACACATATTATCCTTCTACCCTTGCTTGGACCGAAGAAAAAATTTACTTTAAAGCCTTCAATATGCATATTATGTTTTACTATTACACAAAATAAGTCTAGAATATTTGGATTAATTTCCTGAACATAGTTCAACGGGAACCATTACACAAAATATATTAAAGTCACTTGAAATTTACAACTAAATGCTAAGTAGATAAAAGTGCTGTGACTGGATATAATCACTAAAACGGTCATAAATGCTAAAAAATACTAATAAAATACATAATTTGGTCAATTTTGCTTGGACAGAAGCAATTCTGGGTAACAAACAAGAAATTTTTGAATCAGAGATGCACATCCATTTGAAAACTTGCTTGAAAAATAAGTCGATAAATTTGAAAGGGGTATAACATTAACATTGTGTTTTTTTTTTTTAAAAGAAGGCAAAGCCAATATATTGATCAAAAGCCAGAGTGACCCTCACATACCCTTCCGCTGTCATCTAAGACAGACAAAAAGATGTGTTAGTACCCACAGTGGTACATAGAAACTAGGTCACTCATTTGACATTGAATACATCGTAGACATAGCGAGATCCCCCTTTGATACTACGCCAGAGGCGCTAGAAAAACTAAAAGGATCCGGCCTCCCCAACCTAACTCTAAATCAGTTAATCTAGTCTCCTAGAGACCTCAATTAGTATACAACTAGAGACACTGAGACTTAAGTCGACAAGACCAAGATCCAATACTAAACTAGATTGGAAAAAATCCACTAGACTGCCCCAGAAAAGGCCTACAGAAAATTATTGTACTTAGACAAAATGACATAGAGATGGGCCTGGGTAAAAACCCTAGCCCACCATAATCAGTGCAAGGCAAATCCAAAGAGAAGCCCACCGAAAGCCCAACAGGCCCGACAGGTTCCAGGCCCAGCCTTCTCTCCAAACACGCTGACCAGCGTCACCAGTTCCAGCTTTGCTCCGCCGACCATGCCTCTCCTGCACCGCCATGATCCGCCGCCACGATTCAACCGCCACCACCCAATCACCCCTAGAGCAGTGCCGGCACACCAAGCGTCACCACATCTCGCCCCAGTCCAGCACATGTGATCCACGTCGCCGCAGAAAGATAACGTTCCCCGAAGGTCGTCAATCCAGGAAGTAGCAAAGCGAGTCGCGATCCGTCATAGCCACCGCATCATAGAGATGTCACACCGAACCTGAAGCCAAGACCAACCTGCAAAGCCCCAAGAAATACCCCTCAAAGAAGCGCCCCGAAAGCTAGCCATTCATCCCCGTCAGGCAGCATACCGCACGGCGTCGGTGAGGCCAAAGGCCAACCTAGAGGCCCAGGTCGCCACCTGACGAGAAGATATTTCACGGTCGAATTCGGCCGCGCTGCTGACCTTAGGGTTTTTCTCGCTCTCTAGAAAAGGGGATATGAATATTTCTCAGGTTTTAACATTAACATTGTGTTAAAATACAATGATTTTGTCTTACTATAGTAGTGATCAAGTCTCTTTGGAGATCACTTACCAATTGGTAATAATAGTACAACAATAGTCAAAGTTCATTGAACATTTCAATTTTGTAATCTGTAGGTGACTGCACAGGTCTTATTTTCTCTTTCCATGCTGTATCTCTTATGATGCGGAAATAGCAGCAACCTTTTGAAATAGAACATATTATATATCTATTAAGCGTGGGTTTACTGTTACACTGTTCACAAGAGGGGGTGGAAAAAGCGGTTATGTCCCTACTATTCAAGGAGAATATCAGGCTGGCAGAAAAGTCGTTTTTGTCCTTGATTTTTTCTCAAAATTGCAGGCTGCCATTCAGGGGTAGAAATGTCATTTTTGACCCTGGATCCCTCTCTCCCGCATTGCTGCGGGGCTCAGCAACTAGTGATATATTGTATGTAAGTTCAATCCAAAATCTAATCTGCAGTAACACAAACACAAATTTGATATCAGTCGGTCAAAATTGAAGCATTAATTGATGAAGAGATGAACTGAAAAGTTAGACATATTTCTAACCTCAAACATATACTTCCACTGCCAAAAAAACATGTTATTTTCCTTGACCAATGCATTCAATTGAGACAAGGTAGCAGTCATTCCTTTTTCCTGAAGAATTAGAAGTAAGCTAACAACCAAATATATGACTAAAGCACCAATTCCAAAAACTATAGTATGTAATAAAGGAAAGGAAAATAAAGTACCATAGTCTCCTAATTGCAAGAAACAAAGTATGCACAATTGGCAAAAAACAAATACCTAAGGTGGTGACAAAAGAAAAGCTCTTGCTTTGGACCCAACACTCTATGGTCATAGAGATGAGGATCGGCCTCCAAAGCTGGCCTGTCATTGATCTCATAAGTCAAAGCCTTGGAAGCAAAACTCTTTGAAATCTCACTGGCAATGTCACACACTGATATATGAATATATATATATATATATATATATATCAGTATTAATTAAGCCAATAAGGCTTAAGGTTAAATTTTCAATAATCCTACCATTGCCCTTGATTAATTAAAACTCTAAGGGGGGTGTATTGTATATGGAATTAGTGGAACTTTTAAACAAATCTATGGAATTTAAAAATCTGGGTGTATTCAATATAGACTTTTAACAGTCCATGAAAGTCTTGAGGTATTCAATTAGGATTTTTAAAGACTTCATGAATTCCACCAAAATCTAGGGGTATTCAATTAGGACTTTTAAAAATGAATAAAAGTACAGAGGTATTCAAAATATCATTCATACTTATGGAATTAGAAAATTATGGATAATCATGGACTTTGTAGTGTTAACTATACATACCAAACTCCAATAATTTTCCAGCCTCAGACCAAAGATTTCAAAAAGTCTATCAAAGTTTCCTCTTCAAAAAAAAAAAAAAAAAGTCTATCAAAGTTCTTCTCTCTACGCACGAAGAAGTTTGTCCTTCATCATCTCTCTTTCTTAATTTTTTGTCTTTTCTCTAATCTTTTATGATATTAACTTTTTTTAATACCCAACATGTTCATTGTAGTTGTTGAATGTGATTTTTGTTATGTTTTTTTTTTTTTTTCAATTGTGATACTTCGAATCCTAATAGCAATAAAAATGATTTATGAAACCCTAAAACTCAAATATTGTGGTCTAACCCTAAGACCTTGAACCATACTAAATTTTATCTTATTAATTAATTATTCTCATTAATTTAAATTTATATTATGGTTCAAAAAAAGGTTGAACAATTGAATTTTAATTGATTGATTATAGATCAAGACATTGACCAATATTGCTACAATATATGTTAATCAGCTAAAACAAAATTGATGAGAATAATTAACCATAAACATCAAGTGATCTATATTGTATATTTATGTTGTTGGGAGATTAGGGATGAAAACAAACTTGCTAGACAGACTAACAATCATTTATTTGAGTCAATTTCTATTAGAAGATACTGGAGTATTGAAGAGACAACAAGTTATTATTTTGTTTTGTGTGTTGGGCTGCATTTGTTTTTTTTGTTTTTGTAGATTTTGTACATCCTAGGAAATCTGTAGAAGTCATTCATAATAAAGTATTTAGATTTTCATGAATCAATAAAAGTCTATTGCTAAAATCAATGGTTTTAAGAAATCCATAACAGTCTATCAACATTTTAAAGAGTCTGTGGACTTTTCAAAAAGTCTGTCATTTAAAAAAAGTCTATACAAATCCAAATACAATACACCCCCCTTAGATTTTCATGAATCAATAAAAGTCTGTTGCTAAAATCAATAGTTTTAAGAAATTCATAACAGTCTATCAACATTTTAAAGAGTCTGTGGACTTTTCAAAAAGTCTGTCATTTAAAAAAAGTCTATACAAATCCAAATACAATACACCCCCCTAAGACTATAAACTTTAATAGATAATGGATAAAACAGTAAATTAAAAATAGGAAAAAGAAAAACAGGAAAAGAGAAAAAGAAAATAAGAGAGAGAAGAAACTGTTAATCTCAATGTGGGAGGGCTTTTACTAGACGTGTGAGCAATGAATCACCAATTGTTATTTACAACAAGTTCAGAAACTGTATTATTCATTATTTTTTATTGCAGTTTGATGAAGAAATAAATTATGTAAAACCAATTTTTTGGTACAAAAAAAACATTAAAAAAAGCCAATTGACACACGCGTCAGCGTGTGTTAAGAGGCTAGTGTGTGTGTGTGTGTGTGTATATATATATATATATCTATCTTTTCTTCATCCTTTGAATTAGCTCAAGCTTTATGAACACGTACCATATTTCTATGTCAAGCTTACTGTGTTGGTATGTTTTGGAAAATTGATCTTATTGCCAATTTGAGTCCCATCATCTCACTCCCAGAGATAGCATGTCTTTCAGACATTTCATCTAACGACTTCTGTGCACTTTCCATGTCATTTCTGCATACAGACTCAAAGAAGAGTTTTGAACTGATGATATTAGAATAGAACCCATTAGATCTTTAATAACATGGCCTTGTCGGAAGTTACTGAGATAACAATAACATCACCAACATAGTTTATCATCCAAAATCTACACACTTTTATGCTTACGTGCCTAGAAAATTCCAACTACAAAATCCCAATTCAAAGTTTTTAAATGGGCTAAATACTGATTACTACCCTATAGTTTGGGTTCAAAATCAATTCAGTCTCTCAACTTCTAAGTTCATCAAAAACAACCTTGCACTTTCAATTTTGATATAATAGGTCTAATTTGTTAGTTTTCTGGTAATTGAGTTATTTAATTTGTTACCGTGGCTCATATATGGCCTATGTTTTATGATGTGGTGTCGAGATGACCTGCATAGTCAATTTAGGAGTGAGTCATACTATTAAAAATAAATAGTTTTTCAACAAATAATCCAACTATAACTTGAACCGATAACAAAATATTAACGAATTGGACCTATTAGATCAAAATTGAAAGTGCAGGGGTGTTTTTGATGAAATTAGAAGTTTAGAGACTGAATTGATTTTGGACCTAAACCACAGGGTAGTAACCAGTATTTAGCCCTTTTTAAATCTAACGAAACCATCTAGGCATCTCAAAGCTTAAACTTTTAACACACATCCTCACTAGTTCACAGTCGAAACATGATCATCCGGCTGGATTAAATTTGACCTAAAAACGGGTCAACAGCTTTTTGGTTCATTGAAAATTTTGAGTCGCCAACAATAGCTTTTCGGTTCATCGACCACAAATGTCAACAATTTTTTCAAAAGATTATCGTGAATGACAATAATTTTTTTGGATAGTGACAATATCTTTTCTTTTCCTTGACAATAAATTATAGAAAAAAATGTAGTGACTTTTCTTACGAATAACAGTAACTTTTATGAAGAATGTCAGTTATTTCGAACGTCCAGTCATTTTTCATGACTAGAAATTTTTTTAGATGCATCGAACAACGTTCTATAGTAATGTAAAGAATAACATTTATTTATGATAAAATAATGGAAATGGCAAGGGCAAATCTTATTAGAAACATTTGAATATGTAGCAATGTCCTAATATAATCATAAGAAGCAACTAAAAATCCTGAACGTAAACAAAACAGGGCAAAAAAAAAAAACCGATATTTATATGGTTCTTACAATTTTAGTCACATTCCACCCACATCCAACATGGTCCAAATAGGTCTTCACCATTTTCATTTTACAAGATTTCAAAATTCTTTCCTATTGAGGTTTTTTCGAACGTGCAGTCCTTTTTCATTACTAGCAAATCTTTAGATGCATCGAACAATGTTCTAAAATAACATTTATTCATGATGAATTTTTTTTTTGTCTTTTTGTGTGGAAAGAGCAGGGGCAAACTTATTAGGGACATTTAAATATCTAGCAATATCTTAATACAATCATAAGAAGCAAATTGAAAATCCTAAACATAAACGAAAGAGGGTAAAAAAAAAACTCCAATATTTATATGGTTCTTACAATTTTAGTCATACTCCACCCACATCCAACATGCTCCAAACAAGTTTTTGGCATTTTCATGTTACACGAGTTTCAAAATTTCTTTCCTATTGAGATTTTTTTGGATGTCCAATCATTTTTCATGACTAGAAAATTTTTAGACGCATCGAACAATGTTCTATAGTTATGTATAGAATAACATTTATTCATGATAAAATATGTTTTTTTTTCTTTTGTGTGTGGAAATGGTAATGGCAATCTTGTTAGAGACATTTGAATATCTATCAATGTCCTAATATAATCATAAGAAGCAACTGAAAATCCTAAACGTAAACAAAAAATTGTTTAAAAAAAAAAACGCTGTTATTTGTATGGTTCTTACAATTTTAGTCACATTCCACCCACATCCAACATGCTCCAAACAAGTCTTCACCCAGTAATCATATTATTGCCCCCCAATAATCATAATATTACCCAGTAACCATATTATTGCCCCCCAGTAATCATATTATTGCCCCCCAATACTCATATTATTGTCTCCAAATACTCATATTATTGCCTCCAATAATCATATTATCACCCTCTAGTGAATTGCATAAACTCCCAAAATAAAAATGAATATACTACATGCACAATTGATCAATTTATATGCATATTATTGCCCCCCACCCCCCGATACTCATATTATTGTCTCCTAATAATCATATTATTACCCCGCAGTAGACATGTATAACTACTCAATGAAACCTTTTTTTTTCATTCTTCATTCTTCTTTCCTTATAGTTTACCAAAAAAAAACAAGTGGACACCTAGAATTTTCTCTGGGCACCAGTCTTGGGCACAGTCTATGACTAATTCCTCCTACTACGCAAGGCCACATGAGAAAGAACCCGACGCCCAACCCCAATTTCAAAACCAAATCCACGTCGTCCACAATCTACGATTCCCGACCCCCAATTTCTGCAACGCAAGACCACATCAGAGAGAACCTGACCCCTAAACTCCATGCCCAGCCCCAATTCCTACCAAATCCTCGTCTACCAAGAAATTGGGGATTTTGTTTGACATGGCCACACCTGAGATGGAGCAATTGGAGATCCCTCTCCTTGATGGAAAGATTGAGGAGGACTTTTCTGAGGAAAGGGAGATCTTGCAGAAAAGGATCGCCGAATTACGGAATCAGCGTGATAAAGCTTTATCAGATGTGGCGAAAGTCGAAGCGGATCTTGCTGCTGCATCGGAGAACTTAAGACAAGCAAATCTTGCTATTGCTGCTGGACGTCGTCAGTCTCAGACTCAGACACAGTAAGTACGACATCAATAATGTATTTTCAGATTTTGGCGGCCGGCTGTAGAGAGAGAGAGAGGTTTGTAGTTTATTAATTAGATTGGGGGTAAAAATTTCACTTATGTTTAAATTGGGTAAATGAGGTTAAAAAACTCTTAGTGGAGCAAGTGGGCAATTTTTAGACTAAAATTGGGTAAGTGGTCACGACCCCATATTTATATGGTTCTTACAATTTTAGTCACATTTCACCCACATCCAACATGCTTCAAACAGGTCTTCACCATTTTCATTTTACAAGATTTTAAAATTGTTTCCTATTGATGTTTTTTCGGACGTGCAGTCATTTTTCATTACTAACAAATCTTTAGATGCATCGAACAACGTTCTAAAGTAACATTTATTCATGATGAAATCTTTTCTTTTCTTTTGTCTTTTTGTGTGGAAAGGGCAAGGGCAAACTTATTAGAAACATTTAAATATCTAGCAATATCTTAATACAATCATAAGAAGCAAATTGAAAATCCTAAACATAAACGAAAGAGGGTAAAAAAAAACTCGAATATTTATATGATTCTTACAATTTTAGTCATACTCCGCCCACATCCAGCATGCTCCAAACAAGTTTTCGGCATTTTCATGTTACACGAGTTTCAAAATTTCTTTCTTATTGAGATCTTTTCAGATGTTCAGTCATTTTTCATGACTAGAAAATTTTTAGATGCATCGAACAACCTTCTACAGTAATGTATAGAATAACATTTATTCAAGATAAAATATGTTTTTTTTTTCTTTTGTGTGTGGAAATGGTAATGGCAATCTTCTTAGACACATTTGAATATCTATCAATGTCGTAATATAATCATAAGAAGCAACTAAAAATCCTAAACATAAACAAAAAATGGTTTTAAAAAAAAAAACTCCGTTATTTTTATGGTTCTTACAATTTTAGTCACATTCCACCCACATCCAACATACTCCAAACAAGTCTTCAGCATTTTGATTTTACAAGAGTTTCAAAATTTCTTTCTTATTAAGGTTTTTTCAGACATGTAGTCATTTTTCATCACTATCACCTTTAGATGCATCGAACAACGTTCTAATGCAATGTATAGAATAACATTTATTTATGATTTTTTTTTTTTTTTTGTGGAAAGGGCAGGAGCAAACTTGTTAGAAACATTTGAATAGATGGCAATGTCTTAATATAAACGGAGGTGCAAACCCTAAAACTGAAAAAAAATCCCAATTCTCTCGATGGCGTCCAATGCGGGTCTATGCTCTCCAACGCCTCTTAGTTGCAGCGGGGACTGCTGCCGTCTATTTAAGCTGCGCACCGATAATTCGACAAAATCTGGAAAAGAGGAAAGAGACCAACGAGCGCCTACAAAGATCTAGAGAGAGGCTTCGCCTTCTTCGGAAAGAGATTGAGATGCACTACCCCGGTAACACAGCAGCCCCGGACTCTCAGGTTCAGAAATGAACCCCTTATGATGTGAAGAGGACTTTTGGTTTTGATGTAGTTATATTGAGGATTTCTAGTCTGTTCTGTACTGTAAGTGAGATGACAAACTTGTCTGGATAGTGTCATAATCAACTTATCTGATGTATTGAGGATTTCTATTCTGTTCTGTACTGTAAGTGAGATGACAAACTTGTCTGGATGGTGTCAAAATCAACTTATCTGAAAAAAAAAATGTCTTAATATAATCATAAGAAGCAACTGACAATCCTAAACGTAAATAAAAGAGGATAAAAAAGGTCAATATTTATATGGTTATTAAATTTTAGTCACATTCCACCCACATCCAAATCCTAAAAATAAACAAAAGAGGGTAAAAAAAACGCCAATATTTTTATGGTGGCTTGTCCGTGGTGTGCTTGTCCGGCTGCGCCTCCACGTCGGTAGTAGTGTCCAACCATGCTGGCGTATGAAGGTTGTGGCTGGACAAGCACACCACGGACTTTGGAGTTTGGTCTAAGATAAAATATGAATCCATTAGGATTTGAACTTGAATTACTTGGTTTGAACTTTAATAGTGTTAAAGTTTTTTTTTTTGAGTAAAATGAGGTCAGCCCTTTATTGAAATTGAAAGATTACAACGATACCATGCCAAAAGGCATAAAAAAGAAAATAAACGATACGAAAGGAAAAGATGCAAAAACTGCATCTGAAATACAAAGAATTAAAAATGCAAGAGCAGCAGCGTCGAAACGCAGCGCTGATTTTACACTACGGATTGCAGCTGTGTAGTGAATTGAGTAGTCGGTGGTTTGACTACCCATCGAACTCCAACACACAATTTGACAAAAATCAACTTGGCGCCGGAATGAAGGCACTCTCCCACCTAAAGATCGAAGCCGGCCAAGGGTGTCAAAACATGGCCATGTTGGTAGACGATCTTTGATGAACAAATACCATAGAATTGGGTCCTGGATCCAATACCAGTAAAGCACAGGAGTTCCAATCCAAATTAGCAACTGAGCAACAGTCCAACAATAGTGCGACGCAGCCCAAGCCCAACTCCCTCCAGGATCCCAAATCAGGATCCATTTGCACAACCCACTCGGATCCCAGATTCGGGTCCTTCTGATGCCACCACCAGACAAACTGAGGTCGATGACCACCACCCTGTGGAAACGGATCACCAGGCCAGCAACGACAACACCAGAAATTCGCGAACTCCCATAGCCATGATCGTGAGGATCCAAACCAAAATCGATGCCCGGATCCTTCAATCCCCACCAATCTCCACCATGAGCCGCCACCCAATCGATCCTAAAAACCGGAGCAGTGAAGGGGCACCACTGTCCCACCGCCCTAGTCCTCCTGCCGTCTATCGGTAACTCAAGAGAAGTACCACAGAAAGAAGCCACCAAAAACCAATCCCAGGACGAGATGACCTTTGGCAAGCCTCCTTGAATCGATAGACTACCGCCGCCGCCACCAAGCACAACACCATCACCACTTTGGATAGTGACGAGAAGAACAAAGAACAGGCCTGAACCCGTGAATAACTCCATGAGATGGAGCAGGTACAGGGAGGACGAAACCCGATCGGATGCCGTTTCCCAAACCCTAGCAGAGCTAGGTCATAGAGAGAGAGTTCCAACGTTGTGCGGGTTCTTAACCCAACCATGTTGCTAAAGAAGTTCTGAAACAGTACTAAATGAAAATAACTTGTACGTGTTTAATTTAATAGTGTTAAAGTTACTTGGTTACATAACTTTAATAGTGTTAAAGTTACTTCGTTACATGTAGTTAACGCATCCAAAGCAAAGCTATCTAAGCTTCATTTAGGTTGTCTAAATGGTGACTCGATTCTAACGTAGCCAACTATAGATGGGTCATTGTGTAATATTGTTTCACCGCTATTAGTAGATTGACACCCCATTTGCTTTAAACCCAAAAAAAAAAAAATCACCTCCTCCTTGGTAGATTTGATAGTCTCAATATCAATTGTCCAAGGTAGCCCGGGGATTTGTTTAAAGAATAATCTCCACCTGTATGAACGATGTGAAGAAAGAGTGCCAAATATAGCCGTTGCAGCGATAACAGTTTGGTATAAAAGCCCCAAAACTAGTAAATATGAAACGGTGAAAGAGGAGAGAGGGAGATTAACAAATTTTTAAGTTTGATATATTTGTTTTCCCTTCTAAAACATTCCTCCTCCGGTGGTGGAACCTCGGTGATCCGGCGCTCTCTCGCGCCCATTTGTTCTTCTCCCTCCACCATCCGATCCCCGGAGGCTCCTTCACCCCAATTCCCATCTCTCTCTCACACCAAAAACCCAAAAATTTAATCCAAAACTTGAAAAAAAATTAGTTTTCTGATCATTTTGAGGCAAATATTTGAGAGCTGGCTTATGAGAATCATTAAGAGGGAGTTAGGAAAAATCAAAATAAAAAGATGGGGATGATCTCAAGGCAAGTTTTCCCTGTTTGTGAAAGCCTCTGCTTCTTTTGTCCTGCATTGCGTGCCAGATCACGCCATCCCGTCAAGCGTTACAAGAAGTTGCTCGCCGAGATTTTTCCTCGCTCTCCGGTAATTTTCCTTTTCTTATTATTTTTTTTTTAAATTTTTTTGTCATGCTTAATTTTCGGTGGGGAGTACTGGAAATTTCTATGTAGAATGTTTAAAGCGAAAGGAATGGTAATTGTGAAAATTTTCAGATTTTTAGGTTTTAGGGATTTTTGTGAATAAAAGGATCAGAAATTATGTTCACGTTTAACGGTAACTTGCGTCCCAAGAAATGAGAAACCCTCTTACTATCAATTTATATATTATGAGGTCAGAAAATGAGGCCAAACCAAAGGAAAATTGTGATTTCCGGTTACGTTGTTCTTTTATTTTGGTTTCATCATCGATCATTTAGATTTTGGTTCTCATGTGTTAAAATTTTAAAATTATGATTGTTCCTTTAGTTGTCGTGTCACTTAACTATCCCAAAATATTTTGGCAGGATGAAGAACCAAATGACCGCAAGATCAGTAAACTATGTGAATATGCCTCAAAAACTCCTCTCCGTATTCCAAAGGTGCTAGCTCTCGTTTTTATGCTTGAAACCCATCTATATGTGGTTCATGTTGCTGCTTGTGAACTTAAGTGATCTTCTGAGTTTGGATTGTGGTACATCTTATAAATGGAGCCACTCGCATAAGCAAATTTGGGTGATGACAGATCTCTTTAGAACATTACATGAGTTTAAACTAATTAAAAAGATGACTAAAAGCTTAATCTCAAAGTTTTCGGTACAGTACTATTAAGGTGGAACTTGGAAGATATGATCATCATGTATTATAGAGTCAGAAAACTACATTGTTTAAGGCAGTGCTCTAGATTAAGTCTGTATATAGTAAAGGGGATGGGAATGGACTTTTGTGAAAGAGATTAATACAAATCATTCAGACGGAAGATGAGGAAGCTTAAATTGTAAGATGCTCAGTTTACTAAGATCATCAAGAGTGGTAACTAAAGGTACATAGAACAGAGTTTCACATCTCTTTGCATCGGAGCTATGCAGGGGATTTAATTTGAACTGAATGCTACATAGAGAGGATACATAATTGCAAAAGATGCTTTGATCATTATAATTTTGTTTACGTACTTGGATCTTATATATGCTGGCAAATCATTTTCTAGCCTGTTGAAAACAGTGTTTCTTTATCGTCTGGTGTTCTAGGTTATAGGTCTTATTTTACCTTTCATTCGTGTATTCTTCTCTTGCATTGATAGAAGTTCATATATTTCAGATCACATCTACTCTGGAGCAAAGATGTTACAAGGACTTGAGAACTGAGAACTTCCACTCTGTGAAAGTGGTCATGTGTATCTACCGGAAGTTGTTGATTTCTTGTAAGGATCAAATGTGAGTTCTTTATTACGTAAAAGTACAGATTGTTATTTCCTAGCATATTTGTTTCTTCAGTTATGAGGAAAACTGGATCTGTTAGTTGGAGTGCTAAGTTAATTTTGGCTTTCTAACTGACACATTAATTAATTATTTCTTGCTAGAATTTCCTATAGCCAGATAATCAGATGGAAGCAGAGCAATTGTGGCTTATAACTTCCACTAACTACCTAGATTATGAGATATAAATTGATTTTTTACTCTATGAAAGTAATGGACACTACTGTATCAACCATTATTACACCAAATAAATAATGACATGAGCAGATTTGGAATTTCAACAAGCCACCGCACACTTTAACATATCTGGTATCTGAATTTTTTCTTTGCATAGATTTCACAAGAGGCTAATTGACTGGAATAAATGCACATAACTATGAGATGAAGGATGATGCTTACTTTATTAACTTTTTTATGGTATTGGCTGATGCAAAATCTTGAGAC
Source organism: Rosa lucieae (assembly GCA_024704745.1). Taxonomy (NCBI): domain Eukaryota; kingdom Viridiplantae; phylum Streptophyta; class Magnoliopsida; order Rosales; family Rosaceae; genus Rosa; species Rosa lucieae. Next base: position 2,972,954 of record CM045492.1, read on the forward strand.
TCATTTTATGAATTTTCTCATATGGTATATGCCACAAATGTGATCATATATTGGTGTTTTCCAGTAGCTTTCTTTTGTTTTTGTTTGCCTAAGAGCCTGTATGATGTGCATACACACACAGAGACAACTCAAACACACTCTTGAGCTTTTTCTTAATAGGTAACACTACTTTTTTGGAAACATTAGATAAGGTGCAGGAGGGAAGTACATATCAATGACATTTAAGAATTGATATAAACTTACAGAGATAACAAAAGATCTCATATATATATATATATATATATAACTTGCAAGCATGCATGAAGATGGAAACATACAAACTAAACATCTTTGTGTATCATGCAGCTTAGCTTTTTTTGTCAGACTCATTTTGTCTACCATGACCATTAGAGTAATCTTCATGTGTCTCATTGTAGAGTGTATGATGAATATGAGACACATCAAAATTACTTGCATTCTGTGGGTTTTTCATCTATTTTTTCCAATAGTCTTTTGTGCAATACTTTTCTGTCTAGATGATGGTGATTTATTGGGAAGAGGTAACACAACTACTTTCTGAAGTCGTTAATTTCTAGCTTATTTTATGCATAGCTATACAAGCTTTGATCTGTTTATGTTTGCAGGCCATTGTTTGCAAGTAGTTTACTTAGCATTGCTCAAATTCTGCTTGATCAAACACGACATGATGAAATACGTATTTTAGGATGCCAAACTCTTTTCGACTTTGTGAATAATCAGGTGGGAGTTGGTGTGTTCTTTATCTTTCAGATTGTAGTTTGTCTTTCATCATTTTTTTTTTGGCCCTTTGGTAGTACTCAATTGAAGATAATTAATTTTTACGATCATGTGACCTTTTTGATTGTGCAGAAGGATGGTACATATATGTTTAACTTAGACAGCATGATTCCAAAACTTTGTCAAATAGCTCAAGAAATGAGGGAGGATGGCACAGCAATGAATTTGCGGGCAGCTGGGCTTCAAGTTCTTTCATCAATGGTAATCTATCCTCATTCTCTTTTTGTAATTACTTCATGCTGTGACCCTTGTTTTGCATATGTTATCAAAATTTTGATAAATCTGACTTTGTTACCAACCTATGAAAGTTTTGTTTGAAATGTCATACATAACTGACAACTGTTAGACCCTGACCAAAAAAATGAGAATTGTAAGGCTTAAAATTTGGTAATAAAATTTCTTCCACCCATATTTTTCTCGATGTATGTAACTGTTTAGTCCTTGCCCCTTGTCCACTCCCACGTTCACAAGCACAAAACAAAAAGAGAGGACTCTAATGGGGTAATGCAATGTCATAGTTTAGTTCCCCTGCTGAATGTATCAATCATATATACCTCCCTTAACTTTTATGTGAGTCCATTAGATAGTAGAACTTGGCATCTATAATATGTTCTACAACAATGATTCTGCTGCCTGTTCTGGGTTTACAGAATGGTCCTGGAATAACAAAGTCATACTTTCAGGAAGTGAAGTAAATGTTGACGTGACATATAAAAATGGTCCTTAAATGGCATACAAATATTGGACTTTGCATTAATCAAATCAACACAAATTGGTTTAACTTTACCTGCACTGAGAGTGTTTTGAGAAATGTGACTTTTGGGTTTGTACAATGGTCCTGGAATAGCAAAGACATACTTTCAGAAGTGAAGGATTAAGTGTTAGACTTGGCATGTTGAAATGAGTCCCTTATCTGGCATACAAATCCAGAAATAATCTCATGCTGCTTTTCTGGCTGTTAAAATTGGCATTAGGCATTTCCTTTTCTAATTGTTATCCCAAATCCTTATCCGGACCTTTCCCTGCTGGATTCCATGTCACAAAGCACTCTCACACTTCAGTAGAATTTGACAATGTAAGATCATTTCATGTGCAGGTTTGGTTCATGGGTGAATTCTCTCACATTTCAACAGAATTTGACAATGTAAGTTATTTGGCTTTGATCCTGATATTTCTTATATAATTTGTTTTTAATCACTTTTCTTGATTGCTGACTCCGTAATAAAAAAGGTGTGATCATGCTCTGTTCACATTATTGATCCTGATATTTAGCCTCCAATGACTTTTTATTTTGATTTTTAAATCAGGTTGTTTCAGTTGTCTTGGAAAATTATGGAGGTGTAAAGAAAAATTCAGAACAAGAAGAAGTTTCTCCTTCAGTAGAACCCATGAGAAGGATTCCATCCTGGAGGTTGATAGTGAGTGAAAAAGGAGGCGTCAATGACTTGGGGTATTTTTTTCTTTCTTTCACAGTGTTCAGTAATTGCAGCCATGTATCCCTTTCATACCTAACATATACCTTTCTTGTTGTTGTTGTTGTTGTTACAGGGAGGATATGCACAACCCTGGATTTTGGTCAAGGGTTTGCCTTCATAACATTGCCAAGTTAGCCAAGGAAGCTACAACTGTACGGCGGGTTTTGGAATCTTTGTTCAGATATTTTGATAATGGCAATCTTTGGTCTCCTAAACATGGGCTTGCTCTGTCTGTCTTGATGAATATGCAGTTAATAATTGAAAATTCTGGTATTTGAATATCTTTAGATTTCTTATATTTTTTTGCCCCTTGGGGAGCATTATTAGTCTTTCTCCTGCAATCTTTAATTGATATTTTGATGACTTTGTAATTTCTTGCAGGACAGAACAGGCATTTCATTTTGTCCATCTTAATTAAGCATCTTGATCACAAGAATGTTCTTAAAAACCCAAATATGCAGCTAGACATTGTTGATGTTGCCACCTCGCTTGCTCGAGAAACAAAGGTTCAATCATCAGTTGCTATAATTGGTGCATTGAGTGATATGATGAGACATCTGCGAAAAAGTATACATTGCTCACTTGATGATTCAAATTTGGGGACAGAAGTTATTGAATGGAACCGAAAATTTCGAGCAGCAGTGGATGACTGCCTTGTTGAGTTAACACATAAGGTGATGGTAACATCCTTCATATTTCCATTAGTCGATCAGTGCCTTGTTCAGTGGACAAGAAGTGTGGACTTCTCGTTCCCTGTGTTTGTATTTCTCTTCTGTTTAATAAATCCTGTTTCTTTTTACAAGAGGAAAAAATGATGCCTAATAAATGCCTTATTAGTAATAATTATACTTACAACTAAAAAAAAAAATTGTCAATAATGTGGCACTTGAAGTCAATTAGTCTCATAAGATAGTTTCTATATTGTTATTTTTACCAGGTCGGAGACGCAGGTCCTGTTCTTGACATGATGGCTGTGATGTTAGAAAACATGTCAAATATTACTGTTATGGCGAGAACCTCAATTTCTGCTGTTTACCGTACTGGTCAAATTGTGGCAACAATACCTGATTTGTCATATAAAAACAAGGCAAGAGTTCATCAACTCTTTCACTTCGATTGATTTACATTTATTTGTCACAAACTTACCAATCTAATTCTCTTTTCTTTTTTTTCATTTTCTGGTTTGAATGTTTGGAAATCTGTAGACTTTTCCTGAGGCATTATTTCATCAATTACTCGTAGCTATGGTCTGTGCTGACCATGAAACCAGGGTCGGTGCACACCGTATTTTGTCTGTTGTTCTTGTTCCATCTTCTGTTTGCCCCCGTCCTCTTGCTGCTGCTCCCCACACTTCAAAGAAAAGTCCTATTGGAAGGACACTCTCAAGAACTGTTCTGTGTTTTCTTCTTCAGCTGCTCTCTTTGAGAAATTAAAGAAGGAGCCATCTCACTCGCAAGAAAACATTAGTCATGAGACCAAGAACAATGCTGTCTTTGGTGAAGAAGCAAAGGTTACTAACGGCTCGATGTTGCACAGATTGAAATCCAAATTCAGTTCAAAAAGACACGCAGCAGCTTCAAATGAACCGCTAGGTGCTGAGGAAGCTACACACAACAACCATCCTACAATGCACAGATTGAAGTCAACTTTAAGCCGAAACTACAGTATGAAAAGGCAACCATCAACTATGACTGCTGCTACAACAGCTCCAAGTGTTCCACATAATGAATCGGTATGGATTGTTGGTTCTGTTATCTATGTTGAATAGATTCATTCCTTCTTGTCTTCTGTTATGACCATTTTTCTTCTCACTAATTTTTGCAGACAATGTCCCTTAGGTTAAGCAGCCGCCAGATTACCCTTCTGCTTTCATCTATCTGGGCACAGTCCATCTCCCCTTTAAATACGCCTGAAAACTATCAAGCAATTGCTCATACCTACAGCCTTGTGTTGCTATATGCTCGGACTAAGGTATAACTTCCAGTCTTGTAGGTTTAGTTATACATTAATGACAATATTTGCAGTTATGCTGCTTTATCCATTCTTTCTTTTCAAATTAAGATTTCTCTTTTCATATTATATCCATACCATCTGAAGTCTTTTCTTGGCTTTACTTTTTAAATACAATAAGCTGATGATGTATTACATAGTCTTCATAACTTTCCAAAAACAAGTCGGCATTTGGGAGAAAATTTAGTATTTTTATACAAGTAACAAGGATTTAACGAAGAAATCTCCAAGGGTGCACAACGCATATACACAAGTATACACCGACTCTATTTCCAGTATATATTACCACTGTCAGCTCCTAAAACTATCAAACAGGCTAGGGCAAGTTGGAGCAAGCATAAAATGTTAAATTTCATCTAAAGCACTATGCCTTCTGTGGTTTGGCAAAGTCTTGCTCATCATAGATGAGAGAAAAAAATTCACTATTCTGTGTGTGACCTCAAATTTGGACTAAAAAAACAATAGCCCTGGTTTTTGAGTCTTCAGTGTCCCCTCTGTGCTAATATATTGAAATCCTCGTGGCTTGTGTGGTGGCCTCACCCAGAGGAAAGGAGAAAAGGAAAGCGGAGAATCCTACCAAAGAGCTCCATTTGCAGTTTTTTCTTCTTTTTATTTTATTTTAGGAATGGTACTAGAGAGAACTTAAACTTTCAGCTTCACTGAGAAATATAGATAGTATACTTCACCTCATCATATATATCATCCTCTACTTGTGAAGCAATTTTTACAATTAAGAAGAAGAAAGGTTGACTCTATGCTTCATTCTTTGGGGTTAAATATAGAAAAATAGCCAATCTTTACTAAATAAAATTTCAAGAAACAACTGAAGGAAAACTTCTTTAACAAAGCAATCTATGCTCCATTCAACTTTAGTGAACTTGTGCTAAGTCCAAGTTCAAGAAGACACACCTAGGACTCCTGGAAGCTACTTGAGAACTCTTTGACTTGATAGTCAAAATTGTCCTAAGATGGAAAACTGGTGTACAGTTTATTAGATTCTTCATGGATGAAAATGTTTCTATAATTCCTGTACCAGATATCCAAGTTGATTCACTCTTATACCAAATATCCAATCTGATTAACCCCTAAACTACTTGCTCCTTAATATTATTGGCAGTCAAAATGGGAGGCCTCTCCTTGGGCTTGCTGAGAAGGAGCAAGGCTAGTGCATTCTGTGAGGAGGGGATAGGCTAGCTAGGGAGGTCAAAAAACTGAGAGTAAGGGTAAGGGCTGTGCTGGGTTTAGTTTCAGGAGCATATCGCTGTTACCATGTTGAATAGAAGAGATTTTGAAACAAAGAACTGCTGTATTTGATTTACAAAAGAAATAAAACATCAATTCCTGGTAATCAGAAGTTCAGAACTACCATTCGGTCCAGAATGAATCAACTATTATTTTTCTGTTGCTTGGATTAATATGCTATGTCTCTTGCAAGAGACAATTGTCATCATTCTTTTTGGTCCCCATTTTCACTTTGTTTGTTTCTTTTGATCTGCTGTTTCATGTAGACCACATCCCATGAGACTCTGATCCGAAGTTTTCAGTTAGCATTTTCATTAAGGAGCATTTCTCTTGGAGGAGGTAAAGCGCTCAGGTCCAAATAATTTACATAGAATAAAAACTTCTTGCAACTTATAAAATTCTTGGCAGTTCTTTAATCGTATAAATCCATGACTCATGGTATTGAATTCAGTATCAAAGTTTGTTTACATAGGTCATAATTATACATTTAGCAATGGTATGAAAAGTTTTAATTAGTGATTGAGGTTTGGAAGTATTATTACTTCTCTCTTGTTACATTTGATTCTTCTTTTCAGAGGCCAAAAGAGTATGATTTTGATGAGGATGAGATTTTAAAACTTTAGTTTGCTACTCTGGATTGGATAATATATACTAACCCCGTTGCTTTGAAATGTAAATGGTAATTGCAATATTTTCGTGGCGCCGTTTTTCTTAAGTAGGGGTTTTCTTTTCACATTTTCAGGGTTTCAGCCGTCAAGACGCAGATCTCTCTTTACCTTGGCAACATCGATGATTATCTTCTCGGCTAATGCGTACAACATTGTTGCCCTTGCTCCTTCTGCTAAAGCAGCACTTACAAATGAAACAGTAGGTGTAATAGAACCGGTTGATCTTTATTTTGCTTAATTATGCTCTAACTTCTTCATTGTTGTGGAACAACCCCCATCCAGAGAGAGAGAGAGATGACGAGATAGAGGAATGGAGAGTTTCTTAGTCTTCGACACACGTCCGTTTGGTTTCCAAATTTAACATCATTTGATACTGATCTGCATGCTATAATGTCTTCTTATCAGGTTGATCCATTTCTACGGTTAGTTGATGACTCCAAGTTACAGGCTGTTGAATCTAGCCCTGACCAACCAAGGAAAGTTTATGGATCAAAAGAAGATGATGAAGATGCTTTAAGGTCACTTTCGGGTTTAGAAAAAGCTGATAATACTCACACTAAGGAATCATTCACTACCATGATAGTGAAGACAGTGGCAAAGTCCTCAGATGTAAATATCCATACTTGAACAGATGAGCCATATCTTCTTTGTTATTAGAATTGTGATGCTGACTGTTTAGTTGTGCTGCAGGAATTGTCAACTATGAGGCAGCAGTTACTTACCGATTTTCTTCCTGATGATACATGTCCATTGGGAGCTCCGTTGAGCACGGCCACGGAGACACCCATACAAATCGACCGATCTAGCTTACCAGATAATGCAGCTCCTGATACTGTAAGTTACTTGAATCATTTTCAATTTTTTTTCTTTGTCTATATCTGCAGACAAAATAAATGACACAATGGGTTTTACTGTGCAGGTTGAGCCTCCAATGTTCATAATTGATGATGACGCTTTACACAATGCATCTGAAAGTCAAACAGATCCTAACACAAAATTGGCCGCAGAAAGTCTGAGCCTCATTAGTGTCAATGAGCTTTTAGATTCGGTAAGTACGCTATCATGCTCACTGATATAGTGTCATTGGATTGTGTCAATCTGCCTTTGATGAATACATTAGTTAATGAAAATAAATGAGTTACTGATTATCTAAATGCTAACCGTATTGAGAACTGATTCTTCTTTGGGATTTCACTAGTTCTGGCTGCAATAGACTTGGGTTATATTATTTCTCTATGATTGCAGGACCTGTATGGGCATTATCCTACACTGGTAATGCTAGTAAATAGTAGTGATCACACCAAGTAATAGATTTGTACCAAAGAACAATAAACATTTTCTTCATCACCACTCATCAAAGAATAATATATTAGTGTTCAACTTATCAGAGTGAAACCAAAAAGAAGGATCGCAAGAGATCTATGTTAGAATTTCTAGATTCTTCCATACCTTCTGATTCCTTCTTCTAATATGAACAGAGAATCTAGAATAGGCAATGACATGGATATGACAATAAAGTAATGTGTCTGCGTATGTGTCAATCTGCAATACGAACAATCCTCTTCTTAGGAAAGTGTGGACAAAAGTGATGAGTAGATAAAGGACAATCCACTTTAAAAGTTTTCTTGCATATGTGCTTTGAATACTCAGGATTCCTAGAGGTAGACATGAAGTGACTTCTCTTAGATATATGAGTTATTTCTTTTATCTCTCTTACTTATCTTTTGTGTGGATAAACGAATGATTTGCAATAAAAATTTGTAACATGATAACAATTTTGAACAGCTAAGCATTCATTATATGCATTCTCTCATATCTCATGTCTCTCCCTCATTTCTCCTACACATCTACTCCTTCTCTTTAGGAAAAGAAAATGACAATTCAAAAATTAACACATTACCAAACAATTCTTTCTCAACTACATTTGAACCCCATTTTGTCTGAAATAATAACCCCTCACAGATAGTCTTGGGAAATGACGTTTTCTAGCATATACATGGTGTGCCCCTCGCATATCCATGCCATATTTACAAGTCAAACTTTACAAATAGGTTAACTGCATACATATATAGAATATCTGTTAGGTGTTGAGTTCTATCAAGTGAGTATCAGTATTTGAGTGTCCCTTTTCCTCAAACTTTTAGGACATATGTACTTTCTGTTGTTTGTTATTACAACCTGGTATAATAAATCTTTTTGGAAAGTCAACAAGAACTTGCAACCTCGACCAATATTTTTAAGGTATTTTGGCATACTTCTAAGTTTCTAAGGTATCTGAGTCTGCAGTTTGCCTTTTTCACTGCATTTTTGGAAATCCTTTGAAGCCGCTCTGAAAATGCTTTGTATATTTGCTGGACTTTGAAGAGGTGTACAGGCTGCATGACATGAACAATCTGTTTTTGAGTAATGTTTGTGACAGAGCAGGTGTCTACGAGTGATTTGGTTTTCATTAGAAAATGTGAAATTATGGCAAACAGCTTCTCAATCTAAAATCTTGTGTGGTTTTCACTTATTAGAGATCACAAAATATTTAGATTCATTACTAAGTAAAGGCACTTTTTGGAGTGCCTCTGTACCATGTGCTTTACATAAGACCGCTTTTGTTAGTTATGCTTCTTACAGTCACTTGTAACGTGTAAGACTTTTTGAAGAAGCATTCAGTTTTCAGGGTCTTCTTCATGAAATACTTAATGTGCTTATGGAGTGCTAGAAAACACTTTCTATATCTGTTGAGTTCAATGAAAACCGTTTCTAGCTATGTGGAAGCACTTTTAGCATTTCCAAGAGCACTCCCAAGCATTCCCTAAACCTATTTGCAGATGCAGAGTCCAGACCAGACTACAACACCGTCATTAAATAGGAAAAAGTGACAATGGGTTAAATAGGAAAAAGTGACAATGGGTTACATAGAGAATATGATGGCTACTGTAGTTATGATGATGATTTTGAGAAGGAAGGGAGGTAGTTGCTACGTGATTAGGTGTCCATTGCAACTGAAAGTCATTGGTGATGGTTACATTTATTGAGTCAGTGGTAACTGGTAAAAACACTGACAATGGGTTGGTAGTGGCTTCAACCAAGGCATAAATGAAGTGGTGTTGTGGGCTGTCATGTTAGTTTTCTCTTAAGGTTGCTGTAAGGTTGTGGTACTAATCACAATGGTGGTGGTGGTGGTGGTGCCATAATGACAGTGGTGACAAAACGGCTCCAGCTAGCTTCGACTCTTTGATTGGGAGCTGGAAAACGGAATTTCTTCTAGAATATAACTCTGATTAATAACAGAAATTTAATTGAAGATTCTGCGAAAGTAAAGCATAAATTAAAATATACAAACTTTATATCCATTTATTCTTGCTCTAATTTTTAATAGAAGAGATCCTTAAGAGCGTAAGGATCTTTATAAGTTGCTCAACTTGTACATATTTCTAAGCAAGTGAAATTGTATGCAGGTTGTGGAGACAACACACCAAGTAGGAAGAATGTCAGTCTCAACTGCTTCAGATATGCCTTACATGGAAATGGCTGGCCAATGTGAAGCCCTTCAGATGGGGAAGCAGCAGAAGATGTCTTCTTTCATGGTTGCCCAACAAAGGCAAGAAAGTTTGATTAGATTTTCTGCTCAGGATTCCAATGTAGTAAACGAAGCGCCTTCTTCGGTTGTCCTGGGTGTTCCTACGGTACTTCCTTTCTCTTTGATTGACATATTAAATCGAAAATGTTGGATTCTACATTCTAGTCCTTCTATAGCATGCATATTGCTCTTATTTGATCTTGTCTTAGCCTCTTAGTGTCTTTAATAAACTGTTCTGAGTTTTGAACCCATCTGGAACTGCAGAGTGGCAATCCATTCCTTGATGCAAATGCTGTTCCGGTTAACCAACCTGCGGGCAATGGTCCGAAGCTTTGTGCAACTGAATCCCAACATTATCCCCGCTTTCAGCTACCTGCGTCGAGCCCATATGATAACTTTTTAAAGGCTGCTGGTTGCTGATTTTTAGACATAGGTTGGTAGCCATTGTAAGAATTGAGTTTTGCATTGGAGTTTAATCAGTCTTGAGTTCAATCACAGAAAACTCCTTAACTGTTTGTAGTTGTTGCTCCTGATATCGGCCTCACCATTTTTTGTCCATAAACCAATGCCTTCATTCATTATTCTTTTTTTTCAATGGGAGGTTTCCATTTTCTGTACATGTTTTTGGTATGGTCAGGGCTTATTCATTCCATTACCGTGAAGTGAAGAAAAGTACAGATTACATTTTGGGTAGAAGAGGAATCTACAATGCAAGTAAGAAAACTGCGGAATGATCAGGTTTACAGTTACACTTGAATTTTCACCTATTGTAATCTTGCTCATTCCTCCTCGACCTGTTCTTAAAGTTTTAAGTATACGGCTTTCACACATTTGCAGGGCATGTTTATTCCTTAAACCACACATTTGCTCATTCCTACACCAGGATGTCATGTGTCTCAGAAGCTAATTACCATAGTTTTTCAAAGCTAATTGCAGGTTTATTTATTTATTTTATATTGTTGGTCAAGAGACTAATTGCAGTTTTGTTCTTATATTGTGAGGAAATTGTAAATAATTTGGTATATATGTATTGAAATTGTGTAAATTTTGTGTATATTCAGCCATTTTGCAACAATCGTCCTTTTTATAAATCTTGTGAAGTTATGCAATTGATTTTAGAGTGGAATTGACACCCTTGCTCTTTTTCTTTTGACATGATGAGTTAATTTTGTATGTTATACATATAATAGAAAGAAGAAAAAAAGGTGAGAGTGGTTTGTAAAAAAGGATTTTTAGATTTTATGAGTCAACCCTCTGTTCATAAAAATTAAAGAATCAACTTCAACTTAATTCGACAAGACTGTTTACTAAATTGGAGGGGTAATAAGGTTGTGCCCATCTCTCTAATAACAACAGTTTTGAGTTTGATGTTTTTGACATATTAATTTAATCTAAATTGAGTTTGTAAATCTCAACACTTCTAATACCATAGCGAATTCAGTTAGAGCAATTTCACCCGTTGAGGTTGACCGGTCAAGACTATTCACTGTTTTTTTCCTTATATTTCCACTATTGAGCTTGACCAGTCAAATACTATTCACAAAATGCCACGATCGAGTTTTTAGTATCAAAAAACCGACTAATGAAACCGGGTCCGCCCCTTTCAAAGTATGTTGGTTTTTTAAAAGTTAAAATTAGGGCTGGGCGTTTAAGCCCGAAAACCCGCAAACCCGGACCGGCCCGTGAAAGCCCGACCCGTACGGGCCGGGCTCTATTTTTTTTTTCGTCAAAACGGTCCGGGCCGGGCTTTAACTTTCGAAATACGGTTCGGGCCCGGGCCTAGACTTTCAGAAATGAAAAAGCCCGTCAGGCCCGTTTGACATAAAAAAGACATGTGTCTCTATACTATTGGCTGGCTATTATTTTTATGTTGTTAGTCTTCACTACTAGTATAGACCTCCCCACACCAAATCATTCTCTCTAATATTAATTCCTAACCCTACTCTCTCTCCTCTCTTCTCATTTCACTCTGCCGCACAACCCCCTTAGTCTCTCTCCTCTCCTCATTTCACTCTGCAGCATAACTCCCTTTCTCTCTTCTTCTTTTTTGGTTACAAGAACTCCGTTCTCTGTTTTCTTCCTTTGATTCTTTGAAGCTTCTCATCTTTGAAATCCAGAACCTTCCTCATGGCCATCGTCGCACCGATCTCATCGCCTCGTCTTCACTCACCGATCTCAACGCTCCGATCTCATCGTCTCATAGATTTCCAGAACCTCTTTCTCTCTCCAATTGGATCCTCCCCTTCCATAGATCCCACGGTCTGCTCTTCCTCTCCTGCCCGCCATGGAAGGATCAGTTAATTGATTCAATTTTTTTTTGTTGTAGAAATCAGATTTGTTAGTTATGTTGTTCGTTGTTAACTATATGAACATGGTACTCATATCTTTGTTATGTTGTTCAGTTGTTTTGGATTTAGAACGCTACTGATCTTTTTTTTTTTTTTTTTTCTATTAATGGTAGCATTATAAGCCTTAATGCCCAGAAAAAGGAAATAAAAAGTATCTCTATTCAGCCAAAGCTTAATGGAGGCATTAAAAGCTTAATTGATTTGTATTTGGACTTTGAATATGTTGAGATCTAGAAATACATTAAAAGCTTAATGGATTTGTTTTTGGATTTTGAATATGTTGAGATCTGGAAATACATTAAACGCTTAATGGATTTGTTTTTGGATTTTGAATATGTTGAGATCTGGAAATACATTAAACGCTTAATGGATTTGTTTTTGGATTTTGAATATGTTGAAATCTGGAAATACATTAAAAGCTTAATGGATTTGTATTTGGACTTTGAATATGTTGAAAATCTGGAAATATAATGAAAATTGGTATTTGGGCCCGAAAACCCGGAAGCCCGGCCCGAAATGAAACGGGCCGGTCCCGGGCCGGTCCCTGATGGTTGCAAAACGGGCTTTGGGCCCGAACCGTAAAAAACGGGCCGGTCCCGGGCCCAGCAAAATTTAAGTTAGACCCGGCCCGTGCCCAGCCCTAGTTAAAATTATGAAAATGACAAGTTTGCTAAGATGGTCAGATACAGGGACTGAATAGTAATAAAAAAACAGTGATTCAGAGGCACCAAAATGCAATTATAATATCTTACGTATTTAATTACCTCCATCTCCCTCTCTCTCTCTCTCTCTCTCTCTGGAATCTTCTTCGATCGTTGAAAATTGATTCCAATTGAACCAGAGAAGCAATAAAGCTCAGATCTTTGCAGCTCTCCAACAAACTCCAATCAGTCAGTGAAAAACCCTTTTCTTTTCTGGGTATGCATTTGCATTTTTCAAGTGTTCCATCTGATTTCGTCTAATATAGTAAAGTCTGTTTCTTGGTTTCACCGACGCCCTCATGAATTGAATTGGGTCTGTGCAGATTGGATTGCAAAGGCTGTGATATATAATGGAGGATGTCCAGGAGCAGCAAAGTCAATCACTTGGTACTTCATCCTACTCTGCCCTTCATTTTCAGTTATGAAATCTTTAGAGCTGTAGTTGTGATGTTGGTACCTTTTTCATGTTGTTAATCATTGATGCTTGATTATCTGAAGCTGAAATCACACCACCAAGTTTGGTTTTATGTGAATTTAGAGTAATATAGCAGTTTTGAAACTCAAGGGAAATCTACAATGACCGGTATTTGTTTTAGTAATAATCTTAAGAGGAATTTCGTTTTGTAGTGTAATAACAATCAAGAGATCATCAGTTTATTTTTGATGGAATGGAATTCAGTAGCGACTGAGTTCGATCTTAAGGTATAAATAGACTCTAAACTTTGGGGATACCACTACCTTACTTGTTACTCTTCCTAATGGTGGTGGTAGTAGTTTTGTTAGCACTCGGATCAAACTGAGTCTTAAAATGTTCACTTATCTAGTGTGATACTGTTAGAAAGTGGTTTCGTAGCTTCAAGTCATGTTTGTGATTCAACAACCTTCAGATAGGTGTGTTTTTTGAGTCATTGAGTTGGACTGCATACATGAAGATGTTTTTCTTTTATCCTTTTCTACTTAATTCTTGACAAACTATTTTAGGTCTCATTCTTATCATTGGTTACTTGATTACGCCATCTTATGTTTTTCACGAGTTGATTAGCATCTGAAATGTATGTAAATTCCAAGAAGAGACAAAATACTTGGACAACGGTGACTATGTTTTTGTGCTCCTCATACTTTGATTTGTCATTCCTCCACATTTTTACCTTGAATTGCGTGTATTTCAAAATTTAGTAGCTATATGCGAGGACAACTAAACAACACCTGTTTTGTTAAGCATAAAAGTAAGGTGTTTGTTTTCCCCTCCTCTTATGAGTGGAGCAGATTACAGATGACCATATTTTGTTCTCTTCGAGTGGTCTATAGCAAGTCATGTGAGCTTTGGAAACATTGCAAGATATGCTAATGTCTGTATCTTTTCTAGGTCAAGATGGTGAAAACGAAATAGTCATTGAAAATGCTGCATCTGTTCATGGGGAACCTCCTCAGGATGCTAATGGCCCCCCAAAAGTTGATTCCAAGGAAGAAATTCTTCATGACAAAGTCAAGAAGCAAATCATTAAGGAAGGCCATGGTCTGATACCATCCAAATATTCGACATGCTTCTGTAAGTGTCAGATGGTTTGCTTATTCTAGTACTTTTGATGTGGTAACCTTTGAGTACTTGTAGATATTCTTCTATTTCTGATAAGTTTCAAGTGAGACATCTCACTTATTGCACAAAATTCATATTTGGAACATCTAATAAAAAGTACATTTATAAAATATACAGACAAGACAAGCACACACCATATGTATCTCGTATGGTTGATTTTGAAGAAAAAGCAATCACACATAAAGTACACATACTATATCATTGGGAGGTTTACATATAGTGTAGATTAGCCAGATATTTTCTTTAGATTTTAGTTTTTTGTTGTCAATAATTAAGTAATTTTCAATATCTGACGTCTTCATACGTGTGATAGTGCATTACAGGGCATGGACTGAAAGCACACAGCATAAGTTTGAAGACACGTGGGACGAACAACGACCACTTGAAATGATTTTAGGAAAAGGTAATTGCCTTGCCAAGTAATCTATTGCTATAAATAATTTGTGGATTCTAAATATATGGAAATGAATGTTGATGAGTTACTTGTTTTTACGTGTTCAACCTGCATTTAGTTTTGGAATTTGTATGTTGCATTAATTCACTCAATTTTCTTTCGTCATCCTGATTATTATGTAATTAAAGATTCTACACCAGTATCTATATGGAGTCATAGACAAGTGGCCAAAATAGGAAATGAACTTCTTCTAGATAGTAATATTTTTGTTACTGCAACACAGAGAAAAAAGAATTGACTGGCTTGGCTATTGGCGTATCCAGCATGAAGGCTGGAGAACGTGCCCTATTACATGTAGGCTGGGAGTTGGGATACGGAAAAGAAGGAAACTTTTCTTTCCCAAATGTTCCACCCTCAGCAGATATATTGTATGAAGTTGAGCTTATTGGATTTGATGAGACCAAAGAAGTAAGTTGCTTTCAATTGTCCTCCCAAGTAATTATCAATAAAAGGTTCAATTTCTTTTTTAGGACTTGACTTGAATAATATGCTAAATGTATATATGTGGGTCTCTCCTTCATAGGGGAAAGCTCGCGGTGATATGACTGTGGAGGAGAGGATTGGAGCAGCAGATAGAAGAAAGATGGATGGAAATGCTTTATTTAAGGAGGAAAAACTGGAGGAGGCTATGCAACAGTATGAAATGGTTACGAACTTGTGATTCTTAGATATTACATTTATGATTCCAGATGAGTTCCTGAGTTGCACAGTTTCTTCAGCTCGGTTTCATGTGACAACAATCTGATGGGTGTTCTCTGTTTTTTGTCAGGCAATAGCATATATGGGTGATGACTTCATGTTCCAATTGTTTGGGAAGTACAGGGACATGGCTTTGGCTGTTAAAAATCCATGCCACCTTAACATGGCAGCCTCCCTGATAAAGCTTAAGCAATATGAAGAAGCCATTGGACAATGCACTGTTGTAAGTATATCAAATCACAAGAAAAGTGTGTTTCATTTATTACTGGCAATTGTATTATTCATCCCTAAGATACTAGGAAGTTGAATTATATTAAGCTTGTTTAGGGACTGAGATACCAGAAGTTCGAGTCGTAGTAACCTTATAGTGCTTGAAAAATGGTTGGTCTTTAGTATGGCTAGTTGGCTACAGTCCAATGCAATGACTTTGAAGGCTTACTGGCAGGGTTTTAATCTATAATCAGTCAGAAAGTCCTTGCTTTATTTGAACCGTTGTTCCTATAACAAAATTAAAAATACTGCACTATGATCTTTGTAGTATACTAGTATGTGCCTATGACACTCCAACCCAGCCGTTTTTGTCCTTGTCATGATTCTTTTGCATTGATGACAGCCTCATCATGCATGCTTTTTTTCAAAGATACCCAATAATAGAGTTTTTGAAACTTCTGTGATAACTATCTTTGATTGAGTGCAGGTACTGGCAGAAGATGAAAACAATGTCAAAGCCCTATTTAGGCGAGCAAAAGCCAGAGCAGAGCTTGGGCAGACAGATGCTGCCCGTGAAGATTTTCTAAAGGCACGTAAGTTTGCTCCTCAAGACAAAGCTATTGCAAGAGAGTTACGCCTGCTTGCTGAACATGACAAGGCTGTTTATCAGAAACAGAAGGAGATCTACAAGGGAATTTTCGGACCAACACCAGATCCTAAACCCAAGCGAACTAATTGGTTGATCATTGCTTGGCAATGGCTGTTGTCATTGTTCTACAGTATCTTCAGGCGTGAGAAGCGAAAAGCTGAGTAGTCAAAACTCTTTTTTTTTTTTTACCAAAGAGACTCTTGAATTGTAACACAAGTGAGGAGATTAGATGATTTGAATAAACACTGAAGACTTGTTGTGATCCTAAAGGTTCACTCAATTGTGAGGGGAGGATTCTATTAAATCTTGGATGGCAACAGTTTTCGGTTCTAAGATGCATGGACTGAATGAATGATTCTAAACTTTTCGGCAGGAATATATTACCTTGTTAAAAGAACAAGAAATTTTTCTTCAAAAAAAAAAAGAACAAGAAATTAATCAAAGCCTTTCTTATAGTCATGGCGGAACTTTATGTTCGAGGGCGTTGTTGATCTCCCAGACCGGACATGAAGATATAAATCAGAAACAGAAAGCAGCCTTTCGTTGTGGTACGCTGTAGTACTAGTGCACCACCATAGGGTTATAACATACCACTTTCACAATCATAATTGCAAAAGGAAAATGAAATTACCTTGTTAAAGTATCATATTCAGAATTACAGTTGGTTTTTATTTACAGTCTTTCTATGCTAAGCACCTCCTTAGGATTTTCTTGAGTAGAGTCACTTTTCGATCGCATATTCACATCTCGACCGTTCAATTTTTAGATCTTAATGTAGAGATCACTTCTGTAAATTTTCAGCCAAATTGATGATCGTTAAGTATCAATTTAGATTAAATCAATGAAAGAACTGAATCTGTCCAACCTGAACCGTTCGTGTTTATAATTGTAAATCTCAGTTTTAAATGTCTTAATAATTATCAATTTTACTGAAAATTTACAGAAATAATCTACTCACATATACCTAAACACTAAACAACGAGATGTGGATATGAGATCGAGAAGTGAGTCTATTCAAATAAATCCTTAAAATCTAAGGAGTTCCTTAGCATAGAAATATTATTATTTACAAGTTTTTTTCTCTTCTTCTTTGTAATACCATGAGACCAGAATGCATTGCCGGTTTGCGTTGACGTTTGAGGTCCAGAGTCTCACCCTATCCTGACCATAAGTCTCTCACCTATCCACCTTACACGTGGTGTCCTGTTGTGTAGTCTAGTACCTTTCTCACTACCTTCGTAGAAGTAGTCTCCCTTTCAGTCCGACAAAACCCTATCAGACTTCAGACAGCAATTGCAGAAGGGAAAGGTCAAGGCTGAGCATTCATCTGGTCTCTGGTGACCTGGTCTATGGGCATGAAATACCTCCATTTCCAATATTCCGGCGGCCCAGCCTATGGCTTGACGCCACGTTGTTGCACGAGCACGAGCACGTGTTGCCGTCAACATTATTCTAAAGAAAATTCTTGCTTGCGCGCCAATAATAATAGTCTTGACTGATGTAACACACTAGATACCTCAAGCATAGGCGACTGACCAAACCCAAAAGCAAAGGAAGGAAGCGTAAAAAATAAAATTAAAAATTTAAGGTAAATGATTTGATTGAGTTCAGCACACTACTGGAAATTGAAAGTGAGCACCTGCAATTGCTTAACCACATTACAAATCAGGCAACATCCCCAAGACGTATCAAAAATTTGATCCACGATTTATCCCCAGATTCGTAAAAGGGGGGGAGATCTAACTTACAACACATAACTGGAAATAGGGCACTCTCTGTACAGATTCTGGTTAGCAAATACTGGTACAACAAAAACAAATTCAACAGAACTACCTTGAAAATAAGCCTAAAGATCACCAGCTTTCATCAAATTGGAGCCGCGATGCTACAATAGTACACATACAATTTTAGCGGCCACAAGGTTAGAATTACCTGCCACACTGACAAATTCTACAGCAAATCCTGTTCATCTTGCAAATCACAAGGAAAGGTTTCGCTTTGTTGCTTCCATTTTTAATAAAAGATCTTTAATATCCGCTTCCATCCTCATCTTCATATTGGAATATTCTCGATGAGCTCGATCTAGAGACTGCAGTTCCTCAAGTTTCTGTTTCCGCATTTCCTCAGCTTCAACAAAACGGAGTTTTGTTATTCTATTCCTATATTCTTCTTCAATTTTCTCATTCTTTGCCAGTGATATGCGTTTCAGCCCCTCAGCTTCTTTTCTTGCTTCGTCCGCACGTGTTTGGAACATTTTAGCCTCGGCCCGCTTGATCCTCACAATACTCTCCAACTCATCGAAAACAGGTTCTTTTTGAGAACTCATGTGCAACTCTGACTCCATAATGCGTTTATCGTGCTGCTCATAGTTGTAGCTAGGAAGAACGCTAGGAGCAGATTCCAACTGAGGGGCCTTTTCTGTATATACAGACTTTAGCCATGCTGGTTCCTGGCTTGGCCCAGCAATACCACTGCTTCCTTTACCTAGATCCTTCCCAGGTAAAATGGGAGTTTTGCCCAACTTGGAACTGTCAGTATCTGCAGCCAAGAATCACACAGAAAACACTCAGATTCCGATACATATTGGAAACTGCAAACTCATGTCATTTGATGGAAATAAGATACAACTGCATCACCATATATCTGAATCTCATATAAGCATTCAAAAGCAGTTCAGATTTTACTTATTGCCACTACAGATGCCTGGATCCCAGAATGCTAAAAACAAAATGCATCAAACACAGAAATCATTGTTACAGTTTATATGTCCAAAATTATGTCATTTATTTTTGCACTCTGGTATTAGTAGATCCCTATTATATAAAGCAGAAAAACTCCCCCCCCCCCCCCCCCAAAAGACTTCAACAGTGTGGCCATATCTGTGAAATCAAAATACTACTGAAGACAATTTGACAATTTTTCACGAGTATTCCCAAAAAATTGCATTAGCACATCCATATCTTATAAACGATGGATAGATGGAAATTTCAAATAGGCAAGAAAGTCCGTTTGAGAAACTTTGACTTTTTTTTAGGCATAAAGGCCAATTGGTATAAAAGGTCGAAGAATTGGCTTTTTATACATCAATAGCATATAACATTCTGCATAGATATTTTTGGCAAGACCATCTTAAAATCATTCCTAGCAATATTACTCATAGATAAAAAGCACAATACCAAACTGAAGTATTATGACAAAGTGTACGTATTATGACCTCAGAACCATTAGGAAAACAGAACACAATTTATTTTGCAGATAAAAGTCATAAAACAAAGAACTTACCCTCAAGAAAATCCATTATGTAACTGAAAACCTCCGGAAGGCAAGACTTATTTGCCAATCTAACCACCGATTGATCAGCAATTTCATACAGCCGTCTCCCTCTCATGTCCTTGCTGACAAGGAAAATTCTCTTAACATATTCAAGTTCCCTGGCAAGATTTTCAATCGTCCAATCCTTGGCAAAATGCTGAAAAACCTCCTTCACAAAGCCAAACATCTCAGAAGGATGATCACAAGCAACACAATGAAATTGCATCTCAGTCGTCCCTTGAGATCCAGTTGCACTGCGTCCATTTCTAATATAAGATTCCCGCAATGCACAATCAGCATGGCACCAATGAAGACAAACATCACACCCAATCCAACTACATGTATTTGAGGCCATATCAAACTTTGAGCACACAAGACACATACAAGCGCTGCAAAATCCGTTCTTTTGCGAACAGACCTTGCAATCACATTCATCAGCAGGCACAGGACTCCGACAAGAAGGATTTCTGCATCTCAAGTACAGAAAAATCTCAGCCAAATCAGAAGATGACACACTGCACTCTTGCTGAAGAAAATCTGGTAGACCAGTCTTGAGAGCAACCAATATTTCCAATTGTGCCCGATGGGCTTTTAGTAGCATCTCCAAGGTTATGTCAGACCTGTTCTGCAGTGCCTTCTGAAATGCAAATAGTTGCATGCGCTTATCCACATTTAACATAATCTCACGAATGCTCTCCTTCACACATGCTGCATGTTGTCCTGTCATTTCATGAAACTTCTTGGCCATTACATGGACTGGATCAGATACTATCCTGGCAATGATTGTCTCAACAAAATCAGCCCCACCGATGAGCAACTGCTCTTTTTCCTTCTGGCTGCTAGTCCTATATAAACTACCACTACTTCTCTCTCTCATTAGTCGTTTCCTGTCAAAACTATAATTTGATCCCATTTCTTGAGATCCAACACTATGCGAAGGTGACCTAACATCCTCATGGTGCTTTGGGTGCCCTCCTGACAACTGCTTATGGAAGCTTAGCTGCCTTTCAAATCCATTTGCCACTTTAGAGCTTCCTTCCGAATGTTTAACTTGTTGCCCTTGCACAGATTGACCATTTGTACCGCCGGACTGTGGATGAGAACCATTGCCAGTCATCAAGGTTTTTTGATAAAATGGAACCTCCTTATTCTTAGCCTCATTCTGAGCTAGCGCCTGCCAATCAATTCCCTGGAAAAGGGGACGACTTTTAACTGATTGCTCAAAGTCCATTGAATTCTGGGTCGTTAGTGAACAGCTAGGATTGTGATAAAATGACTGAGAACCTGAAAAAGATACTGATTGAGTAAATCCATCCGAGTTGGTACAGAAAGTGTTAGTTAAAGACTGAACACTCATCGCTTGATCAGGAGAACCAGGAGTGGCACCAATAGGTAACAAAACATTAGGCAAGCTTAGTGAAAGGTCAAGCGGCTCAAGTACCAACTTCTCATCTTTCATATTAACGCCAGAATCAGCTTTCTCCTGCCTCCTAACAGGAGAGGATGAAAACAACTCGAAACCCCTAGTGCTCGGTCCTTCCATATCATTGTCCATGCAAGTTAGTAGTTCTCTGGATTCTCTCACAGCCCATCCACTATTTTCTGCTGAATCCTCCACATGGGCCACGCTTTTCCCTTTGTCCTTGAAATTCCGAGTCAAATCCGCACTCAGATTCAGTGTATGAACTCCAGTGTCCTCTGTCACTTCCCTATCAGACTCTGTCATTTCGTCATCCTCAGCCTTCACTTCAAGGTCTATCCCCTTGTCTTGCTTTGGCTCCTCGCACACTTCCAACGACCTCTCCGAAACCACTTCCTTGCTCACTTCCTCCTCGCACTCATTCCCTTCTTCCCTCGCAAATTCTTTTCCACCGTACCCATCTTCCTGCCCCCCTACATTTCTGGTCTCATCAACCGAAGGCAACTCATCTTCTTTCTTTTCCTCTTCTTTCCCCTCACACGCTCCCTCTTTCACCTCTTCTCTATCTAAGCACCCATCTCTCTCCTCCATAACCGTAGTCTCCCTTTCGCTCCCAATCTGAACTCGGCCTTCTTCCATTTCAGCTCCACCTTCAGGCACCACCTCTGGCTCTTCACCTCCATCCCCACCTTCCGGTTCCGCTTCGGGCTCAAGCTCTCCTTCCTCCATTTCACTACTAGTCCTACTTCCACTCTCACCCTGAACCTCCTCCACCACAGCCTCGGCCTCAGGCTCTGGCATAGGTTCCGGCTCGGGCTCAGGTTCAGGTTCAGGCTGAGGTTCGGGCTCCCTCTCAGGTTCGGGCTCTGGCTCCCTTTCAGGTTCGGGCTCCGGCTCCGGCTCTGTCTCGGTCTCAGGCTCACTCTTCTTCACCTCAACACTCTTGGATTGCTCACTCCCAACAGAATCTTTGGACCAAGTCGGCGACTTAGACTTTGATTTCGATTTCGACGATTTCCCGTCTTTAAATCTCCTCGGCGGAGACCTAACCCTCGACTGCTCGCTGCCGGAATCCCTCGAGTTCGACCACGACGGCGACCGGATGCTAAACCCTCCACCCTTCCCTCTCTCCTCCAACCTACTACTACCACTACTCCTCCCTCCTTCCTCAAACTCCTTCCCGAACCGCCGCCACGACAGCGCGCTGCTCCCTTCCCGCCGCGACCGGTCCCTCTCCGATCGGAACCCTTTCGGAAACTCCGACCCCCTGCTCCTCTCCGACCGGTGCATCAAATTACGATCGTACCCTACGCCGCCGCCGTCTCTGCTATACCGATCCACCCCCTTCCTCCGATCAAACCCCCCGTCGACGTCCGCCGGCCTCTTCCTCACCATCCTCGTCCCTCCGCCGCCGGCCGCCAACTCGCGATCGTCGTCTCCCCGGTCCCGGTCGTACGACCTCGCCGCCGCCGCCAGAGAAGAGGCGGAGGAGGAGGAAGAGAGCAAGCCCTTGCGGGCGGTGTCTGGTTTGTTGTAGTAGAAGCTTCGGTGGGAAGAGGAGGAGGAGGTCCGGCTCGGGTTCGGGTTCGGGTTCGGGTTTGGGCTCGGATCCTTACCGTAAGAATCGAGATCCTCGCTGGATCTCAGCCTCTTCATTTCTACCTCCCTAAAAAGAAGGGGATTTAGCTACAAAGTCGGTTGTGAATTTGCCCCAGAGGTGGAGTTGAAATTACGGCGAGTGCCACCGGAAGTGGGAAGTCGGTTGTGGTTGTTGCAGAGTCACAGAGCGGCGGAGGAGGCGGCAGGGGACAGGGGCATAATTGGAAATTGGGGGAAATGGGAGCGAGAAGAGAAGAGAAGGGAAGGGAAGGGAAGGGAAGGTTGGTGTCTTTTGGGTTCAAACTTTGGGAGTCAACGCACTTTTAACTACTGAGGAGAGAGAAAGCGAGAGGGTGAGTTGAATACGCAAACTGCGTTGGAAATGCATTGAAATCTGTGTCTGAAAACGATGCGCGTGCTGCTACGCGCGAATTTTAGTTTCTAATTTTTTTTTATCTTTAGTTTCGAATATTTCAGATATAAAATCTTTCAACATTTAATTGATTTGACACAAATATTGTGCATGTGTTTGTCACATAATTATTCTTTTAATCATGTAAAACAAGTAAAGAAAAAGAATAGTGTCCTAGTAAATTATGCGTGGCCAAACTTTTTGTTTGTCCTTATTCGAATTCTTTTACCAAAATTGAAGTGTGGAAGATTTTTCTTAATTTATTTTTTAATCAAAAACATAAAGCTTTGTTATAATCGAACTTCTAAGACAGTCTAATCTTAACTCATTTTTCTTGCATCTCTCGTCAATTGGAAAGAGAATATTTTTGTCATGCTATATAGTAGCCCCAATGGCCCAATTGGCATGTATTTCTAAAATTATATAAATAATCAAATATTGGCTTTTGTAAATCGTTAATGAAAAAAAATGTAAATTAGAAATCATTTTTACATTAGAGTAAGACTCAATAGGTTCAATCACAGAAAACTCCTTGTTTATAGTTGTTCTTGATATCGGCCTCACCATTTTCTGTCCATAAACCAATGCCTTCATTCGTTTATTCATTTTTTTTTTCTCAATGAGAGTTTTTCATTTGATGGTTGTTGCAGCAAGATTCTTCTAAGGATGTTAGATGAACCACCTGCACAATAAAAAAAGACTACTGAATTCCTTTAGCAAGGAGGGCCTGGGTCTGGGAATCCAGAGAACAACTACCTCCCAGTGAGGATCGACTAAGTTCAGCTCCTTCTGTGCACTGGACTAAGAACCAAGGCCTCGTTTGGTTCACAGAATTGACGACTTATGAAAGAAAAGTTATTTTCCTTTGTTTGATAACCACAAACTGCGGAAATACTTTCCTGACAGAGGGGAAAGTAAGGGGGAAATCATTCCACTCATACCCCATGGGATTGATTTTCCCTTTCCATTTCCAAGCATTTATTACAAAAATTTTGGACAATAATACCCTCTCTTGCATAAAAAATTAGTGTACTTTTGAATTTTTATGATGTTGTTTTTATTTTAAAATATAAGGGTATTATTGAAACATTGATATATTTTTACTTTCTTTTCCTGCACCAACCAAAAACCGGAAGAGAAATCAAATGGTCTTTCCTGAATACTTTCCCTGCTTTACCAAATAGAGGAAAGGAAACCTGACAGAAACTTTAATTTCCCTTCTCCATGGGAAAGATAAGGGAATTGATTTCCCTTCCGTGAACCAAACGAGGCCCAAGAAGAACCCACAGTTCCACCGAGAGTTCGTCCGAAACGGATTAACGACACTCTCACGGATCTGAGCATTTGGTGGCGTACCCAGCTAGGTTCGCTATAGGACGCCAATCACACCTAACTATACAGTAAAATGCATAGGATCCGAAGCCTCGATTGGATCGGCAACACACCTCCTAGGGTTTCCAACATGGTCATATATAAGCATCATTTTATCCATCACTCTAGTAAGTAACATCTACACTTTCAACTAGTCTACTGGTAGTGGAATGAGTCACTGACTTGACCATTGGAGCCCCTTTGGCCGATACCACATTGATGCCCTCCTTACTAAAGGAATTCGATAGTCTTTCTTTATTGTGCAGGTGGTTCATCCAACATCCTTGGAAGAATCTTGTTGCAACAACCATCAAATGAAAAACTCTCATTGAAAAAAAAAATTTGAATAAATGATCGTTTATGGACAGAAAATGATGAGGCCGATATTAGGAACAACTACAAACAAGGAGTTTTCTGTCATTGAACTTAAGACTCTTTCTTTACTCCAATGCAAAACTCGTTCTTACTCATTCTTCATTCTGCCTTCGACTATAAACACTTAGCTTAAGGTTGTAGTTGAGGCTTTAGGACTCTTTGATGCTCTTTCTTTCTTTCTGTACAAAAAAAAAAAAAAAAGGTACATTAGAAATCTTAATGAAAAATAGATATTTACCTAACCAAATATCAAAAATAATGAGCACACCCTTCAACCACTTAGCATCCCACTCTCTTACTGGGATCCGACTCCTCTAAAGTGAGCAACTCATGAAGTTCGTGAATTTCATAAAATCTCCGACCTCCACTTAATCTAATGGCTCAAAAATGTCCATGTCAATTAACAAGATTTTAAAATTTTCTTTTCCATAATAACTTTAATTCTATGCATATTCTTTTATCTCTTTTTTTTCTTTATTCAATCTTCACCTTTGTAATTCTCTGCTTTTAAGAACCTAGGCTTCCATGGATCTCTTAGAAAAGCAGAGTTATGGAGATTCTTGTGGTACATGCTTCCGTCCTTCATCCTTCACATAGATAAGATTATTGCAGTTTGAAAATACAGGATAGAACAAACTGTTTAAGATGATATATATATATATATATATATATATATATATATAACATAACTAAACTGCTTGGTGAGTAAGTAATGCACTTCAAAGACAACACAGCAATTGCTAACGCAATGTAAACCTCTCCACTGAGAAAACTTTACTACATGACTTGTAACGTAGCCAACACTAGAAAATAAATCCACTATGAATCAATAAGTTTACAGTATACAAGTAGTGATGTTTATCACAATCACGTTTACTAGCAACACAGCTAACTTGGTTTATAACTGATCTAACTTTTCACTCAATTAACACAGTTTCTAGATGAACCTATCTTCCAATCCTCCTTGGTATCAACGTCCCACTGATCTTGAGACTGATGTATGCAAATGAACATAGTAAGCAAGGAAAATGAATAACAATCAAAGAGAATTTTGTAGAAAACGATTTGTGAGAACTTATGTAACACCAAGAGAACAATGTTCTGATTACTCAAAAACTCTACCCATATGATACAGTTTGAAAACCTTTTATAGAGGAGCAAGACTCCCCCTCAATCAAATCTCTACTCATCATAGAATAATCAAAACATGGAAAGATTTTAAAAACTGATTTTGATAAACAATCGAATCTTCCTAACTATAAGTAAACAAGATCTTTATCTGATATACCTTATGAAACCTTGTAATGCATATAAGGATTTCATATCAACTAAAGGATATGCACACCAATTTAGAATCATGCAAAATGATATGAAATGTAAACCTTATTTATATCAAGATTAGTGAGCATGATTTCCCTGGATTTCCTCATTGCAATCCAATTCTGCAATCTTTTTCTGTCTTCTTTAACCACCAGTAAAGTAGGAGAAATGCTCTCCTAGTCCTTTATTGCAATTTCTGATCTTCTAGTCGCCTTGGGAAAGTATGTGTTGAATGGTAATCACCCAACATACTTACACAGTTCATGAACAATTGGGATTTACTCGAATGAATTTATAAACCAAAAACTAGAAAATAGCCAATTGGAAACCCATCATCTCCAGTAATCAATATAGGATATAAATTACAAAGCCCATAAATGAATGGTAGAGGAAGCTGCAAATCTCTTTGGAATTATTAATTTGATAGTGAAGAAACAAATTAAAGCTTTTGCTATTCAAAGCTAAAAAAAATCCCAAGCAAATTAGCATCAAGTTTAAACTTATGAATTCAAATATGAAAATTCACTTGACCTAGTTTCATGAAGATAGGCAATTTTTTTTTTCTGTTGATAGAGAAAAACATGACCTATATATAAATAAATAAATAATCCAAATAGTTGGTATTTTTTAATATGGATATGTTTGAGCCACTAGATTAAATGGAGGTCAGAAATTTTATGAAATTCACGAACTTCATGACTTGCTCACTTTAGAGGAGCCGGATCATACTGGCTAAACTTGATAAGTTAACACCAAAAGCACCGATTCCAGCCCTAATTCAATGCGTTGTGGTCATTTCTAATTTACAACAAACGAAGCACAGAGAACTAATTCGCAAATATAAATGATATAATTCAAACAATTATGTAAAAGATTTTCTAGCTACAAACAAAAATTACAAATTACATAATAATATTTTGGGTTGGATTGGATTCTACACCAAAGTCAACATGCAATAGTTTTCTACGTGACTAACGTAAGTAGAAGCCAACTGCGTCCATATATAATATTCTTGAATGCATAAAACGTAAAAACCAAAACAGGAGCCATTCTTTCAAGCAATGAGATTTGTTTCATTGATTGGAGTAAGCCTCGGATTGAATAGAACAAATCAAAATCTCTACAAGGCCAAGAACGAATGAAAATGGCCAAATAATATAAGCGTGGAAAAGAGACAGAAGAAGAATTGCCCTAGGAGCCTAACAAAGAGTCAAAGGAACCGTTTGGTCCCCTTCTTTAATCTCATCCTATTTCTTGTTCCTCAGACCTAATTCATTCGACCTCATTTGAACGGGTCTAGAATTGGATTTTTCTTCCCTTTGATATCTAAATCTTTATGGAGAAGATTCGAGAATTTTCTTCTTAACCAAATATTTGAACGAGTTTTGTTCGTCTAAGAGCATATTTAGCAGACTCTATTTTGGCTCTTTAGATATTTTGGAGAGCATGTTTAGCTTTTTATTTATTTTAGCAGCTGCACCGAACTCCTAAGTGGCTCTCTATCATAACTTTTAGCTATCTCGCTCCTAAATATAGATAACGAGATGAGACTCTTTATAATTTAAAACATTCATTTTGAGTTATTTTATATAATTTATCAATACACTTAAACTATTTAATCTTTATTTAAAAACTAATATAAATTCAAAACTTGCTAAAATAGAAAGCACTGATGTAGACACATTTCTAGAGTGGCTAGCCAAAATGGCTTTTTAGCTACTTTGACTAAAATTTGTCTCAAAAATAACTAGCATTACTAAAAAATGCTCTAAATAACCTTTTATGCAAATACAAAATGCTGATTTGGTTAAAACGAAATTAAAGCAAGTCAAATCTCTTGAACTTAATTATTTTCTCCGTTCAAAATACTCGTATATTATAAATTTTGAACCGAGAAAATAATTAAGTTCATTACTCGGTGCTTTCCGAATAAAAACATAAACTTTAGAATCTGTATAAATGAAAACGAAATTGAGAAATGATCAAGTTGCTCGACAACGAAGTCTGCCCCGCTAGGGTTCTCTACAGCAAGAGCCATTCTCTAGCTCTTTTTGGGGTTGTTGAATCCACCGTTTGAACTAATTTTTGGGTAATGCTTAAGAACGACAACAAAGATCTAGTCATATTTTCAGCCCGATCAACTAAATTACTACTAGCTTTTACACAAGGACCATTTCACAAAACACAGTAACTTCCATAACTACACTTGCCAAAAAGCCTTAGTTGCTTAGCTCTAACATACATTTCGAATTAAGGTTACTCCTAGTATCAATTATGGATGGAGTGGGGATAAAAAATATTGGATACATATAACTACACTCAAACCTTGTGCTACACGCACATATGGAGATTGATCTTCTTTTATTAAAGACAAAAAACATGGAGTATACCATTCTTCGGACGCAAACCAAACTTAGTCGTTGAATTCCAAACAAAGACCAATTGGAATAAGACATTAAGACATGGACTAGTACTACGCACCCACCACTTGCTTTTACAGTTTCCAAATTCAAATCAAGAAACTACTTAAAAGTGAGGCAACAACAGTACCTAGAAAATGACTGCTTCACCTACGGCAAAAAGGCAACAAAAGAAACGATTCCAAACAAGAAGAAAGCTAGTCCAAAATCACAACCACTAACTAAGCTTTGTTCTCTTGACAACGCTTCAGACACTGTGCAGGTAGAGAAAAACAAAGCAAACTCAGAGACTCAAAACACCAATCATATTTTCAACACCAATCAAACTTGATAGTTGATAATAAGATGTTCAATAATGAGTTACCATAATAAAGCAGCAAACTTGAAATGTGTACACGAGGGAATGAGCTGAAATTTCCCCACATCAAGTTTTACCGCCACTCTCAGAATTCTTAACAAGCAACTAAACTGAAACTACATGACTTGCTTACTCAGAATCGTCAGAATCAATTTCCTCCACCTCAGACTCATCACTATCATTTGCATCCTCAGAATCACTTGACAGAATCATTGTCCTGTTACGAGCAGCCGCCCTCTGCGGTCTAGCTCTTCCAGCTGCTACTGGAGCTTCGGTTTTCTCTTCACTTTCGTTCATCTCATCTTCCAAGTTAACCCGGCTCAACACAGAACCACTCTTCTTGTTGAATGGAGATTCCCTCATCTTTCTCACTTTTGGGTCTGGTGAAACCCCAGAACTCTCAGCAGCAGGCTTCAACATATCGGTTAAGAGCTTCTGGCCTGAAGAGGATGATGTTTGAGTCTCCTTAGCCGCTGGACCTCTCTTCTTGGCTGCCACAGGGGGCTTCTTCGCTGCTGCTGCCTTTGTAGCTCCAGCAGGCTTTCTACCTCCCTTCTTAACTGCTGCGGGGGCAGCTGCTATTTCCACTTCAAAATCATCATCGTCATCGTCCTCATCATCTGTTATTGTGGCCTTTTTGGACGGTGCTTTCTTCTGGGCTGCTTTTAGTGGCACTTCAGTTTCCTTGTCTGCACATTGAAACTATGTTAATGCTCAAATTGAGGCAAAAGAAGAGGATAAAGGAATTGTTTCAATGCTAATTTCTTCTTTTTAACCATGAAGCTCATTGGTTAGGGAGCTTCCAAATAATTTGAAAGTTGATAAGACAAAAGGTAGATTCATACTGTAATCATAAATCATTATATTAGTACATAGTGAAAATTAAGAGTCCCAATTATGGTACAGCAGATAAATACTAATACCAAACAGTATCATTACTTCCAGCATCCCCATAAGAAAATAGAATGGAAAAAATTATAAAGGTGCATATAAGTACCTGGAGATGAATCAAGATTATAGGCAGCCAGTCGATCTTTCAAATCAAGCATTTCTTCATCTTCATCATCGGACAAAACTACTGTGGATTTTGCTTGCTGTTAAACAAGAACAACAACAGTATAAGTTTCAGATGACATTAATTCATTCACTCTGAACAGCATATGAATTACGAAAATCCAAATAAATAAAAGTGTTCAGACAGACCTTCTTAACAGGAGCTTTCTTTGAACCTGCCGCTGCACCTCTCCGTTTCACCACCTCAGGAGCTTTCTCTGAAAAACAGGCAGATGATCTTGGTTCAGCAAGTGCATAATCCAAACAAGGAAATATAAACTAAATATCTATTGTTTGTGTAGCAAGCTTACCCATTTCCATTGCAGAACTGGAAGATGTTTCCCTACTGTCTGCAATAGCTTCTGCATTGTTAGCCTTTTTAGTATTCTTTCGTGGCTTAGGTGCTTGTTTAGAAACCTTCCCAACAGGCGCATTCTTGATTTGGTTGTTTCTTGATTTCCTTTTTGCCTCATCTGCCAGAGCCTCACTTTTCTCCAGCTCCTGGTATAACCATAGTATATCAGACACAAAGGTTACAACTGAAGTAAACAAAAAATAGTGAAATATGCGTGGTTAGTATGCATACATCAAGTTCCAATTCAAGAGCATCAAGATCCTTCAACCACAATGACTTTGGAGTTGAACCTCTCAAATCAGTAACCTGCTCATTGACCTTATCCCTATCAGCCAATAAAGCTTGAACCCTCTCAATGGTCAAGGTTCCAATCGCCATGGATATTAGGTACTCATAATCACTAATTCGTACTCCATTACCAATGACAGCTTCTGAGTTCTCTTCTGTTTCATCTGTATCTTCAGTTGCCCCAGCAACCTCTGGCTCCACAGCCTTAGTTTTCTTCGGAAAAGGAGTGAAACCTTTCTGTTGGAGCTCAAGGAATAGATCAGCTCTCTTCCTATTACTCACAATAATTTCTCCATTCACCACACCAAGGATGAATCTAACCTTGTTTTCCAATTTCAACAATTCCAACTCAAGGTTATCCAACAATACTTTCTGCATACATGATATAAAATTAGTTAGGTTATACCACAAAATCAGTTGAGTTGTATTACATTCATATCTGACAACAAATAAACTAACCTTTCTTTTCTCATAGAATCAAGTCTTAGGTGAAAGAACTCCTCAAGAACTGCAGAAAGAAGAAGGCAAAAACAAAGTCTAGTTATATATTTGTAACACTAAGCATTAATCAAACCACACTAGATCACCTTAACACATACTTTGTTCTGGGGTTTCATATTTCTTAATCACACCCTTGGATCAAACAGATGCATGTTTGTTGTGCCCATGCTAGTGGTCAATTTAAACTTCTTCAGCAAACCCTCTTTTCTGGCTGCCATCAGGTTCTCCTCAGGCAAGTGGACTAGAATTTCTACAGTACTATGATCACTATGCTGTGTGAAACCCTGCAGAATGAATAATTTTGATTAGAAACTCAGAAAAACCTGAAACAAAGTTTGATATATATTGCAGATGTCAAGTACTTTAGCCGACTATACCTCGATCAAAGGATCCTTGGCCTTGTCATTCCCTTGAGAGATAGACTCCAGAAATTCCTTATAATCTTGAGTCCACCTACGGATTGGTAACTCCGAAATCCTGAGTGTTGTCTCATTGACTTCCTCAATAATCCCACATACTGTGTAGCTTGGACCAGTTTCCTTGACAGTTTTCTCAATAAATCCAGTAAAGCCTCTATACCAAGGATCCATTGGCACCATTTCATCACCATTGAGCAACCGCCTAACGTTTGCAACAATGTCTCTTGGATTATAATTAGGGATGTAAGAGCTCCACCCTGTCCCAATTCCTTCACTACCATTCACAAGAACCGTTGGGATAACTGGCACATACCTATATAACAAAATCAGTCATTCAGCTATACTATCCACCCATGTGTTAAAATTATATGTAATAATCCTTTGATACCAAAATAATACCAGGTTGGCTCAATAGATTGCCCATCTTCATTCAAGTAGTCAAGAAGTCTATCATCATCCTTTGGAAAAAGGAACCTTGTAATAGGAGAAAGCTTAGTATATATATAACGAGCACTTGCATGGTCTTTGCCTCCCTATATCGAGCAAAACATAAATGTAAGTAAAACATCTCTGAATAAAATTACACTGCAAGATGAAATCTTCTTAAATAACTGATACGTTGAACGAGATTAATAATTCTTACCAAGTTACGAGTCCCAAATTGACCATTTGGTTGAAGGAGATTAATGTTGTTACTGCCCACATAATCTTGTGCCATTCCAATGATAGTACTGGCAAGACTTTGTTCACCATGGTGGTAGGCAGAATGCTCAGACACATAACCAGAAAACTGAGCAACTTTTGCTTCCTTGATAAAGTTCCTCTTAAAAGAGCAGAATAGTATCTTTCTCTGACCTGGCTTCAACCCATCAACCATTGATGGTATTGACCTTTGCAGATCCGCCATGGAAAACTGTATAAGCTCCTTGTGAACAAAGTCACTGTACTTTACAAGCTTTGCCTTCTGATCAAGATGAGTACCAGGCTGCAAACAAAAAAGGCCGGTAAGTTACCATATAAGCATAATTTCATACGACAAGAGTCACTTTGAAAATACAATTATAGAAATGTATTTGTATTTTTAAGCCAAAACTTCCCACCTCAAACTGCCGAAGCCAATTCTTCCTCTCTTCTATTTTCTTCTTGCTAAAAGCGAGTTCAATTGCTTCCCCATCCTGTTCATCAATCCAAACGAAGTCTTTCTTGTGCATATCTAGATTCTGAAAGTAGTCCCTGCCTTCCTTTGAAGTACTTGTTCCCAACCCCTAAGATGTAAAGAAAGTAAGTATAAAAATCATACAGCTACTGACAATATAAATATACTACAATAAGGCTTACTTGCAGAAGTATAAAATGCAAACCTTATAGTATTTTATGGTCCACCCACTTGCATTACCCCTCAAGCTTTCCCTCCAAGCTTCATACTCGGGCATTGAATAAAAAGCAAGTTCTTTCCCATTCTTCTGAGTTGCCTGTGCAGAGCACATTACAAGTTAAAGATATTCTTCAAGAAATTTCTCCAGTAAAAATAAAGGTTAACTCAACCAGAACCAACCTTAACAATAGGCGTTATAAACTCAACCAAAAATGATGGAACTTTTAGCAGAGAGGGCCAGAAGGAATGAATGAAATTGATCAGCAGCCCTTTTATATGGGAGCCATCGTGATCCTATAAAGCAGATAAGCTGTTAATATTACAACTAGAATCTCAGAGTAGATATAAAACTAAAACCAATGAAGCATGAAATTTAACCTGATCGGTCATGATCATCAGATGCCCATATCTTAAAGATTTGATGTTGGTATATTGTTTGTCTTGCTGCAGACCAAGAATCTTCTTAATATTCTTGATTTCTTCATTATCCCTGACTTGAGTCGCGCTGGCTTCTCTTACATTAAGCAATTTACCTCTCAATGGAAAAACACCATAATGGTCCCGACCAACAACAGCCAGTCCCGCCATCTGATGTAGATCAGATTATGTTATTATAGAAAGGATGTAAAAAATTAAATTATTGCTGAAGGTACCAAAATGACACTTACTGCAAGAGCCTTAGCTGAATCTCCCTCTGTTAAAATCAAGGTACACTTTTCAGAGTTCCTTCCTCCTGCTAAGTTAGCATCCTCCAGCTTGTTGATGTTATGAAGCCTCTCCGTTTTTGTTCCATCAGTTTTCTTCAGATCTTTGTTCTGCTTAAAACTTGCCCAAGAGAGAAGACTTTCCACAACCCCAGACTTTGCAACTGCAAAATAATCAATATATGAGAACCGACTTTAAAAATTTTGAGAGTAGCCTACCAGTAGAGCAATTGAACTAGTGTAAGCATACCTTTCTTTAAGAACTCTTGCGGTAGTTCACATTTAGACCCAAAACTGCTTGGGCGAATCGTCAAAGTTTCCTTTGTTTGGGAATCAAAGGCAGGGTTGTCAATAAGAGCATTGACAAAGACCCAAAGATAATTCTTCACGTTGTGAGCCTTGAGGTTGGCATTTTTGTTCTTCTTATTTACAACATTCATCACATGAGCAGTAATCTGGTTTGTGACATAATCAACATGAGTTCCCCCCTTGATTGTAGCAATGCTATTCACAAAGCTGACCTGGTAAAATTAAATCCAGCAACATGAGACACACAATTCCAAGTGCAAACTTTAATTTAAAATTCAAAAAAAAAAAAGAATTTATAGAAACCTGTTGAAACTGCCCGTCACTGAGACTCACACAAATCTCCCACCTATCATTGACTTTCTCAGTCATCCTGACAAGTGAACAGATATAGTTAGCAAGTTCCCCTAAGTGACCTAGAAGATTGAGAATAAACAGTTTCGTAACAAGCACCTTGGAAGTTTGGTATCTTTAGATTTTCCGGCAGATTGCAAGAAGAGATCAACATAATCAAGAAACGACTTTACAGGGACCCTCTTTCCATTCAGCTCAACCTTCACAGTCTTTCCAAGGCATCCAGCCATGTCAATCACTCGCTTTTTCATCAATGCTACCACATCATCTTCAAGATGTGTCATGTTAAATTTTGTCAAATCGGGCTTATATGTCACCCGGGTCCAGTTCTCACTCTCTTTGCATTTAGTGATGACCGGTTCAGATTTCTTCCCCATGTTGTTTGTGAACACCTGGAATCAACAAGAATCACATTATTCATCTATGAGACAAATCTTTCCCAGATGCTACCTTTTGTTCTTGAAAAACATTTAGAAAATGAAAGATGGAAGGAACGTATTGAATCCATTTCTCCCTTTCAAAACCCAAAACAAGTGAAGTCACAACATTGTGCTATTCATTAAGGGAATAAATCCAGAGTAACAACCAAAGAAGCTTATTAACGTATGAAAGCAAGACAGCACAGACCACTTCATTCAGAAGCTATAAAACTAACTGGATGTGCAAGATTCACAAAACCACTACACTTAACACCATTATATCACAATTATTATATCAAATATTGCTTTCCATACAATGATGCACTGCAATTTCAAAAGACTTTGACTAATAAAGCAGGAATAGACTGATATATGTTATGTGATATCTACAACTAAGCCAATGCCCAAAAGGAAATATACAACCACGCACATGGGAGAACCCGAAATGACCATGCCTTAAAATCATATACTTAAGCACATGATTAAAACCATAGACCCTGTAACCTTCTCAAAGCCCTAAATATGGCCCTTATTATAAGACCTTTAAATCCTCATCAAAACAAAATATGAAGAAGACCTATAACAATCACAAATCACCAATCGAAAACCACTTTGTCAATCAATTCCACAAATGAACCCTAATTGAGCAGAATACAAACATGGAGAACAAAATTCACAAATCAAACACATTTCGTATAATTCAATAACTACAACCAACTGTGAAACCCCTAAAATACCAACTGGAACCTTCTAAAAGCCCTAATTATAACACCTTTTAATCCTCATCAAAACAAAACATGAAAAAGACCTACAACATCACAAATTACCAATCGAAAACCACTTCATCAATCAATTCCACAAATGAACCCTAATTGAGCACAGAATACAAATATTCATAACAAAATTCACAAATCAAACACCAATTCCTAATTCAATAATTCCAAATAACAGTGAAACCCTAAAATACGAAAACACAGAAGCAAAACACACATTATTGAATATACACAGAGATAGATAGAAATATATACCTGCTTGTACTTCTTCTGCCTCTTGCCGTCGGCGGTTTCGATGACGAATTCGGTGGAGAATATATTAGTGAGCTTGGCGCCGTAGCCGTTGCGTCCACCGGTGGTCTTCTTCACCGTGTCGTCGTAGTTACTACTAGTCAGTAGGTGCCCGAAGATCAACTCCGGCACATAAACCCTCTCCTCCTGGTGGATCTCCACCGGAACTCCGTCGCCGTTGTTGTACACACTGATGCAGTTCTGCTCGACGTCGATGGTGACCTTGAGAGCGTCCATGGACGGATCTCGCTGCTTGTTGTCGGCGGCGTTGACCAGAATCTCGTCGAAGATCTTGTAGAGGCCGGGGACGTAGGAGACGGAGCGCTGGACCATCTCGTCGTTCTCGAAGACCCAGAGGGTTTGAGTGTGCTTCTCTATGGATCCGATGTAGGTATCGGGTCGGAGCAAGATGTGCTCCAGCTGGCTCTTCTTCTGGTACATTTCCTCGATCGTCTTGCCGTGGCCGGCGCCGTCTGTTGACGCCGCCGTGTTGGCGTTGTTGCTGCTCTGCAGCGGGCGCTTCTTCTCGACCACCATGGTTTGAGACCAAAACGATTCGTTTCGTTTTGAGAGAGAGTGAGTGAGAGAGACGAAATGGAAGGTTAGAGAGAGAGAGAGAGAATGGGGAGATATAAAGTGAAACGGTACTGGGGATTTGAAATTTGAAATGCGTTGGGGTCTGGGCGGGATTTTGAAATTTGAAATACGATCGGACGGCTGTGGTTTGAGTTAGGGTTCGTATGATGGAGGAGAGCTGGGATCGGGTGCATCGCGGGTGAAATAGGGCTTTCAAGTTTTGTTACTGAATTGACACGAAAATTCTTCTACACACGAATGCATTTTTCGTTAGGAAAGAAAGAAAAGAGATACATTGTTTGTAAGTTTTTGATTATTATCCGAGTTTTTTTATTGGAATCTCCAAATTTACTCACTTGACTTCTATGTTTTTTACACTTCTTATTAAATTTTCGGGAAAAATTCATTAACGGTGTCTGGACACTTAGAGGACTTTCAGAATGATACCTGTATTTACAAAGTTATCAATGTCATACCTGAACTCATTTTTTCATATCAACGTCGTACCTACGAACAGTTTCCGTCATGGAGCCGTTAAATTTTGCGCACGTGAGTCATTTAATGAAGATAAAAAGACCGATTTACCCTCAAAATTTTTTGGAAAAATTCACCAACGGTGTCTAGACACTTAGGAGACTTTCAGAATGATACCTGAACTTACAAAGTTATCAATGTGATACCTGAACTCATTTTTTCGTATCAACGTCGTACCTACGACCAATTTTAGTCATGGAGCCATTAAATTTTGCATGTGAGTAACTTGATGAAGACAAAAAATACCGATTTATCCTCAAAAGTTTTTTTTTTTCCTTTTATTTTCTTTCTTTCTTTCTTTCTTCTTCTTCTTCTTCTTTTTCGGATTCTTTATTCTCTCCTTCTCTCCTTGCCAACACCACCGCTTTCGGAGAACCCACCATTGAATATGCAGGAAGAAAAATGGGGGAGAGCCACAACAACCTCCACCACCGAGCAATGACGTCGTCCTCCGCTGCTTCTTGATTGGGTTTGGGGATAAGGACTGCTTCTTCCTCCATCGCTAGCGAAATCGTGAGGCTCGAGGCCACATTCTAAGGGCCACCGGCCGGAAGGACTGCTATAGCAAGGTCTGCACAGCCAAAGGCCCCAGGGACCACCGTGTCCAGCTCGCCGCCCACACCGCCATTCAATTCTACGAGGTGCAAGACAAGCTCGGATACTACCGGCCCAGCATGGCCGTCGATTGACTCATCAAGAAAGCCAAGGCAGCAATTGACGAGCTGCCGCCGTGGAACCCGAACTCAATTTCTGTTCAAACAACATCTTCTCTGACTGTGCCGATATCCGCCGGGCAGAACATGCAAAACACGAGCCTCCATTTCTCGATGGTGGAGGCTCTGAGTTCTTTGTTTGCTAATCGGCAAGGCGCAATGGTGGGCAGCTGCGGAGTGGCGGAGCTGGTGAATCAGAATAGCTCGAATTTTCTACAGGTGAGGATGGTGTGGAGGCCGAAGTTAATGTTAATCTTTGTCTGCCTACAATTGCCTCTTATCAAAGTTGGGCTAGAGGCCGAAGTTGCCGACTAGACCTGTAAAGTTACAGGTGAGGATGGTGTGGAGGTGGTGTTGCATGTCGGGAATGACGGAAAGGATGGCGAGGTGGGATTCGAGCTGTGATTTGAGAGTAGAGGGCTGGCGGGGTCTGAGTTTCCGATCAATGGTGTATAAAAGGGGGGTCAGAGGAGAGAATAAGAGTGGTGGTGGCTAAGTCGTCGACGGCGGGGATGAACTCGGAGTGAGCGGCGAAGCCTCAATGCACAATTTCAATTTGCTGTAAGATTTGAAGTGGGAGGAACCAGAATCATCTGGGGTGCATGAAGGTGGATTGAGACGCAACATCGGTGTTTGATCAGCGATCGGCGGTGGGAATAGGCCGAGCAAGATGATTTGAATCTTCATGATTCAAATCAGGGGAAGAAGAAAACAAAAAAGAAGAAGAAGAAAGAAAGAAAGAAGAAGAATAGAGAAAGAAGAAGAATAGAGAAAGAAAGAAAGAAAGAAAAGAAAAGAAAAGAAAAACTTTTAAGGGTAAATTGGTCTTGTTGTCTTCATCAAGTTACTCACATGCAAAATTTAACGGCTTCGTAACCGAAATTGGTCGTAGGTATGACGTTGATATGAAAAAAGGAGTCCAGGTATCACATTGATAACTTTGTAAGTTCAGATATCATTCTGAAAGTCCCCTAAGTGTCCAGACACAGTTGGTGAATTTTTCCCTAAATTTTCAAATACTAAATTTACTCACTAAAACTTCCTCAAATAACCTCACCCATATAATTTACAAACAAATTATTATCTTTAAAATAAAAAATTTAGTTATTTCAATGATTTAATCACTTTATAAATCTTAACTAAATATATATTTTTTAATCAAACTTGAGTTTCAAAAATTAATGTCTAAACAATAAGAAAATGCCATGAACTATTATGTTTTTTTATATATATTTTTATTTTTCTATTTTAGCTGTGCAAAAAAATAAATAAATAAATCATTTGTTTTTTTTTCTCAAAAAAAAAAAAATCATTCATTTTTTAATGTTTATTTTTTTCCTGTATTTTTTGTACCACATGATGAATTATTTAAATATTTTTGTTTTGTGTGTGTGTGTGTGTGTGTTTTTTTTTTTTTTTTGCAAATATAATGGATTGACTTAGATTTAGGTCAAAAATCATAAGAGAATTTATTTTGTTTTCCCTCACCAGTCACCAATATGCGTTCAACATATATATCATATATTTTTATGTCACATGATCTTAATCATATTTTATAATTCTTATTAAATATATATTTTTTTGCATAATTAATATAGATGATTTGGTGATATTAGCCCTTCGTTTGCTCTCTTTCTGGCTAGGTGTTTGTCAATGCTGATGAATGGAGGAGTTGCGATCTAGGGCCTCTGAAGGCATCATGGAGATAAAGTCTCAGATTAGGACTGAGTTGTCCTTATGCACTTGTACTTACAATGGCTTTGGCAGGATCGTGGTTGGATCGAGGTCGTTTTCAACCTGATCAAGGACTAATATCAAATTGGTGGTGTTGCCTTTACAAGATGGCAGCGGAGGGGAGTTGTGAGGTTGCAGATCCTCTGGAGGCCACAATCAAAGGCTACATTTTGGACCCTTGTCGTCGGTTGGTCAGAGGTTTAGGTTGGAGTTGGAGTGGCAATAGTAGATTGGACAACAGTTTGGCTGGATTGGGCGCTAAGGTTCGTCCTCATTGGGCTTAGGCTTTGATTTTTCTTTGCAGATTTGGGCTTGGGCCTATTTGGATGGCTTGGGGCAGTGGCACTTGGGCTTACTCAAGCCTAGATCCAGGGCCGGCCTTGACCATGGGCAATGTTGGCGACAGCCCACGGCCCAAGATTGAGGGGGGCACCGGATTTCTCTCCCATTTCTCTATACTATAGTTTTCTCTAACAAATTTTTTATTATAAAATACAAAACGGTCAAAACCCTACCCTATTCCCTATGGACGATTGGACTCCCTCACTTCCCATTTCTCTATGTCTCTCTGCCACCACCGCACCACCCCCCATCTTTTTCTCTTTCTTTGTTCTCTTTTTCTATTTAATTATACTTTATACTATATAATATATTTTTCTCTAATAAAATACAAAACCTACCCTATACACTCCCATTCCTCTCTCTTTCTTTGTTCTTTTTCTCTTTTTAATAATTTAAGTATACTTTATACTCCCATCTCTTTCCACTTAGCCACAAGCCCACAACCATTCTTCTTCATCTCTCCAGATTCTCCTCTCCCTCCTCTTTCTTCTTCACTTCATCGTAGCAGCTAGTGAAAAGAATAATTTCAGCAAAAGTCTCTCTCTCTCAAGTCCCAAACTTTGAAACCCAACAAATTTTTTTCTTTAAATTGGTTGCAACGTGTACTCAATTTCAGATTTCCAGGTATTATTCTATGCTCCGGTGTTTATCAATTATTATTCAAAGTGATTTCTAACAACTTGCTCGTTCATTGGTTTTCAATTTTCAATATTAAGTGAAGTTGGATTGGCAAGTCAATTTCGATCAGCAAAGAAAAAAGAAGAAGGAAAAAAACTTATTCTAGGTTTTATTGTTCTATACTAAAGCATTTTTATAAAATGTCACGTTTGCAGAAAAAAAAAAAAACATTTTGATGAAATTCCAAATACTGAAAGAGAACAACAATCTGCTCAAGAGTCCTTTAGAACTAATTACTTTTTTGTTTTAGTTGATATGACTCTTTCTCAATTAGAAAGCAGGTTTGAACAAATAAAAACTTTTGAATCTATTTTTGGCTTCTTGTTTGATGCATCCAAGTTAGCTTATTTGGATGATGATGAATTGAAAAGCTGTTGTTTGAGTCTTGAAACTGGTTTGAAAAGTGGTGAGGGTACGCTCTGATATTGATGCGAAATATTTGCTTATGGAGTTACAAATTTTGCAGGAGATGTTGCCGAATGAGGCATATAAAACAAATAGACCTTGGACATCCATTCAAATTATGGAGTTTGCAAAGAAAATGGATATGTTCCAAGTGTTATGGTCGCCTACAAGATTTTATTGACTATACCGGTGACAGTAGCATCCATTGAAAGAAGTTTTTCTAAATTAAAATTATTAAAATCTTATCTGCAGACTATCTGCATGACTCAAGATAGGCTGAATGGATTAGCTATTTTAATCATTGAAAGATATATGTGGCAAATGTTGATTATGAAAAGATAATTGATGATTTTGCTTTAAAGAAATTCAAGAATACATCATTTTAGATGATTTGTAAACTTTTTTAATACTGGGTTTTGGTTTTATGTCCTCCTGTTGTATAATGTTTCTTTATGTAATAGCCTCTAAAAAAAAGATTTAGAGTATGACATTTGAAAGAATCATTACATGTCTATTTAGACTAGTTGGGCACACACACAAAATTTCGCCCTGGGCATCAAAAAGCTTAGGAACGGCTCTGCCTAGATCCAGATTTGGGACCCTAGTGAATTTTTTTATAAAGACTTGGGATCCAAGATGCTTTTCGTCTCGGTACTTAACTACTTATTTTTATTGGGATCAATACTTGCAAGGAATCGTTGGGATTATTGGTCTGAGGTTGTTAAAGAGTATGCGGATGGATTCAACGAAAAAATTATTGGGTCAGTTTCTTATTAGTTTACTCCTCTATGAGCATTACTCAATATGTGGAGTGGTGTTACGTTTAGCAGTGTCTCTTTCTGACGACCTCACTAAATCGAGTCACTGTGTGATATTGTTTTTTCTTATTGAATAAAAATGACTGACCTCCTACTAAAAAATAAAAATAAAACGATGTTTTAATTACATAACAATTGAAAATACACAAGAACAAGTCCATGTGTCGAACTTAGAACTGTCCATTTTAACAAAAGGACGGACAATTCTCAAATTCATCCCTTGAGTGAATGAGTATATTCACCCCCATTGTCGATTAGCATACTTTTACTTAATAAATTTATAATTCAACGGTCCATAATCATCTCTATAAAAAATCAATTGAATTGGAAATCGTTTAATTATCTAATTGAAATTATGAACCGTCCATGTATTTCATAGAAATGAATAACTAAAAGCCTTCATTTTGATTGATTTTTTACAGGGCTAATATTTATATTATGTTATACAACATAAATACTTAGATTAAAAAATTATAAAATTATAAGAGAGTGTGAATATACTCATTCACAAAAAATATGAACCTAAGAATTGTCCGATCCTTAACAAAATCCTATTGTCTATAGGCAAATGACCCACGTACGTTTCATTAATAGGTAAGTTTAAAAATTATTTTTTTCTATCTTAAATTTTACCTGACTTTAAAGTTGGTCTAGTTGTCCGAGATATAGGTTAGATCTCAACTCCAAGTTCATAACCTACTTGAAACGTTATGCTCTGAACAAAAAATGTGAAGACCAAAGTTAAAGTATAAGTCACTTTTTTTGACTTTTTTTTTTGGCAAAAGAAGTTACCTTTTTTTATTAGAGAGAAAATGTTAATTTTATTTTTTATTTTTTAAACTCTTAACCCACCGCACCTTTATATATGTTAGTGAAATCGAACATACGATCTTTACAAATTATAATGTTAAAATTATAATTTAGCAATATGTCACGGCTCATCTGAGTCATCTCCATTAGAAGAAAAATTTCTAATAGAAGAAAAATTTCTAATAAAAGAAAGTCAGAAATAAAGGTTTGTTAAAAAGGAAAAAAAAAATTGAATATAGAAATATCCGAATAAAACGTGTATATTGCTGCATTAGCTTATTTTTGACGTTGACAAGGACCGGTAGGCTGGGTTTGGCCCGCCTTCAACCATCGTTTTGTTTCCCCTCTCATTCACATTCTCTGTTTCGGTCGCCTGGAAACTCCAAGTGGAACCGCAACTAGACTTTGAGGCGGCGAATTTCTACACGGTACTCGAGCTTCTCTCCTCTCTTTCTTATTCCCATTTGCGTATTCTCTCAGCTATGATTGCCGTCTTCGCAGTTTCGATTTTCACTGCTCTTTGATTTGTTGCTGTTGTTCACAATTTGGTCTAATTCCCTCTTGCGCAAGTTATCATAGATTAGATTAGGTTGATCATTGTTCGGTAGCTCAGAATTAGCGTGATCGAGTCAAAGAGTCTCGTCCTGTTTCGGTAATTGAAGAATTTTACTTAACAAAAATTTGAGCTATTTCTGTTTCGAAATTAATTTCATACTCATCATATAACTGTCTGCTGGTACTGTGTGTTCGATTATCTTAGTAGAATATTTGTTTGGAATGTCAATATGATTTTTGCAACTCCCTCTCAACAACAATGTTGCGATTCTTACGCTTTTTTTTGGATTGCCTTGTTAGATGTGTTTTTTCATTTCGATTGGTAATCGAATAATTAGGAGAATCATGTAATGATGTTTTCGGCATTAGAATGTGATGTTTTATGGTAATATTTGTTTGGCAGGAAAGATTGCTCGAAATAATCTGGGAACTTCATTCAGCTTCGGAATGGACACTGATAACGATTTCACGTTTTTCCAGGTAAGTAGTTTGATATTTACATTTCACTCAAGAAAAAGAAAGAACTCTTACTCTTAAGTATGTTTTTTGAATAAATGCGGCATTTGCAATAGTTTGTGTTGCTGGAACATGATTGATCTTGGTTTTGATTATGTTAGTAGTTTGTAACGTATATAAATGTAAGGTCTGTTGTATGTATTTTAGGTTGGCTCACCTGGAACCAGGATGGTCTCGAAACAAAGAAGCTTGCTTCAGATATAGACGCTATTAACATAAATGGTGATTGTCGAATGGCACTATTAGCAATCAGAATAGTGGTTCAATGTGGAAAGGTGGAGTGCCAAGGGGTGCCACCTCTGAAAAACAGAAAACAGTTGGATCTTTGTCTGTCACTGTTATTGATGCGTCATCCACGAATGAATACTCACAATTTCCAAAAAAAGTAGCATCAGGAGATGGTGGAAAGTCAGTGAAGCCTGCACCTCGTGCCAAAGTTCCTTTTGAGAAGGGGTATAGCCAAATGGATTGGCTTAAGCTTACTCGAACACATCCTGACCTTGCAGGTACATGTTGAACATTTCTTTCTGCTGAAATTGCTTAGCCTCTTTCATAAATTCGTTCTTCTTTCTCGCATTTGTCTTTTGTTGTTGTCTACTATATCTTGCTAGCAATGGTGCTTTCATAATTATAATTTTTCTTCTTCTTCAGTACAGTTTATGACTCTTGCCAAGAGCCATTCTAATTCCATTTATCTTTATTAAAAGCCTGTGTACCTTGTGATAATCCTAAAGCCTGTTCTCAATTTGGTGGTGGGTTGACTTGAGAAGTATATTGAGGTTCCTGATAGATGATTGATGGAAAGCATGTGGTATTTAATTGATATCTTCTTTTACTAGTGTCCTTCATTAGCCTTTACTATTATTTGGCCTTTCAATTGAAGGAACAACTTCAAGAGAGTGTTAGCTGCCATGGGCTTTTAGGTTTAGCTATCTTGAGAATCTTTAAGATCGTGAAGATGGGCTTTTAGGTTTCTATGATCACATCAGCTTGTTACCAAGGTTGTTTTG
Source organism: Rosa lucieae (assembly GCA_024704745.1). Classification (NCBI taxonomy): domain Eukaryota; kingdom Viridiplantae; phylum Streptophyta; class Magnoliopsida; order Rosales; family Rosaceae; genus Rosa; species Rosa lucieae. Next base: position 3,017,489 of record CM045492.1, read on the forward strand.
CAAATAATTTCAAGGCATTTCTGATCCTTCATTATGTGCACATTGTCTTATGTGAACTACGGAATAGTTTGTATTGGTAGTGTGATAACATACCCCATTAAGTCTGGTTTTGGATATGTCATTGCCAGTGTAATTACTTTTATTAGATAGATGCTATACAGCAGCTCATGGATTTTTTTTTTTTTTTTGTACCCTCATATATGTTATTGCTTCTCTTCTCTTGAATAAGAAGCGATCCCAGTTTCCTTAGAAGTAAGCAGCACACAACCAAGGATTATGCCTAAAAGCAACTATAATGAACCGCAATAAGATTAATGGTTTACATCTTTAATTTCTAATAAGCATACATTAAAAGACTACCATCAACTCCTGAATTGCGAACTCAGATTTTAAACCATCAACTCCTATAATCTGTAATTAAAGTTGGATTATGTTGTGGAAGTCCTCATTCTATCAAAGAATAAGGTCTACTCTGTATCTGGTAGATATAGCTGTGACTTGCAGTGATGGTATGTGATGTCATTTTGTTTCAGGTGGGAGGAATACTTTCAATTTCTTAAAAATTGCCATTATTTGGATATAACATCCCATTCTCAGTTTGAGCTTGGGGAGGTGCATCTATAGTTCAGGGCTCGTTACTACATTTAAGTGGCAGTATAGCGCCAACCCAAATATCCATCCTATACTAGTACAACTATAATTTATCTTCTCTTTCAAGCCAACTGACCTGATGTGTTCTGGTAATATTAATCCTTCATTATCCGTAGGGTTTCTAACTATAATAGACACTTCTAATTGAGAAAACTTTACTGCTTGCATTCAAGGAAGTACTTGTTTTCTTAGTTAAACTTATTAGATTAGTCTGTCTGCATGTATCAAAATGCTCATATTAACCTGGTAATGAAGATACTTAATTGCATATATAGTGTGTTCTGAGATAGGTTTTTCAACTTTTCATTGCGAACTTATGATGCTTGCTATTATAAATTCAGGAAGTAACTTATGATTTCTTATAATTATAAAGTGCAGTGATTGCTAATCAATGTTAGCGTCTTGATATACTATCGTGTCTCAGGTTTGAAGGGACAGTCAAATAAGAGGCTTATTTCCATGAATGAAGTTAAACAGCACCAAAAAGGGGATTCTATGTGGACTGTTCTAAAAGGCCGTGTGTACAACTTATCTCCATACATGAGATTTCACCCTGGAGGTATGGTCATGGTTTCCACATTTCGATAGTTTTGGTCTCTTGTTTTTCGTTGTTCTGCTCAAGTTCAAATGTTTGTAGGAGTGAGTTCTGTCACTGAATTTATGTATTACTGATGTAGGTAACCTGCACATTCTTTCTGAACCTTAAAATACTCTAAAGTAAATAAGTAATTCTGTGGAGGCATTTTTTGGTAGGACACTAGTCACACTCCTATTGATGATGCTTTTGCTCCAGTATGTAGCCTGTGCTGACAGTAAAATGTAGAGTATGGGCCATTTAGGAGAAATAATATACCAAAAATTTGTGCATTCGTTTTTGCTTCTGATGAAGGCTAGCTCAATATAATAAGGGAGGAGGCTCAGGAGGGCTAGTGATTTTAGTTCATTGAGAGATGCATACCATCAGTTCTGAACTCATTAATGTGATAGGATCAGTGATGATGTTAGGCAACACAGTTGCATTGGTAAGGCACTATGATGTTAAGGATATGATCTCCATTTAAACATATGCATGCATTGCCCTCCATTGTGTTGACTACGTCAAAATATTACAATTGATATGATGCCGTTATCTAAAAGCTGCCAAGCGATGGAGTCAATTAGTAGTCTAATGGCTAAGCATAAATGGTTAACTCCGTCCAGAGTTTCTATACATCTTGTTTGGCATAAACTACATGACAGTTTTCCTGTTTCTGACAAAACCGTCTTTTCAGGTGTTGATATTCTAAAGAAGGCTGTGGGGAAAGACTGCACTTCTTTATTCAGTATCCTTTATATATAATTTATTTAAGTTCCAGTGGTTTTTTAAGTACTTTCAGCCCAGTTTTTAACTCATTGCAAACTCATTTGTTTTTATTGTTTTTCGATCAGATTTCTCTATCAAACAAACTAACTGAAAGTCTTGCCATTCCTACTCAAGTGGGGTTAGGCTGGTTTTACTTTTCCTTCAAAATGTGCATATCTGTCATACATATAGTATTTGCAAAAATTGCATTTCCATGGATATGTGCAAATTAGTTTTTCAGCTTTACCATGGGTATCCAGAACCCCCAAATCAAGGATTTGCATTTGGGAGGGAATAGGTGCCTGGTTACCTAGAATCTACTCCTCGTTTAACCTTATATGAAATTCTAATGAACAATGCTTCTGAAATTAAATTTTTGTTTATGTCCTGATAAAAATATATTGTTCTCAGCATTTATGAGCATTCAAATTAAATGCTGGCTTCTGTTGAAATCTGAAAAGCTCATTCAAGTACCTGAAATTTGTATAGTGTAAACCTCATAGTCTTCCCAAGGCAGGTTGACACTTCAAACGGCTCTAATGCGTAGAAGTCAGCAAAATATGTTCCATCTTTCTTTGGAGTTTACCTCTGTTGAATTGCTATTAACTATTGCAGTCCTTACTACATTGCTTTAGATAAATACCATGCTTGGGTCAATGCTGATTTTTTACTTGAGAAGTGTCTCGTTGGTACTTTAGATGATGGACAAGGGCAGCAAAATTCCAGTCACTAAAAAGTATAGGCTCATACTTCATACATGCAGATTGGTCCAGCAAATCATTCAAAGTGACAAGTTAACATTATATTGATACCTGATTATGTATCTAATTTTTGTAACAATATTTACTTTTGCATATAATTTGTGTATCAATCTGTCAAACTCAGATTTTTTTTCACCATCTTACCTGTTTTCATTAAATTATTAGAAATGTAACTACATGCAATTGAACATTATGATTTGTACTTTCAAATAATTCAAATATGAAATTATTTTGTTACAGCAAAATTCTAAATGATGAATGCTATCACAGCAGGCTTAGTAGTTTAGCTGCTCTACCAGGCAAGGGAAAAAGGCTTTTGACAAGTTACGGAATACGACTAGAAGTATAAAACAGTTCTCAAATAGCTTCTAATATTTAGATTGCCAAATGATGCAACATATATCATACATGTAGATTATGACCAAAGTAAGCCGGTACACATATTCTAATAATTCATGGTTCACACCTTCACAAAGACTAGAAATCTCCCCACAATATTCTCTTAAATTGGAAAGATTACATAACTCTGGTAGAACATATAGTACTCTAGACTTGTCCAGACTACAATAATGGTAAAACATCTGCCCTCATCAACGGTCAAATATACAAAAACTCGTAGGAATGAGATCCGTTGCACAATCTCTATGAGGATATTAAAGTTTTATGGTGATATAACTAATTAAACTAGCATCTAAGCAATAGGAGAAACCCGAACTTCATCTAGGATGGGTCCGCAAAGAGCACCATAGTCATCAGTCCTGGTGTGGTAGAAAGAACTGAAGAATGTAATTCTGGTTCTGAATGAAGCTGCTTTGAACTTGAAACTGGCAGCCTTGAAACCGCCTTTTCCTTGAGAGTTGAAAGGAACTTTCAAGGTATCCTTGCCTGCAAATGCTTCGACCATCATTGATCCGTGGCAGCCGTTCCTTGCGTCTCCGACAGTGAATGAGAGACTGTAGAGCTTGTTGGGAACTGTTCTAAGAATCTGGGCAATAGCACTCTCTCTCCCAGCAACAAGCTCAACTGCAGCTTTTCCAAATGGGACATTAAAGTGCTTGGCATCAATGAACTTTACGGCTTTGAGGGACTCGATGATCCAGCCAGGAAGTGGGGATGTTGCATCTAGTTGTTTCGGAGGAAGAAGTACACCATGGGAAGAGTTGATTAGCCTATGGGGTCCCTCCTCAAACCCAGGATTTCTGACCAGGTTACCTGCAAAAGACATTCAAAGTTTTAACAAACCCTTATGCGCTCTGTAATTCCAAAAACCAAAACTCATCCAAAACAGATTACAATGTCATGACATAGCAGTGAGTTTTGATTCAGATTCAGATTCTCAGATGTCAAACAACGTAAATAAGTAATATAATACAAGGTATATGTACGATATAGCTGGATGAAAAGCAGAAACAACTGCACACACTTTGGAGACCCTAATAACATTGCCAGAGAAACGTAGAGATCTGAGCCAAAATTAGCACAGGCAAAATATATACCCATTCTTATAAACATAAGAAAACAAAAGATTTATCCAAAGAATAGCACAAGTATAGTTACAATCATTGTAAGGTAAGTACCTCTAGTGGGCAGTGCAGGGAGAAGCTCCTTGATAGCAATTGCATCCAAGAGTGGACCGCAAGCAGGGTCTTCTTGAATTCCAGGATTGTGGAAAGTCACTTTAGCCGTGTTAGAAGTGGCTCTGAATCCCCAAGCATAAGTATCACCTCCATTACTGCTGTATAGAGTCTGCAAAGGAAGGTCTCCTGCCTGAGGAGGCACTGATACTCTCAAAACCTCTTCTTGTGCACAAGTCCTCGATGCCCCAAATGTTAGGGCATACAGAGACCCTGGTTTGACCTTTATGGTCTGAGAGATTGAGGCCTCATTGCCAAGCCTAACTGCATGGACACCATGAGCTACAGGAAAGTACATGCCGCCTGGTTGAGGCCCGCCAGAGATGTACTCCACAAGGCCATTGATTTCCCATTTGGGCAGTGCATTTTTGCCTATGAGTACTGTTTTCTTGAGGTTGCTTCGTTTTGGTGGTTCTTCAAAATTTCCATTGTCCAAGAGTCCTGAACAAAATAAGCACAGCAAAGAGGTGAGTAAAGAACAAAGTAAAACAAGAAGAAAGCTTGACAAATCGTAGTGATAGATAACATGTGTATCTGGAAATATCTACCAGAAATACATCAAATCTAAAACCAGTTCGTAGGTTCGTAAGTATGAACAACGGACAAACCAAGCTAAAGCCATCCAAGAAAATGCGAGAAATTTGAAAAACCCATCTTCTGAATAATACATCAGAATGTTCCATGAAGTAGAAACATACTACAGTAAGCCCAAAAGGGGTCAGAAAGACAAAGATTGGGGCAGAAAATGGAGTAAAGAACATACTTTTGTATATACTAGATTCAGTTTATAACCTAAAAACCAGCTCAAGAAAACGCTAGAGAAAGTGTTAAGTTAGTAAGCACATAGCTGATTTGAACAGTTCAAAGTAAGATTCTCCACAACAACACAACTGGGGGAGGTTATATCAATGAGAGTGGCTTTTGGGAAAAAGGACAATAACAATGTTAACAAATCCCACCAGATCAGAATCTAAAGCCAGTCAAACAAAATCCCAAGTATGACAACTATAGAAAACCCAACTTTTGCAGAACAGCATGAATCGAACACATTACAATACACCATGAAGTACATTAAGACCAAATGAGGTCAGAGACAAAGATAGTGAGCACAAAATGGAGCAAAGAATAGACCTTTCTATACAGCTAAGATCAGTGTTAATACACAAAAACCATCTCTAAAGAAATGCAAAGTATATATAGTTCAAAATAGTGAAGACATAGCTGAGTAGATCAGGTTAAGATATTCCACATAGAAACTGAGCTGGGGGAGGTCAGATTTGAGAGAGAGGAACAGCATATTACCTTCAAGAGGCCTAGGTGCAACTGCAAAGGCAGGACTAGTGGAGATGAAGGAGAAAGCAAGTACAAAAGAGACTAGCAGCAGAGCCATTTTCACCCAAAATAAAATGGAGGCGGTTGGGAGTAGTGGTTCAGTTCAGTGCTTATATGGTATTTATAGTCTGAGTTGAGGATAAGATGGGAAATGGGAAAGTTCTGCAGAAACACGTTACCATCTCTGTTGGGTTTGTCCTGGTTTCTCAGAAGCGTCTTCTTCTCCTTAATTCATGGTACGACTGTCATAATGAACTCCATTATTGATTATTATTACTTGGTTTTCAAATCTTCCATGACTGAAATTAGGAAAAAACAAAATCTTCAATCCACCGTCAGAAGAAAAGCTACAAATTCTGTTGGGCAAATCCTATATTACTTATAATGCATCTACTGCATGATTGTATGTTGGCTTGAAGTTCTGGTGTCGCAAAGTGTCACACATTATATATTAACATAACGATACATTAAGTTGATTCAATTCGATATATAGCTAAACTACTTCTATATATAAATAGAGTAATCTTAAATTAGTCTATTAATATATGAAATCAGTCTGTTACTCTATTTCTAAATCAAATTAGTATATTTGATATATGATATACTGTACTGAGTCCTGACGTACTCTACTCGCATCCGAAATTATTGGAAAAAAAAACTTTAGATTTTCCAACCACATGAACATGGTATTAACATTAGTCAATAGTAGGTCATAAAAAGATGAAAGACGATGTTTCCCACCGAAAAAACTTGAATATTACAGGAGTGAGTGGAGGGGTATGGTTGTCCTTTCAAGATTCTGCATTTGGAAGGTATGAGCTGCGAAAGTTTGTCAGATTCTGTCTCGGCAAATTAAGTCTTGTAATTAAACCGTGTGGGCTCATTATTCATATTTTTAGTTTACAAGCCACCATCCCACTCCCCTCTCAGAGCAACTCCAACAGCTTCCTTATAATTTTTGTATTATAGAGAAGCAAAAGTCAAACCTTTAGCCTATTTTTCTTCTCTAACTCCAACAGATTTCCTAGTTTACAGTAATCTATAAAATCTCCATATTCTTCTTTAAAATTTTGGAGTTTGCTGTAAATATAGGGAATTTGGTTTTCTCTCTCCTCTCTTTCTATAAAATAGAGATAGTTATAGGGAATCTGTTGGAGCAAAACAGTCTCATTTTTCCCTAAAGTAGAGAAAAATCAAAATATAGGGAATCTGTTGGAGTTGCTCTCAAGAGCTGAAAACAGTAGCTCATTTTTCCCCTAAAGCTTAGAGAAAAATAGCTAGATAATATAGGGAATCTGTTGGACGTTGCTCTTACATAGCCCTACAATAGCTATAATTAAGGTTATGCTTTAACCTCAGAATTTGTCGGCAATATCTGGCTCCTGGTTGGTTGTTGTAGTCGGAATAAACATCATAATATATCTCTCAATTTTTTTTTAAATAAGTAAATAGATGATTATATGATATTAACTCCTTTGTAATAATTAATTTGGGACGTCAAGCGCGAGAGCATTTGTGAAAGCAATGAATTCTGATTTTTAAGCATAAATATAAGGCCAAATTATATATCCTGCCAAAGGTAATTAACAAATATTTTGCTTCCGCTAATTGCATCATATGTGATACGAACTGTTTGGGTTCATTATATCAATTTACATTTATTCTTTGTATCTAAATTATAAGTGGTCGAGCAAGATCGTCCTCATTCGACCCGCAATGGAACAATATCCCTTTCACTAGGGCACCATCACTACTGGTTAGAACTCTTTCACTCTCTAACTCACCATACTAGCTAGGAAGTAGGAATTAAGTCTGATCATCCTATTCTATAACCTTATCGGATAAAGTCACCGGTTCGAACTTCTCTTTCCTATTCACATTGTCGGATAAAGTCACTAATTTGAAACTTAACTAGTCGGAACGGCAAGGAATTAAATTAATAACTTTTAAAGGTGATCGGGTACTTTTTTTGGATACACAGAAGATTGGGTAAATTGATAGTGGAGATCAGATTGTGCTTTTAAGTTGCCCAGCTCTGCACAAATGAATAAAGGTTCTCCAACCAAATCGTATAAAGTCGATCTTAATGGCCGACCTTAAACCTAGCTAATTGACTTTTAACAACATTTATATATTTATTTATGAGGATTAAAGAAAAAGTTGATGAAATTGTACGTATTTAGTTCATGAATCATCATGTTAATGGTTGGGAGATGTTGGAGATTTATATCAAGGAAGCTTCTCTTGGTCTCTCTAGATCGATATAGACAGTTAATAATGTCTGTTGCTGTATTCAAAACTCACTCTTGCTAGCTGCGTGTGTATTAATAATTTAGAGTAGGTATTTAGAGCAGGTTTCAACTCCATTAATTCCTTTTGAAGACAAACCTTCAAATGAGGTCAGAAATTGATTAAACTAGCTAGTTGACATTAGCTATAAAATTAATTGGTTGCTCAATCTTCAAATGAGGTAGGAGATTGATTAAACTAGCTAGTTGACATCAACTATAAAATTGGTTGCTCAAATCTTCAAATGAGGCTCGGCAAGGATTAATTAAGCATCTGGTTGGGAACCCCCTTTATCCGCATTCGATAATCAAAGTAGTTAGACACTGTGCTGCAATGCACAGTTAGAGCATTTCACATGTGCTGAGAATTAATCATTGGGCCTATTGGAATATTCTAACACTGTCAAAAAAAAAAAAGGTTGTTCATGGTACTTTGTCAAGGTCTCCACTCTTCGACTATCTTGACCAGCTTTCCTGCTAAAAAGTAACATCAGACTATCAGAGAAGTTACTGCTTTTTTAAAGTAATTATTTTGTTACTTGAGTCCCAAACCAATAAAATTGTCACATTTGGGCGAACAAAATAAAATTTATTCTTAAGAAACCAATTGACAACAAATTTTTACTATGATTATTTTAGGGGTAGAAATTGATTTCAGAAATTTAAGAAACTCTACAGTCAAAGTTTAAGGCCTCCTCCACAACACAGGGGGTTCCTAGTAAAAAGAATCAAAACCAATCACATTAGCATAAACTATTGATACATATCATAAAGATTTGAGTCACAACATATATGGCGACCGCCTCTATTTTATGGGGCTCCTGACTTATCAGAAGAGAAGAAATAATAAATCGGCTTTGGAGTTGTGTTCGTCAATACTCTGACAAATTGCCACGAGCTACGGCATGATGGATTTTTTGAGTTACAGTTGTTTTGAATGATACGCTCTACCCCACGTGCGTGCATGTCATAATTCCATGTGCACTGTCGGTGGTACGTGACCATACTTTGACCAAAAGAGGAAATATGGGTCATTCTGATGGCCCAGTTCATGTGACCTCCAGCCCACTTTGACCCCTCCCACAATCCAACATTTCTTTCCTTTTCTTTTTCCAACATTTTTTTATGCCTCCGTGTGGCTCCCCGTTTCGCTCAAACCCTCGATATCCATCGAACGGGAGATTCTTAGGTAGAACAGCCGTACCATGTGGCGGTAGGGCTGCCTAATCAGAAACTTATAGGGAGGTGTTTTGAGCATATTGCTTTATTAAAATATGGCTAATTTTAGGATATGCAAAGTTCTTTCTTAATTTTGATTGGACTGCCCTACCGCCACGTGGTAGGTCAGTCCCTATCTAAGAATTTCTCTCCATCGAACTTATTCAGTTTTGCACTAGCACTCACCCATATGGATCGAGGTCTCTGATATTAAATGTTAGGATTAGAAATGTGAAAGAGGAAATTACGAGAGAAAACAAAGAAATTAAAAGATAAATTGTTCATTCATTATATCAATGGATCTTACATTGAAGACAAATTGCCTTATATAGTTCTCTATGTAACCAACCTAAATATCTATTTACAAGATGACCCGACCCTAGTTCAATAGGCAGCCATTTAGGTAAACCAACACACTAGCCTAAGACAATATATAATAGATCCTAACAGGTTGATTAATTAGCTTTAGGCTTTAGTTGCGAGTTTAGGGCTTTAACCCTAAATATAAGTCGATTAGTTGTAAGTTCGACTTTCTCTCTCACGTGTTGATAAGTTGTGGCACGTTATTATTTGGAATTACTAATATTATGGAGATTATGATACGTAATTACTAGTGTTTTCTTCGTCCCTTCATCAAGGTATTTCTCAACTCAATTAACAAGTTGATTGACGGGATTTCTCAACTCAATTAACAAGTTGGTGAACATCCCGTCAATCTGTACCTGTTCCAGAAGATCACTAAAGAAAAGGGAGTTGATCAGAAGTGATTGTGCCTGATGCACACGTATTGGTTTAGAGTGAAGCAATAAGGAAAACACTAAATTAGAGATACACTCAGTAAGGAAGACTCCATTCCCAGAAGGCAAGAAGACATATAGACGTGTTTGTAGTCCAACTCCAATTTTGGTGTTTCAGTTCCCACATGAGCTAACTATAATTCAACTGCCCGGTACAACTAATGAAATACATTTCTTGATTGCATCTACTTACAATACTACATTGTCTGATGGCTATATAGCGATTGAGATGCTGCCATGTTAAGGGAGAGGCCGGTGGCATGGATTTTAACACACAGCCGAAGCTATGCTCTTCTACTTCCCCTAGCTGCTTAGCAACTGGAAGTGTAACACAACGGCTGACAATTTCTTGTGAAGGATTTTACTTACAATACTGCATTGTTCAATGGCTTCTTCATAGTGATTGAGCTTTATCAGATATCCTACCATGTTAAGTAGAGGTCGCATGAATTTTAACAGCCAAATCCATCTCCTTGCACTTCCCAAACAATTCGAACATGAAGTCACAATATATGTTATGGCCTGTGAAAAAATAAAATAACAATAATAAAGAAAGTAAAAAATAGAAATAAAACCCACCAGAATTTTGTCAACAAGGAAACCAAAAACACTGCAAAACTCAGAAGCTCATCTAGGACCATAAATGTCATATCTAAGCATCAGAAGTTGGTAACCATTCATACCGTTGAATAGCCTCTCCAGTTTTTCCTCTGTATCGAGGCTGCAGGCCTTGAGCGTTGGTAGAAATATGCACCAGTATATATGGATTGAGAGTTGAATCTTGTCACCAAAAAGCAAGGAAAAGCAGATGATATGTAATATTTTTATTTATCAAGAAGAAAAATAAGTACATTGCAAAATATTCTTTGTTTAATCACCTAAACTGCAGACACTACTAATTACAACCCCAGCTTGTAAAAGTAGCCAGCTTGCAAATTTGAATGTGATTCTTATTTTACAGTAATTGAACTGCTGCGATGGTGGGGATTTTCTCACGCAATTTCTGTGTGACAGCAACTCTAACAGTCATCACCCCGGCAGCAGGACCAGTGATCCGGACTTTGACTATAGGCTCATCGATTGCCACAAGTTCTAGAGATCCACCTGCTGCCCCTACTAAGTAGGGTCTAATTTCTTCAAGTACCTGGAAGAGTTTGTACATACATAAGATAATTTTGTTTTGTTCTTTTTGTTTGGGAGAAGCAGGTATTATTGAAAACCCAAAAAATAACGATTACAAACAAGTGGACAATGTATCCAAGCTCCTCACACACCATCAGCAACAAGAAATCCCAACTAGAGATGTAACAGCAGCAGACAAATCTAAATAAATAGCAAATAACAATCTATATTTAAAAGCTGAAGAAATTGATGGCCATAGAGAAGCCCAAAAACAAACTCCACCCCTCAAGCTGTGCAATTTATCCTCTCTTAAATTCTAATAACTATTGTTCACTTGGCATTATTCAATTACAATTACTCCAAAATACTGTAGCTTACCAACAACCTACTCAAGAAGTGCTTGGCACCTAAGAACAGATGAGGGAGAGAAATAATGATAATAGTCATAATACAAACAGGGGACATAGATTGAACTCCAAGTAAGCTTCCAATTAAACAAAAAGTGCAAGGACATCAGAGGAACTAGAAACAAAATCAAAACATAGGCAACCTAATTCCAAACTAAAATCTTTTAGTAGCAGTAGTGCAATACTATCTAGTATCTACATGGACCATTCAAAGAAAAGTACACCTAATTTAATAGTTATAAAGGAGCCAGCACCTCATATAGTCAAATGAAAATATTACCTTCTCTATATTTTCTTCATTTAGCTCAAGGCCTGTTTCTTCATCTGCTATTGGTTCCACAGCAACTATTTCAGGGATTTTTTCCATTAAACGACGCTCAATACCCATTTTCATTGTCATAACAGAGCTCGGACACGATCCACATGCTCCTTGTAGCTTTAACCGCACTATATTTCCATCAATTTCATGTAACGCCACATTCCCCCCATCAGAAATAAGATATGGCCGGATTTCATCTAATACGCTTTCTACATTTTCTGCTGTCAATGGTAATTCCACGGCTGAATTTGGAGTAGCAACCGCCTTAACAACTGTGCAGTTCATAGAGCAGATCATCATCCAAACTAAAGTAAAAAGAAACTCAAGCCACACCTACTACATGAATAACATCATTCCCTTTACTGTAAAAAGAATATCTCTATATTGAATAGTAAGATTTTCAAAAAAAAAGAACATGCTCTTGTGATGTAATGAAGGCTGCAAATGGCTTTTAAACGACGTTTGTTTGGACTAGTGAGTATGAATATGTTAATTTTGGAATATGAAATTATAATAATATGAGTTTCCACTAATGTCACTTAGGTAGTCTTTACACGGGTAAGATATATACTTGCGTGATTTACACTAAGGATAAACAAAACTAATGCTGAAATGAGGAGATACACATACAAGAGAGCAACAAAAGTTATTAAAGCACAGACCAGACAGCACAAAATTAAAGAGCCTTTAGGACCACAAAATTCAGCTTTAGAAGTTTTCCTACCAAAAGAAATCTATAGAAGATAACTATTAGAAAATAGTGAAGAAAGGTAAACACTCTCATGGTTGTGAAAAGTACAAAGAATATACGAAGTATGTCCTCCAAAAATATAGTAGTAGAACCAATTTTGAAATCTGATGGTTTTAGAAGATTTTCATGCATATTCTGTTTCCTGATTCCTCTCAATACTCTTTGAATTCAATAATAGTAGTAGAAAAATTTGAATATGAAACTATTAATATTACTGCCTCAAATTGAAGCTTTCAAATTAATGATAGAGCAATCAGTTTCACCGAATGTAATTTTTTTCTTTGGGTACATCGCACAGTAAATATAACAAAAAAAAAAAAACCATAATCTATTTCAATTGAGAGGAACTGACCTGGATTGCGTGAAGGTGAAGGTAATTGAAGCCGCGAGCTCTGACGCACCAAATTATGCCCTCTAGTGAATGAAACAAGGGAGCCTCCTGATAATAAGCTCCAACTCTGCAAAGAAATGAAATTTTTAAAAAATTACTGACTAACAAGAAGAGGGAAACTGTTTTTTTTTCTTCTTTCTTTCAAATGAACGGGGAGATGAATGAAAAACTGTGGATACCGGTTGCTGAAGTGCTTGTTGGGCCATGTAGTACGATGGTGGATTTTGAAGGATAGCTTTCATCCCTGCTTCAAATGCAAGCTGAAATTGATGACCAGAGGAGGAATGGATCTTTGTGGGCTTTCACCAGTGACAATACAGGAATGAAGACCTGGGTGAGCTAAAACTTGTTCTTTAAAAAAAAAAAAAAAACATTAAACTCTACAGTGCGAGAGAAATTTATTAGTTTCAAAGAAAGATTAGACCTAGTCGGAGGGATGCAGCGCGCCTTACCCCTGAAATGCAATACAACATTTAGAAAACAAAATAAACTAACTAAATCTAACGCTAAACATCCCTAAAAACTTGAAACTTGTTTCATCACTGAATCATGGTTTCTGCGTGTGGGTAGCATTAATACTTAGAAAATCATGGATGAACATTCTTATAAGCTAATTCAACTGATTCCTGTGATTCTGTTTATCCTAAAGCCAGACCACCAAAACATTAAAACAGCCGCCGGTTTAGATGAAGTTTAGAGCTTTAGGCCCCGATTTCAATGAAGTAAAGATTAACGAAAGAAATGAACAATAACAAATCAACAATAAACTAAATATTGGATATTAAAGAAGGCCAGATGCCCAGAAGCAAGGCATCATCTATGCATCTTTTGAGACCAAACTAAGAGCAAATTAGATGAATATAACAGTAAGAATAGCGGAGATAATCCCTAAATTTAACTAGGGAGATAATTAAAAACAGGGTTTAACCTTAAAATTATCAGCGAATTAATTGAAGAAGATAACTTACAATTTGAGAGATTAGAAGAGGGGCTTAAGAGAGAGATTGGCCTGAAATTGGAACACGGAAGAGTCCCAACTCGCTAGCGAAGGCTGGAGATGATTTACACCACGTCTTTCTTTCTAGTTTCTACTTGTAATTTTTGTTTCCTTCTTTCCTATTTAAACGTCTTTTCACAGTTACCAAACGACACAAGTCCCAACTCCCAACTGTTGAAGCATCCATTAAAAGGAATCTGGCTTTCTCCCATTGGTGCTCAATTTTTTCATTTAAATTCTTGAATTGAGAATAGAAATAATAAATACATTCAAAAAACTAAAGAGACTGCACCGATATTTTTCACGATTCAAAAACAGTTAAGCATGGTTGAATGCGAAATCAATTGGCCACTTGAACGGAACTGCTATGCTAACACACACCCCAAATTATTATTTTAACAAAAAAAAAAGTTATTATTATTTTTAACTTTTAAATTAGTGTAAAAAGTATTTGTTTTTGATAGATGTTTTATATAGTGTAATCAAATTAAAAAGAGTATAAGGGTGTGTTAATCATAATATAAAGTGTGTGCAAATCACAACACTAAAAGAGAGAGAGTACAATCAACCTATTTGAGCCGAAAAAGCTGGAAAGTAGCCAACCAAAATCAATCATAAGGTCCTTACCATTTAGGAGATTTATATGATATGATCTCGCATAAGTAAGTGAATTTAAGTTGGTAAAGTTATAGTACGTTAACAAATATTATACATGTCCTATTTTATGTAAAATTTACCACTTTGAGGACTCATGTGTAAACTATAAAAAAGTTCATTCAGATAAATGAGTTCATTATTAGAATAAGTAAGTAACTAAAATAAAGTCCTTATTAAGATAAATATAGTCATCGTTAAAGTAAATTAGGTTCTCATTTGAGTAATTAAGTCCTAAGCGTCAGATGAACTACGCTTAGGGGTAAGGCAACCAAGGCAACCGCCTTAGGCCTTAACCTAGAGCAGGCCTCATTTTTTTGAAAGTCCATTATACAAAGATGAAAAGTAGAAATGACATGAGAAAGAGAAAATGCTCAAAACATTTTGTGTATGAAAGAGCAATAATTCAATACTATTTAGAATGTCTCATCTTAATGTGTTGGTCTCTTGCAAAGATTCTATTCAATAGTTGGCGTATGTGCAAGAGCCTCATTTTCAGTTTTTGATTGAACTAGCCGCAACACAGTGGTGTTCACTTGGTCAGTTTCTGACCAAAGAATTTATGCTCAATAGCCCTTAGGGCAACTCCAACCATGGGGTGCCAAACTCAAAATTGGGCAATTATAAGACTTTCCATCTCCAACCATGGGTTTTTGGTGGATCTGGTCTTATAAATATAAGACTTGGGGCCATTTGAAGTCTCATATTTGAGACTTTTCCAAGACCAGGACTCGATTACCGTAGATGGGGGCTAGCTCACTTGCTGTCTCAGCCCAATTGATGAACCAACGCGCCGAGAAGAGGAAGTAACGAAGACGCGCGCGCCAGTTGAAGGGAGGAAGAAGCACGCGAGCTGCTTTTTTGTCTGCAGATGTGGGGCCCGCCCTCTGTTCTGTTCCCTGGTGACCGTGGGAACCCCCAACGGTCATGAAATGTATGGTCCTGATTGATCAGGTTTAAAAATGGACGGTCCGATGTGCACTTTTTTTTAATCTTTTTTTTTACTCAACAAATCTATTTTCAATCTGATGGCTCAAATTTGAGGGAAAAAACTTATCAACGGCTCTTATTAATTGAAGAGTTATTATTTCCTTTTATTCAAAAAAAAAATAAAAAAATAACCAGAAAATTGAGGGGAAAAAATATACCCGTTGGAACAGTGAATTGTAGGAAATTCTATAAATACCTACCCATTCTTTTCTATTTCCTCACACCAAATATCCTCCATCTCCTTCACAATTTTCCATTCATTAACCCATTTTCTTGTTCTTAAATATATCTTCCTTTTTTTTTTTTTTTTTGTCTTGGAAAAAATAAGAATGTGTTCAAGTAAACCCTAATTTGTGTTTGGCCCAAACTCTAGGTTACTTGCTCTAGTGGTAATAGGGTTAAATTAGAAGGATCTAGATTCCTATTCAATGTACGATTACTTTCCTTGTATGATTGAGATTCTATGCATTATAATCCTCTATATAAAGAGGCCCCTATTATCAATGAGAAGACACAGCGAATTTCTCTCAATTTCTGATTCCTTAAAACATGTTATCAGCACTAAGCACTAACCCTGAAACCCTAATTTCGTAGCCCTCAAATTCCAACATCCATCGCCTCACATATTGAAGCCCTAGCCTCAAGGAACCCAGAACCGGCGGCGGAACCACCGGAACCGGCCGGAAAACCCCTGAATCGGTCGTCGGAAAAATGGAACCGGCCCCTGCCCCCTGCAAGCATCTGCCGAGTCCTGCTGAGGTCCCTGCATGCCTATGCCAAGATCTGCCGAGTGCTGCTGAGCCTCTATCGACAGCCCTGCAAGCATCTGCTGAGAGCCCTGCACGCTTCCTGCTGAGATCTGCCGAGAAGCCCCGCGCTCATCTGCCGAGCCCTGCGCACCCCTGTGCCTGCCCCTGCCCCTGCCAAGACCTGCCGAGACATGTGCCTGCTCCTGCCGACAGCCCTGCACACACCTGCCGAGCCCCTACGCAGCAGCTGCCGATAGGCCCTGCACATCCTCCGCAGCATCCCTGCACAGCCCCTGCAGCAGCCCCCGCAACTGCCCTGCCTAGCTCCGGCCACCAGTTTTCGGTGACCTCCAGCGACCTTTTTCCGACCAACTTTGTCACCTTTTCGTTCAAGATTTCCGGCATCTTTTCAATGAAAACTTTTCTAAAAGTTCCTGTTTTTGAAGTTTTTCAATTTCTTCTTCTTTTTCTCGAGGACTTCTAACATCCCTTCTTCTACCCCCATTTCTTCTTCATAGGGGAGACCAAAAGTCGAACTGTGGGAGTTCGTGCTCACTCTAAGTTTGGAGCTTGTAGAGTCCTCCAAACTTAGAGTTTGTTGAGAAGAAAATGATCAACCACACACATCGTTGTTTAGATCTAATCCAAAACCCCTCTTGGTCGGATTTTTCTTGGAAGCGACTACGCTCAGAAAATCACTAATTTATTGGAAGCGACTATGCTAAATTTTTTTATAGTTTTTCGTGGTAGCCTTTTTCGCTCCGAAACTAACCATAATCTTGTGTTGTTTTTCAGGATGAGTTACCTGAACAAGTTGAACTTTGTTCCACTGGAGACAACTAGCGCAGGATACCATAGGTGGGTGTGAGATGTGCGCCAACATCTTAAGGCTGATGAACTTCTGGAAACCATCCAAGAGCCTAGTCAGAACGTGCTATCTATTGAGTAAGCTACTGCTTTTGGAGCAAATCAATCTAAAGCCATAATTCTCATGACAAGGCACATGAATGACGCGCTCCAAAGTGAATACCTCAATGAGGAAGACCCAAGAAAGCTATGGGTAGAACTTGAGCAGCAATTTGGCAACGTTCGTGACTCCATGCTTCCCGATTTAGAAATGCGATGGCATAGCCTCCGTTTTTGTGATTTCAAGTCTGTGCTTGATTATAACTTGGAAGCTCTTCGTATCAAGTCTCTGATGGAGTTTTGTGGCCAAGCCATAACTGATGCGATGTTGATTGAGAAGACTCTCTCTACCTTCCCCGTCTCTACCCTGATGATTTCAAAGAATTATAGGATTGATGTGAATGCTGGACGTATCACAAGGTTTCATGCGCTCATTGGCGCCATGAACGTAGCTGAAAAGCACGACAATATTCTTATGAAGAACTATAATGCTAGACCCGTGGGAACTAAGTTTATTCTGAAGTGTAACTATAGTCGAGCCCCCAAGGGAGGACGCAAGGAGCGAAACCCTAAGAGTACTAGAGTAGCGAAACCCTAACATTTAAATATTATGATAAAATGTTAAAAATTTTTTTTACCTTATTTAATTAAATTAACATATTTTAATATAATATTCATCAAAATTATACTCATATTACATTTTAATCAAGAATAGGGAAAATAGCACCCCATATAACACCTCATGGTTAGAGATGAGAATTGAGTCCTATATGAATAATGCAATAAGGAGGTGCTAAAATGAGAATAGCACCCCCAAATGGTGCCCATGGTTGGAGTTGCCCTTAGATCTAAGGGTGGAAAAAAAAACATCTCAACTTAATAATAATTCTCACTGCCATTGGATTTACATTTAAGGGTGATTGAGCATTATTTTCTTGATCAACAAGGGTGGTTGAACATTATTTTCTTAGTTAACAACTGATTAGGTGAACATTTTAGGCATCCGCGCCCCTAATATTAGGTGTACATATCAATCTTTTGGAGTGTGCACAGTCAACTGAGTTCTATAAAGGCCCATCCTGAATGAAATGAAAGATGAATCTCTGTGGACAAAGGCCAAACCTATTCATATTAGGGCTGGCCTCAGTCGGTTCTGCAGTTTCTAGTACTAAACCCGGAACCGGAACCGACTATTGCTTATCGGTTCGGGTTTGCTGTTTTTTGGATCAAGAACCAAGGTAGAACCTAACCGACCATGCTCGGGTCGGTTCCTCGATTCATAATCTATCTGAAAAACTTTAATAATTGCTATGAAGAAGGAGGAGGACAGAAGAAGAAGAAGAAGGAGGAGGAGGAGGAGGAGGAGGAGAAGGAGGAGGAGGACAGAAGAAGAAGAAGAAGAAGGAGGAGAAGAATAGTTGTGGCGAAGAAGTGAAGAAGGAGGATGACAGAAGAAGAAGAATAGTTGTGGCAAAGAAGTGAAGGAGGAGGACAGAAGAAGAAGAATAGTTGTGGCAAAGAAGTGAAGAAGAAGAAGAAGAGAAGAATGGTTGCGGTGATAAGAGGGAAGAGACGGGGGAGAATGATTAAAAACTAAAAAGAAATAAAGAACAGTGAAAGAGAAGAAAAAGGGAGGGCCGACAGAGACAACTCACAAATGGGAGAAAGAGAAAAAGAAAGGGGGTGAGGGCCGACAGAGACAAGTGGGAGAAAGAGGAAAAGAAAGAGATAGACAAAAGAGATGAGTTTAATATACAATAATATGGGAGAGAGCCTCACTTGCTGACATCAAACAAGGTAAAAATATACAATAATATAATAAAAGCACTTCGGTTCGGGTAAAGGCAAAAACTGAATATAGGTACCGATCGAAATCGAACCGTTACTATCACACAAGAACCGAACCGAAAAAAAATGACTAAATTAAGAGAGAAAACCGAACCGAACCGACCCGTTCGGGTCGGTTTGGACTAGTTCCTCGGTTTTTCGGGTCTAAAATCCCAGCCCTAAATTTCATATACACTAAAGTTTCGACACTCAGTCAAACCCTTACATATGTGATATATGGTTCAAGTTCTGAACTTTTTGCTTCTTGGGTCAAAAAGTTCTGAACTTTGCTCTGAAAAACCAAGTAGTATTGAGCTTGATGACCAAGGGCAAGTAACCAATCTTTGATACGTTGAATCATTGGGGAAGTCAATGGTAGCCGTAAAGAAACACAAGATTGAGGAAATTGAAGCACACTCCAAGTTATGAGAACCATTTGATTTGTTGATTGATTTGTGAAGAGTGTTCAACAGCTTTGAATCCGTCTTCATAGTTGAAATTAGGGCTGGGCGTCTGGACCCGAAAACCCGAGAACCCGGCCCGAACCGATCAAAAAAGCCCGATTCGGGTCGGTTTTGTATTGGAAAATACCGGTTCGGTGCAAAGCTCGACCCGAATTACAATTTATCGGGTCGGTCTCGGGCTTGATATTTTTTGGGACCGGAAGACCGAGAGGGACCGAATCATCCTTTTGCTCTGCTCTTTCTTCATTCCCCTTCTTCCTCTGCTCTCTCTTCTACTATCCTAGGTTGAATCACCTGCAAAAACTCTTTAAGCTTAGGATCATCAATCTCATCCTCACTCCTCTTCTCTCCCATGCCGCCCCGATTTTTCCTGATGACCTCCTGAGCTTGAGATTGAAGTAGATCGAAGTAGATTGATGAAGAATGAACTGAAAGAAAGAGGAGAGTATTTTGCAGTTGATGAAAGATGAGGAAGAAGAAGGAACTGAAGAAAGAATCTGGGATTATGGGTTTTCGGTGAGGATGATCTATGGTGTTGATTTGATGAATATATTGCTGCAGCTAAGAAAAGAAAGGACCGGGTGGAAGTGGAGGAGAAGAAAAGAAAAAGAAAAGAAAAGTTGTTAGTTGTCTCCCACAACCAAGAAAAGCTGCCTCCCAAGCATTAAACAAAACAAAAGTTGTTGCAGCTACCAAGGAGAAGAAGAAAAGAAAGGACGGGTGGAAGGGAGGAGAAGAAAAGAAAAGAAAGTTGTCTCCACTTTCTTGGTCTCCGCAACCAAGAAAAGCTGCCTAAGAGGAATTAAGTATAAACTTTGCAGGCATAATGTCAAGAACGGCTTGTGCTCTAGTGGTTGGGAGTAAGACTCTCGTGTTAGAGGTCGACGGTTCAAACCTTGCCTCATACCGAATTTTGGGTATATTTTGCACATTATTGAACTTGCAGACAAAGCTGGGAATTTGGGCCCGAAAAGCCCGAAGACCGAACCGGCCCGTTTGGGATCGGTTTCTATCGGGTTTCACTTTTGAAAAAGCCCGAACCGGCCCGAACCGATTATTTTGGGCTCGGTCTCGGTTTCACCAAATTTCGGGCCCGACCCGACCCGAGCCCAGGCCTAGTTGAAATGTCCTTTGCCGAATTGAAGGTGTACTTTGTGATTTTTGTTTTTTCCGTTTTGGTCAATGCAAAAGTTGTGAATTAAATCCACCCTATTCAATCCCATAAATTTTATAGTTGGAGAATGGGTCTGTGAGCTTGTGGATTCAGTCTAAGCAAGACTGCTAGGGTTCCATTTGTAATTGAACTCTTTTGTCATGTCGAGAGAGAGAGAGAGAGAAAAATAAAGTTTGAAAGATCAGAGTACAAAAATTTGGTTTTTATATGCTCTAACCAGAAAGTGATAGCTAAGTGTTGAGATTAGGCCCAGACCTAAGCCCAATTACCAACAACCCTCTCATTCTCAGACATTATCTACACGACTTAAGTCAACAGTTCACCTGTCAGTTTGGCCCTTGTCTTCTGCACCTGCAGTCTGCATCCCATCTCCTACCAAGGGCAGCTGCACCTTTTGTTCTCTCTCAAGTAGTGGAGGTCCTGTGCCACACGTTAGAGTAGATTGTAAGGGACAAGGCTATATATGTATGCTCCCAGTTCCATATTGAAGGCATGAATGAGTTATCAGTTTGAATTACCTTGTTTATTTTCTTCTAAGCATTTGATCCCACTACAAAGTTCTGGAAGGAATGGATTCGACAGTTACTGATAGTGTAATTCAATTTTGTTGTCGGTCTTGAAAGGACTACTAAACTATGAGTATTGGGAATGTATTGAACTTTTACTATGCAGTTTTTTTTTCCAAGAGGAAATTATTTGGGCCACAAGAGTTTCGTTTGTGGAGTCATATATTTCTGGTTTTGTGTGTAGTTGCACTCTTTCTGGATCCTTTGTTCAGTTATATACTTGTGCTTAACGACGATCACAATTGCCTTAGATTGGACAGAGAATTGGGGGCCATAGCCGTTGTTTTCCGTTCCATCATTGATTTCTTCTATATTCTTCATATCATTTTTCAGTTCTGTTCCCGTATTGCTTGCCTCTCTTCTAAAGTTCCAGAGATTCGGGTAGAGATTCGTGCAAGTCCATGGAGATATTTCTTGTTCTACTCCCTAGTTGACATAATTGTAATTCTCCCACTACCACAGGTAAGGAAAGCTTACTTGAGTTTCAGCATTTTGCATTTTGTGTATCACAGTGTGACTAGACTCTAGCTGTGGACTTATAAATTTGCTTAATGTATCTCTGCAGGTGTTAATTTTTATTGTTGTTCCAAAACTAAATGATTCCAGGGTTTTGGATTCAGCAGAGTGGTTCAACTTCATTGTTATTTTTCAATATGTGCTAAGGGTTATTCGAATCTGCTCCTTGTTGAAAAAAGTTACAAGGACTTCTCGTATCCTTGCTGAAACTGCATGGGCTAACCTCTTCCTTTATTTGCTTGCCAGTCATGTAGGTCTCATAACAGAATCAATCTACATTATCTGCACAAGTCTTTTAACCGTTTGTTAGATATTTGCTGAAGCTTTTACAAAAAGAAAAATACATCACATGGTAGTTGTTATTTTGCTTTATGCTCATTTTAACTGATTCTGACCACTAATGAGCTGGTGCGCGGTGCGCCCTTTAGGTTGTTGGAGCCTTTTGGTACTTGTTCTCTATAGAGAGGAAAACAACTTGCTGGCGAGAAGCCTGTAAACATCATGATGTTGCCTACTGTTCTTTATATTGTGATGACAACTTTGGAACTGGAATGTTTTTGGATGACTCTTGCTCTACAGACTCCAAAATTTTCCATTATGGAATATTCATTGATGCCCTTCAATCCGGTATTGTGGATTCAGTGGATTTTGTACAGAAGATTTCTTACTGCTTTTGGTGGGGACTGCAAAATCTCAGGTTCAACATTGGCCTCTTTAATATATCTTGCATTGATTCATAGGCTACAGTACTTAATCCTGCACCCAAGTTTCCAAATTTTGAACATACAAATAGCTAGATTAAGGTGATTTTGTCTGCAGCTACAATACTTATAGTCCCACAGTTTTAGTCTAGCTTGTTATATACTCAAGTATTATACGCTGCAGCTCTCTCGGTCAAGGCCTCCAAACAAGTACCTATGTGTGGGAAATCTATTTTGCTGCTTTCGTTTCAATTTTGGGATTGGTCCTACTTTCATCTCTTATTGGAAATATGCAGGTTAGTCTAATCATCTAATGACCAATTATCCATTACATTCTCGAACTATATTTGTGTGATCACGTATAATTAGATTGTTGATGAACAGTCTTTTGTTGGGAAACAGACATATTTACAGTTGAAAACTGCGCGATTGGCAGAAATGAGATTGAAGGAGCAAGAGAGAGAATATTGTATGGCCTTCTACACACTTCCTCATGATCTCAAGAAGCGTATCAAAAAGGAGCAGTGGCGAGAAGATATAGGACTTACCATGGAGAAATTTTTTCTCAGTCTTCCCAAGGACCTTAGGAGAGATACAAAGCGCTATATATGCTTGGGTGCACTCCGGCGAGTGAGTTCTGTTTTCCCTGTGTTATTATTGATGTTCTAATCTTTATAAGATCTCTAGTATTTGAGTTATTTCTCTTTTGGCATATTATCCTTCTCATACATGTTCTTGACCAAAATTCTCCACATAATTGGATATGTCACATGGATTAATTAATTTTAACTAATTTCTTGGATGCATTTAATTTGCAGGTGCCATTGTTTGATACATTGGATGAGCAACTGTTGGAAGCGATGTGTGATATTCTCAAGCCAGTAATCTACACAAAGGGAAGCTTCCTTATTCGGGAGGGCGACCCCGTGGATGGAATGCTCTTCATAATGCAAGGAATGGTGTTTAGTAGAGAGAGACTTGGTTTCTTCTCCATATGTCTCAAGGCAGGTGACTTTTGTGGTGAAGAGATCATAGCAACTCTTGATCTATCGTCACCTCTTCATCTTCCCATCTCAACCAGAACGGTCCAAGCCATTACTGTAGTGGAATCCTTCGTTTTAAAAGCCGAAGACTTTAGGTCTTTAGTCTCCCAGCAGTCTCAGGGCAGGCCGTTGAAGCACAACTTTAGGTTCTACACACAAACTTGGAGGATTTGGGCAGCTTGTTATATACAGGATGCTTGGCGGCGCTACCGCAGGATGAAGCTTGAAGAGTCTCTTCGGAAAGAGGAGAATGTGTTGCAAGATGCACTAGCCAGGGCTCGTGGTAGCTCGAGCTCCCAAAGCCTAGGTTCGGTCATTTATTCCTTGCGTTTCGCTGCTAATGCACTCGGTGCTATACGGCATAATGCTAGGCCTAGGCTACTTCAAAAGCCATCAGAGCCTGATATTTCCATTGAATAACAACACGCTAAAGTATTTTAGTATTTAGCTTTTGATTCAGCACTTGGTTTTGCTTTTGGACAAACTAGCAACGGTGACCATGCTTTGCTGCGGGATTTGAGTCGCAACCATGAAATGTACTTAAGTTTCACCAACTTTGTCTATGAACTAAAGGCTTCCCTTTACTCCATAGTGCCTTTTCCTACTCCCTAAACTTAAAAGCCTAAAAGGAGAGAATATAAAAGATGAATTACTGCATGCAGATCATCTAAAACAAAAGATGAATTAGATCATGCTGTAGCTTTGAGATCTCATCAAAGTTTCCAATATCAATAGCAGCTGGCAACATTTTTGATTATAGTAGTGTTCAAAAAATAGGCTATTAAAGTGTAAGGTTTACTTAGTTATAGTTGCTGCTGGAACATTTTCCAAAAAATAGTTGTTTTAGTTGCTCCAGGTGTATATACACAAAAGGTGTTAGCTGATCAAAAGTTGGTCATGGAGTCTACCCAAAAATTGCTTACTCCAGTTCCATCAATACAAAAAGTGGTGCAAGAGTTGCAATGACATGCTGCTTCAGTCACTTTTCCGCTTGCTGGGTTGTGCAATGTCCGTTGATGACAAGGGGAAAGGTTGGAAAAAAAAAAAAAGAGGATCGATTGCTGTTTATCGTTGTGGCTGCTGTGATACCATGAAAGATAGATGAATTAGTCTGGGAAAACCTCACACACAGAGGATCCATTGTATTGCCTTATTTATATTACATCATATACAAGCTATAAGGTAAGCATTAAACATAAAGATTTACAAACAGATTTACAAAGAACTAAACGTAGGCAGCAAGTAGACTTTGCCTCCAAGCCTAGAATCAACTAGAAGATTTGGACTTGATCTGCAAGGAACAAAGATTCTGTTCATCAGACATTGCTGGTTCAATGTTAGCTTCCCTATCATTGTGAAAAAAGAAAACATAGTTGCTGTTTTTTTTCATACACTTGAGCTGTGAAATCAAGCCTCTCATTTAATCACAGACCACTTTTTCTTTTTCTAATCTAAAATCCACTTTCTCAGCAATAAAACAGCGGAAAATAAAGTGCATAAACTATATAAGTAAATAATTTGAATCGAACAAAGATATGAATCTTCAATGATCTGCCTGACTACAGTTCAACCAACTAACTAAAAAACTATTGGAATAAATGCTAATACTTACCAAGAAGCCTAAAGCAGCAATCCAAAACTTAGCAATGTTGTAGGAGAATGGAATTGTGTATATATTATTGATAATTGGAGTCATTTAAATAGGGAGTTACAAGGTACCAAAAAAGGTAATAGAATCCGATTACAATTGAATACCTAGAACACATTCCTATTACAATTCTAAACCCTAGTTTGTAGAGGCACACATTATGTCGACATCCTTCAACACTCCCCCTTGTGCCGCTCAAACTTGGTGATGACGCTTTGATCGTTGCCTCGTTAAAAACCTTGCCAGGTAACAAAAACCCTGTGGGACAAAAATAACTCTGGTCGAAGGACAAAAAGAGCACAACACGTCATTCACTCTTGGAGATCAAACATGTAGACATCATACCTCCTCCTGATGTCAATATCTCCCCCTGATTGCTACAATCATGGGAGCTCGGATAACTTTCTTAATCCGATGCTTCTCACATGTTTCTCGAAGGTGGATTTAGGTAATGACTTAGTAAATAAGTCCGCTACATTATCCTCTAATCGGATCTGATTCACTTCAATATTTAGAAGTGCTTGTTGTTGTTGATTGTAAAAGAACTTAGGTGATGCATGCTTATTGTTGTCGCACTTGATGAAACCTAACTTCATTTGCTCAATGCAAGATGCATTATCTTCATAAATGCATGTAGGTTCATCTGTGGTAACTTCAAACCACAAGTTCCTTGAACATGTCTAACTACAGACCTTAGCCATATGCATTCTCGCACGGCTTCATGTAGAGCAATAATCTCTGCATGATTCGAGAAAGTAGCAACAAGGGTCTGCTTTGTAGACCTCTAAGATATCACAGTGCTTCCCATGGTAAAGACATAACCCGTTTGGGAGCGACCTTTGTGAGGGTCAGAGAGATACCCTGCATCAGCAAACATCACCACCGTTTTGGTGTAAGGGAGGAGGATGACGCCGGCCACCCTTGGTGGAGGCAGCTTTGCCGTCATGGCATCTTGGACAGCGCCACTTGGGCTAATGAGATCCTTTCTCACTCTTCTGTCATTCTTTTCTTTCTGCAGGGATAGAACAAGCCCATATCTATCGTACATTTTAAGTAACGAAAGATTGTCTTTATAGTTTATACTAGTCCAACGACGTTGCGTTGGCGCGGGGCTATATCTAGCCAACAAGTTTGTAACAATTGAGGCGTCCGGTCTTGTATTGTGATAAGTACAATAATGCGCCTATTGTACTCAGGTAAGCACTTTTGCTATTAGCATGTTTTCGTCATCATCCCTGGGACCAAACGGATCCCACTTAGGGTCAAGACTACGGACGACCATGGGAGTACATCTTTGACTTTATCAAAATGCAAATAATTTATTGACACGGTTACAAGTTCTAAATCTAGACAAAACCGTGTTCTCCCAAGGTCTTTCATCTCAAACTTAGATTTCAGGTGTTCAATGGTTTCCCTTAACTCTCAAGGGTTCCAATCATGTTTATCAATAGAAACCGTGACAATTGCAAATCCAGAACTTGTCATGAAAACGCAGGGGCATAGTTCATCATATCCCTACCCAATCAAGTAGTCACTTTAGTGAGAGTTTTGACCCTCATTGCAAACACGCTCCGTGGTCAAGATCCACTTGATTTGGGTAAATGAAGTCCAGAAGAACCTTCATTATATTATGTATCTAGATCTCAATAGAGATACGTAGTGACCACATTCGTAAGCTGCATGTTCAGTTATTTGGAAACTACCAAACTGACAAGGTAGTGGAGTGCAATGACATCCATTACGAGAGAATATGTCTTCTTGTAGTCGATTCCAGGGTGTTTTTGTGAGAAGCCTTGAACCATAAGGCGAGATTATCATCTCTTTTTCTCATCACGCTATCTAACGAATACCTATTAATGTCAACAGGTTTTATGTTAGGAGGTGTTGGTATCTCAGGCCCGAAATCATTCCTCTTCGTTAGTGAATCCAATTCAACCTAGATAGCATATTTCCATTTAGGCCACTTTTCTCTACGTTGGCATTTTTCAACGGAGTAAGGTTCGATGTCATTGGTCTCAATAATTCCATATCTTCATGTACACTAGTGTAATTCATAGTGATCTCTATATTCTCAGGAATTGGTTCTAACATTGAGGCATCCCCCAATGATGTCTCTTGGACATAACTACAATCCAGAATATTCTCATAAGACGGATTTTGAGTATCAATGATCAATGGATCAAGTTGTGCCAAACTCGTTCTCTTCCTAGGGTGAGAATCCATCGAACCTATGGGTCTCCTACGCTCTCTAGCGGAACCCATGGCCTATGACGCCATTATGCCACCTTTGTGACGTCACCATACCACCTTCCATGGTAGTGGTGCAGTACCCATCTTCTCTGGGTTGCACCATGTCCTCTTGTGGGGACATCAATCCTTGCAGGCAAGTTTGCAGCAGGTATATGTGATCTCGTCACTTTTAGGGGATCAAGATGAGACATAGTGGGGACATACCACGACAATTCCTGTCGTTCCTATTGAACATTGAAGTTCTAATCTCCCCCTAATGACGGGAAGACTGTCTTATCAAAGTGACAATTCGCAAATCCAGCGAAAAAGAGATCGCATGTCAAGGGTTCTACATAGTGGACTTATGGTTGGAGACTTATGTCCAACACAAATATATATATATATATATATATGCATTCGTTGCAATGACTCATGTTGATGCGCTGTGGCGGCGCAATTGGCACATAAACCGCACACTCAAATATGCATAAGTACGAGATTAGACTCGAACCCAGTCACTAGCTGTAACGCAAATAAAAGTTGAGTTACTGCTATGAGTCGTAGACGAATTAGCATAGCTACATGCGATATTGCATAACCCAAGCGGAAATATTGGTGCGCATTACCAATGTCCGGGCTACCATTGTAGTCATTTAAATGTGGCTTTTCCGTGAGACCAATTGGGTGTGTACATGGGAATATGATACTTGATATCAGTACCCAATGATATGCAATAGTCATTGAAAATTTTCGATGTAAACTCTCTAGCCATATGATTTTACTGAACGGGATGATCCGGGTAGTGAGCCCGTATCCATATGATTTGGGCTAGGAGTTCATCTTAAGCATCATTATGAGTGGACGATAGTGCGACACGTGACCAGCGTGTCCGCATATCAACCAACAGCATAAAACATCTAAGCAGTCCACAAGTTGGTTGAGTCGATCCATAGAATCCCTTTAGGTTTTCTGAGAACACATGTGTCCTTTGCATAGGATGGTCTCGATCCTTAAAGAGAAGGCTTTGGGAAATGAGTGATGGGCCTTAGAAGCAATCAATGAGGATTTTGGTTGAGCCACGAAATCACAATTGACTTGAGAAGTGGAGAGAGGTGGCACATTGCCACTCTTGGCGTCAATGCCAAGCTCTTGCCGTAGGGGGTGACGACATGACCCTTCTCCTTGAATCAACTTTTGATTCACACTTCTTTTCACTCAAAAGGATGGATGTCCGTGTAAAGTCTTTAATAAACGGATCATCATATCATGACCCCCAATTGGTCATGCCAAAGCCTATATGTGTCGATGTCCCAAAAATCATCTCTTATGACGTTATTGGACTCAATTACTCGAATAGTGGTTCATATAACTCACTAGAGTGACACATGAGCTTCTCTAATACTCGTAGTCATTAGAGATAATGCAAAGGAACTTATGTCCATTCTCGCTATGTGTTTCCACATGAAAATCGCTGGCTCTAATATCTTGAAAGCTCAAAAGGGGGACCTCCAGCCCTACGAGCGTAGAGAGCTTCAATGACATAAATCAATGTGCCATTTGGCAATGAGTTGGTCCTTGACCATGAATCAATCGTGATGGCCCTACCATTGTAGTCACAGAAGATTGAGTAGGCATCATCCCAAGGAATAATTGCCTATGTCAAGGTATGATGTGCGTAGCAGCACTATCCGCGAGGCATTCTAGCTCTCTGGGAAACATACTTAAGTGAATAAAGCTCGAAATTAAAAGAATCGACACTTTATTAATAATAGCCAACGATTACATCAAAGTTTCTTGATCAAATCTAATCCAAATAAAATAAAATGTAGACAAATTGTAGTCACTCAATCCCTTTGGTAATTCCAATCAAATATGACCAGGGAAGTAGAGAGAGATGTCGGTGGAGCGAGGCTCTCTTATGTACCACTGATCTCAATTACTTTCCTAGACATCATATTTAATTGAGTACGCCTAGTGAGAAAGAGTTAAAACCAAATGTCATTTATTCATTAAGGCACAATTGCCATTACATAATTCTTGGAAAATGAAAGACTATTTAATCAAAATATGCGGCATCAATATTGTTGTTTTCCTTGCCAGATTTGAAGTCCGTAATGATGAGATTGACGTCATTGTCATCTCCATCATCTCTTTCGGTTGTGAGATGAGCCTCATGCTCTCTCATATCTTTTATATACCTTGTATTGTGCAGCTTTGTTTTTCCACTGGCATTCTAGCGCTTAAACCAATGCTCTGAAGATCCACATCTATAGCATTACCTCACCCATTAATTGAGATGCACCGTGTGCATTTGGACATCCTCCATGGATCTAGCGGTTTTCCTTCCTATGTAGGGAGGTTGTATGGACCCATACGTCCATTTTGTTGTCCCTTAACTTTTAGGGTTCCGCTCCTTGCGCCTTTCTTTCAATGCGCTGTTATAATTTGCCTCGTGAACGCTCTTAATTCCAATGGGCCTTTGAATTATGGTTTTTCACGAGTATGTTGTCAACTTACTCAGTAACTGACATAAGTTAATGAAACCTCGTAATCCATCTAGCATTTCACACAAGCCTATATTGCTTTGCAACCAATAGTGCTGAGACGGGGAAGGTTGAGAGGATTTCTCAATTAATTCATATTCTGTGAGCTCTACTCCACAGAATCTCATTAGTAGTGAGGTGATTCTTGACGTTATTCACCCATTGGTGATAACAAATGTCATTTGAATCTAGTTTAGTGAAGTCGGGTTTTTGCACTTTTGCATTTGACATTCAAAGATGAAGGAGAATGATTAGTTTCGGAGTAAAAACTTCCACGATAACTAATATAAGGTTTCCGAGCCTTAATGCTACCAAGAAACCGATTTCCAAGAATATTTGGATTAGATCGAAACAATGATGTTGACATAGTCAAATTCTCATGCTCACGGACGCTCTTAGTCCGTAGCTTACGAACGCTCTTAGTCCGTAAAATTTTTATGCTCACGAACGCTCTTAGTTCGTAAAGCGTGAATTCCCACAATTCCGCTTATTTAAATACTCAAAACCACACATGTTCATATATTTCAAAATTCTGCAGAAAATAAAAGGAATTTAAAATACATGAAACCAGCAACTTTAATTACAAAAACTTATGTGATGGTTCTGGGCTTGAGAACTCACGCGTGTTGGAGCAGGCATGTTGGGGAAGCAGCAGCAACAAGTGGCAGCAGAAGTTTTGGACAGCAGCAAGCAGCAGTTTCTGCAGCAGGTTCGCTTTTGAACAGCTCCTACTTCAAATGGTGTACAGGTCTCAAAACGACTCCAATGGGGCTGAAATTTTCAGATATAAGAGGCAGAGATGAACAACTTTGATTGAGGAAATATTTTGATCTGAGGTCCCGATCAAGAGGTTTCGGAGCCTGCAAGCAGACAAACGTGCACAGGAAAGGAGAAGGATGTAGTCGGTGTGTGTTGGTGCTGCAGGGGCAGCAAGGATGCGTGTGCAGGGGAGCGTAGGTGCTGCAGGGGCAGGTGCGCAAGTGAGGCTAGCTCGTGCTAGGGCTTTCTATAGGAGGCTGCGGCAGTTTTAGGGTTTTGGTTTTTTTTTTTCTTTCTTTCTTTTCGGCTAGGGTTAGGGCTCGTGCTGATAACGTGTTGTAGGAGAATGAAATTGTGTATATATTATTGATAATAGAAGCCCTTTAAATAGGGAGTTACAAGGTACCAAAAAAGGTAATAGAATCCGATTACAATTGAATACCTAGAACACATTCCTATTACAATTCTAAACCCTAGTTTGTAGACGCACACATTATGTCGACATCTTTCAACAGAGAATTTAATGAAACGTGGAAGCAAAATCAATGTAATTAGAAAACTTAGCTTGTTAGTAGCACCTGAGAAAACTAACAGTGCCAATTAGTGCTTCCTCTCAATAAGATTCCGAATAAAACCTGCAACAAATAAAATAGAATTGTAACATCCATCAAATAAGAATTGCATAAGTGAAAGCATGATTGAGGAAGAAGAAGAAATTAGAACAGAATCATAACCATGCAGTGATTTAAGAACGTGATTTCACAAAACTCTCAACCTAGGAGAAGACAATTATTCCAAACAAACAAATATCAAACCATTAAACACTACATTTGTGCTAAAATTTGACATTTCAGTGACCCCAAGAAAGAATAACGTTTGTAACACGTAAATTTGCTAACCTGTATCAGAACACAATGGGAAAGCGTGGCTGATTCCACCAAAAGATTTTGCTTCTGCGGATCCCTCCAGAGCTTCAAGCTGCTCCGAAATCCTTTTTGCAGCCTGCACCAACAAACAGCAAACTAAAAGCAAGTGGAATTAAAGGGTTGGGGGGGGGGGGGAGGGAATCTAATAGAGAAAACCAACACAGATACCCAAAACCATAAGGTTTTTCAAAATCATGAGTCTATTTTATCATGTACGTCTTCTCTAATTCTACTTCTCCAGTCTCAATGACCAAGAACTCATTAAGAGAACCATTCTTCATGTACTCGTAGAATCGTGGCAGACAAGGGCTTCAATTGCAGGGTGAAAGTAAAGTCTAACCAGATCACATATGGAAAGTTGTTCCCAAGGTCCCAACTTCTGCCATAAACTGCTTTCAAATATCTTCAATTGTTGTTGCTAAGGACCTTGGCAACCACTTGTATTCCATTTTTGAGAAGCCTTCTTTTATACTACTCCAAAACCACCTAAACCTAAAATTGTTGGAGTAGTTATAGTTATGTGTGAGTTCTGCAATTTTCTTAGCAGCAAAAGTTATAGGCTTCACTCCTGGCATGTTGCTCAGGAACCACTTGATTGTGGGAAACTCAACTTGTGAGTCACAATCACTACTGAAAATTGATCAATTCGTAAGTCTATTGCTACTTTGTTGGAGACACTGTTGGTACTGTCACTGCTTATTATCCGGGCAGAAACTAGAACAGAACTTGCACCAATATTTCAAACAGTTGATAATGGCACATACAATGGCTGTAACAGCAATGATCAGCACCCTGATAGAAACTGAAAAAGGATCGAAAAAGAAATCCTTCTTTCTTTTCGGTAAATAAAAGAATCCAATTAATAAGCCTGGAAGCAAAATGTTACCATGAAATTAAGAACAACAAATGCCAGCAAGCTAATAAGCAAAGACCAACCCCACACCAGAAAATAACAACTACACCAGGGGGAACAACAAATTAAAAGACATAACTGCAGACATACTCGGTCCTGGAAGACTTCATTCTGAGTAGATACACGACTTTGTTTTAATATAGACTCCAACTTTGGTATTTCAATTCCCAAATGGAGTTTACTATAATTCAACTTCCTATTACCTTATGGATGAATAGTACCACTGCTGAGTATATAAAGTGAAATACAGTTGATTGCATCTACCTACAATACTGCATTGTCGACAGTCCAATATGCTTCTTCATAGTGATTGAAATAGGGAAAGGTAGCAAGGATTTTAAGTTTTTAACAGCCAAAGCCATGCCCTTGTACTCCCCAAACAACTGGACATGCAGTCATCACCCATATTTGCTATGGAATGTGAGAAAAAAGAAAAAAAATAGAGCCCCACCATAATCTTGTCAAGAAGAAACGAGAGATAAAGAAACTGGGCAACTCAGAAGCTCATCTAGGACCATAATTGTAGTATCTAAGAATCACAAGTTGGTAACCATATCATAGTTGTTGTGGCAGAGGCCTTGAATGTTGGAAGATTTATGTACCAGCTATATGGTTCTTTCACTGTTATAATGTTTATATGGATTAGCAGTTGAAATTCTCAGTCAATAAAAGAGAAAGGAAGTGCAAATGTTATGTAATACTTTTATTTATAAGAAGAAAAGGAGAAACTACACTACCAAAAGAGTCTTTAAATCATTCTGAACACAAATACTATTCATTATAACCTCAGCTTCTACAAGTAGCCAGCTTGCAAAGTTGAACAGATGCCTTTGAACTAATTAAAACCAAGTAGGAATAACAAAACAGAGTGATACTTCTCACATATGATACGAAAAAGAATCATATCGTCAATATGGTCTGAAAGTAGTTATTACTTACTATGAAATCCTGAATCTTCCACTGTTCGGGTTAATGCTTGACCAGGTGATTAAGCTTAAGATATACATATACACACAGCCAGCCTCTATGTAATGTTAGGGCACGTTCTCCGATCCAGACTTCATGCTCGACAGTCGAAACACTATGACTAAAAGACCAGTGATTAATTAGTCTGAGAAAACCTCGATCTAATGTAGTGCAGATGTTGGAGGGAGATGAGGAAATTACTACGCCATATTTTCATATTTTCCTCTCGAATCCATCGTAGAGGAACATAAATAGACTTCGAGCACTTCTGCTTATGATCAACAAAGATGTACGTATTAACCCCCGAGTAATATGCAACATCAGAATTTTTTGGGTGGTTACTTTTTCCCTCACTGTACAGCACAAAGTGCAAAATACTGCTCGATCAAGCTCATTTTACAGCATCTATTTCTTACTTTTCATATAAAAAAACTGCTTCCACACCAAGATTTTCCAAATCTGAACTCCTATTCTTGAATTTTGTGTCACTTTCCTATGTCTAAATTTCAACATACTTACATTTGCAACCTTTTTCACTACGTGTAGTTACTAATATTCCACCCGTGCACCGCCCATGAACATGTTTTTCAAACCAAGTAATTTGATTCTCATGAATTCCAGACACCATCTAACACAAGGAGAGGTATGTTTTCCCATCTATTTCTTATCGAACGCCATTTTGGAGCTGACTCATCTCAAGGTTTTCAAGTGGCTTATTAGTTTGCCGACTCAATGATTTTTCTTAATAAGTGTATTGAACTCAAACTCATACGAGATGCATATCCATATCCCTATTTTCAGCTCCAATTGTTTTTTTCTGACCCACTTGCCACTGTATGCAGCAGTCTGGGCAAGTGCAATATTTCTGATAGTCCAATATTATTCCTAACTATGTTTCAGTGTTTCCTAATTTCTTTTATGTTATGACCCATCCCATCCTTAGCAAAAAAGCAAACTGGCTTGAACTTGAGCAAAAGATGCGAACCTTTTATAACAGTTTGTTTCCAGATACCAATTGTCTCCAACTCTCCATTGAGCTTCACTGCTTCTCGTAGAATTCATCTAGCAAATTGTCAACATCAGAAACCACATCTTCTTGGCTTAATTTGAAGTCACTCTTTGAATTGACTTCATTATCGGCTTTCTTCTTTCTGCCTCAAGCAGAACAGCGTTGATTTTGGCAACTAGATTCTCAAGCTTTTGGAGCTCATCTTTGCCACAGCAAAGCAATCCCATTTCTTTGAGAGCAAGGAATTAACTGCGCCTTCCGGTGTTCCCTTTTGTACTGTTGATGAGGATTCTCCTTCAGCCGGCCATTATGTTGATTATGGATATAATTGAAGCTAAAATTACTTCAATGGAGTATTTCAGATGTTGTAGAAGGTCAAAATAGTGTTACAAGCAAAGTATATACTGTATATCCTTACCATATACCAGGAAAAGGAATGATAATCGTAAATTCGTAATGCGTGTTAATTTTTACATGGAACGAGTCTGAAAATGATATGTAGAATAAGAAAACACTATCATCCTTTGTTTGCTTAATGTGACTCTGCATGCTACTCCACCTTTGTTTGGCCTTGCGTAAGAAAACCAAGCTAGTAAACCTAGTCTTGACTCTTCCGAATTCGTCCCTAACAAGCAATAGTAATAGTCTGTCATAGAGTCATAGTAGGGATAGATTTAACTTGAGCCATTTTCGAAAAGGACCATCAGTCTCTATCCAACTAGAAGAAACTCAATACGATTCCTTAATTTTCTTCGCACACAGACACACACACCAAAGTGCAGATCACTTCGTCATCGAAAAAAAGAAGTGCAGATCACTTTATCTTCTAATTAAGTGAAGAAATGAATAGCCCCATTATTAAAGCTAAAAGAGCTCATGCTTTTTTGGTGGTTCATTGCACCCCTTTTTTGTCACATAAAGACTTGCTTTATGTTAGAAAAATAGTTCCATTAAACATGAAGAAATGTCATCCCATTCTCCAGTGTTTCCCGCAAATAATAAGTTGGTATCTGTCTGAAATAGGAAGAATGTAGAAGATGCCATTGGAATGTAAAGCTTTGGAGTTGCAACTCAAAACAACCTAACTAAACAGCTGTGATGCTAAAATATATTGTAACCACATCACAAAAGCTTACTACTAAGGAAAAAAAAAAATTCCTTTCAGTTCAGAATTTGGAGTAATTTTAACACTCCATAATGCAATATCTTTTAACACTCAAATCTTACTTTGAAAACTAGCAAGCTTGAAATTGAAGCGCCAAATTCAAAAAATGAGCTCTAAGTTTATTTGAGGCATTTCATCGAACACCGTTATACAATATATAAAGATGGAAATAATATCAGCCAAAAATGATAGTATAAAATCACATATATAAGAGAGATGGAGTAAATTTAAAAATTTGTATACTCTCAAGCCCAAGTTTACAAAATTACAGAAAGTAAATATAAACTTACAGTGTGGAGATTGATCCAAAAGAAAAAGAAAAGAATGGCAGT
Organism: Rosa lucieae; assembly: GCA_024704745.1. Lineage (NCBI taxonomy): Eukaryota > Viridiplantae > Streptophyta > Magnoliopsida > Rosales > Rosaceae > Rosa > Rosa lucieae. The sequence goes on from CM045492.1 coordinate 3,053,579, forward strand.
AGAATCTTTTCGAATCAGACTCGAGATTTGCCAAATGGCCCAAATCTCCCATGGGACAGGGACTCTGGGAGTATATATTTATAAATATTGGGGTCACGTGTTGTGCTGGGTGCACGTGAGAATCCAGCGCCGTCCGACTTGTCGTCAAAGAAAACGACACACACTGAGACACTGCCTTTCCTTTCGCCTTTGACCCACTCCACGTTTTTTTCTCTTTTGGTCCGGACCGATTTGATTGGTAGGCTAATGACAACGTCCACTCAGTATGTACAATATGATAATTAGGGTAATGAGATAATGTTAACCAAGAGTAATGGGCTATTATAAGAGCAAGTCCAGTGGTCCCAATTTGGCCGGGTAAAAGCATGGAATGATGATGTGGTGATCGAGCATGACAGTTTTTGCAACTCTACCAGTCTAATTTTAGTTAGGCAAACTTTGGCTTTCCTTGACTAAGGCTAAGAAAAATTCCAAGCCCATGACATTTTTCTTGCCCAGGCTTGGCCGGCTGCCAACTCGGCCCGCAATAGAACATGGTTGACGTCATATGGTGACGCGCAGAGAGAGACGCGGAAGAGGCATAACTTGAAGAGCACGGACGAATGGGGGAGCGCCATGTGACCGACGCGTCTGCTTCTGTTTTTTGTCGCGTAGCGACAATGAATGTTGCATTGTGGGTGCACATGGCTCACACCCGTTGGCTGGTTTGGGAATTTGAACCCAACGGTCAACACATCTGGACCGTGGATTGAACAGTAAAAGCAGATCTGACAGCTAGGGAATTAATATGTGTACCTACATGTGCATTTACAAACATAATTAGCTCTAATGAGCTACGCTCATGGTACCGCCAGAGGTACAGACTCCCACCAAAGGAGTGACCTAAGGATACACAGCCAGGCTAGCTACCGCCCGAGCCTCGGATTGCCCCCAGATCACCGCAGACGGGCGCCATGCCAAGATGGCATCAGAAGCTCCTAACGCTGGAAATCGAAGCACATCAGTCCTACATCGAAAACAAGGAGAAGATCAGTCTTCTCCTTATCTATAAAAGGTTCTCTCATCTCTCCTAATTAATTACTCATTTATTGTTAAGCTGTCTATATGCATCGACTGAATTAGGCATCGGAGAAGTGAAGACCGCCCAACGCGGTCTCCCTCTGACGCCCTGTCTTTCATTTGACAGCTAGCGAAGATCATCAAGTCCTCAGAGTAGCGGTCCGCCCATCGGACCCGCGTTGAACGAAGGTTAAGCTACCGCCGGACTTTGAGCATTAACATTGGCGCCGTCTGTGGGAATCCTTGAACAAAAGGTCATCCCACCACAATTAACATGACTAATGGTAGCGGGGGAAACGCTGAAGAGTAGGCGGACCAATCTGCCGTTCCCCAACCCACTAACCCAGCAGTAGGTATTAACTGTGCACTATTCAGCACCCCAGCCAACCCCGGCGGTGAGGCAAATCTAAGTAGCAGCCGCCCACTGGGCCAAGATCTCACCGCTCTGTAAGAGCTGGCATTGGCGGACCTTCACAAGGCAAACAGAGAGCGTGAAGAGGAGCGCAGAGAGAAGGCCGAGGCCCAAAAACAAGTGGCTACGCTGATGTCACGTTTTGATGAACTAAAGAGGACACTGGATGCAAACGCCAACCTAGCGCAGAGCGAGCAATCACGAAGCACCAGGCGTAGCAGGCCCAACACTGGCACGTTGGTACCAAGACCAATTGTACAGATGCAGGTACCGCTGAACCCACCTGAACTATCGGGGATGGGACCACCGCCCGCCCCCCAGCTAATGTTGAAGCAGGAGGCTGAGTCACTGCCGCACACCAACCGCTCAGAAGCTAGGGTAAGGACTGAGGGCAATCCGCCTGCCCCAGGGTGCAGACAGGTTCAGCGGAATATCCAGGCAGATCCCGCAGGCAATGCAACAACCCAAATACTGGAAAGGATGTAACAACTGGAGCAGAGATTAATCCGGGCGGAGTCGGGCACCCCACCGCCAACTCCAAATCCGCTTTTCGAGTCCAGACCAGGACCATTCACCGCTGCGATTCTGTAGGCTATCAGACCAGTGTACGCAAAAACCCCAAAGATGTCACATTACAGCGGCATGTCTGACCTCTTCATCCATATGGACACCTTCAAGAAGGTCACCAACAACAAGGGATTTGACGACGCCACCCTGTGCCACTTGTTCAGCGAAACGTTGGACGGTGAGGCAATGAACTGGTTCTTCAAATGTCCTCCGGGATCCATGGACTCATTCCACGCGCTATCACACGTCTTCCTTTCTCGGTTCATCTTATTGTCCGCCGGACATCACAACACAAGTAAGCTGTTCAGCGTTAGGCAAGGGACAGACGAATCACTGATGGCATTCGTCACAAGATGGCGGGCGGCAGCATCTCAGTGCCGCAATCTAGACAAAGCAATGGCATCAGTGGCTTTCAAACAGGGACTCCTCAAGGGGCCATTCCTTTATCACCTCAAGTACAATCATCCAAATGCGGTGTATGACCATGTCATGAGTGAAGCGGTCATTCATGCCCAAGCAGAATTCATCACATATGGAGAAACCCCACCGCCACCAGCAACACCAACAAAGTTAACACAACCCTCCTCCAGTCATCAGGAGACCGCTAGCAAGACCCCTGCTGCGTCGCCAATTGACAAGAAGAGGGAGTGGCAACAGGGCCGCTACTAGAACAAGTGGCAAAAGGACCAACACTACAACAAGGGCAACCACCCGTCCCATAGGGATAACCGCAACAAGCAAACAGAATCCACTCAGCGGTATGCAGTGTTTACAGTCCTCACAGCCTCGTATGAGGAAATATACAATCAGTGCAAGGATCAGATCCCACCACCACCCCGGGGAAGATACCCAAAAAGGGGAAAACCAAGAAACACCGGCAGGTAGTATAAATACCACGAGGACAGCGGTCATAATACCAACAGCTGGAATGCTCTCAAAAAGGCCATTGAGACCTTGTACCTTGACGGTAAGATGGAGCAATTCAAGGTGCGCCAACCGCCACCTGTGATAGCCAACGTTGAGCCCTTGGGCCTCATCAACACCATTGATGGCAGTGCTCTGATCATCAGCATGTCTCATAGGGCAAGGAAGTGCTATGTACGCGCTAATCACCCAAAAGAAGTCTGCAACATCCGCTACGAAAGATCCACCAAACTCCTAAAGTATGGTTGGGAGCCCATTACCTTCTCAGAGGAGGAGGAACGCGGAGTGCATTTACCCCATGACGACCCATTCTTGGTCGACGCCATTCTCCACAGATGGTCAGTGGGGAGAATCCTGGTGGATAGCGGGTCCGTTGTCAAAGTCATATTCAGCGGTTGCTACAACCACCTCAAGCGGAATAGGAAACTACTCCAGGATCATGAGCCATTGCTCAGCTTCTCCGGTGACGTCACGCAACCGTTGGGTTCTGACTACATGTGGCTGACCATAGGCACTAGCCCATGTATGGCGGAGATACATACAGAGTTCATAATTGTCGATTGTCTCAGCTCGTATAATGCCATCATTGGCCGACCGGCACTCAACAAGCTCAAATGGATCATCGCCAGGTACATGCTTCTCATGAAGTTCCCCACACCCAACGGCACGGGCTGTGTAAGGGGAAGTCAGCAGTTGGCACGAGAATGTTATTCAACGACTATAGCACGGTTAACGCTCCGCTATGAATTCCTGACAGTGGGAAACCAGGCACTGCCGCCGAATATCTTCGAGGACCCTAGGGATGACGAGAAGAAGTATGTAAAAAAGGAGCCAGTTAACCCAGAAACATCGTTGAAGGTTGTCTGCATCTCAGACGAGCACCCTGAATGGACAGTCCGCATAGGCGCCCAATTAGACCCAGAGGTAGCGGCGGAACTCACTCAATTCCTATGTGACAATGCTGCCGTCTTTGCATGGTCATACGCAGACATGCCAGGTATCTCCCTGGAAATCATCCCGCATAAGTTGAGCATCAAACCGTCCTTCTATCCTATCAAACAGAAGCGGAAGGCCTTTGATGAAGAAAAGTACCGTGCAATTGGAGAGGAAGTTGCCAAGCTCCAGGGCATTGGGTTCATCCGCCAAGTCATCTATCCCCAGTGGATTTCCAACCTGGTTATGGTCAAGAAACCCAGCTGAAAGTGGCGGATGTGTGTCGACTTCAAAAATCTTAACAAGGCATGCCCAAAGGATAGTTTCCCGCTACCCCGCATTGATCAACTGGTTGACGCAACCGCCGGACATGAGCTCCTTAGCATGATGGACGCTTTTTCAGGCTATAATCAGATCAAGATGCATCCCAGCGACAGGGAATGCACCACTTTCACCACCGATAAGGGCCTATACTGCTACAATTTATGTATTTCGGTCTGAAGAACGCCGGCGCAACTTATCAACGATTGATGAATGCCATGTTCGTGGAACATCTCAGAAAAATAATCGAGTTCTACGTGGACGACATGTTGGTCAAGAGCATAAAAGCCAGCGGACATGTGGCAAACCTCAGAATCATAATAACCATTCTCTTGGCCCATGGTATGCGCCTCAACCCAGAAAAATATTTCTTTGGCGTCACCGCCAGCAAGTTTCTGGGTTACATCGTCAGCGAACGAGGCATTGAGGCTAACCCGGACAAGGTACAAGCCATCCTCGACATGAATAACCCTGAGTGGAAGATACACATCCAGAGCCTCTAGGGCAAGTTAACCGCCTTTTCTCGATTCATCTCCAGACTCATTGACAAGTGTGCCCCATTTTTCAAAGTCCTCAAAACTACTCACAAGAAAGTCATCAACTGGAACCCAGAGTGTCAGGCGGCGTTCCAGGGCTTGAAAGAATACCTGGCGGTAGTCCCACTCCTTTCCATTCCTATACATATACCTAGAGGTATCGGTATCAGCGGTAAGCTGGGCCATTGTCTGGGGTGAAGGCCAGGAGGAACTCCCAGTGTTCTTTGCCGGTAGAGGCATGAACAGAGCAGAAACAAGATACCCTCCCTTAGAGCAACTTGCTCTCGCACTCATCGTTGCCGCCAGATTCCTCCGCTAGTACTTTTAGGCCCACACAATCCATGTATTAACCAGTCAACCGCTGAGACTGGTAATGCAGAACCCTGAGCACTCAGGTTGCCTCAGCAAGTGGGCCATTAAGCTCAGCGAGTTCGACATTGATTACAAACTAAGAACCGCCATGAAGGGCCAGGCTGTGGCAGACTTCATTGCTGAACTCACCGAGTGTCAACTCAAACCCAGCAGGGAGAGAGAACCCGGAATGGAGATGGTGATATCTGAAGAGTCGGCTCCCCAGTAGTCAGATTGGAACCTGCATATGGACGGCTCTGCTAGCGCCAAGGCCAGCGGCGCCGGAGTCATCTTAACAGGACCTGGGGGGCTAAACACGGAATACGCGTTGAAATTCAACTTCAAAGCTTCCAACAACATGGCGGAGTATGAAGTACTCATCGCCGGCCTACTCCTCGCCATCGACTAGGGGGCCGACAGTGTCAACATCTTCAGCGACTCTCAATTAGTCGTTAACTAGGTCAACGACAGCTTCCAGGCGAAGGACCAACAGTTAGCGGCATACTTGGGGTACGTCAAGACACTGCTAATAAAATTCAAATTTCACACCATCACACAGATCCCCAGGGAAAAGAACGCCAAGGCTGATTCACTGGCAAGACTGGCAACCACTCAGCCACATCAAAGTCCAGCGGACACAAGAGTGGAGTGTCTTGACAGGCCAAGTATTATAAAAACCCTGGCGGAGATCTTCAACATTGAGGTCAATCCTAGCTGGATGGACGAGATTATCGAGTACAAGCGCAACGGGACATTGCCAGAGGACAAAGTCAAAGTGCGACAGCTCAAGCAGAGGGCAACTCGGTACAACATCCAGAATGGCAAGCTTTACCGCTAGGGATTCACCCATCCCAACCTCAGTTGTTTGACCCCAGAAGAGGGAAAGGTCGTGTTGGCAATGATACACAGCAGAGAATGTGGAAACCACTCGGGCTCCAGATCCTTGGCTAATCTCACAATGCGACAAGGCTACTTTTGGCCTACACTCGGTGATGACGCCCGGCGGATATCGAGATCTTGCCATAAATGCCAACAATATGCTGATCTCCCACATGCACCGGCGGAACCACTGTCAATCATCATCGGTCCATGGGTTCACTCAACGTAGGGCCTGGACTTGATGGGAAAATTCCAAACTGCCAAAGGCCAGTTCAAATACATCATTGTTGCTATCAACTACAACAGCAAGTGGATAGAGGCAGAGCCACTGACGGTAATAACTACCGCCAAGGTAATTCACTTCCTCTGGAAGAACATCTGCTGCCGCTATGGTGTCCCACATACAATCATTACAGACAATGGCACACAGTTCAACAACAAGGAGCTCATATCTTTCGCCGCCAACCTTGGCACCAAAATGAGTTTTCATCTGTCGCTCACCCCCAAACCAACTGCCAGGTCGAAGTAGCAAACAAGATAATCAAGAAGCTGCTAAAAAAGAAACTCGACAATGCCAAGGGTTTATGGGCGGAGAAGCTTCCGGAAGTTCTATGGGCCATCAGGACGACCCCAACTTCCTCCACTGGCAAAACTCTTTTTTGTATGATGTTCGGAACTGAGGCTGTCCTACCTGTCGAGGTAACCCAACCTACTGCTAGGGTCGAAGGCTACTACCCAGAGACCAACAGCGACGGTGTCAACCTTGACAAAGTCCTCTTAGAGGAAAGACGACACAAGGCCCATTTGTACAATCTGCAAAACAAGCAGTGGATATCGTGTTTCTACAACACCAGGGTCAAAGCCCGAAACCTCAAATTGGGGGACTGGGTAATGAAGGAAGTAATTCCACCGCCAACAAAACTCTGCCCAACTTGGGAAGGTCCATACAAAATTGTGGAAGTCATTAGCCCCAGCACCTTCTACTTAATGGACAAGGCTGGTGTCACAACGACCCACCTTTGGAATACCGAACATCTTCGGTATTACTACAAATAGTCATGCCGCTACCCAAGAGCATATTGACTTAGCTAAATTTTTGTTCAACATTTAGCTAAGAGAAGCTACCCAACGGGTACTACCCCGTTTTGTAAAACTCTGATCAGTCAGCTATCAATGAAACGAGGAATTATTCAAACCATTATTACCAAGTCTAGCACTGAGATCAACTGGCAACGCCAACAATAGTCAGCTGACCACGTCCGCTACATCGTGCACTTGGACTAATCTTAATTCCTTTAATGTTTCATTGATTGACAAAAGAAAACTCAAATCAAAACTCTAGCGGTACAGGCATATCATGACAAAACAAAATTTCCAAATGTCACTTCATATACGTAGGGCTGGGACTCCCCACCCAAAAATATTCATTACATAAAAAAATTACGCCTGAGCGGCTACAAAAAAAAAGGGGGGGAGCTCAACATCAATTTCAAAGGTTGGCACGACTGCCATCAGCGTCTTCACCTTTGGCATGCGGCAGCAGATATAGCGGCTTGTTTGGTCAGACTCTCAAGCGGTGGGATTGAGAGTCTCTATAGTGCCATCTGCCAGGGTATGGGCAGCCAAAAATCCAGCACGAGACACCTCCGACTGAGTGGGAGGAGGGGTCCGCTGAGAACCATCCGCCGGAAGCTCGCTGCTTTCCCCACTACCCGAGCAAGCACCGTCAACCTGAGTGGGGGCTGTACCCTTCGCCGGCGGAGCATTCTTAGCTGGCTGCACGGCGGGCATGGACGCCTTCGCCCAATCAATGGGGCCCTTTTGCCTTGGCATCTCCACATTGGCAATGGCACCAGCCTTCGCTGCCTCCGTCAGCGCCTTCTTATATTCCGCCGACTGCTTGAATGCCTCCACAGCGGCGGCCGCAGCACGACTTCCCTCAGCTCCCAGGCGAGCGACTTCACCCTCCAACCTCTTCACCTCGGCCAGTCTGGCGGCAGCCTGATCTTGCAGCAGGGACATATCTTGCTCCGGCTTGGAGACATGATTATTCAGCTCCAGGTCCCGCTCAACGGCGACTGCCAACTTGCCACGGGCATCCGCTGCATCACAGTCAGCCTTGGTCAGGCGCCGCTCCACGTCCGCCAGCCTGTCTTGGGCCTCCCCTAGCTCCCTCTGAAGACCCGTCACCTCCTCCTTGAGCTCCCACTCGACCCGAGGCTATTTCGATGCCTCCAGGAACATCTCGTACAGTTCAACAGAGAGATGCCCAAAGGCCGTGCTGAAGGGCAATTGGTCAACGGCGGTTAAGCGTACAATCCCCTCCAGGCCGCCGAACCCAAGCCACTCACAGAGGTGGTAAAGAAACTCCCGCTCACCGTCATTCAAGAACTCGGCGTACGCGGCGAAAGAGTCCAGGTCGCTGGCGGGCCCCTCTCTCTCCGCATCCACGGGAGCCTTGAGTGGAGCCTGTCGTGCCCTCTTCTGCTGGCGGGCCCTAATGGTTTCCACATCATCCTCCTCTTCCCTGCCAGAGTCATTTTGACGGCGCTTTCGCTGAAGCACCAGTGTGCTTCCAGTGGGAGCAGGCCTCGATCCCTCAGCGGCGGCTCCAACCCCTCAATGTTGACGGTTTCCGCCGGCTGCACTGTTTTCTCCTTGTGTACCCCACGCCGGGTGGCAGGCATCCTCTCTTTCAGTGGCACAGCCCCACTAGCCATACCAATCCCCGCCCAAACGACGGGCGAGCCGTCGCTACCAAGATGAGAGTGGTGCGGCATAGGTAGCACCACGGGAACCTCAGACTGACTTAGCGCCAGTGTTTCCGGATCAACAACTGTCTGCTGAGCCGCCAGCCCGGAGGAGTACATGCTCGCCAAAAAATTATCGATCTCATCACGATCCATGGCTTTAGCAAAGGCGTCCCGGCTTGCTTTGTTACTCGGCGGAGTTTCTAAAAAAAAAAAACAACGACTTAGCCTGGGGCAAACTTAACTAAGGCATATTGTGGCGGAAATTGCTTTCCAACGGCACGAGTCAATTGTTGATCAACCAACAACTCCCAACCAGTGAGAAGGTGACGGTCTAGAAGATTGCGATTCCGCCAACAGGCTCTGATATGTGCCACGCGACACTCTTCTTCACGAGTCAGGTTATAGTGCAGGCCCGATACAAAAAAAAGTGAAGTAACCGTTAGTACAAGCTACAAGGACTCATAATAAAAATCACCAACGTCGGTTCCCCCTCATTGGATCTCGCTTGGTATTCCCACCCCGCCGTAGCAATATAGAAGGTACGCCGCCAATAGGACATGGAATCCTTCATGTTTTCAACAAGCTTGAGCGCCCCCTGGCGGCGACTCAAGTTCACCTGCCCTCGGCAACCTTGGCGCTTCACGTACACTAGATCGTAGAAGTGTAACACCTCAGCCACAATTGGCCCCTCACAACCGGACAAGTGCCATAACGAGTTCAGAGCCATCATCAACTGCCGCATGTTGGGACAAATTTGCCCAAAGGCGAGGCCAAACTCGCACACCAGAATTTGGAGATTTGACAATAGCGGAAACGACACTCCTTGGCAGAAGATCGCCTCGTGCACGGCGGCACACCCCGCTGGCAGGATTGAAGCCTTTTCATCGGAAGTCAGCGGGCGTAACTTCACTACACTTGGCAACCGAAATATCGCTTCAACCGGTTGACGACAGCAACGGTCATCGACCCTCCCGCTTCATCGACAGGTGTGCCGTCACGGCGGACCCACGCTGACTCAGTATCCTCCCCATCCAACTCTCCCCCGTCAGAGAAGCCGCTAGCAGCACTATTACTCGCTAACCGCTCCTCACGCCTATTTCGGGCAACGACAGCCTCCCCCGCCCTAGAACTCTCTGAACGCGAAGCACGACCCATAGCTACTTCCCAGGGTATGGTTTGTAGCGGCTCGATCTCTAGCAGTTCTGGCAGTGAGGTTCCTGCACGGGCAGAAGGACGCAACGAGTCAATAAAAATTCTATCCGCCACTCTGAACGACACGTCAGACCCGGAGTCCTCACTGCTTGAAATTTCTACGACGTTAGCCATCCCAAACCCTAAAACCCAAATCAGTCAGTTCACACAAAATCTAACCCATCCCTATGTCAGTTGCATCAAAGAACATCAAGAAACAATTACCCAGAAATTCCAAAACAGGAACAAAACGCACACTCAACCCAAATTCGACCATCTAGCAAATCCCTAAACACCACCTCTCTGCCAAACACCATAAACCTACCCCCAAACTCCACTTTGCACCCTCGGAACACACCGGGGCAGAACAAGTCATACCCCAAAACAAAAACAACAAGACCTAGAAACTGGCAGTAAACAACACAGATCCAATGAAACAGGAGTGGAATTCGAGATACCAACGTCAACACAAACTCTGGTCTGATCGAGAGCGCTTGTCTTCACCGGTGAAGATTTCGTCCCCCCAGGTTCGATAACTCCACAGAATCGTGGTAGTCCTCTTTACAAATCCCAGACGAACAGAGCTTGAAGACAACGACTCCGGTTTGAAGTTTTCGCAAAAGTGTCAAATCTCGCTAGGTTCCCCCCTTTTTTATGTCAACGTTAGAGAATTCTAGGCCGTTCGCTAAAAAATGACATTACACACCAGCCGTACACGTGTCCCACGTTTGCACTTACTCTCCGGATTAATCAAGGCGACGCCTCGGTTACAAAATCCATAATTACTCTCATTAATGGCGAGAAGACGGGTAGCCTGAGGAGGCACACCTCCACACGCTAACCCTTTAGAAGCCAGCCACGTATCGACCACCTTCAGACGAAGCGTCCAGTGGAAGTAACTGGCAGAAGGGAAGATTACCAAATGGACGAAGTCTCCGCTAAGCGAAACAAACTCCGCTTGCCGAACTTCTCCCTTGTCACCTTCCAAGGGATGAAGTCTCCGCTAAGCGAAACTCCACTAGCGGAACTTCTCCCTTGTCACCTTCCAAGGGACGAAGTCTCCGCTAAGCGAAACTCCGCTAGCGGAACTTCTCCCTTATCACCCCTCAAGTGAGGCAGCTTCTGCCACCCGACATACCTCAGGCGGAACTCCCTTCCCATCTCGCAAACTGCGTACTTTGCTGAGCACAACACCGCTCACTAAGATACTCCAAGCACGTCCCCGCGACGCTGCTTCCTGCTTACTGCCAGCAGGGGGATTTCCGCCAGCGGCATCTCCCGAGGCAACGGCTTATTCTGACGACGACCGCCACAAGGCCTTATAGTCAGATTACGTCCCTCCGGGACATGGGGACTTGTCAACAGTCTACGACGGCCCTGATCAGGCACGTTGACCCCCGTCACTTGGGTACTAAAGATTGGGCTAGCCCACACCCTTTGCTCCGTGCAGCTCCCCCTCAACAAATAATTTACCGACCATCCGGAGGTCCATCTTAGCTGGGGAGTGGGGGACTCCCTGGGGGGCCTAGCAGGGGCCCACCTGAAAGGGTATAAAGCGTTCGCTCAGTAAATCCATGGTCGACAACGCACTGACGCTAATTATGCTGTTGCAAGTCTAGCGGAAGGTAACGCTTCAAACCGCTGAGCAACTCCCCAACCAAGATTGCCCTCCTTGATTGGGGACTTGGGGGACTTGTACCTACATGTGCATTTGCAAGTATAATTAGCTATAATGAGCTACGCTCATGGTACCGCCAGAGGTACAGACTCCCACCAAAGGAGTGATCTACGGATACACAGCCAGGCGAGCTACCACCCGAGCCTCGGATTGCCCCCAGATCACCGCCGACGCGCCGCCGCGCGCCTTGCCAAGATGGCATCAGAAGCTCCTAATGCTGGGAATCGAAGCACATCAGTCCCACATCCAAAACAAGGAGAAGATCAGCCTTCTCCTCATCTATAAAAGGTTCTCTCCTCTCTCCTCATTAATTACGCATTTACTACTCATTTATTGTTAAGCTGTCTATATGCATCGACTGACTTAGGCATCGGAAAAGTGAAGACCGCCCAACGCGGTCTCCCTCTGACGCCCTGTCTTTCATTTGACAGCTAGCGAAGATCATCAAGTCCTCAGAGTAGCGGTCTGCCCACCGGATCCGCGTTGAACGAAGGTTCAGCTACTGCCGGACTTTGAGCATTAACAATATGAATGTAATATAGCCAACGGTAAGAAACGGGCAGGAAAAAATTTGTAAAAAATTCTAAAAAACATACAAAAAATTTCTCTATAAATACCTACAATTTTTTCAAACATCTCACACCCAAAATACTAGATTTCATAGTTACTCCTTCCTCCTCTTCATATAGCTCTCATCATCCATATTTTTCATTATCCACTATGGCCGAACAAAGGGGAGACACATGTCCAGTGGCCAGACAAGAGGGAGATCAAAATGAAGATGACAATACCCAAGACAAAAGGAGATGGACGGATGAGGAAGATGTTCAATTGTGCAAGTCTTGGAAAGTTGTAAGCCAATGTTCGGCTGTGGGCACAAATCAGGAAAAAAATGACTTACGGTTGCGGGTGAAGCGACACTTTGAGGCAAATTTGCCCAAGAGCCGATCAGCCCAATCTTTGCAGGGAAGGTGGAAAATTTTGAAGGTTGAACTCTTTGAGTGGCATTGTGCATTAAGGCAAGCGAAAAATTGGTACAAGAGTGGTTCAAATGCAATTGATGAGGTATGTATTTGTTGATAAATCATTTAATTTGTTGATACATTATAGTAAAATTTACATGATAAATAATGTAGTAGTTATAATATCTTTTTAATTGTAATAATGGTTTTTCGTTATAATTAAAATAATTAGTTGAAAAATAATGATGTAATTACAACGATATTTATATTTGTACTTATTGATTTTTATTGTAAAACTATGAGATACATTCTTATTAAAATTATGACCTTTATATTTTTTGATAAATCATTTAATTTGTTGATACATTATAGTAAAATATGTCTTGATAAATAATGTAGTAATTATAATATCGTTTTAATTGTAATAATTGTTTTTCGTTATAATTAAAATAATTAGTTAATAAAAAATGATGTAATTACAACGATATTTATATTTGTACTTATTGATTTTTATTGTAAAACGATGAGATACTTTCCATCATGAAAATTATGACCTTTATAAAATTATGACCTTTATATTTGTACTTATTGTTTTTTTTTAATTACGTAGCAAGATGAAGCACAGAAATTGTGGCATGCAGGGATGAAGAGAAAAACTGGGAAGGCCAAAAGACACAATTTTCAGAGCTTTGATAGTTACGCTACTGTGGAGGGCTTTGCACAATTTAAAGACATCCCTAGCCATACATCCGGAGGAACATCAAATGAAGGAAATCAACATATGCGCACACAACCAATTCTTGGAAATTCTCCCATCAACTTGGACATGGATGTAGATGAGGTAATTGCAGGTGAAACTGCAGATCCTAATGTGAGGCCTCAAGGAAGGAAGGCTGCAAAAGAAGCAATACGGAAAGGAAAGAAGGCAGCGAAAGATCAAAGTCGTTTGTCAAGCACTCTCGAGAGTATAGCGAACAACCAAATAGAGGCAACTGCGGGAAAGAAAAAACTCGATGACGAATTTGCTCGAAGTCTCCAAGAGGAAGAGAAAAGGGCATGTATCCTCTTGCAAATCGAAATGCGAAAAGAGCAACTCCTATTTCAAGAAAGGCAAGATCGAATTAAAGAGAGGGAAGAGCGAAATAAAGAGAGGGAAGAGTGTATTATGGAGATTGATACAAGTAAAATGAAGCCAAATAAAAAACGTTATTGGTCAAGAAAACAAAAGAAGATAGCGGAGAAAGAAGATCTTGACAAGCAGCTGCCACCTTCTATGAGTGGATACTGTCCGCAACCCAATTTTGATGGTGCATTCCCACAACCAAATTTTTGGTGGTGCATACCTACAACCTCCTTACCCCGGTGCATACCCACAACCACCTTACCCCGGTGCATACCCACAACCACCTTGCCCCGATGAATTCCCACCACCTCCCTTAACCGGTGGATTCCCACCACCTCCCTTCACCGGTGGATTCCCACAACCCCCTTACCTCGGTGGATACTATCCGCAACCACCTTACCCCGGGGGATATCCTACGCAACCACAATTTTCACTTTTCTCTACGGGTGATTTCACCAACCCTAACCCTAATGATGACCCTTCAAACGCAAATTGGATTCCTACAGAGGATGAGGATTATGATTATGATTTGAATAATTAGGTGATTATGCATGTTGTTAATTGTATTGTACTTATTCCTAGTTTTTCATTTATGTAAGTGACTATTTAATGAAATAAAAGTTGTATTTGAAAATTCCTCTTATTAAAGCACATTCCTCTTATCAAAATCATAGCACCTAATAAACATAATACAAACCAAATTAAAATCACACTGACATAAAAAACATAGACATTAGCCAAATTAAAAGCACACCAACTTCCCAAAACATAATACAAGCTAAATTCAAAGCACACAAACATAACAAAACATAGATATTAGCCAATTATTACAAAAAATCTATATTATGATCTAGATCTCCATGTTGCCTTGAACGTTCCAGAAATGCTCTATCAAATCTTCTTGAAGGTTTGAGTGACTGTTTGCACTTCTAATGGCATCATATCGATCCATGAATCTGTTGAAGTAATAACCATCTCTACCAACAGGATCGAAGTCATCACCGGTCGGTCCTTCCCAAACCTGGGCCTCATATTGTTATCCTCTTCTTCATCGGACTCCAAATCCTCATCGCTGTCATCTGGTCTTTCATCCTCGATTATCATGTTGTGTAATATAATATAAGTCAATATGATGTATCGAAGGTCTTCTCTAGCCTAGCCACGAGCCGCTCCTCGAACAATACTAAAGCGCGTCTGTAAAATTTCGAAACATCTTTCCACATCCTTCATGTACCCCTCTTGAGCCTGGGAAAACTTCAAATCCTTAGGTCGTGTAGGCCTTGGAATTGATTTCACGAAAGTCGCCTATTGCGAATAGATACCATCAGCGAGATAGTACCCTAAATTATGAATCCTGTTATTCACTTGAAATTGGATCTTAGGGGCTCGACCTGTAGTGAGCTCGTCAAACAACGGGGACTTAGCAAGGACGTTGGGGTTGTTGTATGATCCAGGCATTCCAAAGAAGGCATGCCATATCCATGTGTCATAAGAAGCGACTGCTTCGAGGATGATAGTGGGCACATGTTTTCGACCGCTGTATTCTCCAGCCCGACCTGTTGGGCAATTCTTCCATTATCAGTGTATACAGTCGATGCTTCCAATCATCCCAGGAAAGCCTCTTCTCTCAGTTTTGACGAGAAGTCTTCTGAGGTCGGTAGGAGTAGGAGCCCAGAGGTATTCTTCCGAGTACAGATTAACGATTCCTCTTGTAAATCGTTTCAGAGCCTTAATGGCGGTAGATTTCCCCATCCGACAATACTCAACGCATTGATCTGCCCCGACACCATAAGCAAGCATTCTTAAGGAACATGTTACCTTATGCTGGGGAAGTAGTCCGACTTTCTTTGCAGCATCTGATTTCTGGACAAAGTACTGGCATAGCGACAAAGGTCACTGGAGATGCGGTTGAAAACATTGTGACTTATCCTGTACCGTGTCCGGAATACCTTTTCACTGAAAACTGGACGCTCCACAAAGTAATCTTCCATCATGTTTTTCCCTCTTGATTCCCTAAATAGCTCCTCATTCGGTGCACGCCCCGGTTGAGAACCCCGTCGTCGTGATCTGGAGGAAGCTTCAGCTTCAGCGACTGCTGCTACCACAAGAGCATTAGTCGTACACAGCTCTTCATGATCTTCATCTCGAGATTGTCGATACTTAGCCCACAATCTCTTCATTGAAATGAGGGAATGAGAGAAAATGTGTTGGATATAGAGATATGAAAAAGAAGGAGATTTGTGAATATCAGCTTGTGAGGAATGGTGTGCTGCCTCTTGCTCTATTTATTTACAATTTTCACATAAAACGTGATCATACTTCGAGGACACGTGTCCACTCCTGGTTCGACGTAATCTGATCTGAAATCTTATATAAGATTACATCAACAATAACCGTTAGATTGAATAGTATGCAAATGATCTGGTCCGTTCAAAGATGTCGGTGGTTATTTCAAGCGTTTCAAAAAAATGTCGGTGGTGCCTTCACTCATTTCAAGGAAAATTGTCGGTGGTGCCTTCACTCATTTCATGAAAAATTGTCGGTGGTGCCTTCACTCATTTCAAGATAAATTGTCAGTGACTCATAATTTGTCCACCGAAAATATTTTTGAAAAAATAAAATTGCATAATTATGACATTAACTATCCATAAATCTCCATTATTAGCATCAAATATATTTTATTTAAAAAAAAACCAAAAAAAAATTCAATGAACAGTAAAATAGATTAAAACTCAATGAACAGTGAAACGATGGACAGTGCCACGATGAACAGTCTTGACCGGTCAAGAAAAAAACTGGTGGAAACCCATGTCCAATGGCAGTAAACAGTAACTTGACTGGTCGAATTCTTGATTTTTCGACCTTGACATTTCTTGACTACAGGTCACTTGCTCTTTACTTGCTCTAAGAGCAAGTTCACTGAGCTATGTTTTGCCCGGGCACCACGTCATTTGGCAGTTTGGGACACCAAATTTTCACTATTCCTCCTTCCACCGGATCTGGGGCAAGAGCACAGTGGACGGCCCAGGATAGCAGCTCGGGTAGGAGGGTGACTAAGCCGGTGACCCAGGTTACCACGCTGGCCCAAAAAGCAGAGGAGAGGGGAGACGCGCCGACAAGCTGGAATGGCTCCCAGTCGCTTGTCACGTAGCGTCGACAAGCGTGCAGGAGCGTGTGAGCCAATTTTATGGCATTTAGTGGCATGCCGCTGGAGACGTGGCAGGTAGCTGTTGGCTGTGCATGGGAATTTGAATGCAATGGTCCGCATATCTGGACTGTTGCTTATGATAATTGAAGGGATCGGACGGTGGATAGTTATGGACCTATAATTCCCGGTTTGCAGAGGTAAAAAAAAAAAAAAAAAAAAATTTCTTTGTAACCGTTAGATTACAACGGTAACAAAAAAAAAAAATAAAACAAAAATTTCCTATAAATACCTCACCTCCTATTTTACTTCTCACACCAAAAATATCATCTTTCTTCCTCAAATTTTTTTGTTCCTTCTCCTTATATCTTTCATCTTTCGAAATTGTTTGATTTCAATATGAGCGTATGAGGCAATATGATTGTCGAACCAGTAGGAGATCCAAGCATTGACGGGACAAGTTGGCAGACTAATGAAGACATTCAATTGTGCAAGTCTTGGAGGGTTGTTAGCCAAGATTCGGCAAAGGGTACGGACTGCATAAAAGATGATCTATGGATAGATGTACGCCAACACTATGCCGAAAATTGGGATGGATATGTGCGATCAATTCAAGCTTTTCAAGGGAGGTGGAAAAACCTTGAAAGTCGAACTTTATTCTTGGCATTGTGCGTTAAGGCAAGCGAAAAGTTGGTACAAGAGTGGTGCGAATATGATTGATGAGATATGAATTTGTAGTGTAACACGAATATTAATTTTTATGATTCTTTTAGTGTATATTAAAATTTAATTAGTTGATACATCTTACTTTAAATTATTGGTTGAAATATTTTGTTGATAATTATACTTTAAATTATTAGTTGAATTATTAAAATTTAGTTGATAATTATACTTCAAATTAGTACTTCATAATCATACTTTAGAATTCAATTTATTTTAATTATACATTATACTCACCTTATACTTAAAGTTAGTAGGTGGATCTAAATAGTTGATACATTGTACCTCGTTTATATTTGTACTAATAGATTTATATTTTTTTGTTTAAATTAAATAGCGACTTCAAGCACAAGATTTGTGGAGAGCTGCGATGACCAAATTGAAAGGAAAACCAAAAAAAGGTGATTTTATTAGTTTAGAATGTTACGAGATTGTTAAGGGATTTCAACAATTTGGAGACATTCCAAACCATTCCTCTTCAGCTGGAGGAACCTCCAGGGGAGGAACTGAACGGATGCACACACAACAATCCGTTCCTGATTCTCATGTCCAGTTGGACATAGATACAGATGAGGTAAATGCCGATGCAACTCTCAATCCTTCGGTGAGGCCTCAAGGAAAGAAGGCTCCAATGAAGCTATTCGGAAAGGAAAGAAAGCATCTAATGATTCCACTCCTCTGACAGCCGCTGTGGAGACTATAGCAACTAACCAAACATCAATGCTGTCTGCCAAGGAGAAACGTGATGAGGAATATGCTCGACATCTCCGTGACCAACAACAACGAGATTTTATACGCTTGCAATTAGATATTCAAGAGAGGGAATTCAAAATTCAAGAGAGGGAATAGTGTATTATGGAGATGGGCACAAGTAAGATGACGCCAACCAAAAAGAATTACTATGAAAGAAAACAAAAAAAAATTGCGGAGAAAGAAGATGAAGATGCAACCCGTGGATCTAACATCCCACAACCACCATTCATCGGTGGATATTATCCACCACATCCTTTCCCCGGTGGCTATCCACAACCACCTTTCTCCGGTGGGTATTATCCACAATCTCATTTCCCCTGTGGTTTTCCACAACCAACATTCACCGGTGGCTTCCCACAAATACGATTCACCGGTGGCTATCCACAACCACCATTCACCGGTGGAGTCCTTTCCCCACCTTTCTCTTTGGGTGAATCCACCAACCCCAACTATATGGATGACCCCACAAACACAAATTGCATTCCTAATGAAGATGAAGATTAGGAAAATTAGGGAGTTATATATTTTAAATAAGGACTAAATACTGTTTAGTCCTTGAGTTTTTTACCATAAAACACTTCAGTCCCTGACCTTCTAATTTCACACGTTTAGTCCCTGTACTTCAAAATTTCAGACCAATAGGTCCTTGTTGTCTAAAAATAGCGGTGAAATGTCTATTATGCCCTTAGTTTTTTTTAAATAAATTTATTCCTTTCTCTTTTATTTATTTATTCTTTTTTTTTTTAACAGAAAGAAAGAAAGGAAAAAAAACAGAAAAAAATAAACAGAAAGAAAGAAAGGGAAAAAAAATCCTTTTCCAAAAATAAAAATAAAATAATTAATTAATTAAAAAAAATTTGAGGGCATAATAGACATTTCACCGCGACTTTTAGACTGCAAGGACCTATTGGTCTGAAATTTTAAAGTACATGGACTAAACGTGTGAAATTAGAAGGTTAGGGACTGAAGTGTTTTATGGTCAAAAGCTCAAGGACTAAACAGTATTTAGTCCTTTAAATAATTGTGTTGTTATGATTCCAATGCTTGGTTTTTCACTTATGTAATATTAGATTGATGAAATGAAAATTTATTTGAATAATACCCTTACAAATGAAAAGCTAAATGAAACCACACAAACATAATTAAAAACATAAAAACTAAATGAAAATCACACAAACATAATTAAAAACATAAAAACTAAATGAAAACACACATAAAAAGCAGATCTAGATACGCCTGTTGCCTTGAAATTTCCAAAAGTGTTGAATGAGGTCTTCCTGAAGGTTGGAGTGACTATGCTCAGATTTAACTTGTTGGTAGCGGTCCATGAATCCGTTCATATGATGAGCATCTCTACCAACAGGATCAAAGTCTCTACCGGTTGGTCCTTCCCATACCTCAGCAATCCTGGGCCTCATATTTGTTATCCTCTTCATCGTCGAACTCCAACTCATCATCACTATCTTCAGGTCGTTCATCCTCGACAATCATGTTGTATAATATAATACAAGTCAACACGATGTATCGAAGGTCCTTTTTATGCCACCCACGAGCAGCTCCTCTAATAATACCAAACCGTGACTGCAATATACCACAACATCTTTCTACATCCTTCCTATACCCCTCTCTAGCCTTTGCGAACTTGATTTCCTTGGGGCGTGTAGGATTTCGAACTATTTTCAAGAAAGTCGCCCATCGAGGATAAATCTCGTCAGCGAGATAGTACCCTAAACTGTGAAATCTGTTGTTAACTTGGAATTGGATCAGAGGTGCTCTACCGGCGGTAAGCTCATCAAACAACGGAGACTATGCCAAGACGTTAAGGTCGTTGCATGCCCCGGGCATTTCGAAGAATGCGTGCCAAATCTAGGTGTCGTAAGATGCGACTGCTTCCAGGATGATAGTGGGGATCTGTTTCCCACCACTATATTCTCCAGCCCAACCTGTTGGAAAATTCTTCCATTGCCAACATATACAGTCGATGCTCCCAATCATTCCTGGAAAACCTCTCCTCTCACCTTTGGTAAGAAGTCGTTTGAGGTCGGCAGCAGTAAGAGCGCGGAGGTATTTTGCTGAGTAAAGATTAACAATTCCTAGTGTAAATCTCTGAAGGGCTGCGACGGAGGTGGATTTTGCCATCCGACAATACTCAGAACATTGATCTGCCCCTGCACCGTAAGCAAGCATTCGCAAGGCAGTTGTCATCTTCTGCTCCTGCAGCAGTCCGACTTTGCCAGTCGCATCTGACCTTTGAACAAAGTAACGATCATACTGGCAAAGGTCAGTAGATATGTGCTTGAAGAGATTGAGACTCATCCTGTAACGTGTTCGGAACTCACAATCTTTGAACACTGGCCGGTCGACAAAGTAGTCGGCCAACATACCTTTGCCCCTTTCTTCTCTAAGTTGTTTCTCATTTGGTGCAGGACCCGGATGAGAACCACACCCTCGGTGTTGGTTTCCAGATTCTTCTGCGATTGCACCGATGACAATGGCGTTGGTGGTCATCATCTCTTCATCATCTTCATCCTGAGAGCGTCGAATTTGATCTCACAACCTATTCATTGAAACGAGGGAAATTTAGGAAATATGTAATGCTAGAGATATGAAAAGGGTGAAGGTTTGTTAAGCTCGGATGGTGTGTGTATGTAGTGAAAACATCATGTCTATTTATTGAAATTTTTCACACATGAAAGCGTCAGTGGGTTATCACTCACTCATTTCAAAAAAAATTTCGGTGGTGTGCATGTGATAAAAGTGTTGGTGGAGTTTTAAATTTTTTCACACTTTTCAAAAATTTTGTCGGTGGTGTACATGTGAAAAAAGTGTCAGTGGAGTTAAAAAAAAAAAAGAGTGTCGGTGGACATATAATTTGTCTACAAATAAAATTTTATTTGGTTGCATTTTCAAATTGTTTATCAATACTATTTATTTACATCATACATTTCTCATTTTTCAAAAAATAAAAAATAAAAAAAATATATTCGATGAACAGTAATTGACTGGTGACCCTGACCCAACGGGTGGAAGCAAAGATCCATTGGCAGTGAATAGTTTCCTGCCCTGGTGACCCAACAGGTGAACTTGCTCTAACATATCTCCCTAACTCACTTGCATATTGGATCTGGCACTTTAAAATATAAATTACAAAAAATATCTATTTTAAGAGCAAATGCATTGATGTACTGAGACCTGATTCACTGATTTGTTGACAATAATTTTTTTTTTTTTTAAATTCCACTAATATTAACAATTGAGAATTTCAGTCCACCAATTTATTGTGTGTTTTTTTGGGTGATAGAATGCATTCACGCATTGAAAGACTTCCATTCAGGGAGCACAGTGACCTAATTAAACCCTATCACAAATAGGAAATGGATGTGTACCAGGACCGCACTTCATTACAATTTAAAAATTTACATAAAAATTCAGATGAAATGGAAAAAAGAAATGAAATATATATTTTTTTAATTCTCATATGGCCAATTTTTACTTATAAAAAATTTGTTCATTTTTTTTTTAGAAATAGATAACTTCATTACTTATCCATGGCCAGAAGGCACGTACATTATAAGTTGTCTCATACCAAGAGTTTTGAATGACACAAGCCGCCAAACATATGACAGGTGACCTCACTGTAAACATAATACGCACAATTATTGATGTGCCTAGCTAAGTGAAACAAACTCCAACACTATCTAAGTTCTTGCCATAGCAACCCTAACCGCCTAGAGACCTCAATTGATGTACGTATAGAGAAGCTAACCTGCATAGCACTAGACTCTACCTCAAATGCTAGACACACAAGCAGGAGACTTAAAGTTTCCCCTTGCCCTTACCTTTAGGGCCAGCTGCCTGGGCAGTAGTAGTAGATGGATAAGTGAGGCGTAAAGGAGTCATCCCCACCTTCTTTTGAGTTCGAGGGCCCTTGTTCTTACTCCCAAGCGGCCTGCCCATCTTCTTCTTCAGTGCCACAATTGTAGCATCATCCTCAACTTCAACCAAACCAAGAGCATCAACATAAAGTGATAGAAGCTTGCCACCAAGTATAATTTTGAACTTCTTTGGCAAAGGAACACTTCTTTCCTGTCAACCTTTCTTCTTATAGGTCAGAGTTCTCTTCTGCTCACCTTGTATGGTAGGGGCAGCATCTAGGTTTTCTGATCCGGGTTAAGATGGAGCCACTGAAACCAAGTCAGAGGCTAGGTCCTGCAAGACAATCTCTTGATCCATACCTTCTAGTTTTACCGTGGTGTACACTGTATCCTCCTTCGCAGCAGACCTAGAAGTTGACCGTTCTAAACGCCAAATGACCGGCTTCTTCTTCTGCAGCAAGGTAGAAGAGGGCATAGGTAAATCTCAGCTATTCTGAGACGAGATAGAGAAAACACATCCAACTGTAGAAGGGCTGCCACCAAACTTTAAAACCCTAAGAGTAGAAACTGCAGCATTGGGTTTCTCACACTTCGCTTCAGAGTGAGTGATCAGTCCACACTGAGGGCATCAACCCTTGAGATGTTCAAATTGAAATTGCAGTATAGGTTGTACCTGGAGCCAAGAAAACTCGACGCTCCAGAAGAACAGGTTTGAAGATGTCATGAGAGAACAAAATACTGATGGTACCCTTCCGAAATTCCTTCTTATCATAGTCCAAATAGCCTCCCAGAAGATTCCTGATGACTATGAAGTTGTCAGGTTCCTCATAGAGAGGAGGGATGCCAGAAACCCTAACCCAAACTCTAACATGCTTCATAGGGATGTCAGCAATGGAGAGGACTCCGTCATATTCCTCCAGATAGATCGGAGCCCTATCAAATCACCACACACCACCCTTGACCACTTTGTTCCAATCACAGAAAGAATCAAAGGAAAATAGGAAACTGCTATCCTCCTGTTCTTGGATCTTAAATTCATTCTCCACCATCCACGTCCAGAGGAAGTGGGATTTGAAAGCAGCAGGAACAACTGGTTTGCAAGTGAGTGATTTTCCGAGAAGAAAAGACTGAGAAGATCGGAGAACAGGACTTCCTCCGATCTTTTCCAAATCCGGGGTGTTGCCCCCATTAGCAAGTGCTAGAGAGGCAGCAAACCTGGTAGTAACAGCGTCAATTGAAGCCATTGAGGAGTGGAGAAGTTGAGAAACGGTAGAAGTCACCGCCTAGGGTGCTAGGGTTTGTAAAGAGAAAATGCTAGGGTTCGAGAGAAAATCTCGCTAGGGTTTTTGTTCATCTTCTTTTTGAGATAATGAAGTCAGGATGTAGAGGGATTGCATTTTGCACATTTCACCTGCAACTGCAACTAACAAAAATCTAGGTGTAGAAGAGTAGAAGCTCTCTTGATGTAACAAGCTAGCATGAGCTTCCAATAAATGGCAAACCTTATTGGCACTCCTCCTAGTATGAACAATTTTCATAGTTGATTGTGAAGTTATAACCTCCCCTGCAGGTCTAGTCAATTGGCACTATACCAGAATGGAATTAGTCTCCACTATAGTAGGTTGTAGGTTATGTTCCTTCATGAAACTTATAGCTACCTTACACTTCAGGACCTCTACATGCTCTGGAGAAAGCAGGTTGCGCAAAGGACTAGCCCCTCCCTCAATCATCACTCCAGATGAATCTCTTATGACAAACCCTAAACCTTCATTCTTCATACCATGATCAAATGAACCATCAATGTTGACCTTCAGAATAGCAACTGGAGGGTGCAACCCCTTCACATTCCTTGTATCACGCAATCCAGTATTCATTGATTTAGTGTTATGGAATTGATAATCACGCAGCCTACATACTGACCTTAGAAAAACATCACAAGCTGGAGCACTTTTTGGTCCCAAACTCTGCTTGATTCAAGTTTTCAGCATAACATACTTGACTTAGGTTCACATTAGTTTGTAGCACTTGCTTGGTAAACGAGCAATTGTGACAAAGATGAAGAGTAGTTTCAGATTTAGCCTCACACAATACACAAAATTGAGACTCCAAAATAGCTCTTTTAGAATCTAACCTTTTAAGAAGGAAGAATATCATGGCACACTCTCCACACATGTACCTTAGCAGAATTAGGTATCACCACTTTCCAAATCTTCTTCCAAAAATCCACCCCAACTGAAAGAGTAATAAGGCTTTTCTAGAATTAGAATCAGCAAAAGAAAATATATAAGCAGTTTTAATAGGAAACAAGCCATTCCGTTCTAGTCTCCATACACATCTATCTCCAACTATTCTAGAGTTCAATGGGATATTCAAAAGTGGTTTGCCTAAAAAGGAAACGTGTTCCTAACAACAAACTCATTTCATGCACTAGAGTTAAGTAAAAGCTAACTAACCTTGGTAGGTACGTTTACACCTGGTAGAGGTACACCTGGTTTGTAAGTAGGAGACCATGGAATCCAAGAATCATCCCAGACACATACTTGGTCACTATTCCCTATTTGCTAATAAGATCAAACCCTGTTGAAGCAATTCTCTTATGGAGAAAATACTTCTCCAAGAATAAAATGGAGAGACATGCAATTCTATTGTCCAAAAAAGGTGTTCGAAGGAAATACTTGGCCTCATAAATCCAAGTAGGGCTGTCTCGGTACCGGTAACAGAGATTTTTGGGCCAACACCGTTATCGAACCGAAACTCATCTGTTTGCCATTTTTACAACCGCCGCCGATACCGATAAATCGGTTACCGATGAATCGGTACACCAATGTTGCGGCTCGGTTTCGGTTTGTCGACCGACTATTTCAACAGCAGTGGCAGGTAGCAAGAACGGTGGCACGGCGGCCCTCCTCATTTCAGATCAAGAAATTTAGTTGTAGATTTGATTTTTGATTCAAATCTAAGAAGAAATTGAAGAATGAATAAGGAAAACGATGAGAAAATGGAGGAAGAAGCATTAGAATGGAAGAAGAATAGAAGTCAGAAATGAAGAGAGAGAGAGAGAGAGAGTTGATCCTGGAAGAAAGAGAAGGAAGAGCGAATAAGAAAGAGAGAAACAGAGAGTCGTTTATGGAAGATATAGAAAGTGATAACCTTTTTCAATTAAGTATACATATATGTTTTTGCATAACTTATCACAACTGAGCTTGTGGCCTAGTGGCAAGTGGCTTGAGTTCGCATTGAAGTTGGCAAGGGTTCGATGCTTGGCAGACGCAAAAGGGATAAAAGGACTATTGATAACTCGCCAAGCTTGCTTGGTTAACATAGCTGAAAACCCTAACCCTCCTTCTTCCTTAGAGAGTTAGAGTTATACAATGCATCCTATGTTTTTCAATGAATTTTTGTCTTGTCCAGTGTACTGCCCTACCAAATTCTTGCACACATTTGCTCCAAATCCTCACAAAAACTTTTTGTAAGCTAAATCACTCATAGCATATGTTGGCAAAGCTTGACTCAGCACCCTAATCAAAATGCCCTTGCCTGCTCCACTTAACAATTGCCTTGCCAATTTTTCAACTTCTTGACCAAATTATCTTTGACATACTATAAAGCAGTTGTTTTTTTTTTTTTTTTAACCAACAAAAGTCGAGAGGCCCCGATACTTTTCATGAGAATCAACAATCTACACCCTCAAGAGACTTGAATCTTCCTACTGCATGTACTTAGAAACATTTTTGCTGAAAACGACTGAGCTCTTATTAAAGTTTTCCAGTTCACCTGAGTCTTTCCCATAGGTTTCAATAAGCTCTTGAAGCTGATAACAATTTTCCAAACAAGCTTGAGCATATAACATACTATCATCAACAAAAATTAAGTGAATGACTAAGGAAGCATCCATACAAATCTCAATACTTGGAAGCAAACCTGCAACTTGTTTTTGTTGTAATAAAGCTGGATAAATAGGGAGATAACGGGTCTCCTTGCCTTTGTTGCTGTGGATTCCGGCGAGGGAACTGAGGATCACCGAGAGAACAAGTGTCTTCAAACTCCATTACTTGTCAATCATGAACCAAGGTCAGAGGGTAAACCAGGGTAGCCGGCTTACGACTCTTTGATGCCTAAGTCAGATATTTGTAAGAGTATTGACAAAGTAGGAGTAGAGAGAGAGTAGTTGCTTACCATAAATGAGAGGAGAAACATGTATATATAGTGAAGGTTTGACTTTTCATCTCTCTTTTAATGTAGGACTAAATGTGGCTACCAAAATTGATAGCGACATTTCATCTCTCTTTTAATGTAGGACTAAATGTGGCTACCAAAATTGATAGCGACTTTTCATCTCTCTTTTAATGTAGGACTAAATGTGGCTACCAAAATTGATAGCGACATTTCATCTCTCTTTTAATGTAGGACTAAATGTGGCTACCAAAATTGATAGCGACTTTTCATCTCTCTTTTAATGTAGGATTAAATGCGGGTTACTAAAATTGGAATCTGAGAAAAAAGAAAAAAAATATCTAAGAATGTGAGAAAAAAGAAAAAAATAGAGCCCCACCATAATCTTGTCAAGAAGGAACCAGAGATAAAGAAACCATGGGCAACTCAAAAGCTCATCTAGGACCATAATTGTAATATCTAAGAATCACAAGTTGGTAACCATATCATAGTTGTTGTGGCAGAGGCCTTGAATGTTGGCAGATTTATGTACCAGCTATATGGTTCTTTCACTGTTATAATGTTTATATGGATTAACAGTTGAAATTCTCAGTCAATAAAAGAGAAAGGAAGTGCAAATGTTATGTAATACTTTTATTTATATATAAGAAGAAAAGGAGAAACTACACTGCCAAAAGAGTCTTTAAATCAATCTGACCACAAATACTATTCATTATAACCTCAGCTTCTACAAGTAGCCAGCTTGCAAAGTTGAACAGATGCCTTTGAACTAATTAAAACCAAGTAAGAATAACAAAATAGAGTGATACTTCTCACATGTGCTACGAAAAAGAATCATATTGTCAATATGGTCTGAAAGTAGTTATTACTTACTATGAAATCCTGAATCTTCCAGTGTTCGGGTTAATGCTTGATTCATCTGACAGAAGACCAAGTGATTAAGCTTAAGATATACATATACACACAGCCAGCCTCCATGTAATGTATAGGGCACGTTCTCCAGACTTCATGCTCGAGAGTCGAAACACTATGACTAAAAGACTAGTGATTAATTAGTCTGAGAAACCCTCGATCTCATTAGAATGTAGTGCAGATGTTGGAGGGAGACGAGGAAATTACTCCGCCATATTTTCCTATTGATCGAGCATTGATCATGAGCAATCTCCTCGAATCCATCGTAGAGGAACACAGATAGACTTCGAGCACTTCTGCATATATGATCAACAAAGATGTACGTATTAACCCACTACCACATATGTGGCCTAAAGATACTAATTTTTACACACTTTTACAGTATTGGTGGCAGCACCCCATTACTCTCTTGTGTTTGTTGAAAATAAATAGGTCCTCAGCATTACTCTCTTAACTATGTCTCTGATGTAGGACGAGAATGGACCCAGTTTAGCCGAAAAACCATAAAAGTAAAGAAGCGGTGTAGAATCAAGAAGAGTGATTGGAAAATAGGTAACTCACGCGTAATCAGGTTACTAGCTGCTGGAATATTAAAGAAGATTTGGTTTTGGAGTTTTCGGGTTTCTCGTGTGAAAAGTCAGGTTTTGATTTTGAATCATATTTGACTAACTTTTGGCCAGAATGTTCGTTTGAGACGCATGATAGCTTTCCAGAATGGGAACGACGAGATCTTCAAGACTCACTTTAGTGAGCCCTATCAGATTTAGGCCAAAATGTATCGTCTTAATTATCCGATTTGCGATTTCATATTTTTAGGTTAGTTTTACATTCTTTATTTTAGGTTTTCTAGTTTATTTTGGATTTGTTTTGTTTTAATCCGTGGGCTTTAGGTTTCATTGTTAGTCGCCCTAGGGTTTCTTTTCCCATATATAAGCAACCTTAAACGGCTGCAGAACTATCTTTTATCATATTATCAATCAAAATTGAGAGTTTTCTCTTTTATCTCTGGTGGACTCCAGAATCTTTGTTTTAGGTTTATTGCTTGTAAACCTAGGGTTGCTTCCGCCCGCGTCAGTTGGTATCAGAGCGGGTTTCGCCCGCTTCTTAGCAGACGACGATCCAAGGGAGAGCTTCACTACCACCAACGTCAACGACGCTGGTCGTAGAGTATCTATCAAAGAAAGTTTCGTTGAAGAGGAACATACCAAGGGATTTGCCCTAGGACAACCTCATCAATCAAAAAAAAAAAAAAAAGGAAAAAAAAAGAAAAAAAAAGAAAGAATAAACATGGAACATTGGATATTCACAACGCCGGATTACGACGACTTCCGAACTACATGTGTCATCAAAGACAAGGTATGCTCTGTAATAATTGACAGTGGTCTACGAGAGAATTTTGTAGCAAACAAAATTGTGGATTATTTTCAATTGCCGACAATGAAGCTGAGTGATCCATACTGGATTCCATTTGGAGAGGATGAATATGCACAAGTAACAGAGGTTTGCAAAGTTCCTGTCTCTATGGGAAAATTTTATAAAGAAGAGATTACTTGTCATGTTATTGACATGGATGACACTAATGTGCTTTTTGGAAGGCCATGGCATGAAAGAGTCAAAGGTGGTTATTGCAAAGATGACACATATTTATTTAGGTGGGAGTCACACAAAATTAAAATCAAGCCTGGAAGGAAGAACATCAAGAATGATCCTCCTAAGGTTTTCGAGAAAAAGTTAGAGTCCAAGTTTTCTTTGCCGGTTGAGATTAATAGTTTAATTGAAGAAAAGCCAGAAGAATTTCTAATGAAAGAACCTCCACAAGAATTCATGGATGAAGACCAAGAAGAGGTTAAAGATGAAATTGCTCATGAAGACATGGTTATTTGTACTGATGAAGTCTTGGAGCCTAAAATAAATCATTCAGAGCCAGATGTTATTCAAGAGTACAACCTTGAGAGCTGTGAAGAATCTACTAAGGTTGCCTATAACAGACTCATCTATGGTGTTGGGTTCATGATTGTGTCATCAGAATATGCAGAAGATCCAGCCAATAATCCACATGTCCAATTGTCTAATTTTTTCTCAGGTCTTTTGTCTACTTATTCTTGTCCTTTATTCAAGAGGAACTCGAGGGCGAGTTCTTTCATAGTGGATGAGAATGATGTAGGACGAGAATGGACCCAGTTTAGCCGAAAAACCATAAAAGTAAAGAAGCGGTGTAGAATCAAGAAGAGTGATTGGAAAATAGGTAACTCACGCGTAATCAGGTTACTAGCTGCTGGAATATTAAAGAAGATTTGGTTTTGGAGTTTTCGGGTTTCTCGTGTGAAAAGTCAGGTTTTGATTTTGAATCATATTTGACTAACTTTTGGCCAGAATGTTTGTTTGAGACGCATGATAGCTTTCCAGAATGGGAACGACGAGATCTTCAAGACTCACTTTAGTGAGCCCTATCAGATTTAGGCCAAAATGTATCGTCTTAATTATCCGATTTGCGATTTCATATTTTTAGGTTAGTTTTACATTCTTTATTTTAGGTTTTCTAGTTTATTTTGGATTTGTTTTGTTTTAATCCGTGGGCTTTAGGTTTCATTGTTAGTCGCCCTAGGGTTTCTTTTCCCATATATAAGCAACCTTAAACGGCTGCAGAACTATCTTTTATCATATTATCAATCAAAATTGAGAGTTTTCTCTTTTATCTCTGGTGGACTCCAGAATCTTTGTTTTAGGTTTATTGCTGGTAAACCTAGGGTTACTTCGCCTGCGTCAGTCTCTCGGTCTCTCCATCAAACACCATGAAGAGTTTGGCTGAAGAAGCAGCCAAGATCTCTGACTCTGAGGCATCTAAGAGATCCAGATTACCACCAAGCCGGAGACAACCCGATTCTCAATGTCAGTGAGAAAGAGATCGAAAAGCTGAGATTGAAGAAGAAGCTCATCAAGGAAGGTGAAGGAAGAAGAATCTCAATACATTGCTGTCCTCTCTCTGCTTGCGTTCTATCACCAGACTTCCGATCAACCCTGAAAGATGTCGTTGGCCGTCGTCAAGGAGGAGCTCGTCGGAGAGATCTCATCTACCGAATAATCTTTCAAGAACAGCCTTCAGATCTGTCGCTTGTTTCCTGAATTGTGTGTTTGAATTTATTGAGTTTTGTGTTTGTGTTATTATACTTGGATGTGTTGCAGAACAAGGAAGAAGATGAAGTCATGGTGGAGGATGTGAAGGACGAGGAGGATGAGGATGATGATTGGATTTGAAAGACTTGATTTTTGGTGGTTTGATGGGTCAAAATTTTGTTCTTGTCGGGCTTGTTCTGTTTAATGTCCAGAGTTGAATTGCAAGGGGTAGGGTTAGTGTTTGAAGCCTTCACAATTTTTGATACCAGCTGCCTGGAAATGAGACTCTGGATCGAGGTTTTTGGCCATCCAAATTTGACCTTGTATGTGGCTAAACCGATCTCGAAATTTATCAGTGAATGGGTTTGATCAGTCATTTTCTTATTATACTAGCAATAATTCATGGTGGGCTGCCTGCTTGACAGCTTGAACCTTTGAATTGTTTGACATGCATCTTTACCAGGAACTGGGTTTGAGATCAGTCGACGAAATAAATAATAATTAAATTCAAACTAAAATATGCGTTTGTTGATTAGTCAACCAACCATATCTCTCTCCACCAATCACAACATTGGTGGGTTGATCCACACTCACCAATTCATGAACAGTACCCATCAGTTCTGGCACAAAAAAAAAAGATAGTGACCCATGGGTGTTTGACGCAGACGGATTGATAGCTAGGTTTACCAGCAATAAACCTAAGCAAAAGATTCTGGAGTCTACCAGAGATAAAAGAGAAAATCTCTATTTTATTGATTAAAAGATGAAAGATACATTCTGCAGCCTTTAGGTGGCTTATTTATAAGAAAATAAACCCTAGGGCGACTAACATTGAAACCCTAAAGCCCATAGGTAAAAACGAAAACAATCCAAAAACAAATAGAAAAACCAAAACGTCATAAAATAGAAAAATGCCATTTTGAGGCCCTAAACAACCCCGAAAGCCCGAAAAAGGTCACAGGTCGTGGCAAAGCGACGAGTTTGGTTTCTGGCGCGATTCCCTTTCCGGAAAGGTATGGTGCGTCCCAATCGGACTCCGGAAGCCCATTTCACGTCTACTAGTCACTTTTCGTTTTCCACATTTGGCACGATCCAATTGTTCTTCAAATTGGAACGCCATCTGTTCTGCATCAGTGTTTGTCACGCCAGCTATACCAACCCATAAAACAATGGTGACTGGGCTGGTGTCTAATGCTTTTACACACCATTCATTGGTGGTCTGAAGCCTAACACACACCAATAACAAAAGTGTCTAAAGCCCAACTTTGTGGTAGTGACCCCTGAGTAATATGCAACATAGGATTTTTTTGGGTGGCTACTTTTTCCCTCACACAAAGTGAAAATACTGCTCAAGCTCATTTTATAGCATCTATTTCTTACTTTTCATATAAAAAAACTGCTTCCACACCAAGATTTTCCAAACCTGAACTCCTATTTCTTGAATTTTGTGGCACTTTCATGTGTCTAAATTTCTAACATACACTTACATTTGCAACCTTTTTCACTACGTGTAGTTACTAATATTCCACTCGTGCACCGCCCATGAACATGTTTTTCAAACTAAGTAATTTGATTCTCATTCCAGACACCATCTAACACAAGGAGGTATGTTTTCTCATCTAATTCTTATCGTAGGCCATTGCGGAGCTGACTCATCTCAATGTTTTCAAGTGGCTTATTAGTTTGCCGACTCAATGATTTTTCTTAGCGAGTGTATCGAACTCAAACTCATACGAGATGCATATCCATATCCCTATTTTCAGCTCCAATTGTTTTTTTTTCTGACCCACTTGCCACTGTATGCAGTCTAGGCAAGTGCAGTATTTCTGATGGTCCCATATTATTCCTAACTATGGAAGTGGTAGCACATCCTGCCAGATAAAAACCTTGCAATCTCTATATTTCAGTGTTTCCTAATTTCTTTTATATTATATATGACCCATCCTTAGCAAAAAGGCAAACTGGCTTGAGCTTGAGGAAAAGATGCGAACCTTTATAACAGTTTGTTTCCAGATACCAATTGTTTCCATTGAGCTTCACTGCTTCTCGTAGAATTCATCCAGCAAATTGTCAACATCAGAAACCACATCTTCTTGGCTTTGAAGTCACTCCCTGAATTGATTTCATTATCGGCTTTCTTCTTTCTGCCTCAAGCAGAACAGCGTTGATTTTGGCAACTAGCTTCTCAAGCTTTTGGAGCTCATCTTTGACACAGCAAAGCAATCCCATTTCTTTGAGAGCAAGGAATGAACTGCGCCTTCCGGTGTTCCCTTTTGTACTGTTGATGAGGATTCTCCTTCAGCCGCCCATTATGTTGATTAGGGATATAACTGAAGCTAAAAATTACTGTCAATGGAGTATTTCAGAGGTTGTAGAAGGTAAAAATAGTGTTATAAGCAAAGTATATACTGTATATCCTTACCATATACCAGGAAAAGGAATGATAATCGTAATGCGTGTTAATGATGACAATTCTTACATGGAACAAGTCAGAAAATGAAATGTAGAATAAGAAAACACTATCATGCTTTGTTTGCTTAATGTGATAGTTTGATACCACTGCATGCTACTCCACCTTTGTTTGGCCTTGCGTAAGAAAACCAAGTGATGTAGAGCGAATGGCGATAAGGATTGAAGAACAGCTCGATCGTGCAAAAGGAGGAAAACTCAGTTTGCTGCAACTTTGTCATTCGGTGTCTGAATCGCGATTGCTATAGCTTTTCGGAAAGGGAGCGACGCCAAGAGCAAAACTCGTCGCTTTGCCACTATGTGTGGGCTTTTCAGGCTTTCGAGGTCATTTAGGGCCTCAAAACTGCAATTTACTATTTTTCAGAAGTTTCGGTTTCCTAGTTTGTTTTGGATTGGTTTTGTTTTTACCCGTGGGCTTTAGGGTTTCATTGTTAGTCGCCCTAGGGTTTCTTTTCTCATATATAAGCAACCTTAAACTGCTGTAGAACCTATCTTTTATCATATTATCAATCAAATTGAGAATTTTCTCTTTTATCTTTGGTGGACTCCAGAACCTTTGTTTTAGGTTTATTGGTTGTAAACCTTAGGTGATCTTTCCGACTGCATCACCAAGTAAACCTAGTCTTGACTCTTCAAAATTCGTCCCTAACAAGCGATGGTAATAGTCTCTCATAGTAGGGATAGATTTAACTTGAGGCATTTTCGAAAAGGACCATCAGCCTCTATCCAACTAGAAGAAACTCAATACGATTCCTTAATTTTCTTCACACACACACATACACCAAAGTACAGATCACTTTGTCATCGAAAAAAAAGTGCAGATCACTTTATCTTCTAATTAAGTGAAGTAATGAACTAATGAATACCCCCATTATTAAAGCTACAAGAGCTCATGCTTTATTGGTGGTTCATTGCACCCTTTTTTGTCACATTGCTTTATGTTAGAAAAATAGTTCCATTAAACATGAAGAAATGTAATCCGTTTCTCCAGTGTTTCCCGTAAATAATAAGTTGGTATCTGTCTGAAATAGGAAGAATGTAGAAGATGCCATTGGAATGTAAAGCTTTGGAGTTGCAACTCAAAACAACCTAACTAATTAGTAACCACATCTGTGATGCTATAATATATTGTAACCACATCACAAAAGCTTACTACTAATGAAAAAAAAAAACAAAAATCCTTCAGTTCAGAATTTGAGTGATTTTGACACTCCATAAGGCAATATATTTTAACACAGTAGTACAAGCTTGACATTAGAGCGCCAAATTAAAAAAAAAACTTAAAACTCATGTCTGAGGTACTTCATCGAACACCGTTTATACAATATTTAAATATAGAAATAATATCAACCAAAAATAATAATATAAAATAACATATATAAGAGAGTAAATATGAACTGGAGATGTCATCAAAAAAATATAGAAACTGGAGATTTGTAAGTACTTGGACTACTCCCTTCAACACATGACTTTCCCAAGATCTCAAGGACAACAGACATGCGAAGAATTAGGAGTGTATCTCTCCTAATTGCTCGCAGAAACAAAGGAAATAAAGGAAGATCGCATGAAGAGAATTTCAAGGATGCTATCTCACTGATCTTGAGATAAAGGTCTCTTTAATACATATCATATTTACATGATTCTAAACTGATATGCATTGATTTGAATTGATCTCAAAATCTCTTTATTTATGCATATCCGATTACATGCTCAAATTAGTTTTAAAACCCTTCCATGTTTATCTTATTCTGTTTTTAAGATACGATTTATTTGAGGGGGAGTCCTGCTCCTATAAAAGGGTCTTACAAACTGATTTGTTGTAGAGTTTTTTGTTTTGCATAAAATTTAGTTTTTGATTGAACTCTTAGTTTGGTTGTTCAACTCGGTTTTTGAAAACTCTCAGTGTTTGTTTCATGTATGTCATTGCCTAATCAATCACTTGCATAATTCATTCTCAAGATCAGTGAGAAGATTGAATATGAGGATAATCGAATACAGATTGGCTAGTCGTTGATGTTGAATAAATTAGAAGTTCGAACAGTTGTAAAACAAGTTAGCATCTGTTGCTAAGTGAAAGTGTTTGTTGTGAACAAACATTACTTGTATACTGTAAACTTGATTATTTCATATTGGATTGATTCTTCGTGTTGGCTACGTAAAAAGCCACGCAGTGAAGTTTCCTCAGTGGAGAGGTTTACACTGCGTTAGCAATTTTTGTGTTTGCATTATTTCATTTGTATACTAGAATAGGGTCAGCTTTCAAACCCTATTATAATTGTTCCATCTTGTAAAAACAAGATTGATCCAAAAGAAAAAGAAAAGAATGGCAGTAGAATCTAATCTTTTCGAGTCGGGCTCAAGATTTGCCAAATCTCCCCATGGGACTGGGAGTATATATTTACATATATTGAAGTCACGTGTAGAGCTGGGGGCACGTGATAATCCAGCGCCCTCCGACAGTCCGACTTGTCGTCAAAGAAGACGAGACACACTGAGACACTGCCTCTCCTTTCGCCTTTGACCTACTCCCATGTTTTTTTCTCTTTTGGTCTGGACCCATTTGGCACAACTTCCCACTCAGTATGTACAATACTATAATTAGGGTAATGATAATGTTAACCAAGAGTAGTGGGCTATTATAACTTATCTCCCCAACTCACCTGCATATTGGATCTGACACTTTAAAATATAAATTACAAAAAATATCTATTTTAAGAGCAAATGATTCACTGATTTATTGACAATAAAATTCTTTAAATAAAAAAAATCCACTAATATTAACAATTGAGAACTGTAGAGTCCAATCAATCCACCAATTTATTGTTTTTTTTGTTTTGTTTTTGGTCAGGGAATTCATTCACGCATTGAAAGACTTCCATTCAAGGAGCATAGTGACCTAATTAAACCCGATCACAATTTTAAAATTTAAATAAAAATTTCAATGAAATGGAAAAAAGAAATGAAATATTGTTCAAGTAAATCTCTATTTTGTGTCTGGCCCAAACTCTAGGTTACTTGACCTAGTGATAATAGAGTTAATTAGATAATCTCGGAGAATCTTAGAGATTCCTATTCGATGTATGATTACCTTTCCTTGTATGATTCAGATACTATGCCTTATAATCCTCTATATAAAGATGCCCCTATTATCAAAGAGAACACATAGCAATTCTCTCTCAAATATTGTTTCCCTAAAACACGTTATCAGCACGAAACTCTAACCCTGAAAACCTTAATTTCGTAGCCCTCAAATTCCAGCATCCACCGCCTCACATATCAAAGCCCTGGTCCCAAGGAGCCCAGAATCAGCTACGGAACCACCTGAACCTGTCGAAAACCACCTGAACGGCCGTCGGAAAATCCGAACCAGCCACTGCCCTGTGCCTGCCCCTGTGCATATGCCGAGATCTGCCGACAGCCCTGCACGCACCTGCCGAGACCTGCGCACCCATGTGCCTTCACTTGCATAGATCTGCGGACAGCTCATGCGTGCCTCATGCCGAGTCCTGTCGAGACGTGTGCCTGCCTCTGTCGACACCTGCCGAGTCCCTACGCAGCCCTTGCCGAGCCTCTGCCGACACTTGCCAAGTCCCTGTGCAGGTCCTGCCGAGCACCTGTCGACAGCCCCTGCAGTAGCTCCACACAACCCAGCCTAGGCCTGACCACCATTGCCGGCCACTTTTCTGGCGACCTTTTTTCGGCGATCTCCATCAACTTTTCCCGTCAAGATTTCCGGAAACTTTTCAAGGTAAATTTTTCTAAAAGTTCATGTTTTTGAAGTTTTTCATTCTTTTCCTTCTTTTTCTCAGGGACTTGCAACATCCCTTCTTCTACCCCCCTTTCTTCTTCTTTTTCATAGAGGAGACCAAAAGCCGAACTGTGGGGGTTCGTGCTCACTCCAAGCTTAGAGCTTGTACAAATCTCCAAACTTAGAGTTTGTAGAGAATTTATGATCGACCACTTACGACATTGTTTTGATCTAATCCAATACCTCTTGGAATTGAATTTCTTGGAAGCGATTACGCTAAGAAATTTTATATGTTTTCGTGGTAGCTTTTTCGGCTCCGAAACTAACCCTTTTTTCTTGTTCTCTTTCAGGATGAGTAACCTGAACAAATTAGATTTTGCTCCATTGGGAACAACTGGCTTTAAATATCACAGGTGGGTTCGTGATGTCCGCTAGCATCTCAAGGCCGATGGAATCCTGAATACGATTCTTGAGCCTAGCCAGAACGTGCTAACTGTTGAGCAAGCTCAAGATTTGGAAGCAAATAGAGCAGCCTTAGAGGCAAATAAGGCGAAATCCATCATCCTAATGACTCGTCATATGGATGATTCGCTCCAGTAGGAGTGTATGAATGAAGAAGACCCCAGAAGGCTGTGGGTCTCATTCGAAGAAGATTTGGCAACATCCGTGACTCCCTACTTCTTGACCTAGAAGTGAGATGGCACAGCCTCAGCTTCTATGATTTCAAGTCAGTTCTTGACTACAACTCCGAAGCACTTCGCATTAAATCCTTAATGAAATTCTGTGGTACAAAGATCACAGATGCTATGTTGATTGAGAAAACTCTCTTTACCTTCCCTATCTGTGCATTGATGGTTGCTAAGAACTATCGAATCGATGTTATTGCAGGACGAATCACAAGGTTTCATGAGCTCTTTGAAGCTACAATTGAGAACTGTAGAGTCCAGTCAATCCACCGATTTATTGTTATTTTTTTTTTTTTGTGAGAGAATTCATTCACGCATTGAAAGACTTCCATTCAAGGAGCACAATGACCTAATTAAACCCTATCACAATTTTAAAATTTAAATAAAAATTCCAATGAAATGGAAAAAAGAAATGAAATATTGTTCAAGTAAATCTCTATTTTGTGTCTGGCCCAAACTCTAGGTTACTTGACCTAGTGATAATAGGGTTAATTAGATAATCTCGGAGAATCTTAGAGATTCCTATTCAATGTAAAGAGACCCCTATTATCAATGAGAACACACAACAATTCTCTCTCAAATATCGTTTCCCTAAAACATGTTATCAGCACGAAGCCCTAACCCTGAAAACCCTAAACTGGGACCCTCCGGAAACCACCTGAACCGGCTGTCAGAAAATCCGAACCGGCCAATGCCTTGTGCTTGCCCCTGCGCATCTGCCGACACCCCTGCAAGCATCTATCGAGACCTGCGCACCCCTGTGCCTACACCTGCCGACAGCCGTTGCGCGCCTCATGCCGAGACGTGTGCCTGCCTCTGTTGACACCAGCTGAGTCCCTGCGCAGCCCCTACCGAGCCTTTGCCGACACCTGCCAAGTCCCTGCGCAGGTCCTGCCAAGCCCCTGCAGCAGCCCAGCACAACCCAGCCTAGCTCTGACCACCACCGCCGGCCACTTTTCCGGCGACATCCGGCGACCTTTTTCTAGCCATCTCCCTCAACTTTTCTGGTCAAGATTTTGCGGCAACTTTTCAAGGTAAATTTTTCTAAAAGTTTCCGTTTTTGAAGTTTTTCATTATTTTCATTCTTTTTCTCAGGGACTTGCAACCTCCCTTCTTCTACCCCCCCTTTCTTCTTCATAGGGGAAACCAAAAGCCGAACTGTGGGGGTTCGTGCTCACTCCAAGCTTGGAGCTTGTAGAGATCTCCAAACTTAGATTTTGTAGAGAATTTATGATCGACCACTTACGTCATTGTTTTGATCTAATACAATACCTCTTGGAATTGAATTTCTTGGAAGCAATTACGCTCAGAAATTCCTAATTTCTTGGAAGCGATTATGCTCAGAAATTTTATATGTTTTCGTGGTAGCTTTTTTTGCTCTGAAACTAACCCTTTTTTCTTGTTCTCTTTTAGGATGAGTAACTTGAACAAATTGAATTTTGCTCCATTGGGAACAATTGGCTTTGGATATCACAGGTGGGTTCGTGATGTTTGCCAGCATCTCAAGGCGGATGGAATCTTAGATATGATTCTCGAACCTAGCCAGGACGTGCTAACTGTTGAGCAAGCTCAAGCTTTGGAAGAAAACAGAGCTGCCTTAGAGGAAAATAAGGCGAAAGTCATCTTCCTAAGGACTCGTCATATGGATGATTCACTCCAGTATGAATGTATGAATGAAGAAGACCTCAGAAGGCTGTGGGTCTCACTCGAAGAAAGATTTGGCAACATCCGTGACTCCCTGCTTCCTAACCTAGAAGTGAGATGGCATAGCCTCCACTTCTATGATTTCAAGTCAGTTCTTGACTACAACTCGGAAGCACTTCGTATTAAATCCTTAATGGAATTCTGTGGTAAAAAAATCACAGATACGATGTTGATTGAGAAGATTCTCTTTACCTTCCCCGTCTCTGCATTGATGGTTGCTAAGAACTATCGAATCTATGTTACTGCAGGACAGATCACAAAGGATTCATGAGCTCATTAGAGATATGAATGTCACTGAAAAGCATGACAACATCCTTGTGAAGAACTATAATTCGAGATCCGTGGAAACAGAGCATATTCCGGAGTCTAATTATACTTGCGCCCTTAAGAAAGGGCGCCAAGAGCAAAACCCTAACCTTAGGGATACTTCTGGACTTTCTGGTCCATATAATCGCTCTACTTGGGAAGGTAACCGCCAAAATAGGTGAACATGGAACCTAAGAGGTCAACGTGGAAAGAGAGAGGGAGGAAACACCCTCTGGCCATGTTAGTGGCTCCACCAACACTAAGAGCCATCTAAATGACGCTTTCAAAGCACCTCAATCAATGGAGTCTGAGAAAAGAGATGTATGTTCTTGATGTGGAGTATCCGGTCATTGGGTATACATTTGTAGAGCTCGTGAAGAAATTGCCACCGCCTACAAAACATATTGTGAAGCAAGAGAAGCTCACTATGTGGAACAAGAAGATAATAAAGATGATCTAGAGTGAAAGGTTGAAGACTACTGTAGATACCTCTCACTAGCATGACTAATTTGCTATCTCGCCGAGCATAAGTAACACCTTCTTAGGGGGCCCACAAGCCATGGTGGAGCCCAACCGAGACATGCATCCCGTATCCCGATGTCCAAGCTACGCCACGGTAGTCGAAAATGGCCAATACCTCGCCGGGAAGTCACCTTCCCGGCCTTGCCAACATGCCTCCACAATATGGCTTTCTAGACTAGAATAGGAGTTTTGCATCCCACATCTAAGAAAATGTAAATGAGAGGGGTTCCCTTACCTATAAAAGGGAACCCTCCTCCCACTTAAACATCATCCCATTACATCTCATGTAATCTTCTTGGGCCGCAAGGCCCAACACACATAGTTAAGCTTTCAAGTGGACGTAGTCTCTCGCTAAGACGGGAGACGAACCACTATACTTCTTGTGTCTCGCTCTCTCTTTTTATTTATCGTTAATTAGACCCCTCGGTCAATAACATTAACATTGGCGCCGTCTGTGGGAAGCCAACACAAAGGCTTCGTCACCTACCGCCAACTTTGACCCGTAAGCGTCAATTCAACGCTCGGTCAATATCAAATCAGGGTTGGTCAATGCCCATCGGGGCCGGTCAATGCTTGGTCAACACCTGTCGGGGCCGGTCAACTCTTGGTCAACATCGATTAGGGTCGGTCAACGCTGATAAATGTTGGTCAAACTCCAACTAAAAAAAAAAAAACAAATTTTTGGTGCTAATTTCCTCTGGACACCTAGAGATATACTTTGGGCAATCTGCCTTATTTGTCTTTCGCTCGATCATCAGCGCCAAGCGCCGGTAGCACATCATATCAACTCCAGACGCTAATTGTGATCACCCCAACATCATGCTAGCGCCGATCCTCGACCCCGATAGCTGTTGATGTGAATCCTAGCGGCTGATGGCACGAGGCCCAGCTCGTTATCATATATTCATTTTCAGCCTTGGCTCTCACCTCACTGATCATCTTCTTCCTTGGTCAGCGACCACGATAAACATGCTTTACCGCTGGCCAAAGTTCCACTAGGAGCCACCGCTAACTAGAACTTCACTAACCAAGACTCCGCTGAGCTCACAACCTCCGCCAAGACAGCAAGCATAGCCACCAACTCTCAACCGAGCACCAAGTCCCCGCTGGCAAGTACCAACTATTAGGGTTATAATAATTCTCTAGTCATACTGGCCTACAGCTGTCCTCCACGTAGGCTATTTTCTCTCTCTATCCTAGCTACTATATATGCCTTGTCGGTGTGTACTTTGAAAGATCAAGATTAATATCAGCTACTTTTCCTTCTTCGTTTTTACATTTTCTTTAGAGCTTTCACCAACACACAAGTGGCCTCCGCTAACAAGCTCCGCTGACCCGCTAGATTGTACACCACTGAACTCCTCCGCTAGCCACCACTCTGCTAGCTATCGACGTCCCAGAACCTCACAACCTCTGGCCATGACTCTGCTGAGCATCACCGTTGAACTTCACCGCTGGGTACCACCGCTGAACTCCTCCGCTAGGTACCAAAGCTCCGCCAAGCCATGTTCTTTGATCAACGTCAAGATCGGCGCTCACTCCGCACCACAACAATTTATTAGAGCACCCATCAGCGGTCAATTGTCTCACCTATTCACAGCCGCTGCATCATAGCGGCAATCCACTGCCAAGCATGACAGCGCCATGCGCCACCGCCAAGCATAAACAGAGCCACTGCCAGGCAGCTGCAGCTCTTGCCAAGCAATTGCAATGCTCGCTCGTCTTCATTGCTTCTCCGCCCAAGATTCACCTGGGCACATTCTCATGCTCTTAAACGAATAGACATGACTTCCCAACTCTTCTGGCACAGCAACACGTAGAAGCTTTTGGCTAAAAACATGATAAGATTTCAACTTCTACTCGTTGTTGCGCAAAGTCAAAGCATGTTTTATATACGTATATCGATCTCTCACAAGCATACTGACAAGTAACATGGTTGCTACAAGCATAGACTTGTTAGGGGTTAGGTCATACATGTGGTCTGCTATGCTCCAAGTTAATAACACACATGAACCAAAAACTCATATACTTGGTTACGTGTACACCTACAACACACAATTTAGCTACTTTAAATATATTTGTTATGCACAACCCACTGCACAACTAGGACGTATGGTCAATATTCATTATCATGAATCCGAAGTACTCTATGGCAGCTCATAAAATTGTGTTTAGCTTCTATGTACATACCATCATATTGAAAGTGCATACCTCTTGGGCTACAGCTTATCACTTGTCAACATGACAATGTTTATTGCTTACATCAAATATTCAAATATTGTTTCACCATTGATAAGTGGTCAGACTCTAAAAATGCATTTTTGCATAACTTTTGACCAATTTCATCATCTGCTAGCATTCTAGCAACTGGGTATTCATGCATGCTTTGACGCAAATGCATTCCATGTATACATGCTTCTTATGTCTATCTAACTGCAATATCTCATGATCACAAAGTACATCAATTTCATTTTGTTGCTTATTTAAAATATGATCCAAGTTTGCATCTACACATCCTTATAATGACGGTATGTATGTGTCACCCAAGGCCATGCATATATGTGAACCTATAATATCACCATGGTCACCAACATGTTCCATTTATCATCACACATAATCAGAGTTTGCCTGCTCCCTGCAAATTCGACATTCAAATTAGATACAAACATACATTTATCGTCAACTAGCTATAAACATGGCTTATACACTTTGCTCAATTGATACATATATTCAAATAACTTGTCTATTTTATAAAAGCACTTGTGCAAGTTGCCGATGTTGATTTTACAAATCCACATATTAATCATCTATTTTTCAAGGAAATTCAACTATTTCTATTGAGCATTCAACTGCAACTACGAATTGATGTACATTATCGGAGCACTTTATCCGCCAAAGCAATGGAGCATCATGCTTGGACAACTCCAACATGATTTGGGTATATATATCAATTCCAACTCCAACTCACTCCAAATAGGCATAAGATAAGTAATTATATCTTCCTTGCTACACGCTCCTGCAATTCGAGCTATTACCATGCCTTTACATGCTTTAACTACTTCTAAGCATGTGCCTACAATATATCACATTTGATATACATTTACATGCTTCTATGAATTTAAGCATGCTTATACCATATATCAATTTAAGTAGTACACATACTATGCTCAAAGCCACGCTTCAAATGTCTCCATGATCCTTAGGCATGTTTACAAAATACAAAAATGTTATTAGCAACTTTGCTACAAGTACATGCTACACATGCCATTTTTCTATTTAATTACAATTTAATTAAATAAACATGTGACCATCAAACAAACTATGCCATTTCTAGAAGCTTGTGACACCTATGACTTAATTAAACATGCTCGGATAAACGACTTGCTTGGTTTACGACTCGCTTGGGTATCGAGCATGGCCATGACTTGCTTGGGCCACGTCCCGCATGCTCGCACAGTGCCTACCCGCTCAACTACACTCAA
Source organism: Rosa lucieae (assembly GCA_024704745.1). Taxonomy (NCBI): domain Eukaryota; kingdom Viridiplantae; phylum Streptophyta; class Magnoliopsida; order Rosales; family Rosaceae; genus Rosa; species Rosa lucieae. The sequence continues at coordinate 3,096,877 of CM045492.1, forward strand.
CTTGCCCGAACACAACCTAACTCGCTCAAACACATCCAACATGCTTTAATTAAGTTCCAAGTTCACAATGCTTCATACTATTCACCGGGAGCTACTCCTAAAATTTTATATGGACACCCATTGCACTTACAATTATCTAATATGCATGTCACATGGCCATAAGATCCATATATTATTACTTGCTATATTTATTTGTCATTGTTCATACAATTACAAACTTTACATATACTCTATATGTAAACATATGCTCTAGCCTCCAGGCACCATAATTTATCAAATTCTCCCCACGGGAAAGAGACCTAAACGGGTCTAGACTCCACGAGTCTATGGTCTACGACCAACTGCCATGCGGTAAGGTAACTCCCCATAATGACAATGACCGCTACCCGACATTGCAGTCAAGCTTTTCTCCTCCGGGAGAGAGTAAAGGGACCGGTTATCGTAGCCTACGGCAGCCATTGATCCGGCAGTTAACCCCCGACGCTCGGGTATCAAAGATTAGGTTCGCTACCTAACACCTACTGCTTAAACGCAGCTCCCCTCATCAAACAATTTTCCGACCATACGGAGGTCTATAGCCAGGTTTAAAAAATTTTCCCCCTAAACCCTATAGCCAGGAGTGGGGGACTCCTTGGAGGGCCTAGCAGGGGCCCACCCGAAAAGGCATAAGGTTCACTCCGACCAATTCTAGATGGACAACGCACTTGCACTAATTATGCTCGCAATGCGGCACAAAGCCACGCTTTGGTATCAACCTCGCTGAAAACCCTCCTTGACTGGGGAGTTCGGGGACTTGTACATACAGCCCAACATAATTAGCAATGGTTACGCTCATGCCTCAGGGCATCATCTTCGAGCTATCGGTTAATGCCTCATGGCAACCCCTGAGCTTTCACGCTCACGCCTACTCGGCACCCCCGAGCTTCACCACTGAAGAACTCTAATGCTCACGCCTACCCGGTACCCCCAAGCTTCCCTTTTACGAGCTCTAATGCTCACGCCTACCCGGTACCCCCGAGCTTCCCTCTTACGAGCTCTAACGCTCACGCCTACCCAGTACCCCTGAGCTTCCCCCTCACGAGCTCTAACGCTCACACCTACCCGGCACCCTCGAGCTTCCCGCTCACGAGCTCTAACGCTCACGCCTACTCGGCACCCCCGAGCTTCCCTCTCACGAGCTCTAACGCTCACACCTACCTAGCACCCGCTCACGAGCTCTAATGTTCACGCCTCCGCGACATCCCCGAGCTTTCAAGCTCAAGCCTTCCCGGCATCCCCGAGCTTCCCGTTCACGCCTACCCAGCACCCCCGAGCTTCCCACTCACGAGCTCTAACGCTCACGCCTACTTGGCACCCCTGAACTTCCCGCTCACGAGCTCTAATGCTTACGTCTCGACGGCATCCCCGAGCTTTCACGCTTAAGCCTTCCCGGCATCCCCGAGCTTTCACGCTCACGCCTTTACGACACCCCCGAGCTTCCCGCTCACGCCTTCCTAGCAACCCCTAGTTTTATGCTCACTCCATCCCGGTATTCTTGAGATTTACACTCATATCCCCTCGAAATAGTACACGTTAATGGAACATTGAATTCTTATACCATTTGTTGTTTGCAACAAATCAAATTCTTTTCCCGTTCCATTAACACGAGCGAAAACCAAACTAACCCAAACGTTTGCATATTCATCGTTCAAGAATTACAAACGCTTTCCTTTATGACACTCATGCAACTTACACCAAGCGTAACCTCGTTAACTCGACCATGTTCGTTCTCTTGCGAGCACATGCGCATCATATGCAATCCAACTCATTCTTAGTATACTCAAACAACCATATGTGTTCTCGAGCCTATACGTCATACACGATCATACTCGATGGCATTCTCATGTGTACATCAATATGTATCATGCACCTCGTACATTCATCCATGCCAATGCATATCAATGCAACTCACATACGTTGCCTAATACAACAAGCATTCTACATATGCGCGTTTCTTCTTCTTCTTTGCAGGTTAACAAGTCCCTTCTTGCTTACTGAGTTTGGGAACTTGTAGGGGCTAGACGCCTCTCGAGTGTTACTTATGCTTGATGACATCATGTTTATAACTCCCCAACCAAGAAGCTCCTCTTACTTGGGGACTTCGGGGACTTGTAGATACCTCTCACTAGCATGACTAATTTGCTATCTCACCAAGCATAAGTAACACCTTCTTAGGGGGCCCACAAGCCATGGTGGGGCCCAACCGAGACATGCATCCTGTAGCCCAACGTCCAAGCTACGCCACAGTAGTCAGAATCAGCCAATACCTTGCCGGGAAGACAACTTCCCGACCTTGCCAACATGCCTCCACAATATGGCTTTCTAAACTAGAATAGGGGTTTTGCATCACACATCTAAGAAAATGTAAATGAGAGGGGTTCCCTTACCTATAAAAGGGAACCCTCTTCCCACTTAAACATCATCCCATTACATCTCATGTAATCTTCTTAGGCTGCAAGGCCCAACACACATAGTTAAGCTTTCAAGTGGACGTAGTCTCCCACTAAGGCGAGAGACGAACCACTACACTTCTTGTGTCTTTCTCTCTCTCTCTCTCTCTCTCTCTCTCTCTCTCTCTCTCTCTCTCTCTCTCTCCTTCTCTCTCACTTTATTTAGTGTTAATTAGACCCCTCGGTCAACAACATTAACAACTACAAATCTGGCTGGGATCGATAGATCGCCAATTTTGTTTAAGTCTTTATTTTTTCAAGAGATGTAATAGGCGATTGCCATATACTTTGTAGTAAATGCCACTGGTTTAGTTTTTCTTCACATAGGCTCATTCAAAATGAGTATGATGTCTAGGAAGGTTTTGAGATAAGTGGTACTTCAGCTAGCTTTGCTCCACCGACATCTCTCTACTCACCTGGTCATATTTATTTTGGAGTTACCGAAAGAAGTCAAACGACTACCTTTGTTTTACATTAGCTTGCATGGATTAGATTCTCTGAATGGTTAAGAGACAATGATGTACTCCGTTGGCTTATGAATAAAATTTGGAGTTCTTTTCATTATGACCCAATTTTGATTCTGAGCATATTACTTTTGTGACTACGATGGTTGGGTCATCAATATTAATTCAAAGACATGGAATAGCCCAAGTTCCCCTTTCCAAATGACTTCTTGATTACTGTCACAGAAACTCTCTACGCTCCTAGGGCAAATCGCACCTATGAATAGCCAAAGGATTCCACACGAAAATGCATGTAGAGAACGAAAATGAGTTCCTTTGCAATACCTCTACTGATTGTGAACAAAGGCACATCTTAGAGAAGTTTATGTGTCTCTCTAGTAGACCCTATATCACTATTCGAGTTATTAAATCCAATAAAGTTATGAGAGAAGATCTTTTGGATTTAGACACATAATGGCTTTGCCACGACATGATAGGTCATCATAGTTATGATATGATGATCCGTCTACTAAAGACTTCACATGGACATCCTTTCTTTCAAGAAAAATGAAGAATGAATCAAAAGTTGATTCCTGGACTAAGTGTGACTGCCACCGCTGCCTCTAGCGCCGCCGCAGTCTACCACCAGCCTAGGGCTGGCACAGTCCCTATCCATGACACCATGGATGGCGTCTAACATGGTGATGGCTCCCTAGGTGATGCTTAAATCACCAACTTTGCTTCAAATAGCGTTTCAGACGCTCAGGCCAAATCAAAATCTTTATTGGTTGCTTCTAAAACCTCTCACTCGTTTTACAAAGCCCGTTCCTTAGGGAAATTAGGACTGAGACCGACCTATACAAAGGATATGAAAATACTCGTTTTGTTCTTTATGGACTAATTCAACCAACTTGCGGGTGTTTAAATATTTCATGATGTTGGTTGACACGCAAGCACGCTGGTCACGTGTTATGCCATTGTCCACTCGTAATGCTGCTTATGCTACACTCCTAGCACATATCATATGACAACGGCTCACTCCTTGGATTATCCTATTCCGTCAATTGCATTTGACTATGCTAGAGAGTTTACATCGAAGACTTTCGATGGATATTGTAATGGGACTGATGTAAGACATCATATTCTCATGAACACACCCAAATGGTCTTGTTGAAACGACTATGATGGTAGTCAGGACATTGGTAATGAGCACCAATCTCCTTATATCCACTTGGGGTGATACAATATCGCATGCAGCTATGCTAATTCGTCTACGACCCACAGCCACTCAATCTACCTCTGCGTTACAACTAGTGACTGGGTACAAGTATCGTACTTACGCATATTTGAGTGTGCAATTTATGTGCCAATTGCGTTGCCACAGGGCACTATGATAGGTCCTTACAGACGAATGGGTAACTACGTTGGATTTGAGATTCCAACAATCGTCCACCACTTAATGCCCTTGCTAGGCGATCTCCTTACCGTTAGATTTGCCGATGTCATTTTGATGAGACAGTATTCCCGTTGTTCTCATCTCGATCCCTGTTAAAGTGACGAGATCACACATCTGCTACAAATATGTCTGCAAGGAAGGACGTCCCTACGAGAGGATGTAGCGCCACCCTACACAAAGGTAGGCATGACGCTAACACCAAAGAGAGTGACACTCTGACATTATAGACCATGGCCCTAGCTACGATGCGTGGGAGGCCCGTAGGTTCGAAGGATACTTTGGCACAACTCAATCCTTGGATCATCGACACTCAAAATCCATCTCATGAGTATCTTCAAGATTATTGTTATCATTGGGGGATGCCTTAACTTCAGAACCTATTCCTGAGAATATAGAGTTCTATGAAAATTACACTAGTGTACATGAGACGTGGGATAGAAACTCCATCATAATTGATGACGTAGTTGTGCATGAGTTTGTTGAGTCCGATGATATTTGTTAACGTTAGAGTCCGCGGGGTCTCTAGTTAGCTTTAGAGAGAGAGAGAGAGATAGACACACACACACACACGAGAAGTATAGTGGTTTGTCTCCACCTTAGCGGGAGACTACGTCCACTTGAATGTTGTAGTATGTGTGTTTGGGATTACAAAGTGTGTAATGGAGTGATGTTTATGTGGGAGGAGAGTTCCTTTTATAGGTGAAGGAAGCCATCTCCTTTATATTTTCTTAGATGTGGGATGTAGAAATCACTATTCTAGTCTAGAAAGCATGTTTGTGAAGGCAACTTGGCAAGGCCGGGAAGGTGGCTTCCCGGCGACGTATTTGCCACTTCCGGTATTGTAGCGTAACTTGAACATAGGGCTACAAGATGCAAGTAATGGTTGGATCCCATGAGGGTGTTGTTTATGCTTGGTGAGGTAGCAAACTATCCATGTATAGTGAGAGGTATCTACAAGTCCCTGAAGTCCCTGAGTAAGAGGAGCTTCTTGCTTGGGGAGTTATATGAAGTCATCAAGCATAAACAATGTCCGAGATGCGCCTAGCCCCTACAAGTCCTCGAACTCCTTAAGCAGGAAGGGACTCATTTAACCTGGACAATGAGACAAAAAACACGCATATGTCGAATACTTTGTTGTATTGGTTACCGCTCGTATTAATGGAATGCGAAAAGAATTCGATTTGTTGCAAGCGACAAATGGTAGAAGAATTCAATATTCCATTAATGTGTATGAACATGTAAAATATTGGTAGTTGTATATGTGGATCTTATGGCCATATAACACGCACAATAGATAGTGGCAAGTGTAATGAGTGTCCATATAAAATTGTGGGAGTAGTCCCGGTGACATAGTATGAAGCGTTTGTGAACTTGGGGCTTAAGTAAATCATGTTGGACATGATCAAGCAAGTTGGGTGTAGTTGAGTGTGTAGGCGTTGTGCGAGCATGCGGGGCATGACCCAAGCGCAAGTCGTGGCCATACTTGATACCCAAACGAGTCGTAACCCGAGCAAGTCGTTTATTCGGGCATGTTTAATTAAGTCGTAAGTGTCGCAAGCTTCTAGATGCATGTCACATGAAAAGTGAATTTAAGCATGTATGTGTATAGCATGTACTTGTAGTAAAGTTGCTCATAATATTTTGGAGGCATGCTTAAGGGTCATGGAGACATGTATAGTCATGGCAAAGGCCCCAATTGCAAGAGCGTAAGAGATAAGATCGAGTTACTTATCTTATGTCGATTTGGAGCGAGTTGGAGTTGAAATTGGCATTGGTACCCAAATCATGTTGGAGTTGTCCAAGCATGACGCTCCATTTCTTTGGTGGATAAAGTGCTCCGATAATGTACGTCAACCCGTAGTTGCGGTTGAATGCTTTGATAGAAATAGTTGAATTTCCCTAAAACAACATAGATGATTAATATATGGATTTGTAAAATCAATACTAGTATTTTGCATATATACTTTGATCGATCAGTTTTAAGCCAAGTGTGTCGGCGATGTAGTTAGTCGACGACTAACCCATGGATTACACAAATCTATTTTGTAGTTCAAAGTGTCCGAGGGACAATACCGAATTTACTGTTGTGTAATAGAAATTGAAACATGCATGGTGGCTATGTCCATGTCATAGATATTAAGACGCATCTATTGCAATTATATGGCATTTGTAGCTGACCATGCACATATTTAAAATATGACACATAATGTTTCAATGCTATCTCCTCTGTAAGTGTATAATATATTATAGTATATATAGGGTGCGTGTGAGCTGTACGCACGACAATGTTATGCAAGAAACAACAGACTTTTTGAGATAAGGCCATTAATTAAACATATATATGTATAGTTCACATGCCTTTGCCACATGCATAATTGGTAAAGAAGTTCCAACCTATTAATTTAATAAGGGCTAATTACATATAAGTGCATCTTTGAATGTTTTTTTAGCCATAAGGCCACCAACAAGTTTTTTCCCTCATAAGGCCACTAGATTAAAAAATGAGTTATATTTTGGATATTAAAAACCAACATATTTACATAAATGCCACTGGAGTAAAAAGTCAACAATCATTCTCTCTCCTCTCCGGCAAGGTCTCCGGCCAACTCCGGCGGGTCTCCGGTCGACCTCCGGCCAACTCCGGCGAGTCTCCGATCGACCTCCGGCGGGTCTCCGGCCGACCTCCGGCGACTACAAAAGCTACTGTCACTAATACCAAAAGCTACTGTCGCCAGCAATAAAAGCTACTATGGTGAGATTTCCGGCAATCTCTGGCGAGGTCACAAAAGCTACTGTCGCCAGCAACAAAAGCTACTATTACCAACAAAATCTACTGTCATTAGCAACAAAAGCTACTCCGGTGAGATTTCCCGCAATGTCACAAAAGCTACTATCACCAGCAACAAAAACTATTGTCACAAACAAAAACTACGCTTGTGAGATTTTCAACGAGGTCAGAAAAGCTACTGTCACTAACAACAAAAACTACTATTACCACAAAAAAATCTACTGTCACTAGGAACAAAAACTACTCGTGAGATTTCTGGCGAGGTCACAACCAGCAATAAAAGCTACTATGACCAACAAAAGCTACACTCCTCAAAACCAAAATCTACTATCCCCACCAACAAAAGCTACTGTTACAAATACCAAAAGCTACTGTCATCAACAATAATAACTACTGTTATCAACACCAGAAAACTACTATCACCAGTAACAAAAACTACTCTCACCATCACCAAAAGCTACTCTCATAAATGTCAAAAGCTATAACCCAGCAGAGTCCATAAATCAACCACAAAATCTAGTGACAAAAGCCAACAATGCATCAAATCAGGCACAGGGAACAAATGAGTTTCTACCTTCTCCAACAACAGTAACAATACAAAATTAAAACCACAAATCTATACCAAAGTAAAAAAACTCAGCAAAATGAATGGCATTGAGGACAACTCGTCACCGGAAAGAAGCCGAACGAAATCGAATCAGGGACCGGTGTCGGAATCTCATTTTCAGATGCGAAGGACGGCGGCGTCAGCCACAATTCTCCCAGGTACACGCTCAATTTCGAGGACGCCACCACATGCGTCGATGACATCCTTCTCCGGTTGCAGCTATCGGCCTTCGCCTCCTGGAGTTTGACCCCGCCGGAGAAGTCGACCACGATCTGGCGTATTCTGGACGACTTTCTAAAGGAAGATGAGGACAACCTGAGCTGGAGGTCACCGACGAGGAACAAAGTAGGAGGTCACCAAAACAGAGGATTCTAGGGCTCCGAAATGAGAATCAGAAGCAAACAGAGCCGGAATTGAAGAAAAAACGAGAAGGAGAGAGGTACTACCTGAGTCAGCTTTCGGTGAACAGAGTCCGAGTTGGCATCGTTGAGGCTTTGTAGGAGGAACTGATAGAATCTGGTTCGCAGTAGTCTGTGAAAACTTCAGCATCGCGGAGACGACGAAGCCTGGTAGAGGGAGATAGGGTTTGCTGAGAGAGCGAGCGAGATTGGGGAAGGCGCCATGCCCGTGGTCGCCGGAATCGGAGGCGGAGATCACGAGGTGATCTGTGATCAAGGAAAGAGAGAGAGCGCCGTGCCGGTGGTCTCCGAAATCGGAGGAGGAGATCAAGACGTGATCTGTGATCGAACGTCGACGATCAGGTGTTTTTCCGGCGAGCTTGTGAGGTCTGAGGTCTGCAACGGTGAAGGGGAGAGAGAGAGGCAACGACGTCGTGTGGGTTTGTGAAGGGATCTGCAGAGAGAGAGAGAGAGTGTGTGTCGAGCAGAATGGTGGTTGTTGAGAGAGAGAGAATGTGTGGAGCAGAAGATGCTGTTATATCAGCTCGTTTCGATAAGGTGGAAGGGTAAATTGGTCAACCGGGGAAAAAATTGAAGCATTAGGTGGCCTTATGAAGACAAAAAATATAAGGTGGCCTTATGACTAATTAAAGTTTCAAAAGATCACTTGTGTGTAAATTTCTAATTTAATAATTAGCTCAACACTATATGTGTGTGTATGTGGCCATAGCTGATGGAAAGTTGGAAACGGTGCATTTGGCCAACAATATAAACATAACTATATGTGGTGTTTGAGCGAACAGGTGTCCCATGCGGCAAAAGTGTATGTGTGCCCCAATTATGAGAGAAAGCAGAAGCCCGTTGTGCTTTAATAGTAAGGAGAATATTATATATGGAGGAACACTGAGCTTTGCCGTAGAGATAGAATTGCTATATGGCTAGCTACTAATATAGCCCAGATAGCTCTGCTAATGGCTTGAATGTTCATTAGTGTGCAGCGGAAATTGCCAACGGAGGTCACCCAGTGGTGAAGCCCAGCGAAAGAGAGCTCAGCAGTGGAGCAGCTCGGCGCTGATTCTCAAAGGAGGAGAACTCAACGGTGGAGCAGCTCAGCTGTGGAGAAGCTCAACTCAGCGGTGAAGCTCTGAGGCTGGCTACCTGCTCAGCGGAGATGCCCAAGGAGGTGCTACTCAGCTGTGATTGGCCAGCGGTAATTCTCGGCGGTGGCTTTCAGTGGTGTATCCCGGCGGTGAAGTTCAACGGTGAACTTGTAGCAGAGCTCGACGGTGAAGTTCGGCGAAGAACTTCCAGCGGTGCAGCTTGGTGCACTTCCAGCGGCAATGGTAGCGGAATTGAGCTCCTAGCCAGCGGTGTACAGTTCAGCGGGGATTTTACTTGGGCCAGCAGTAGTGCTAGGGAGGATACTGCCGGTTGTCGGAGTGGAGCAGAGGTTGGCTAGCTGAGTTGTGCCGCTGACGGTGATGACACTGGCGCTGATGATGATTGAAGAATGGTGATGGGTGCCCAGAGAAGTTTTCTGGGTGTGGAGAGTTGTCCAACGGTGGTGTAGCTGGCGGAGACACTCGGTGGTGGAGTTTATTGGTGCTTGGCCAGTGGCGTACAATTCAGCGGAGGCACTGATGATGACTGAAAAACGCCAAAGTGGACCTCTGGGTGTCCAGAGCAATTTGGCAAAAAAAGTTTTTTTATTTTAGTGAGCGTTGACCACTATGAGCTGGCGTTGACTGGAGTTGGCCAGCCTTGTTGGGCGTTGACCGGCGGTGTTGGGCGTTGACCAACCTTGATTTGGATTTTTGTGAGCACTGAGCCCAAGTTGAACTTGATGTAAGAATTGTTTGGTTTTTGTTTTACCCTAGGATGGGTTGCAGCGGATGTAAGGCTTGATTGAGAATACAAGGCAAGCAAGGCCGAGTGCTTCTAGCACTAATGTTAACGTTAGAGTCTGCGGGGGTCTCTAGTTAGCTTTAGAGAGAGAGAGAGACACACACACACACATGAGAAGTATAGTGGTTCGTCTCTGCCTTAGTGGGAGACTACGTCCACTTGAATGTTGTAGTATGAGTGTTTGGGATTACAAAGTGTGTAATGGAGTGATGTTTATGTGGGAGGAGAGTTCCTTTTATAGGTGAAGGAAGCCATCTCCTTTATATTTTCTTAGATGTGGGATGTAGAAATCACTATTCTAGTCTAGAAAGCATGTTTGTGAAGGCAACTTGGCAAGGCTAGGAAGGTGGCTTCCCGGTGACGTATTTGCCACTTCCGAATACCGTAGCGTAGCTTGAACATAGGGCTACAAGATGCAAGTAGTGGTTGGATCCCATGAGGGTGTTGTTTATGCTTGATGAGGTAGCAAACTATCCATGTATAGTGAGAGGTATCTACAATATCGAAACATGCTCCGTTGATGAATGAATGCCAACGTAGAGAAATTTGGCTTAAATGGAAAGAAGCGATCCATGTTAAGTTGGATTCTCCAACGAAGAGAAAGGTTTTTGAGCCAATGATGCCAACACTTCCTAACATAAAACCTATTGACTAATGGGTCTTTGTTAGAAAGCGTGATGAGAAAAAGAGATGACAATCTCGCCTTATGGCACAAGGCTTCTCACAAAACGCCCTGGAATCGACTATGATGAGACATATTCTCTCGTAATGGATGTCATTGCACTCCACTACCCTGTCAGTTTGGTAGTTTCTGAATAACTGAACATGCAGCTTACGAATGTGGTCACTACGTATCTATATGGGGATCTAGATACAGAATATACATGAAGGTTCATGGTGAACTTCATTTACCCAAGTCAAGTGGCTCTAGACCACGAAGTGCATTTTATAAAGAGGTTGAAACGCTCACTAAAGTGACTACTTGATTGGGAAGAGATATGCCCACGCGTTTTCATAACAAGTTTCGGATTCTATCGTGGTTCATGTTGGACATGATCTTAATTGGAAGCCCTTAAAAAGTTAAGGGAAACTGTTGAACACTTGAAATCCGAGTTTGAGATGAAGGATTTTGGGAGAACACGATTATGTCTAGTTTGAAACTTAAGCATCGTGTTGATAGATGCTTAGGCATTTTGACAAGGTCAAGCCTTCAAGCACCCCCATGATCATCCGTAGTCTTGATCCTGAAAAGGATCCTCTTCGTCCGAAGGATGATGGCAAAGATGTGCTAAAGGCGGAAGTGTTCTACATAAGTACAATAGGCGCATTATTGTACTTAGCTCAATGCACAAAATCGGACATTTCATATGTTATGAACTTGTTAGCTAAGGTATAACTTTGCGCCAATGCAATGTAATTGGATTGGTGTAAAAGATATCCTTCGGTACTTGAGATGTATGATTGATATGGGCTTGTTCTATCCCTGCATAGAGACGATGGATTCGGACCCATCACATACCAGGAAAGCAGCCAACGTTGGCCCACGTCTTTTATCCCCATCCTAAAACCACACATGTGTTTTGGAAGGTTTTGCTAATATTGGGTATCTCTGACCCACAAAAAGGTCATTCCCAAACTGGTAAAGTGTTCACCATGGGTAAAGACCGTGATATCTTGGAGGTATACAGAATAGACACTAGTCACTATAGCTTCGAACAATGCAGAGATTATTGCTCTTCACGAAGTAGTTCGTGAATGTATATGGATTAGATCCATAATTACGCATGTTCGAACAATTGTGGTTTGAAGTCTACCACAGATTAGCCTACAAGCATTTAGGGCAATGTGGCAGAGATTATTGCTGCTTGTTTTGAACGAATGAAGTAAGGCTACATCAAAAGCGACAACACCAAGCATAACCAGCAACAACAGAAGCTCCTCAAGATCAAAGTAAACCAGGTTCGATCTGAGAACAATGTGGCAGACTTGTTTACTAAGTCATTTCTCAAATCCAAGTTCGAGAAATATGTGGCAAGAATTGGCTTGTGGAAATTATCTAAACTCCCATGATCGTAGTCATCAGGGGGAGGCGCAGACATCAGGGGGAGATGTCTACATGTAAATCTCGAAACATGAAGGGTGTGTTGTGCTCTTTTTCCCCTTCGACCGAGGTTATTTTTGTCCCACTGGGTTTTTGTTACTCGACAAGGTTTTTAGCGAGGCAATGAGAGAAGCACCACATTTGGGTGATACAAGGGGGAGTGTTCAAGTAAATCTCTATTTTGTGTCTGGCCCAAACTCTAGGTTACTTGACCTAGTGGTAATAGGGTTAATTAGATAATCTCGGAGAATCTTAGAGATTCCTATTCAATGTATGATTATCTTTCCTTGTATGATTCAGATACTATGCCTTGTAATCCTCTACATAAAGAGGCCCCTATTATCAATGAGAACACATAACAATTCTCTCTCAACTATCGTTTCCCTAAAACAAATATATATTTTTTTAGTTCTCATATGGCCAATTTTTGCTTTTGAAAAATTTGTTCATCTATTTTTTTTTTTTTTAAGAAATAGATAACTTCATTACTTATCCTTGGCCAGAAAGCACCTACATCATAAGTTGTCTCATACCAAAAATTTTGAATGGCACAAGCTGCCAAATATATGACAGGTGACCTCATTGTAAACAAAATATGCACAATTATTGATGTGCCTAGCTAAGTGAAACAAACTCCAAAACTATCAAAATTCTTGCAATAGCAATCCTAGCTAACTGCCTAGAGACCTCAATTGGTGTACGATTAGAGAAGCTAACCTACATAGTAGCAGACTCTACCTCAAATGCTAGACACACAAGCAGGAGACTTAAAGTTTCCCCTTACCCTTACCTTTAGGGCCAGCTACCTAGGCAGTAGTAGCAGATGGATAAGTGAGGCGTAAAGAAGTCATCCCCACCTTCTTTTGAGTCCGAGGGCCCTTGTTCTTACTCCCAAGCGGCCTACCCATCTTCTTCTTCAGTGTCACAATTGCAACATCATCCTTAACTTTAACCAAACCAAGAGCATCAGCATGAAGCGATAGAAGCTTGCCACCAGGTATAGTTTTGAACTTCTTTGGGGGAAGGAACACTTGCTTCTTGTCGACCTCTCTTCTTATAGGTCAGAGTTGTCTTCTGCTCACCTTGCATGGCAAGGGTAGCAGCTAGGTTTTCTGATCAGGGTTCAGATGGAACCACTGAAACCAAGTCAAAGGCTATGTCTTGCAAGACAGTCTCTTGATCCATACCTTCCAGTTCTATCGTGATGTGCAAGGTATCCTCCTTCACAGCAGACCCAGAAGTTGAGCGTTCTAAACGCCGAATGACCAGCTTCTTCTTCTTCAGCAAGGTAGAAGAAGGCATAGGAAAATCTCGGCTATTCTGAGCCGAGAAAGAGAAAACACCGCCGGATGTAGAAGAGCCGCCACCAAACTTCAAAACCCTAGGAGTAGAAACTTCAGCATTGGTTCCTCACACTTATCTCTAGAGTGAGTGATCAGTCCACACTAAAGGCATCGACCCTTAAGATGTTCAAATTGAAACTGCAGTATAGGTTCAAAACCTGGCGCCAAGAAAACTCAACGCTCCAGAAGAACAGGTTTGGAGATGTCATGAGAGAACAAAATACGGATAGTACCTTTCTGAAATTCCTTCTTGTCATAGTCCAAATAGCCTCCTAGAAGATTCTCGATGAGTATGAAGTTGTCAGGTTCCTCATAGAGAGGAGGGATGCCAGAAAACCTAAACCAAACTCTGACATGCTTCATAGGGACTGTTTGAGCCCAAAAGTATTTTTGGCAAGGTCCCTTTAGGGGGTTAAGCATAGCGGGCTGATACCTGCAGCCCAAAAGTAAGCTTACTTAGGTTTGGGTTATAGCGTCACCCATTCCGAGATCCATAAGGAAAACGTGCCCTTATTGGAATCAGGTAGCGGAGACTGAATAGGAAACTTCAATCAATAATCTTTCTATGGCAAAAACAGTCGAAACCCTAGGGTATAAATACCAAGTTTCAAGGACGAAAAAGACACAACTCTTCAATCAATTAATCGCACAGATTATCTAAGTCTATCCGGAGAAAACCTACCTGTAACCTAGTTGCAAACTAACGATGCAAGGGTAATGCCCTCGCAACCTAGCGAAGCTAAAGTCATGCTTTAGCAAACCCTGTACTTTCTCCCAACTTCCCAGTGATTGCTCTGCTTAGTCTACAACACTAAGTATCGATTCGGTGAATGCAAGATATCACAACCAAAGCCCTTATCCATAAGGCAAGAAGTCCTTTTCCAGAAGGCAGAGAAAAAAACCTTGTGACGAGGTTGGTGCTCTCCTCGTCCACAGCGTTTGAGAAGAAGTTAGGTCAAGGGATTCTCCGACAATTGCACCCCATGGTGCTGGCACACCTGCGCACTCAAAAGAGACAGTTTGCACCCCAGAATGGCAAGATGAGGGTTTGCGTGGATTACAGAGACCTTAATATGGCTACACCTAAAGACGTCTACCCCATGCCAGTCATGGATATGTTGGTAGACGCAATAGCAGGACATGAGTTATTGTCCTTCATGGATGGAACCGTAGGGTACCACCAGATTCCTGTCACGGAGGATCATAGACACAAAACCGCATTCCGTTGCCCGTGGTTCGCAGGTGTTTTTGAATATGTGGTCATGCATTTTGGACTGAAGAATGCTGGGGCCACATAACAGAGGGCCATGAACCTGATCTTCCATGACATACTGGGGAACATCTTAGAGGTTTACATTGATGACATGGTCGTGAAATCTAGGAAGCAAGGGGATCATATCACAGATCTCAGAAAAGTCTTCGAGTGCATGTGACTACACTAGGCCTCATCAAAAAGCCCGCGGATCAAGTGGACCGATGGAGGCCCGCCGGCCCTGAGGGCTTTTCGCCGGGCCCGGCCCGTCAAAAAACCCGCAAAAGCCCGCCTAGGTGGGCTGAGGGCCGGCCCGCCAAAAGCCCGCAAAAACCCGGCCCGGCCCCCCAAAGGCCCGCTAGGCCCGGCCGGTAAAAGCCCGTAAAATATTATATATATATGTGTGTGTGTGTGTGTGTGTGTGTAGATATGTGTGTGTGTGTGTTTATATATATATATCTATATATATGTGTGTGTGTGTGTGTGTGTGTGTGTGTGTTATATATATATAGAAAAGATATATATGCATTACCGCATTGTTTCTGTTGAAGAATACGGTACGGGAACTAAGTGTGGATCATGATGGGGAGAGAGAGAGAGAGGGACACAAGCATGTATAGTGGTTCACCTTGCCCTTGAGGCAAGGCTACGTCCACTTAGAGATTCTACTATGAGTGAGGTCAAGTGACCTTTGTAGTGATACAAGTATAGGGATCATGGATCCATCCCTTCTAAGAAGGGGAGGACTTCCTCTTATAGCTAAAGGAAGTCCCCATCTAGTTTACATTTCCGATGTGGGACATAATACACATATTGCTTCTCTTGAAGCCTTTTGGAGAGCATGGGAGGGTGGCCTCCCTATGAGGTACCGGCCGACCTCCACCATAGCGAGGTAGCTCGGGTGTCGGACTACCGGATGCATGTCGTAGGCGGGACTAGCCATGTTGCGGGGCCCACCTAAGAGGTCGTTGATCATGCTTGGCGGTATGTAATATAGGTGGTATGTACAAGTCCCCCAAGTCCCCGAGTAAGAGGCGCTTCTTGGTTGGGGTTAAATGTGATGCCGCCAAGTATGAGTGATGACCTCGTTGAACGCTATACCCATACTAGTCCCCCAACTCCGTAAGTAAGAAGGGACTCTACGGGTAGGTTGGTGCCACGGGGCCCTCATCACCCTAGTACCTGCAAATAAGATAAGAGTGTACAAAATACATATTGATTGCGCTAGGGCAATCTAAGTGACATTTGAGTCAAATGCATCGAGGTGCATGAATGTTTATGTGATGCATGATGGAAAGATGTGTGATGAACACGGTAAGACATGATATGTGTGATGAACACGGTAAGACATAATGATATGTAAATGTTGTATGCATATGATGAACACATGTTAGGACCGGGAGTGTAGTTACTCGCCGAGTCCCCCAAGTCACGTAGTTAGTACTTAGGTTACGCTCGAGGATGCCCGTGAGTTTGAGCATAGAGCTCCGGTATTGTAGTAACTATTGGTCGACATACTAGTGAGACTATAACGTGGCCATGATAGTCCCCTAAGTATGGGTTAGAGGAAGGAACTCTAACTTACTTGACCCGAACGTATAAGCCATAACCCGGTTGTTTGGCTCATGTGTAACGGGAATGTACGAATTGAGCTCGCTCATGTTGAGCGGGTGATAGGTTGTGGGAGTTTTGTCCTATGGTCTTATTAATGGGATGTAAAAGAAATTTAATTGTTGCGATCAACAATAGGTGAAAAATTTCAATATTTCCATTAATAGACCATAGCACGACAAGTATGAGCGTGAAGCTCAATGACAGTCCCGGTCGGGTACTACCTCCACTTGTGATAAGTGGTATGAGTAAGTCCCGCAAGTGTAGAGAATGCTCGGGAGATGAGATGACTTAGAAGCAAGGGATTGGACCTTGGCTTACCCCGCCTCCGGTACCAAGTGGGGTTTTCTGAGGTCTTGAGTCTATGGTACCCGATGGGGTAGAATGAGGATTTGGGTCTCTGATACCCGGAAGGGTAAATGAGGACTTGAGCCTCTGATACTCGGAAGGCTAAATGAGGACTTGAGCCTCTGATACTCGGAAGGGTAAATGAGGACTTGAGCCTCTGATACCCGGAAGGGTAGATTGAGGACTAGAGGGTGCCTCGCCCGGGGCAAGGATTTGGATGCAAGGGATTGGACCTTGGCTTTTGTAAGGGAGCTACCCTTTAGTGATCCCGTTGGGATACCTCGCTCGAGTAGAGGATTTATGAGGGTCTGTAGGCCTCATGTACCCGGTGGGGTAGATAGGCTTGAGCCTTAGCACCTTGTGGAGTAGTTAGCACTACTAGAATAATGTCATTAGACATCACCACTATTAAATCGGTCAGGATTGCACCTGATGTTAAAAATCATGTTAACATCAGTTTGTGAAGAAACCGATTTCTACTATTATTATAGACATCAGTCACCAAAGAAACCGATGAGAAAAGTTTCGTTCGAAAAATTTTCAAAAACGCGGAGGGACTAAGTTTGAAACTTTTGAGAAACGCGGGGACCAATTATTTCATTCCCGCACTTTGTATTTTTTCCCTCTGTCTGAAACTATCAACCCTAATAACTCTCACTTTTCTGAAAACTCTCGAACCTTGTCAACCTCGTTCTCTCTCCCAACCTGACCTGCCCCGATTCCCCGACCTCGTTCTCCAACCTGGCCTGAGCTCGTTGTCCGATCCGAGCTGCTCGAGCTCCTTCTCCGACCCGAGCCTCTCGAGCTCCTTCTCCGACTCGAGCCACCTCGAGCTTGTTCTCCGATCTGACCTCGAGCTCCTTCTCCGACCTTACCTCGAGCTCATTCTCCTACCCTCCCCCTTTATATACTGGCCTCCATTTCCTCCTCCTCCCCCATCCTCACTTCTTCAGTGCACACAACTTGTTCGACGAAATTCCCCAGAGAGAGAGAGAGCCATGTATGTGATGAAGAGAGACGGGCGCCAGGAGGAGGTCCATTTCGACAAGATTACGGCCCGGTTGAAGAAGCTCAGCTATGGGCTTAGCATCGACCATTGCGACCCGGTTTTGGCGGCCTAGAAGGTCTGCGCCGGAGTCTACAAGGGCGTCACCACTAGCCATCTTGATGAATTGGCTGCTGAGACCGCCGCCGCTATGACCGCCAACCACCCTGACTATGCCTGCGTAAGTCTATCCCTTGCTTCTGCATCTCTTATTGTGTTGATTTGACTATCGGTCTAGTTGTTGAGCTTCGATCTGTGTTTGTATCTGTGTGTTGAGAATTTCGATGTGTAATTGATGGTTGTAATTGATCTGTGAAAATTCTGTGTGTATTGATTTGTGAATTGTGATCGAAAGAGCTCTCTGTTTTGTTCATAGTGAGATCATGAATTCTGAGAGTTCTAGAATTGATGTGAATTTGGTGCAGTTGGCGGCAAGGATTGTTGTTTCAAACCTACACAAGAACACTAAGAAGTCCTTTTCAGAGACGTGAGTTTTGTCGAGACTTTTTGCTAGTTTTTATCATTTGTTGTCTTTTGGTCTTTGTGTTGATGAGAGTGTGTGTGGTTGATGCAGGGTCAAAATTATGTACAACCATGTCAATGATAGATCTGGGCTAGAAGCTCCTCTGCTTGCTGATGATGTTTATGAAATCATCATGAAGGTAATATCTTTCAGCAACTCTTGGTCATTTGACTTGGTGTTCTGGACTATAACTGTGGAATGATAGATACTGGAGTTCACTACTACAGAATCAGGGTTTAAAGACACCTGGCTGGAAGAAACAAGGACGATTTTTTATTTCACTGTCATTGTAAGCCATTAACGACGTCACCTGTTAAAATCTGGGTGAATACTTAAAAGTCGTTGTGTGTTTTTCGTCAAATAGCAAAGAGCAAAACTCTCTCTCTTTCTTTTCCTCCCGACCCCTTCTCTCTCCTCACTCAGTTCCAATCTCAGATCTCTCCATCTTTATTTTATTAGTCATGAATTTCTTGTATGATTTTATTAGAGTGACCATCTTATCTCAAACGTGGGTTAGCCTTCTTACTGTAATTTGTCCGTATCTGCAATGTTTCAATTGTACTTGCATGCTTTTAAGTTATTTGTTATACTTATCTCCAACTGTGTGTGATTCAAGTTCATTTATAGAGCTCGATGACATATCATTTACTTGCATGCTTTTGATTTCGTCTACCCCTTGCAGCTTGATGACATAAAGAAAATGCAGTAGTATGCGGTCCTTTCTTAGTTAAATTGAGAGGTAAAACATATCTTTCTCCTCTCCTAATTGATATGATGTAATATAGCAATATTGTTGATTTTCTGCTACAGATCTTGTGATTGAAGACTGAATTTTCTGAAACTATTGTAATGTAGGTGCTTATTCATATCAATTTTAGCTTCATGTAGAAAGACATGATATGTTCCTTTAGGCTTACCATAGAAACTGTTCCTTTTACCAATTCAGTTTCTCAGCCGTCAGCTCTATAACTGTTGTCTGATTTTGAAAATCAACAATACTTAAGCAAAGTAACTTGCATTTGTTTCTTCTAGAGTTTCCTCTTTTACAGGAATTTGATGTTCACCACTTTGTACTAAAATGTGTCTACTTTGGTTTCTGTATCTTGCAGCTCCCTGCTATAATTTCTCCAGGCTTAACTTCAGTAATCCCTCCCCTTGTCTCTTACTCAAGATCAAATAATGCATTCGTTTCACGTAATGTTTCTTTCCAGACTTATTTTCTATTTTTCATTTACCTTGTCTTCTATTTAACAATATACATTTATGTTCCTTCCTACTTTGCCTTCTCATATCTGCCAGGCAAACATTCCTGCTGAGTTTGCAGATAGTGAATTGGAGATTATTTATTATACTAGCAATATTAGATATTATTTAGTTGAGTTTGCAGATAGTGAATTGGAGATTAAGGTTTTGAGTTGAGAAAAAGTTCATGGTCGGTGATATGAATGAATTGAGAAGCCTATACCTACTATTCTGCTGGTTTCTTTTCAGTTCCCTTGCAGATTGTAGGCAATAAATGTGTGTGTGTTGACTATTATGTTGTTTGGTTTATTTTATGTTTCCCCCTGTGATACTTGGTGGTTTTAATTTTAAGTTGATCAGTGTGTGTGTGTGTGTGTGTGATATGAATGATCTGAAACTATTGTCTCTTGGTGTTTATGAAAACTCGGATGCTTTCTCTTCTCTGCTGACGGAGAGTTCGCGTCTTGGGTCAGTTCTCAACCTCTTTTTGCACGAGTTAGTATGAGAATTTGAGTTAGTTTGGATGTTGATTTTGAATTTTTGACAGAATATTATATGCAATTTTCATTTGGGATTTCTGTGTTTGTATAAAGATAGTGTCTTTGTACTTTTATTGGGTGATTAAAGTTCATATGATGAAGTGCATATATGTAAAAAAGTCTGTAAATTTACTTGTATGAAGCTCTGAATTATGATTATATGGTTGTTTGATGTATAAAAATTCAGTTGCTTGTGAAATATGGAATGAGAAATGATGGTGTTGTGCTCATTTGTTGTACATAGGTGGGTTTGCTTTGAAGAGAAAAATTGCAGGACAGTGATTGAAGAAGAATTCAGTGTTCAGCACAAGCACCACCTCCAGCTTGGCTAGGAAGTGCTTTTCCGGAGCCGGGCCAGAGGACTTGAGATGGTCCAAAAGCCTAGTTCTGTTGTTGGATCTACTGGTTCCATTGGAACCCAGGTATGGCAGAGATCCCTTTCTTTCATTTAATATTTGTTTTGGGATTAAAGATAAAAATGTAAGTGGACAGATTATGGAAATTGCATTAGTTGGTTAAAATCACAATTTCCTGTTTCTACAGACATTGGACATTGTTGCAGAGAACCCGAAAAAATTCAGAGTAGTGGCCCTAGTAGCTGGCTCAAATGTGTATCTTCTTGTTGATCAGGTAATCCATCAGATGGATAAAATTTCATAGAATTGTTCATATTGTCATCTGATCAGGTAATCCATCAGATGGAAATTTTGTTACTTTGGCATATTGTTCATATGTCATACATAATTTTCCTCTTTCACATAGTTATATGTATCAGGAAAAGCCTTCTCCCGTCTTTGTTATGGGAATTTGAATCTTTTGTCGTGAGACTGAAGTATAAAGTTTTATTTAAAGTTTCTTCTTACTAATTAGATGTTGCTTCATCTTGTGCAGTGAGGGATTCAAAGAATAAAGCTAGTCAAGGAGGCCGTGGGGGTGGAAGTGGATATGGATATGGGCGAAGTAATGAAAATCGGTAGCTGCTAAGTAATGAAGAAGTAGGTGTCCTTGCTTTCTAGTACTGTTTACTAAAATGAAACGGTTATAAAGAATCACACCTGAAAACATGTATTAGGACTTAATAGGAAAATAGTGCTTCCATGTTTCTTATTTTGTGTTTTTGATTTTCAGAGGGACCCATTATCTGCTAGGCCCTTTAAAGGGCTCAAATTTATTGATGTTGGCTGTGGAGGTGGAATTCTTTCTGAGGTATGTTATTTCAGATGAGTAATTTAGGCATTCGGCATGGTGCTTAGTTAACCGATTATCATGTGGGTTATGTATTAATGTAGGGAACATTGGATATTGACAATCATTTGGGAAGATGAGATTTATATCGTCGACCCTTTGCCAAAACCAGTGCATTACAAACCATGGGAAAATGCAGTGATAAAGTAAGCTTGATTATGGTTTGTTAATTCACTGTCTTTGTGCACCAAGTGATATTATTGCTGAATATTTCCTTGGTGGTGATGTATGCAGTGCAGTTAAAACTTACAATGCTGAAAAGGGGAGGGTTACTAAAGTGCCTAAGTTAAAATTACTTCCGGTAAGCATAGTATTTGTGGTTGATCGAGTTACAATATATGTTTTACTATGACAATTCTCTTTCTAATTCAATAACATGAATAAATAGGGCGCACCTAAGCAGCCGGGTGGAGTTGAGTGTGGCTATTATGTTATGCGGTACATGAAGGATATTATTAATGATGACACGCTTTCGTTTTCAACCAAGGTATAAGCATTGTAATTTGACAAAAAAACTATGTTTTTAATATTGGTGTATCATTATGACATACATTGTTATATGTATTTGTAGTGGGCGGTAAAGGATCGGAAAGGGTATACCCAACAACAACTTGACGAGGTCCGCATTGAAGTAGCCGACTACTTACAGACTCTGCTGTAGGTTCTGACCAGTTTCTTGATTTTGAGTTAGGCTAGCTTTTAACTAACTTTTTTGTAGCAATTATGAACAAACAAGAATACTAATTGCTAGGCTAGCCTTGTAGTATATTGGTGCATGAATTGGGGTTTTATTTTGCCCATTTTGTAAATTGTTAAGGATGATGAATGTCGGATATAATACCTCAATTTGCAATTTATAATTACAGTTCTATTTTGTGGACAGAATCCTCTTTATAGAATGTGATGTTTAGATATAAAGTTGAAATCAGTTTTAGCCATAAAAACTGATGTCCAGAAATACAGATACATCAGTTCTAAAATGAAAATCGATGTTACTAATATATCCAGACATCGGTTCATTGTTAAAAACGATATACTACCGAGTGCCAGACATCAGTTCCGAAATGAAAACCGATGTTACTAAAACATCCAGACATCGGTTCATTATCAGAAACGATATACCACCGAGTGCCAGACATCAGTTCCGAAATGAAAACCGATGTTACTAAAACATCCAGACATCGGTTCATTATCAGAAATGATATACCACCGAGTGCCAGACATCAGTTCCGAAATGAACACTGATGTTACTAACATATCCACACATCGGTTCATTATTAGAAACGATGTCTACAACAGTATTACTCATCGGTTCTTAAATCAATAACGATGTTAAAACTCAAACTTGTGTTATATAATCTATATTTCTTTAAGCTTTAAATACAATAAAATGTGGGTTTAACAATAGTAAAGCATGCAAGTTTGTTATCATTTAAACTTCTTTACATCGGTTTATTATAAGGAACCGATGTCTACCCGAATATTAGACATCGGCTAAAAACCGATGTCTGCATTTTCCGGATCTTTCTCATCACCCACAAAGACATCGGTTGGATTTTTGTTTCTCATCGGTTTTTGACCGATGTCTGGGGCTATAATTCTAGTAGTGTAGGCTTCGAGCCTCGTGTACCCGGTGGAGTGAATGAAGGTTTGAACCTCGTGACCCGGTGGGGTTATGTGAGATGCATGAGCTTCCTTAACCCAATGGGGTTGAATGAGGGCCGGTGGGCCTCCTTTACCCTGTGGCGTGGCCCCGGGTAGAATGATGTAACCCCGTTGGGGTAACCGGTGGCCCTAGGCCCCGGTACCCGATGGCATGGCCCCGGGTGGAATGATGTAACCCCGTTGGGGTAACCGGTGGTGTTGGCCTCCGGTACCCGGTGGCATGGGGCCCTGGGTAGAATGATGGCTTGTGCCTCGTGACCCCGTTGGGGTGCCTCGCTCGGGGCGGGGATTTGAAGTGCCGCATATTACTTAGTGTCACGTACATGTGTAGCAATTTAATTGATTTGCAATCAAGTTAAAGTATGACATAAACACGTAGGCATAATAGGATATGCTAGTTAAATTAGCAAGTGTGATAGGCATGCTTAGATTATTGTAGTCGTTATTGAAGCATATAAAGCATTTGTATTAGCTCAAATTTAAAGAGCATAAGTGAGAACTTATCTGGAGCCGTCCGAGAGTGATGCAAATATTGTAAGAAAAACTGTAGTTGTCCAAATATAGGTGTATATTTTGGAGAGTAGCATCACATTAGAATGTGTAAGTGATATATCCGGATCGAGTGATCGAGGCTCCTCAAAATATAAAAATAGATGTTAGCCCCCAGGGTGGCTAGTAAAAATATATATTATTGTGAGTAACATAAAGTTTGGGGGTGGCAAATGCATGATAATTTGCCATAGCCTCTAACCAATTAATGTGATTATGACATATAAATTAAATTACATGAAGTAATTAATGGATGTGTAGTATTGCCAGAGATGTGATTAATAGAGTAGTATAGACGTGCTATATTTGATAAGATCATGCTCAATATTTTGTATGACAAAATCAGAGAATGGCTTAGGTTCCTGGAACCTAAATGGACTTGCTGCAATAAAATAACATTTCTTTACATGATTGTGAGATATGTATAAAACAGACGCAGCAGGTCTATATATGAGTCTATGAGACATGGATGGTCATATATGCAGTATTGTATAGGAAATGACAGGCATGTGCTGTAAAGTTGTAGGGCACGTGTAACCCTAATTGCATGTATACCTAATTGATTGATACGTGGTAGTAATTGAACAGATCATGTGTATAGTGAAGACATGGGATTGCTTGAAATTTCAATCTAATTAATGTATATACGACAACTCAGCTTTGCATGGAGGGGTCGGTCATCGCTGCGTTGCCCGGTGTCTAGAGAAGATTGATGGGTAAATCAAAGAGACATGACGACCCCGGAGGAGATAGCTGGTGCCGAAGAAGAAAACAACGCTAAATTCTCAGTGGAGAATTCGACTACTCACAGCCCGTAACTTTGACCGAGACGATGATGATCCCGGTGGGGAAGAAGTCAAAGAGTTCCCGGAAGAGTGTGTAAGTACCCGGAGTGCCGAAAAGAGGGCTCATTGACCGGGGTCGTGTTTGAAACTGCTCAGGGATTATATTGCTGGTTGTAATGTGCATGGGTGCATGCATGCAATAGGTGTTGGTATGAAACAACTGAGGTGTCTATGAGTATATTTGTGCATGTGTCAAATATATATCATGCTGCCAATAGTAATGAGCATATGATATATAGTAAAGTAAGGAAGACAACTTCTTATCTTCATGAAGGTGCCCGGGGAAGAGAGTGCGAGCTGCATCTGAGGCGATATCTGTGGGAGAGCCTTGGTGCAATATCACCGAGTGATTATTAGATCAAGATCAAGTTCGAGTTCCACTACAGAGAGGAGACATCGGGCTCCTTCAGTTTCGAAAGCTACTGGAGGCTATCGGTGAGCCTGCCGGGATTGTTGCTGGGAGGAAAGTGATGCCATCGGGTGGTGCTGCTGTGATGAGGCACCAGTAGAAGCTGTTACGACCTCACCGAGAGCTGGGGAAGGTACCGGTAACAATCTGCCAAGATGGATGTTGGGAGGGTGGGTGTCCAAACCAGTTCTCCGGGTGCCGAGAGCTTTTTTCTTCTCTTTTTTTTTTTTGTGAAATCCAGCAGGTTGGGTCCCGGAGAGGTTCTGCTTAGCAGTAGATGAAAGCTCCACCAAGTTAGAACCCCACTTAATTGACTGAGTGGTGTCGATATCAGCGTCCCGGTGCCCAAAGGTTTTTTCCGTTGCTTCTTTGGTTTTTTTTTTTAGGCGAGTCACCGAGATGAATGTCACTGAGAGGAGAGAGGTAGCGAGACCTCAAAAGGTGAACTGGGTGCCGGAGGCTAGTGGGTACCGGAGAGGTTTTTTTTTTGAATCCCGGAGTCTCTGATGCTTGAATGTTGGTGGAGGGATGGGTACCCGGAGAGATTTGCAGGTTCCCGGAGAGATTGGGCAGGGAATCGAGGGAAACGTATCCACTGATTTCATGGAGTCGCAGGTGCCCGGAGAGACCAGAGACCCGCTGGGCAATCGATCACTTGCCGTTGTGGGGTGTTTATAGAAGATTGATGGGTGTCTGGGCAACCTCTTCTTTTCTTTTCTTTTTTTTTTTTTTGCTCTCCTGTGTCGGCGGTACCGAGAGAGATTGAGAGACTGCCATACCGAGAGATGAGCTGCCTTCCGGGATGAGCTGCCTGGAGATGAAGTGATGGCAAATGAAAGTAGACCAAACAAGTCTCGATCGGATTGGGTGTCCAAATCGGTCCCCGGGGTGCCCAGAGCAGAATGGAGTGCTTGGATGTGTGGCTTTTGGGTTCGACCCTGGCCGGATGTGACTTCTGGAAGTCCCGGATATGCTGACATGTATTGTAGGTGCGCTCGGAGATAAAAATGAGTCCCGTTCGGGTACCAGGTATAGGCCTCTGGACAGATGAGTTCGCGCCTTCGCTCCTAATCTCGTATGCAAAACATGACAACTCACTACTTGTATCAACGCTTCGGGGTACCGGAAATTTGTCTGCCAAGATGGGTGTTGGGAGAGGACCAAGGGTGGGATCTTCTCAACGAGTCCCGGTCGGGTATTCCAAACCTCGTCAGGTCACCGAGTTGCAACACCGTAAGTATGCTGGAAGAGGACAGAGCGGGATCTTCTCAATAAGTCCCGGTCGGGTAGTACTGATCAGTGGACCTTGGCTGTAGAAATGACGAGTTCGGTGGTGAGCTATGAGGGTGCGGGGTCTTGAACGTACCCGCTCACTTGTGTTCCCGGATGACTCATAGTACCCGTACATGACTCTTGCTCAAGGTCAGAGGTTCATACCTAAACACAGGCACCCTCCTTCTAGCGCCAATGTTTCTGTTGAAGAATACGGTATGGGAACTAAGTGTGGATCATGATGGGGAGAGAGAGAGAGAGGGACACAAGCATGTATAGTGGTTCACCTTGCCCTTGAGGCAAGGCTACGTCCACTTAGAGATTCTACTATGAGTGAGGTCAAGTGACCTTTGTAGTGATACAAGTATAGGGATCATGGATCCATCCCTTCTAAGAAGGGGAGGACTTCCTCTTATAGCTAAAGGAAGTCCCCATCTAGTTTACATTTCCGATGTGGGACATAATACACATATTGCTTCTCTTGAAGCCTTTTGGAGAGCATGGGAGGGTGGCCTCCCTATGAGGTACCGGCCGACCTCCACCATAGCGAGGTAGCTCGGGTGTCGGACTACCGGATGCATGTCGTTGGAGGGACTAGCCATGTCGCGGGGCCCACCTAAGAGGTCGTTGATCATGCTTGGCGGTATGTAATATAGGTGGTATGTACACGCATAATAAATATATATATATATATATAGATATATATTATATGTGTGTGTGTGTTTATATATATGTATATATATTTATATATGTGTGTGTGTGTGTTTATATATATATATTATATATATATATATATATATATACAGATCCTATCCAGAGCGAGGCATCGCTTTGAAATTTCAGAGCGAGGTTAGGGTTTAGGGTCATTTTTTGGTCGCATATCCACATCTCAACCGTTCAGTTTCTAGGTACTAATGTATAGATCATCTCTACAAAATTTCAGCCAAATTGATGGTCGTTAAGGCATTGATAACTGCCTTAAAGCTAGTACGGTTCAGGTTGGACAGATTCAGTTCGTCCATTGGTTTAAGCGAGTTAGATACCTTAAAGACCATCAATTTCGTTGAAATTTTGCAGAGATGATCTATACATTAGTACCTAAAAACTGAACGGTTGAGATGTGGATATGCGACCGAAAAGTGACCCTGAACCCTAACCTCGCTCTGAAATTTAAAAGCGATGCCTCGCTCTGGATAAGATTCTTATATATATATATATGTGTGTGTGTGTGTGTGTGCGTGTGTTTATATATATATATACTAGATGGCCCCACACACTATGTGTGTGAAAATTGAATTTTTTTATTATTAGGGAGTGGGAAGTTATTTACAGGAGTGGGTAGTTTTTCATGGAATGATAGAAGTGGGTAGTTTTATTATCTGTTTCTCATTTTCACATTTTTTTAAATATTTTCTGTTTATTTTGTAATTTGACTATATCACCCCTATCTGTTTTATGAGTTGTATAGTTTTTTTAATATTTCAGGGTCATTTTGGTACATTTTTTCTGTTTTGGCTAACAAAACCTTTTCTCTTAATAATAGTATAGATATATATAGAGATATATATATATGTGTGTGTGTGTGTGTGTGTGTTTATATATATATTATATATATATATATATATATATATATGTGTGTGTGTGTGTGTGTGTTTATATATATATATAGAGATATATATATATATATGTGTGTGTGTGTTTATATATATATATATATATATATATATATATATGTGTGTGTGTGTTTATATATATATAGAGATATATATATATATATATGTGTGTGTGTGTGTGTGTGTGGAAGTTCTTATACTTCTATTATTCTATAGAATATGTGCATATATATATATTCTACATATCGGTTGACCAATTCGATCGGATTCGAAATATGGTGAAATTGGCTAAATTTTGTACCACACTCATAATTTATTGTAATAAACTCATCCAACGGTCGGTTTTTCCATTTTCTTTGAATTGATATGGGTTGCTCTTTGGAGTATATGATATATAAATATAGGTTTATAAGAGTAACTAAGTTTGACCTAGTTGATCGAATTCGAAACGATAACCAAATTGGCTGGATTTTCTACAACCACCATAAAACATTACAATCTCTCAATCGAGCGGTTGGTTTCTCTGAATTCATTTTCCACTTCATGATTGCTTTAGAATGAACCTAAACAATTTAAATACAATGAATATGTCATACAACTTTAGGAGGAAAATTGGTATAGACCAATGTGTTTGTAATTAAAATTAATTTTTTTTATCTTATGTCCACGCACATCCATTGATGGAATATATACAAACGTGATGTGAAAAAATAAGCTCGTTTCGAGGTTGTCACGGCATCGGTCAACCAATAAAACATATAAGTGTCTACGGTTGACTAATCCGATCGGATTCGAAAATATGGTGAAATTTGCTAAATTTTTTACCACACTCATAATTTATTGTAATAAACTCATCCAACGGTCGGTTTTTTCATTTTCTTTGAATTGATAGGGGTTGCTCTTTGGAGTGTATGACATATAAATATAAGTTTATAAGAGTAACTACGTTTGACCTAGTTGATCGAATTCGAAACGAGAACCAAATTGGCTAGATTTTCTAAAACCACCATAAAACATTACAATCTCTTCATCGAGCGGTTGGTTTCTCCGAATTCATTTTCCACTTCATGGTTGCTTTAGAATGAACCTAAACAATTTAAATGCAATGTATAAGTCATATAACTTTAGGAATAAAATTGGTATAGTCCAATGTGTTTGTAATTAAAATTAAATTTTTTTTATCTTATGTCCACGCACATCCATCAATGGAATATATACAAACGTGATGTGAAAAAATAAGCACGTTTCGCAGTTGCCACGCCATCGGTCAACCAATAAAACATATAAGTGACTACGGTTGACCAATCCGATCGGATTCGAAGATATGGTGAAATTGGCTAAATTTTTTACCACACTCATAATTTATTGTAATAAACTCATCCAACGGTCGGTTTCTCATTTTCTTTGAATTGCTATATGTAGCTCTTTGGAGTGTATAATGTATAAATATAGATTTATAAAAAATTAGTGTCTTTAAAAATTTATTTATCAATAAATTAGTATCTATATATAAATATAGATTTTTTTGGGTACAATATAGTTATATAGATATGTTATCTTTGGTTGTATTTGATCATTATCCATTGAATTTCCAAAGCTTGATTAAAAAAAAAAAACTTGTGTCTTTAAATATTTATTTATAAATAAAGCCCGCAAGGCCCGGCCCGAAAAAGCCCGCAAGGCCCGCTTTATATGGACGGGCTTGGATCCTTTGATTTTTAATAAAGCCCGGCCCGGCCCGGCCCGCAAATATTTAAAAATATAGCAAGGCCCGGCCCGGCCCGGCCCGTTGACTACCCCTAGACTACACAAGCTCAAGATGAACCCCACTAAGTGCATTTTTGGGGTTCAGGTAGGTGATTTCCTGGGATTCATTGTCCATCAAAGGGGCATTGAGGTCCTTGAGGAAAAGGCAAACACGATTATCAATGGCTCTCCCCCGCGAACGAAGAAAGAGTTGCAGCGACTGCTGGGTAAGATCAACTTCTTGCGGCGATTAATCTCTAACTCTGCAGGTACAATCCAGCCCTTTTCCCAACTGCTGAAGTTGCAGGGACAAAATGAGTTTGTGTGGGAACCTAAACATCAAGAGGCTTTCAACAAAATCAAGGCCTATCTGGCGAGCCCGCCAGTGCTCGTTCCTCCTAGATATGGATTTCCATTAAAGTTATATATTTCAGCAGCTGAGGCTTCCATTGGCAGCCTACTCGCTCAGGACGATGAAGAGGGCGTAGAGCATGCCATCTTTTACCTCAGTAGGACACTCACAGATTGCGAAACAAGGTACAATGCAATGGAAAAGTTGTGTCTTACATTATACTTCTCAGCATGCAAGTTGCGGCATTACATGTTGTCCTTTACTACTTGCATCATTGCTCAAACCGATCTAGTCAAGTATATGCTATCACGGCCTATCCTGAGGGGTCGTATTGGCAAGTAGGTGCTCGCCTTATCAGAATTCTAGCTACAATAAGTCCCACAGAAAGCAGTAAAGGGGCAGGCCATCACGGACTTTCTGGCACATCACTGTATGCTAGATATCCCCGCAGTTAGGGATTAGAGGTCACAGCCACAACATTAGATCCCCCGGACTTGGCATGTTTACCAAAGTACGCCACGCTATATCAGGCCACTATCTCACTACAACCCTGTGTACTATATTTCGATGGCTCGCGAACTGATACATTGGCAGGGGCAGGAGTCGTTTTAGAGAACCCAGCTGGCGATCGTTTTTCCTACTCTTTCCAATAGAGTTCCGGTGCAGCAATAACCAAGCAGAATATGAGGCCCTCATTATAGGCCTAGAAGTGTTGCTAGAACTAGGAGTCAGAGACATCTAGGTATGCGGCGACTCTTTGCTCATGGTCAACCAGCTTCGCGAGAAGTTCAGGTGCGTCAGCTATTTACTCGCCCCCTATCTGAAGCGCGCTCTTGAGCTTTTCGTCCAATTTGATGATGTGGACTTAGAACATATTCCTCTCGAGCGTGCTGCCAATGAACTCGCCCAGCTGGCTACAGGCATTACCTTGAAATATGGGGTTCGCGAGCAAATTCTAAGGTTGAGCGACCCACGCTGCCTTCGTGGCTTGCACGACTTGACCCACCTGATGACGCAATGGTGGCTGTCTTAGATCTTATTGACGTGGATTGGTGTATACCTTTGATCGCTTACCTCAAGCAGCCAAATCCCACCGCAGACAGGAAGATCCATTTTCTTGCACTAAATTACTTCCTCAGGGGCGATGAACTGCGACGACGTGGTGAAGATGGCATAGACTTTAGGTGTGTGTATGGCTGTGAAGCAAAGCAATTAATGAGCGAGGCATATGCAGGTATTTGTGGAGCTTATCAGGCGGGTCCAAAGATGCGTTGGCTAATCCAGAGGCATGGGTACTATTGGCCTAGTATTTTGAAGGACTGTATCGCGTTCACAAAAGGGTGCCAAGATTGCCAGTCACATGGACCAGTCCAGCACGTTCCTAATATCCCCATGCAGTCTATTATTAAACCTTGGCCTGCGAGAGGCTGGGCTTTGGACTTGATTGGAATGATTCAACCTCATTCTTCTCACCAGCACAAGTTCATCATCGTCGCTATTGACTTCTTCACTAAGTGGGTAGAGGCTGAACCTTTGAAGGAGGCCTCTGGTGCGACCATAGGCCAATTCATCTTTCACAATATTGTTTGCAGGTTTGGCATCCTTGAGGTGTTGGTGTCCGACAGGGGGGTAGCATTCATGGGCTGTGCCGTAGAGAAGCTCGTCATGGATTGGGCATCCAGTTTATCCATATCACACCCTATTATGCTCAATCCAATGGTTAAGCGGAGGCCAGTAACAAGATTATCATCACCTTACTGAGGAAAATGCTTGTCGAGAATCCGCGTCAATGGTAAGAACCCTACTGCCACCAAGCCCTATGCTTTAATGTTTGGTCATGATGTAGTTCTACCCTTGGAGATCAATGTTCAATTCCTACGTGTGCAAGATCAACACCATTTAATTGGAGAGGACTATGTACAGGCTATGTGGCAGAAGCATGAGGATCTTAGCGAGAAGCGCTTAGAGGCTTTGGACTGCTTAGGGATGGAAAAGCAACGCATCGCTCGCGCCTATGATAAAAGGACACGCGACCGCAGTTACAAAGAAGGTGAGTTCGTTTGGAAGGCGGTCTTGCCGTTTGGTGAAAAGTTGACCGGCCGTGGCAAATGGACTCCGCGCTGGGAAGGACCTTTTGTGATTCACCGCATTCTCAATCGCAGGGCTTTTCACTTTAATGATCTGGACGGCGAACTCCATCACAACCCAATCAATGGCAGGTTCTTGAAGAAATATTACCCAAGTGTCTGGGGATTTGAAGATCCCCCAGATCCACTTGTTCCTAGGACTGGGGGGCAAACATAGTCTTCCTATGTTCGTGTCATCCCCTACACTTAGGCCACTTCAGTGGCCCCATTTTCATGTATTCACTTCACCTACTAAGACTAGGGGGCAACAGTCTATGCCTTCAGGCCTTGTATTCGCGGCCTTGTTTTCTCTGATTTAATTTTTGGCCTTCTTTTCTCTGATTTAATTTTTTTTTCAAAAATTTTACATTTAAATTTGGGAAATTTATTTGAGAGTTTTCTTCAATTCTTTTGACAATAAGTGTTAAGAGTTTGAGCACATTTAACATGGCCTATACCAGAGGCCTTACTATATTATAGAAAAAGTAGCAAAAGAGATAAGTTTTTATTCGTAAGTGGCTTTGCAGCTGAAAGCAATGCAAATACATTCGCGAAGGTTACATTTGCAAGATTACAAAGCCAAAAGTTGCTGAAACATTACACTTAAGATCTTCCAAGAGTTTTTGGATTTTCTGTTGGGAGGGGCAGTGAGATGGTCACTCTTCCTCTTGCTCTCTTCACCCTCCTCAGATCTGAACCCTTCCTAGTGGTTATCATCCTGGATGAAGGTGGTCATCATGAGGAGAGTGCATCCCAGTTGCCTCAACTCTCTCAGGGGAAAAACAAAAGTCTGTTCGTTAGACCCCTGAGGTAGGGCACCGAAGAAGAGCGTTCGGCCTTGGGTGGCCTCCCACCTTCTTCGGTTTTCTCTGCGTGAGGGAACCTAAGGAGAAGGACTCCCCAAAATGTGGTATCCCGTGTTAGGAGCAGCGCGTGTTCTTCAGCCTAACTGAAACTGGTGAATCCCATCTAGACTTTCTGAGGCCAAAAACATGCGGCTGGACCTGAGATTAGGCCATAAGGCCTACCCAGGACTTGAGATTAAGCCATAAAGCCTAAGATCTAGAGGCTGAGAGCGAGATTATGAGGGGAAAAGAAGTAGGGTTTGCAAAGTTATTTCTGGATAAGCCATGGTTGCGTGCATTCTCACTTCTACCAAGTATAGGCATTTATAGGGCCAGCCTCAGTGGCCTTAGCCCTTTCATGGACGGTTGAAGTAGATTCAACGTCATCAATAAGAATTGAATGCTATGATATCGGAAATGAAGGAAAATTGAAGACTCGTGGGTAGCGGAACGGTCTTCAAGGTAACCGTCCCTTTTCGAGATTATCTTTTTGAAATGATTTAATGAACAGATAAGGCAGAATTAAGTGCTTAATTGTTTACAAAAGTAAAGAAATGTCTGGGCCAGCAAGTGGGCTAAATATTAATATTAATAATAATATGGTTCATACAAAATAATGGGCCTAACACTAGAGGCCTAAAGGCCTCGACCTGCATAAGTTAGGCAGAGGAAATGTTCATCCAAACAGAAGCTGGCATCAGCAGCGGCTCGTTCTGCTTGTTTGGCTGCAGCGCGGGCCTGGGCCAGATTTTGAGATAATGTCTCATAGGCAGCTAAGGGCTGCTCCAGTAGAGGCTCCTCGTGGGCAAGCCTGGCCGTCACGGTGGTTAGTTGGGCCTGAAGGTCTTGAATTTGGGACCGAAGATGATTTTGTGTGAGCCTCAAGTTCCTAATGAGGATGGCCCGTTCACCCAAGAAGTTACGCGAGGAATCTGTCTGTTGGGCGAGGGCCTGATACTGTGCCTAGGCTTGCCTCTCCTGGGCCGTCGCAGTTGTTTTTTCATTGAGCCACTTGGGAAGATCATCCAACAACTTATCTATACCGTAGAACTGGGCTTCAGTAATGGCACCTTCGAGGCGAAGTACATGAAGATATTTTAGGGCGCGCGTGAGTGTGCCAGGTGTCAGAATATTAGGGCCCAGGAGACGGCGAAGGAATTCTCTAGCATCATCTACGACTCCAGGGGGAGTCACTTCAAGCACACGTGCCAATCGCTCTAACTTGACAGCGGAGCTTGTTGAGGAACAGGAACATTGACAGGAGCCTCAAGAGGTTTCCCGATAGGGATTGCCTCCGGCTCTGGCTCTGGGTTCATCACTTCCCCTACTTCAAGTACATGGGGGGGCATGAGGAGCAGGTTCCTGGTCAGCTATGTTTTGGCCATCCGGTCCAGTGAGGTTCTCGACAGCTACCTCCTCGGCAGCGACAGCCACTTCCTCATTTGGAGCAACGTTTTGACCCTAGAAGGAGGCGTTAGAACGTAGAAAGATTAAGATCGGAGTCAAAGGAGAGATGGTTACAAGGAAATGTACCTCTTCAACAGATGGCTCACGAAGAGTCACTGTTGCCATTTGTTTCGGGGTAACCTCAGCAGTGTTTGGAACCGAATCTAGCACTACTTCCTGGATAAGTGTCGCGGTTGGTTGTTCTCTAGAGGTGTCTGGAAGTGGCACTCTTTCTTCAGCTGCAGGAGAGCTATCATCTAGAATATGCACGGGCACCAGGGCCAGCTGAAAATTACTCGCGGTATTGGTTGAAAGAGGAGGGTTGGTTGAATCAGGCGATGCTTGGGCTTGCGAAGAGGATTTTCCTCCTCCAGCAGCGGATGATCCTTCCCCAACTTGCCTTGAGGACCTGTGACGAACCTACAAGTGGGGAGCATTATAGTTTCAGACATAATGATGAAATGAAAGGTTTCAATGCTCGCTGTGAGTATGTATTACCAGGCGATCAATGATTGGTTCTTCTTCTTCCCACGGATCAGTTCGGGGGTCAGCGCGACTGCGCTTTCGAGCCAGAGCGGCAGCAATCTGGTAAAATAGAAGGAGTCAAATTAGACTTGGAAAGAAAATGTCGAGACATTGGGTTCTAAGAGGAGCTCCTTACCAATTGTGGATCTTCATCATCAGAGGATCTTCATCAACCGCTTGACTGCCGGAAGGCAGCATACTTTCTTGCTGCAATGGAGTTTAAGTTGAGAAGATTAAAGAGTGAAGCAGAAGAGGGAAATGGAGAAAATGCTAAGGGAATTACCCCGTGAGAGGGCTCACGTATAACAATTCTGACTTGAACAGGATGCGGGGCTCGCGCAGGTCTCGGTGCAGGCTCGTGTAGTGGGGAACGTGCTCCATCTTTAGGGAAGCGAGCAAGCAACTCAGTATCAGTATCATAGGGATACCTTAGATCTTGAAAGATGGTCGCTAAGAGCTTGTCATCCCTTTGCCTCCAGCAGTTAATAGAACTTACCACCATCACTCTTAGTCCTCAGCGGCCCTGACGGGATTGAGTTTGTTGGCCTAGTTAGGAAGGTCGACCAATGCGAGCATGCTTTGGGCTGGCGGAGGCCTGGTTGTGGGGCCGATTCTGTGCTAAGAAGTGTTGTAGTGCCAAGCATCATAGAGGGGGAATGGTACTAACTGGATCAGACCTAGTTGGCGAGCAAAGTGATTAGGGGCATAAAGCTCATAACTAGGTAGGAGATGTCTGAGCAGGAGATTGCGCGGTGAAAGGCCAAGCGCGTGCAATCACTATAGTTGGGGTTCCCAGGAAGGACCCCATGTTCAAGCAGACGTAGAAATCTTTTACTAAGTACTAAGTCGCAGAAGGGCATTTCGTGCAGGAGATACAAATATGTGAAACACTCGGAGTAAGGTGGGGATGTGTACCTTGCTTCGCGGCTGAGCCGTTGACCCAGAAGCTCATCAGCCGATGGAAGCGGCGGGACACTACTAGAAATTTCCCCAATCCACATTGATTTTAATTAGTTTCTATTGTCCCAATACACACTGAAAGAGTGGCTAATGGAATTAGCCACTATGTAGCCACTAATGAAAAATCAGTCTCCTCTATAGCAGGTTCTATTGGGCCAATACACACCAATAATTTAACAGTGACATAACTTGGGCCAAGGCAAGGTTGCATAAAAATCAGTGTTGATATCATCAGTGGCTTTGGAATGCCACTGATATCAGTGGCAAATTTATTTGGCTGGATTAAAAAAAATAAGGTGCCATCTGGCACCTTAAAGTTTTTGTACTATACCTTATATTATTTTAAACTGCATCATAAAAATACACTAACTAAAAATTTACAGATGCAGCCAGCAAAATTTAAGCATTAAGAGTCTTCCTCCCCACAGCTGCAACTCCCTTGATATGGACAACCTGCAAATAACATCATGTAGTTAGTTCTTAGTCTAACAAATATACAAACTGACATCTTAATATATAAAGAAGTGGCCCATGAAGAACATTATGGTAAAATTATTGGATGCATAAAATAAATTGCAAACAAGATAAAGGATCAACTTGATAAATGATAACCATACAAAAGGAAGAATCCTATTAACTTAACTAAAAGGAAAAATAACAAGCAACACCTACCCACAAGTAAACTAGTTCATGAACTTAGTTACTTAGTTGGAATCCAATCCGCAGAAGGTACCAAAATATTCAAGTCATGACAAAGAAAGAAAGGTGTGTTTAACTAAGCTAGCTATAATGG
The DNA here is from genome assembly GCA_024704745.1 of Rosa lucieae. NCBI lineage: Eukaryota > Viridiplantae > Streptophyta > Magnoliopsida > Rosales > Rosaceae > Rosa > Rosa lucieae. The sequence goes on from CM045492.1 coordinate 3,133,358, forward strand.
TACGCAAACAAAACTGGTGGATATAATACTTCTATTCAAGGAATGAATAAGCCACATATCAGAAGCCAATTCTATTGTAATAAACAAACAACAAACAGAGAAAAGGAAAGTTAAACTAAGTAAGACAATATTCTGTGAATTGCTTCCAAACCCTTAAAACAAAAACCACCAAACATAGAAACTTACAAATTGATTTAGGCTGGGAATGATGGAGCCATCCTGTTTGTATGGATTACACTCTAGCATTAGCTTCCAAACCCCCAAAAGCACCTGAGCAGTGACCTATCATAGACTGGAACATACAAGAAATATCATCAGCAAAGCCACACATACTGAAAGATAGAGAAAGAGCAAGAGATATTACAATTTAGTGCAATACATTTTGGAATACTAATTCAAACTATATCTATCAACATGAAAATCACCCACTGTGTCTTGTGAACCAAGCACATGTTTATGTCTATGTTTCTCAGTTACAATTGCTAGTTATGATTGTATGACTCACATTCGATAATTTCTTTAGTTACCAATATAGACTGCACAACTAAATAAAGATCATTTGAAACGTTACTTGCCCTCAGCAAAGTTTTCTTCTCTATCCAACTATAACTTTCAACTATTCAATAACACAAGATTGTACAACAGACAACAAATTGCAGTACAAAGACAGTAAGCAATTTATTTCATGATTTAAAGGGGTTTAACAAATTAAAACCGTATATACCTGAAGGCAAAGTTCCTCAATTGGCATTCTCCTGATCTCAGGTACCTGAAAATCAGACAATGCGTAAAAAACTGACGGACATGACAAGGAAAAGGGAGAGCAGTGCACATCTACATACACGATTTCAAGACCAAAATCTAATTATACATGGTCTATGCATACAAGGGAAATATATATTTTTCCCAACTCTTTAATCTTGATGATTTAGTATACTTTCCCCGAATCACAAATAAACCAATTTCTTTCTGGTAAGATTGAACAGAAAATGTCAACTCTAATACCAAGTCTTACCAAAAGTGCCTGACATAATCTAGTCCATTACTCTATTGGTTTTTGGTGTCAACCAAAACAAAAACAATGAGAATAGAAATGAAAACTTTCACTCATGATCCTACTGAAAACAACTCAAAAAACAGGAATACTTGAGCAAATCATAGTAAAATTTCAAGATATAAACAATACAAAGAATATGTAAAATGCCATTCATATCATAAAGTCCTTAAAGAAACATGTATAGAAATTAAAATACATGTAGAAAGTGAACTAAGAGACCTGAGCAGTGCAAGACTGCAAGACTTTGCTGGAGTCAATTGAAGTTGCTTCAATTATCTCTTCATATTTAAGTATTTAACATCAACCCCTGCAAATGATAATTAACTAATTTAACTATATCGACAAGGTCCTCACACAAAAGCACAATAATTTAGAAATCTTGTATTACTAGCATTTTATTTCCAGGTAATATAAGCAAGACTCATACCAAGTAGAAGGCTTCAGCGGCTTCAAACAATCTTGGGACCCCTGTAGCAAGAAGAATTTAAGGCTGAGAAATGAATCAACAGTAGAAATACACAGTATGGGCTTTAGTATTGGATCTATTAGGCCATTATTTGCTTACATTTTCAGTGTCAAAAATAAAACCAAATACAAGCATAGTGAGGAACCATTTTCTTCGATAAAGGGTATGCATACTCACAAATCTAATCCAATCCAATCACGCAGTTCAACTCATATATTCAATTCTTTACAAGCAATCAAAAGGAACTAGAGGACAAAAATTTCCTAACCTAAACTTGAAACACCGTTTCAATTCAAAACCAAAAACAAAAGGATATGACATGCACAGAAAAAAGGGAGATGGATAAAAAAAAAAAACAGTGAAGGGAGTAGTTCAATCGATCATGCCAAGAAAAAGTATTATAACATGCAAACTAATTAGACAGTTTTAAGGAAGATGGCACCTCTTATGGTGACTATATTCAATTTCAAAGCACTTGATAGCAGTTACAGGGTATAATACCTAGGTAGCTCTATCAACAAGACTGTCATCAGCATAGGTCCCTTTATGAGTACACAGTAGTCTCTAAATGGGGATCTTTGGTGTTCCTGACAAAATAGATGTCACTTAAATAAGATAAATTATAAACGTTCAAGGTTTAGTAAAGTAATGAAAAGGGATACAACACACTGCATACACAATTTCAATTTTGAACCATTTTGGTCATGAAAACAAATTGTAGAAAACATAGGAAAATACCCCAGAGCCACACGATATTTCTGACCCAACTTCTCAAGCTCTGCATTACAATTTGTGATACAAGGAGTGCCTGTTTATTTAAAAGACATATAAACTATTAGAGAAAAATAAACAAAGGAAAAATGGAACATTCCCCTGTATTATGTAACAAAAATTTTGGTGACTATCATAAGTTCACCAAGTTCTCTTAATCATTTTTGTTATAAAACCCAACATTCAAAAAAAATCCTAAGAAACACTAAACATTAATACGAGTGAATAACTCTAAGACTCACACTTTGCATATAGGTAGTCCATCATTCCGGCCTTCTCCAAATCCAACTGCAGAAAGTGAAAAAAAAACAAATATATTACCTAATACATAAGCTTATACATGAAACAATTAGCACCAAACACTCACCTTATTCAGGATAGAGAAATGAGCACATATATATAAATATCCTTAATGAATTAGTGTATTTGCACAAAAGTAAGGTTGCTCAAAACAATTGTCTGTGTCATGAGTTAAAGTAAGTTCACTAACCATTCTAACAAATTTGGAAATCATTGAACTACAGCCAATTGAAGTGGCTTCAATTATTAATTAATTTAACAATATTAATAAGGTCCTCACACAAAAGCACAATAATATATCAATTTTGTATTACTACCATTTTATTTCCAAAGTAATAAGACATTAAAATAAGTAGTGCTGCCTGTTAGAAAAGTGCTTTACTTTTTGGAATACTCAAAACAATGTTAACTCGTCAGCATACAATTTCAATCCAGGCTCCTAACTCCTAAGCCAACATCTGATGTAAGAGTTAATCGAACATATCCACTACCAAGTCAAAATAAATCTAAATGAAATTAGCAGATACCTTTTTCACTATTGGTTCCTGCAACCATGGTGGTGAATAAGCCAAGGTTATACCACTGCCAAAAAATGCCATATTTTGGTATGAACTGCTGCCGGATATTGTATCAATAACACCACCACCACCACTTGGTAGGAAGTTTTGTAACATCACTTCCAACCTCAATGTTCTCCAATAAAACATTGTAATGCGCCCCAGACTGAAAATTAATAAAATCCTACCACACAAAACCCAGAAAAGTCATAAATTGATAGATCGGGTACTAGAGAGCTACTGATGTATAGATGGTCCTTAATCATTCACCTTAAGGCCTTAAAAGTAAAGGGGACAATGACGCGTGTCGCGCGTCCGGTGATATCAAGGCCGGGAAGTTGGGGCCTTTTGTAGATCTTAGCCTTCTAGGTTCGAAACTAAAAGCTATAAAACAAAAATGGGGAAAGTAAGTACCTCTGCAATTTACTTTGCCCTAAATATTCAGATGTCAAAATGAAATCAAAAAACATAAACTTAATACCTCCGCAACTCCTTCTTCACCGTTGCAACTAGTTCGTCGATTAATTTGGCGGATCCGCAATAGAGAAAAGAGATCGAATGAAAGAATTTCGGCCCCGCAGCAGAGTGAAAGAGGAGAAGTGCAAAGAAGAGGGATTTAAGGTCTAAAGGATAAAGATCGAAGGGAGAGAGAGAGTGATTAGTTTTTGTGGTCAATAAGAGAGGAGAGCTGCACTGGACTCCGTGTTAGTGGGTACACACCCCATACAGTTGGCTTCTCTTATTAAATAATAATATATTTCCTTACTGTATACTAACTTTAAGCTCATTCCCACTGATGATAGTGGGAGCAAAAAAAAAGTCACCGATCTTTTCTATCTGTGACAAACTATTTCCTATTCACACTGATAATTTTTAGTGGCTAAAGAAAGGGTGCTATTGGGCAAATTTCTAGTAGTGGGATGTCGTCCCGGCGGAACTGCGGGAAATAGGTTTGAATCCAGAAGTCGAGGATCCAAAATGGGCAAGAAATGACAATCTCGAAAGGGTGCAGGGTGGCTTGGTATAGAGTACGGTAGAGAACGCCTAGTACTGGCTGTCCGAGCCTTACTTGGCGGCCGTTGTAGAGGGTTGTGGCTAGGAAAGTCCAAGGACCAGTGGGCTTATTAGCAGAGGTGTAAAAGATGAATTTACAGAGCCAACACTCTAGGAATGCAATCCTGCCGGTCGCGTTGTGCTCTTTGCGGTAATGGGCCAGCCACCAAGGGTAAGAGCCGCTATACGAGCCGTAACCAGTTTGAGCCATTGTTGAAGTGAAGGTGACATAGTCGAATTGGCCATGCATTTAGGGTTCGCCGTCGATGGGTAGACCAGTGATGGTGAGGATATCTAGCAATGTGATGCTCATTTGGCTGAATAGAAAATCGAAGGTGTTGGTGGCGGTGTTCCAGAAATAAAGGAAGGCGGCTAGCGGTGAACGATTGCCACCGCGCGGAAGCTGAAAGCATAGATCAATGGTGTGGGTAATACCTGCCGCGTTCTAGCTAGCCAGATCTCTCGATCGTGCCTCGCGATACCAAGAGAGCTCAGCCGCGGTGATGGTGGTGGGAAAGTGGCTCTGTGCGGATTTACTCCCCAGCTTGTGAAATCTCCAGGGGTCCTTCGGAAGACCAGAATGGGCCGACGGATGGGTAGGCCATAGAGGGCGAGAGCATAGTCCGAAATGGAATCTCGCGGTGCTGGACCCAGTCCTGCATGGTGATTTGGGAGTCTGAGAAGCAGGGGTCTCTGGACATTGGTATGAATGAAACAGCGGGCACTGATACTAGTTCCCCAACTATGAGCGACCTTCTCATTGAGCTCCTCCTGATCGATGATCATCTTCTTTGGGGGAGCCATTTCTGGGTTTCTGGAAGGAATATGTAGTTTCTGGGTTTAGGAGACTGGAAGGGTTTCTCATGTGACAGGTTTGAAGTGACTGCAGGTTTAAATAAGAGATTTTATGAGGGAAACAATACAATGAAAAGACGTTTTGCAAAGCGAATGGACGCGACCTTCATTTATGGCCTTGTTTTGGTCATCAGGAGTGTCGTCTAAGTCCCCTTCAATCAGTTACATTTTCGCGGGCCTGATCTCAGGGCCTGGGGGACAATGTTTGAGCCCAAAAGTATTTTTGGCAAGGTCTCTTTAGGGGGTTAAGCATAGAGGGCCGATACCTACGGCCCAAAAATAAGCCTACTTGGGTTTGGGTTACATCGTCACCCATTCCGAGATCCATAAGGAAAACGAGCCCTTATTGGAATCAGATAGCGGAGATTGAATAGGAAACTTCAATCAATAATCCTTCTATGGCAAGGAACAGTCGAAAACCTAAGGTATAAATACTAGGTTTCAAGGACGAAAAAGACACAACTCTTCAATCAATTAATCGCACAGATTATCAAAGTCTCTCCGGAGCAAACCTACCTGAAACCTAGTTGCAAACCAACGAAGCAAGGGTAACGGTCTCGCAACCCAGCGAAGCTAAAGTCACGCTTTAGCAAACCCTGTGCTTTCTCCCAACTTCCCAGTGATTGCTCTGCTTAGTCTACAACACTAAGTATCGATTCGGTGAATTCAAGAGATCACAACCAAAGCCCTTATCCGTAAGGCAAGAAGTCCTTTTCCGAAAGGTAGAGAAAAGAACCTTGTGACAAGGTTGGTGCTCTCCTCGTCCATAGCGTTTAAGAAGAAGTCAAGTCAAGGGATTCTCCGACGACTGCACCCCACGGTGCTGGCACGCGTGCGCACTCAAAAGAGATAGTTTGCACCCAGACTGGTTTTGGAGACAAACAGGGATGTCAGCAATAGGGAGGACTCCATCATATTCCTCTAAACAGACCAGAGCCTTATCAAAGCACCACACACCAACCTTGAGTACTTTGTTCCGATCACGGAGTGAATCAAAGTAAAATAGGAAACGGCTATCTGCCCGTTCCTGGATCTTAAATTCATTCTCCACCATCCACGTCCGAATGAAGTGGGATTTGAAAGTACCAAGATCAACTGGTTTGTGAGTAAGTGGTTTTCCAGGAAGAAAAGACTGAGAAGATTGCCAAACAGGACCTCCTCTAATCTTTCCCAGATCCAGGGCGTCACGGCGTCACCCCCATTAGCAAGTGCTAGAAAGGCAGCAAAACTGGCAGTAACAGCGTCGATTGAAGCCATCGAGGAGTGGAGAAGTTGAGAAAAGGCAGAAATCACCGCCTAGGGTGTTAGGGTTTGTAGAGAGAAAACGCTAGGGTTCGAAGAAAATCTTGCTAGGGTTTTTGTTCATCTTCTTTTTGAGATAATGAAGTCAGCCTTTATTGAAATGTAGAGGGATTACATTGTGCACATTTCATCTGCAACTGCAACTAACAAAAGCCTAGGTGTAGAAGAGTAGAAGCTCTCCTAATGTAACAAGCTAGCATGAGGTTTCTATAAATAGGCAACCTTATTGGCACCCCTCCTAGTATGAACAATTTTCATAGTTGATTATGAAGTTAAAACCTCCCCTATATCTTGATATATATGTCCCAAGTCCCAACATATGCATTCGACCCTGCAGGTCTAGTCAATTGGCACTACACCAGACTGGAATCAGTCTCCACTATAGTAGGTTGTAGGTTATGTTCCTTCACAAAACTTATAGCCACCTTACACGTCAGAACCTCTGCATGCTATGGAGAAAGCAGGTTACGCAAAGGACTAGCCCCTCCCTCAATCATCACTCCAGATGAATCTCTTATCACAAACCCTAAACCTCCATTGTTCGTACCATGCTCAAATGAACCATCAATGTTGACCTTCAGAACAGCAACTGGAGGGTGCACTCCCTTCACGTTCCTTGTATCACGCAATCCAGTATTCATTTATCAAGCATTATGGAAGTGATAATCACGCAGCCTAGAGACTGACCTTAGAAAAACATTACAAGCTGGAGCACTTCTTGGTCTTATACTCTACTTGATTCAAGTTTGCGCAACATAACAGACTTGACTCAGGTTCACATTAGTTTGTAGCACTTGCTTGGTAAACGAGCAATTGTGACAAAGATGAAGAGTAGTTTCAGATTTAGCCTTACATAATACACAAAATTGTGACTCCAAAATAGCTCTTTTAGAATCTAACCTTTTAAGAGAAGGAAGAATATCATGGCACACTCTCCACACATGTACCTTTGCAGAATTAGGTATCACCACCTTCCAAATCTTCTTCCAAAAATCTACCCCAACTGAAAGAGTAATAAGGCTCTTCTAGAATTAGAATGAGCAAAAGAAAATATATATGAAATTTTAATAGAGAACAAGCCATTCCGTTCTAGTCTCCATACACATCTATCTTAAACTATTCTAGAGTTCAATGGGATATTCAAAAGTGGTAGGCCTAAAAAGGAAACGTGTTCCTAACAACAAACTCATTTCATGCACTAGAGTTAAGTAAAAGCTCACAAACCTTGGTAGGTACATTTAGACCTGGTAGAGGTACATCTGGTTTGTAAGTAGGAAACCCTGGAATCCAAGAATCATCCCAGACACGTACTTGCTCACCATTCCCTATTTGCTAATAAGATCGAACCTTGTTGAAGCAATTCTCTTATAGAGAAAATACTTCTCTAAGAGTAAAATGGAGAGGCATGCAGTTCGATTGTCTAAAAAAGGTGTTCGAAGGAAATACTTGGCCTCATAAATCCAAGCAATAAGAGATAAAGGACTATTGATAACTCACCAAACTTGCTTGGCTAACATAGCTGAATTGAATTCTGCTAAACTTTGAAACCCTAATCCTCCTTCTTCTTGTACTTATATGAGCATTTGCAAGCATAATTATCTATATTGAGCCACACTTTTGCTACAACCAGCAGTACCAACTACCACAAATGGAGTGACCTACGGAAACACAGCTAAGAGGGCTACCACCTAAGCTCTAGCTCACCCCCAAATCACCGCTGACGCGCTGCCACGCGCTACACCAGGACAGCATCAAAAGCTCCAGAAGCTGGGAACTGAAACATATCAGTCTCCTATCGAAAACGTGGAAGAGATCAGTCTCTTCCACACCTATAAAAGGTTATCTCCTCCTTCCTCATTAGTTATACATTTACTACTTACCTACTGTTATTCTGTCAACACAAATACGTTGATTAACTTAGGCATCGAAGAGAAGACCGCCCAACGCGGTCTCCCTCTAACGCCCTTTGTATTTCATTTGACAGGTAGCGGGAGTATCGATCACATTACGAGAAGAGGTCTGCCGATCGGATGAGCGTTAATCAAAGACTTGGGCCATCGCTCAAATCTTAAACATTAACATTGGCGCTGTCTGTGGGAATCCTTGAACAAAAGGTCGTCCCACCACAACCACCATGACTAACGGTAGCGAGGAAAATGCTAAGGAGCAAGCAGATCAGTCTGCCAACCCCCATCCCACCAACCCAGCGGGTAACGTTAACCTAGCCTGGAACCCCAGGGCTCATCCCAAGTCCTGCTAACCCAAACTGCAGCGAAGGCCCGACCAAGCAACAGTTGCCCACCAATCCAAGATCTCGCCGATATGTATGAGCTGGCACTGGCGGACCTCCACAAGGCAAACAAGGAGCCCGAACAAGAGAGCAGAGAAAAGACCGAGGCTCAAAAACAGGTGGCTACGCTGATGTCAAAATTCAACGAGCTAAAAAAGGCGCTGGAGGCAAACGCTAACCCAGCACAGAGCGAGCAATCGCGGAGTACCAGGCATAGTCGACCCAATATCGGCGGATTGGTACCAGTACTAGTCATGCGGATGCAGGTACCGCTGAACCCACCAGAACTATTGGGAATGGGCCCACCTCCCCTACCTCGCCTAATGGTAGAACAGGAAGCGGAATCACAACCGCACACTAGCCCCTCGGCAGCTAGGGCTAGAATTGAAAGTAACCCAGCTATCCCTGGGCGGGAGCTGGTTCAGAGGAATCTCAAGGTGGGAACCACTAGCGACGCAACCGCCCTAATCTTGGAAAGGATGCAGCAATTAGAGCAAAGGCTAATCCGGGGGGAGGCAGGCACCCCAGCGCCAATTCCAAATCCTCTCTTTGCGTCCAGACCAGGACCATTCACCGCCGGGATCTTGCACGCCGTCAGACTAGCACATGCAAAAACACCAAAGATGCCACATTATGGCGGCATGACTGATCCCTTCGTCCATATGGACACCTTCAAAAAAGTCACTAACAACAAGGGATTTGATGACGCCACCCTCTGCACTTGTTCAGCGAAACGTTGGATAGTGAGGCAATGAGTTGGTTCTTTGAGTGCCCACCAAGATCCATCGACTCATTCCACATGCTATCAAACGCTTTCCTTTCTCGGTTCATCCTGCTGGCCGCCGGGTCATCACAACACAACTCAGTTATTCAACGTCAAACAGGGCGCAGAAGAAACATTGAAGGCATTCGTCACTAGATGATGAGCGGCATCATCTCAGTGCCGCGATTTCGACAAAATAATGGCGTTAGCAGCCTTCACACAAGGACTCCTAAAGGGACCATTTCTCCATCATCTCAATTACAATCATCCAAATGCTCCATATGACCATCTCATGAGCGAAGCCGTCATCCATGCACAGGCAGAGTTCATCATATATAAGGAAACCTTACCATCACCGCCAATACTAGGAAAGTCCACTCAACCCGCCTCCAACCATTAGGAGACCGCTAACTAAAGCTCTGCTACTCCGCCAACTGATAAGAAGAGAGAGTGGCAACAGGCCAACTACCAGAGCAAGCGGCAAAAGGACCATCATAACAATAAGGGCAACCGCTCATCCCATGGGGATAACCATCACAATTCGACATAGTCCTCCCAGCGGTATGCAGTGTTTATAGTCCTCACAGCCTCGTATGAGGAGATATACGACCAGTGCAAGGACTAGATCCCTCCACCACCCCCAAAAAAATACCCAAGGGTGGGGAAGCCTAGGAACACAGGCAAGTAGTGCAAATACCACGAGGATAGCGGTCACAATACCAACAACTACAATGCTCTCAAAATGGCTATTGAGACTTTATACCGTGATGGAAAGATGGAACAATTCAAGGTCCCCCAACCGCCACCTATGGTCGCCAACATCGAACCCATGCGCCGCATCAACACTATAGACGGTGGTGCTCTAATCACCAACATGTCTCATAGGGCAAGAAAGTGTTATGCACGCGCTAACCACTTCAAAGAAGTTTGCAACATCCGCTATGAGAGATCCACCAAACTCCCAAAGTCTGGTTGGGAACCCATTACCTTCTCATAGGAGGAGGAGCACGGAGTACATCTGCCCCACGACGATCCATTTCTGATCGACGCCGTCCTCGATAAATGGTCAGTGGGAAGGGTCCTTGTTGACAGCGGATCCGCTGTTAATGTCATCTTCAATGGTTGCTATAACTAACTCCAGTGGAATAGAAAATTACTCCAGGATCATGAGCCATTACTCAACTTCTCCGGTGAGGTCACGCAACCACTGGGTTCTGACTACATGCGACTAGTTATCGGCGCTAGTCCATGTACAACGGAAATACATACAGAGTTCATCGTTATCGATTGCTTCAGTTCATATAATGCCATTATTGGCGACCGACACTCAACAAGCTCCAGTGTATCATAGCCGGATACATGCTTCTCATGAAGTTCTCCACACCAAACAGGACAGGATGTGTGAAAGGAAGTCAACAACTGGCACGAGAATGTTATTCAACGACTGTGGCATGGTCGACGTGCCGCCATGATATCCTAATGGTAGGAAACCAGGCATCGGCACTAAATATCTTTGAGGACCCTAGGGATGACGAGGAAAAATATGTAAAAAAAGAGCCTGTCAACTCAGAGAAGTCCTTGAGGGTCATCAACATCTTCGATGAGCACCCTGAGCGGATGGTCCGCATTGGCTGAACTCACTCAATTTCTCGATGACAACGCCGCTGTCTTTGCATGGTCCTAAGCTGATATTCCGGGCATCTCCCCTGAGATCATCACACACAAGTTGAGCATTAAACCATCCTTCTACCCTGTTAAGCAGTGGCGAAGGGCCTTCGACGAAGAGAGATATCATGCAATAGGGGAAAAGGTCACTAAGCTTCAGGGCATTGGGTTCATCCGCCAAGTCAATTATCCCCAGTGGATTTTGAACCTGGTCATGGTCAAGAAACCTAGTGGAAAGTGGCGAATGTGTGTCGACTTCAAGGGTTTTAACAAGGCATGCCCAAAGGATAGCTTCCCGCTACCCCACATTGACCAACTGATCAATGCAACCGTTGGACACGAGCTACTCAGCATGATGGACACTTTCTCCGGCTATAATCAGAAAAGATGCACCCTGGCGACCAGGAATGCACCACCTTCACCACTGACAAGGGTCTATACTGTTACAACGTCATGCCTTTCGGTTTGAAGAACATCGATGCAACTTATCAGCGGTTGATGAATACCATGTTCGTTGAGCATCTCGGCAAGATAATAGAGGTATATGTGGATGACATGTTAGTCAAAAGCATCAAGGCCAGTGGACACGTGGCAAACCTCAGAGTCATATTCGCCATTCTCTTGGTTTATGGTATGCTCCTCAACCCAGAAAAATGTTTCTTTGGTGTCACCACTAGCAAATTTCTGGGTTACATTGTCAGCGAGTGGGCCATAGAGGCCAATCCTGACAAGGTGCAAGCCATCCTCAACATGAAGGCTCCGGAGTGGAAGGTGCATGTACAAAGCCTCCAAGGCAAACTAACCGCCCTCTCTCGGTTCATCTCCAGACTCACTGACACGTGCCTCCCATTTTTCAAAGTTCTGAAAATGACCCACAAGAAAGTAATTGACTGGACACCAGATTGTGAGGTGGCATTCCAGAGCTTGAATGAATACTTGACATCAGTTCCACTTCTTTCCATTCCTGTACCAGGGGAGGTACTGGACATCTACTTGGCGGTATCACCTTCAGCGGTAAGGTGCGCCATTGTATGACGAGAGGGCTAGGAGGAGCTCCCAGTTTTCTACGCCGGCAGAGGCATGAACGGAGCGGAGACAAGATATACCCCCTTGGACTAGGTCGCTCTCCCACTCATTGTCTTTGCTAGGCGCCTCCGCCAGTACTTCTAGGCCCACACAATCCATGTCTTAACAAACCAACTGCTGAGGCAGGTAATGCAAAACCCTGAACACTCTGGCCGCCTCAGCAAGTGGGCCATCAAGCTCAGCGAGTTTGACATTGACTATAAACCAAGGACCGCCATGAAAGGCCAGGCAGTGGCAGATTTCATTGTTGAGCTCACCGAGCGTTAAGAGGAACCCAACCCAGGGGCAGAGGAGGCCAACACAGAAATAATAACCGCTAAGGAACCTGCCCCCCAGCAGCAATCAGACTGGAACCTCCACGTGGACGGCTCCGCTTGGGCCAAGGCCTGAGGCACCGGAGTCATCTTGACGGGGCCAGGGGGACTGAACGTGGAATACGTGTTAAAGTTCAATTTCAAAGCCTCAAACAACATGGCGGAATATGAAGCACTCATTGTAGGCTTACTACTCGCCATCGACTCAGGAGGTGATAGTGTCAACATATTCAGCGACTCCCAGCTAGTCGTTAGTCAGGTCAACGACAGCTTCCAAGCCAAGAACCAGCAGTTAGCGGCATACCTAGATAGGGCTGGCAAATTCAACCGATCCAAACCAACCAACCGAATCCTTCCCGAACCAAGGTTGTCTGTTACCGACAATCTCGGTTACCGAACTTGTGGTACGGTATAACCGAACTGAGAGGGTGTAGTTGGTATGGTAGTGGTATTAAATACACCAAAAATACGGTATACTGTATCGTACCACATATTTAATATAATATTTAAATATTTCTTATTTTTCTTATATAATCAATCATAGCCGTTGATTTTCTTCAGTTTTATTTCATATTAACTAACAACCATTAGATTAAAACTTTCCAAACCCTAATCCCTACTCCCTCAGTCTCTCTCTCTCGAACATGAGCTAGGTTCTGACTTCTGAGCCTCTCAAACTCACTTTCCAAACCCTAATCCCTAATCCCTCAGTCCCTCTCTCAACCACTCCCTCAGTCTCTCTCTCTCTCTCTCTCTCTCTCTCTCTCTCTCTCTCGAACCTGTGCGAGGTTCTGAGCCTCTCAAACTCTTCGAAGAATCGAATCTTTCGACCCATTCGATTTCATCTCACATCAAATAGATTTGATTCACATCAGTCGAACAATTACTGCAATACTGTTGGTGAGTATGACCTTCAATTGTTTTGGATTAGAAGCTTTGGATTGTTGAGTTGAGATTCGATCTACCCAATTTTAGTAATTCGATCTTGGATATGTTATATATTATCTTGAGATTTAATTTGTTATGGGTTTTCATGGTTTTTCTTTTGTGCTTGGAGTAGGAGCACCGAGGACTAAGTTTGATGTTTGAGGGAGAAGAAGGCAAAGTCAAATCAATTGAAGGACTAAGTTTGTGGCTCTCGATGGTGGAATTCTGAATTGTAAGCAAGACTCTATTCAATTGAAGGTATAAATGGAATATATAGTCATGAGCATTTTAAATTGTAAGCAAGACTCTATTCAATTGTAAGAGCTTTTATCTGAGTAAGAGTTGCAGAGCAATTTAAATGGAATACAGACGAATTAGAAAATGACAACACAAGACTCATTTACAATTTTACATGCACCACAGCATTTTAAAAAAATTCTCCACTTTTGGAACAATTTCATTCTGGTCCGAGTTTCCCTACTTTATATGTTGCTTTTCTTGTTTCGTCTAACATGCTCTATTTGGAGTTTCTAATCCAAAATCTTGGTTCTATTGTTGCTTGTACTGTTGCATTATCAAAAGCTTTCTTTCAGAAGCAGCAGTTTACAATAAAGCTTTTTATGGTGACCCAATTTTTTTTCCAATTTGTTATCAGTTTAAGTCATCTATTATTGTTCCATGCCAATTTTTGTTTCAATTTGTTATCGGTTGAAGTCATCTCTTATTATAAATTTTCAGGTGTTGTTCCTAATCTCAACAATTCAAGGAATCAACTAATCAAGGCCTCATTAAACCTGGAGCAACATAGGAGCACGACAGTTTTCAACTATTGCACTTAGTTATTGTATCATTTGATATTTTGATTAATTTGTGTGAAGTATGAAGTGTGAAGTGTGAAATGTGAACTATTGACTTAAAATTTGTATGAACTATGGAGTGATGAAGGGGATGAACTGAAGTCATGAACTCAAATAGTGAAGTTGATGTATGAGAGTTTTTAGCTTATTTTTCATTTGCAGGTTGGGCCTTTAAATTCATGTAAGGATTGCAGTTTTCATTTGCTGACAGGTTTGGGCTTTTAAAATTTTAGTTGGTCGTTGCTGAAATCTGGCCAATTCTTAAACTCGGTAAGAGGCCCAACCAACCAAGATCTCAATATACCGACTTCTGTGACCGGTAATGGTAGGCTATTTTGTGTACCAACTTAGTTTGGTACGGTAGGTGGTATTGGGCTTCAAGGTCCGGTACCATACCGAACCCACCCCACCTAGGGTACGTCAGGACACTCCTCAAAAAATTCAAATTTCACACTATCACACAGATCCCCAGAGAAAAAAAACACCAAGGCTGACTCACTGGCAAGACTAGCAACCGCCTAACCACACCAAAGTAGTTAACTAGGTCAACGACAGCTTCCAAACCAAGGACCAGCGGTTAGCGGCATACCTAGGGTACGTCAGGACACTCCTAAAAAAAAATCAAATTTTACACTATCACACAGATCCCCAGGGAAAAGAACACCAAGGCTGACTCATTGGTAAGACTAGTAACCGTCCAACCACACCAAAGTCCAGTGGACACAAGGGTGGAAAGCCTTGACAAGCCTAGCATCACCAAGACCCTAGCAGAGATCTTCAACATCGAGGTAAATCCCAGCTGGATGGATGAAATCATCAAATACAAGTTCAATGGAACGCTGCCAGAGGGCAAGGTCGAGGCAAGACAACTTAAGAGGAGAGTAACCCGCTATAACATCCAGAATGCCAAGCTTTATCGCCAGAGATTCACCCACCCTAACCTCTGCTGTCTCACCCCAAAGAAGGGAAAAGTCGTTCTTGCCATGATACACGCTGGGGAATGTGGAAACCACTTAAGCACTAGATCTCTAGCCAATTGCACAATACGACAGGGGTACTTCTGGCCCAAGCTCAGGGACGACGCCAGGAAAGTCTCCAGGTTTTGCCACAAATGTCAACAATACGCTGACCTACCCCATGCCCTGGCAGAACCCCTATCGATAATCATTGGCACATGGATCCACTCCACTTGGGGCCTGGACTTGCTTGGAAAATTCCCAACTGCCAAGGGCTAGTTCAAGTACATCATTGTCGCCATCGACTACAACAGTAAGTGGATAGAGGCGGAACCGCTAACAGCAATAACTACCGCCAAGTAAAGTCACTTCTTCTGGAAGAACATCTACTGCCGCTACGGCGTCCCCCACACAATCATCACAAACAACGGCATGCAGTTCAACAACAAGAAAATCATATCTTTCACCGCTAACCTGGGCACCAAAATGAGTTTTGCATCTGTCGCCCACCCCCAAACCAAAGTCCAAGTCGAAGCAGCAAACAAGATAATCAAGAAACTGTTAAAAAAGAAACTCGACGACGCCAAGGGTTTATTGGCGGAAAAGCTGCCGGAGGTTCTATGGGCTATCAGGACTACCCTAACTTCCGCCACCGGTGAAACACCATTCTACATGATGTTCAGCACTGAGGCCGTCCTACCCATTGAGGTCACCCAACCTACTGCCAGGGTCGAGGGCTACTGCTCTGAGACCAACGGCGAAGGAGTCAACCTCGACAAGGACCTCCTCGAAGAGAGACGCTACAAGGCCCATTTGCACAACTTGCAAAACAAGCAACGGGTATCGCGTTTCTACAATGCCAGAGTCAAGGCTCGGAACCTCCAACTGGGGGACTGGGTAATGAAGGAAGTCATTCCACTGCCAACGGCACTCCGCCCAACTTGGGAAGGTCCATATAAAATAGTGGAAGTCGTTAGCCCCAGCACCTTCTACGTAATGGACAAGGATGGTGTCACAACGGCCCACCCTTGGAATACCGAACACCTTCAGTATTACTACAAATAGTCATGCCGCTACCCAAGAGCATCTTGACTTAGCTAAATTTTTGTTCAATATTTAGCTAAGGGAAGCTACCCAACGGGTACAACCTCGCTGTTGTAAACGCTGATCTATCAACTATCAATGAAACGAGGAATTATTCAAACCATTGTCACCAAGTCCAAGCACAAGAGGTAACTGGCAACGCCAACAATATTTGGTGGACCACGTTAGCTACATCGTGCACTTGGAACAATTTTAATTCCTTTAATGTTTCGTTGATCAGCAAAAGCACAAGTCAAAACTCTGGCGATATAACAACATTAAAAAAGAATTCCACACTTGACAAATTTTCGAAGGCAAATACCAACTGCATATATTAAGGGTTGGGACTCCCTGCCTAAAAGTATTGTCAAAGTTACAAAATAAGCCTTAGCGACACTAAAATAAACAGGCCTCAGTGGCATTACAAAAGCTATGGGGCATTCGTCATGGATTCTCGGGAGCAGCAACGACATCCTCACCCTCCAGCGATAGATGTTGCCTGGCTAGGCGGCTCGTCTGATCAGATCCAGGAACGGTGGGGCTCGGCGACACCATGGTGCCATCTGCTCGGGTGTGGGCGACCATGAAGTCAACGCAGGAAACTTCGGATTGGATAGGAGGTGGAGTCCGCTGAGAATCGTCTGCTAGACTCTCACCACTCTCTCCACTACCTGACCGGGCACCCTTAGCTTGAGTAGGAACCACCCTGCTCGCAGGCTCCCGCTGACCAGATGACCCGGCGGATTGGGACTCTTTCACCCAGTCAATGGCGCCCTTCTGCTTCAGCAGGTCCAGGTTGGCAGCAGCACCAGCCTTCGCCTCCTCCATCATGGCTCGCTTATACTCAACAAATTGTTTAAACGCCTCCACGGCGGTGACCTCCATGCGGCTCCTCTCAACTTCCAGCAGGGTAACCTCTCCCTCCAGCCTCTTCACCTCTGCAGATTTTGCGGTAGAATCCCGCTGAAGGATCTCAACTTTCTTTGCCGTAGCCGCCACTTGATCCTTCAACAGGGCTATGTCTTGCTCTAGCTTGGAGACATGGTTGTTCCACTTGAGGTCCCGCTCAATGGCGACAGTCAGCTTGCCGTGAGCATCCATGGCTTCGCATTCTGCCTTGGTTAGGCGCCGCTCAACATCCGTCACCTTGTTTTTGGCCTCCTCCAGCTCCCTCTGGAGACCTTGGATCTCCTCCCTCAGTTGCTGCTCAACCCGAGGCTGGTTTGACGCTGCAAGGAATAGCTCATGCAGCCCGACGGACAGATGTCCAAAGCAGAGTTGAATGGCGACTGTTGAACGGCGGTCGGGCCAGTCCTAGCCGCTCACAGAGGTAGAAAAGAAACTCCAAAGGAATTCAGCATACGCACCAAAGGAATTCAGCATACGCACCAAAGGAATCTAGACCGCTCACCTGCACCTCCCCGACAGCGGCCACAGTCACCTTCGGCGAGGCCTGTTTTGCCCTCTTCTTCTCGTTGGCCCCGATGGTCTCCGCGTCGTTTTCCTCTTCTTCATCGGCGTCGTTCTGTCATCACTTCTTCTGCAGAACTGACCGGCGGCGATAAGCCTCGAGGTCACCTGCGGCTCCAACACCGCAACGGTAACGGGTTCCCTCTCCGCCACCACTCCGTCCCTCTGTGGCCCACGGCAGCTAGCGGGCACTCTCTGCCTCACCTTCTCAGGGGCGGCCTGCACCCTGCTCCGGCCGGCAGCCCCACAATCTGCACCGGTTCCCTCCCGAACCACAGGCAAACCGTCGGTGCTAAGATGAGAGTGATGCAGCATCGGCAGCACCATGGAAATCTCTAATTGGCTCACCGCCAGTGTCTAAGGGTCAACAATGGTTTGCTGAGCTGCCAGTCCAGCGGGGTACATACTCTCCAAAAAATTGTTAATCTCTGTGCGGTCCATGGCTTTGGCAAACGCGTTGCGGCTCGCTTTGTTACCCGGCGGAAAATCTATACGAAAGGCAATAAGTTAGCCTGATACAAACTGAACTAGGGCACAGATCAACGTAAGTTACTTACCAAGGGCGCGAGTCAACTGTTGATCGACCAACAACTCCCAATCGGTGAGAAGATGTAGGTCAAGCAGGTTGCGATTCTGCCAGCAGCCCTTAATCCTTGCCACACAGCACTCTTCCTCGCGCGTCAGGTTAAAACGCAAGCCCTCTACAAAAAAATAAATAAATAAATGAGAATGATTAAAGAAAAATGGAGGAATTATCGTACAAACAAAACCGCCAACTTTGGGCAGCGGAGGCCAGCGACAACCTCAAATAGGTTGGAACTCCGACTTAATCCTGAATGTCGGCGCCCCCTCGTTTGTCCCCGCTTGATATTCCCACCCTGCAGTAGCAATATAGAAAGTTCCCCGCCAGGGAGACATGGAATCCTTCGGATTCTCAATTAGCTTCGGCTCCCCCTGGCGGCGGCTCAAGTTCACTTGCACGCTGCAACCTTGACGCTTCACATACATCAGTTCGTAGAAGTGAAGTACCTCCGCCACTGTAGGCCCTTCACATCCCAACAGACGCCAGAGCGAGTTCAACGTCATCAGCAACCACTACATGTTGGGGCAAATCTGCCCAAAGGCGAGGCCAAGCTCGTACACCAGGATCTGGAGGTTGGGGAGTAGCAAAAAGGTGACACCTTGGCGGAAGATGGCCTCATGAACGAAGACATACCCCACCGGCAGAATGGAGGCCCTTTCATCAGCGGTTGGCCGGCGCAACTTCACCACCCCGGGCAGGTGGAACACTCGCTTTAGACGGTTGACGGCGGCCACAGTCATCGGCCCTCCTGCCTCATCAACTGTAGTACCATCACGTAGAACCCAGGCAGACTCTATTCTTCACCTCTAGCCTCTCCCCCGTCAGCAGAACCGCTAGCGGTGCTATTGCTCTCTAACCTCTCCTCACGCCTATTGCCAATGGCAACATCCTCCCTTAACCTAGAGCTCTCTGGATGCCCGGCATGACCCATTGCTACTTCCTAAGGTATGGTCTGTAGCGGCTAGATATCTAGCGGATCAGACAGTGAGGTTCCTGCATGGCATGGGCAAACGGACGCAATAAGTCAATAAATATCCTATCCGCCACGCTAAGCTACATGTCAGACTCGGAATCCTCACTACACGAGATCTCTACGACGCTAGCCATCACAAACCCTAAACTCAAGTCAGTTAGTTCAACAATGATCTAAATTATCCCTACGTCAGTTTTCATCCAAGAACATCAATAGCAGTTACCCAGAAAACCCAGAAACAACCAAAACAAGAACAAAGCAGATACACACTCAAACCCCATATTCGACCATCTAACAAGGCAAGAATCTTCAATCCTCTATCAAACACCTAAACCCACCCCCAAACACAAGTCTAGACCCTCAAGTACATCGGGGATTGGCATAAACTACTTCGAAACAACAAAACCAGAAACTGACAGAAGCAAAAAGAAAAAACCCCCCCATAAAACAGGGACGAGATTCAGGCTACCAACCTAAAAAAAAGGGAAACTCTGGTGCACTTGAGAGTGCTCTTCTCCGCTTCAAAAGGTCTTCGTCCTCCAAAGATAGATAACTTCACGGAATTGCAGAATCTTCTTCTCGGATCTCAAAGCCAAGCTTGAAGATGACGATATCAATGAAGAGTATAAAGTGTTGAGACACTCGGTTTCCCTCTCTTTCATGTCAACATCAAACAAATCTAAACCGTCAGCTGAAAAAAGACATCGCACGACAACCATACACGTGCCCACGATCGCACTTACTCTCTGGATTCGCCTCGGTTACAAAATCAATAATTACCCGCATTTATGGTGAGGATGCGGGCGCGCTGCAAGGATGTTATTCCACATGCTAACCCAATACATATTGGCTACGTGTCGGACGCCGTCAGACAAAGCTTCTATCTGAAGTAACCATTGAAAAGAAAGACCACCACTTGGTGGAAGTCTCCGCTAAGCGCAACTCCTCTAGCGGAACTTCTCTATTTTCATCTTGCAAGTGGAAGTCTCCGCTAAGCGCAACTCCGCTAGCCGAACTTCTCCCTTTTCATCTTGCAAGTGGAAGTCTCCGCTAAGCGCAACTCCTCTAGCGAAACTTCTCCCTTTTCATCTTACAAGTGGAAGTCTCCGCTGAGCGCAACTCCGTTCACTAGGCTCCCACCGAGCAGGTCCCTGTGACACTGCTTACCGCTTACTATCAGCGGGGGGACTTCCGCCAATGGTGATTCTCGAAGAATCGCCTCATTCCGATGACCGCCAGGAGGAGTTGTAGTCAAGTTACGTCCCCTTGGGACACGGGGACACGTCAACAGTCTACGACGGCCCTGATCAGGCACGTTGACCCCCGCCACTCGAGTACCAAAGTTTGGGCTCGCTACCCAACACCTTCTGCTCAGTGCAGCACCCCTTAACAAACAATATATCGATCAACTTGAGGTCTATCTTGGTCGGGGAGTGGGGGACTCCCTGAGAGGCTTAGCAGGGGCTCACCTGAAAAGGTATCAAGCGTTTGCTCAGTAAGTCCATGGTTGACAACTCACTGACGCTAATTATGCTTTTGCAAGTCTAGCGGAAGTAACGCTTCGAACCGCTAAGCAACTCCCCAACCAAGATTGCCCTCCTTGACTGGGGACTTGGGGGACTTGTACTTAGATGAGCATTTGCAAGCATAATTATCTATAATGAGCCACGCTCTTGCTACCACCAGTGGTACGAACTACCGCCAATGGAGTGACCTACGGAAACATAGCCAAGAGGGCTACCACCTGAGCTCTGGCTCACCCCCAGATCACAGCTGACGCGCCGCCATGCGCCGCACCAAGACAGTGTCAGAAGCTCCAGAAGCTGAGAACTGAAGCATATTAGTCCCACATCGAAAACGTGGAAGAGATTAGTCTCTTCCACACCTATAAAAGGTTCTCTCATCCCTCCTCATTAATTACGTATTTACTACTTACCTGCTATTATTTTGTCAACACAAATACATTGACTAACTTAGGCATAGAAGAAGATAAGACCGCCTAACGCGGTCTCCCTCTGATGCCCTTTGTATTTCATTTGACAGGTAGCGGGAGTATCGATCACGTTACGAGTAACGGTCCGCCCATCGGATCAGCATTAATCAAAGACTTGGGCCACCGCTCAAATCTCATTAACACTTCCTTAGGGTTATACAATGCATCCCATGTTTTCCAATAAATTTTTGTCTTGTCCAGTGTACTGCCCTACCAAATTCTTGCACACATTTGCTCGAAGTCCTCACAAAAACTTTTTGTAAGCTAAATCACTCATAGCATATGTTGACAAAGCTTGACTCAACACCCTTATCAATATGTCCTTGCCTACTCCACTTAACAATTTACCTTGCCAATTTTTCAACTTCTTGGCCAAATTATCTTTGACATACTAGAAAGCTGTTGTTTTTTTCTTTTCTTTTTTTACCAACAAAAGTCGAGAGGCCCTGATACATTTCACAAGAATCAACAATCTTCACCCTCAAGAGACTTGAATCTTCCTACTGCATGTACTTAGAAACATTTTTGCTGAAAACGACTGAGCTCTTATTAAAGTTTACCAGTTCACCTGAGTCTTTCCCATAGGTTTCAATAAGCTCTTGAAGCTTATAACAATTTTCCAAACAAGCTTGAGCATATAACATAATATCATCAGCAAAAATTAAGTGAAAGACTAAGGGAGCATCCATACAAATTTCAATACTTGGAAGCAAACCTGTAGCTTGTTTTTGTTGCAATAAAGCTGGATAAATAGGGAGATCCTTGCCTTTGTTTCTGTGGATTCCAGCGAGGGAACTAAGGATCATCGAGAGAACAAGTGTCTTCAAACTCCATTACTTGTCAATCATGAACAAAGGTCAGAGAGTAAACCAGGATTGCCAGCTTACGACTCTCTGATGCCTAAAGTCAGATATTTGTAAGAGTATTGACAAAGGCTGCGTTTGGGGGGGGAGGGGCTTTTTAGCTCCTCTGCTTATAAGCACAAGACTTGATTGTGTTTGGTAACTAGGCTTATTGTTGGCTTTCTCCAGAAGCTGCGGCTTTTTTCATCAAAAAACTGAAGCTACCTCACCCTGGCTTTTAGAAGCCAGAAGCCGTGCGCTACTGTAGCGATGTTTTAATGAATTTTTGAAATACCATTGGGTACCCTCATGAACTTCAAGGAATTACAGACCAACCTCTTGTCTTCCTCAACTCTCTCTCTCTCTCTGTTCTTAGGACGACGTCGTGCGTTCATCGACGCCTCCAGCTTTGCTCTCCTCGGTGGACACCTCAAGTTCGGTAAGGAGTATTGTTTATGATTTTGATTTCTTAGGGTTTGATTTCATTTCTCTCTATCCTGAATCTTGGTGACTGTATCTTGATCTGGGCTTTCTAACTGTATCTTAATGTGGGTTGTTTTGGGTTGCTATTATGAGTGAGGAGTGTAACTATAGTTTGATATCTTGATCTGAGTTGATGATTATGTGTGACTATATATAGTTTGATATCTTGATCTGGGTTGATGATTATGTGTGAATAGTTTCGATTGTTATGGAATCTTTAAGCTGGATTAGGAGTGAAACAAATTGTAATTTATTCATGGAAAATTTGTGCAGAGCTTGATGACTTTGTATTAGGTTTATTTCTTGCTACTTCATTTTTTTTTATTGGGGTTGTCTTATGTTGTGTGGTTCTGTGAACAATATTGCAGGGGTGGCATCTTTTTCATATCAGAAATATTGCAATTATAGTTATGTGATATCTAACCTCATTCAGTTTACATTTGAGTTGTTATCTAATATCTTGTTCATGGCCAGAAGAGTTGTTTTCTGGTATCTTGTTCTTGGAAGCTGTAGTGATGAAGCAAATGCAGATGATGAATGATTGAATGGACATATAAAATAGACAAAAAATTATGGAAGTTGTTATCATATTCATTCATTCATCTTTATTCAACGTGGGACATGGTTACACTTCTTGATATCAATAAGCACAAGTTTTTATATTTGAGCATGACAATGAAACATGTGGGATGTGGCAGACATGTTGGCCTTAATTTTTTGTAATGGCATGGAAAATTTTGTGAATTTATTTTCTAAGGAGATAGTAGTTCATCCATTTTGCCTTCAGCTCTGACTGAACCTGGTTGTTCTTTTTAGGAAAAATTTCAGTTTAGCACCCTAATGTTTGACCTCGACATTATGTTAGTCCCTACGGTTTCAATTTAATCAGTAAAACCCCTGAGGTCTCAATTTCGATCAGCCGTGCCCAAAATTTTCCAGCCTTTCAAATCAGACTTTAAATGATGAGCTGGCTCCGACAAACCCAGCAAGTGGGCCCACATGAAGGGGTAAATTCTTAATGTCTGCAATTCGACTAATTGAATCCAATAATGTCATAAGAGAAGATCTCTTGGATTCTGACACATACTGGCTTTGGCATGACCGACTAGGACATCCTGGTCGTGATATGATGCTCCGTATGCTTTGGTAAGACAGCAGCCACCACAGCATCTGGCATTGCAACTGTCTTGGGACGCCATAGAGCCACCCAAGTCCCTTGTGACAATGCATGGCGCTACCCATGACCATGACGCCATGGATGTCCCTCCCCATGGCCAAGACGCCATGGATGCCACTTTCCATGGTTCTAACACCATGATGAGTGATGTAGTCACACATTTTGCTTCTAATAGCGCTACAGGTGCTCAGGCCCAATCAAAATCCTCATTGGTTGCTTGTACGACCCCTCGGTCATTTTGTAAAGCATGTTCCTTCGAGAAATTAGGATCAAGACCGTCCTACACAAAGGATCCCAAAATACTCATTCCGTTCTTATGGAGAATCCAAGGGGATATATGTGGACCAATTCAACCATCATGCGGACCTTTTAAATACTTTATGGTATTGGTTGATGCGTCGACAAGCTGGTCACATGTCGCGCTGTTGGCCACTCGCAATGCTACTTATGCTAAACTCCTCGCCCAAATTATCCGTCTACGGGCTCACTACCCTGACAATCCAATTAAGTCAATTCTACTTGATAATGCTAGGGAGTTTACATCGAAAATATTCGATGACTATTACATGTCACTGGGGATTGATGTAGAGCATCCAGTTCCCCATGTTCATACCCAAAATGGTCTCGCAGAAGCGCTATCAAATGACTACAGATGATAGCACGGACATTGGTTATGCACACCAATCTCCCTGTTTCTGCTTGGGGATATGCAATATTGCATCCAGCGACGCTAATTCGTTTACGACCCACTGCAACCCAATCTTACTCTACGTTACAGCTAGTGATTGGGTACGAGCTTGATATCTTGCACTTACGCATTTTTGACTGTGCCATTTATGTACCCATTACGCCTCCACAGCGTACTAAGATGGGTCCACAACGATGAATAAGTATCTATGTTGGCTATGAATCTCGAACTATCGTCCGCTATCTTGAACCCCTGACAGGTGATCTCTTTACCGCTAGATTTGCGGATTGTCATTTTGATGAGACAGTGTTCCCATCGTTAGGGAGAGATAAGAACACAGATGTTCAACAGGAACGACAGGAATTGTCGTGGTCTGTCCCTACTATGTCTCATCTCGATCCTCGTATCGCACAGTCCGAACTTGAAGTGTGAAGAATAATCGAGCTCCAGAACGTAGCAAACACTTTGCCTGATGCGTTTTCTGATGTTGCCAAAGTGATGAGATTACACATACTTGCTGCAAACGTGCCTGCAAGGATCGATGTCCTAAATACTGGACATAACTTGTAACGCCCCAAACCGCACCTCACCAGCTTGGGCACGTCACAGTGCCGCGGGGCTCTAAAATATAAACCGAAAGCTCGATTCACATTCTAGAGGACCGCTAGGCATTTTGTTAGAAAACTTTTTGCAAAACACAGCGGAAGCTACCGATATTTTTGAGGTGAAAAACTAGAGTTGCTGAAATCTATTTCACTCACCCAGTACTTGGATAAGGATCACACGAGGTATGAATTTCAATGAAAGAGAATTCAACTAACTTTGACACGATGCTAAATAACCACAAGTTCCGAAACACGGAGTTCGAGAACTGGAAATCAGAATAA
The DNA here is from genome assembly GCA_024704745.1 of Rosa lucieae. Lineage (NCBI taxonomy): Eukaryota > Viridiplantae > Streptophyta > Magnoliopsida > Rosales > Rosaceae > Rosa > Rosa lucieae. The sequence continues at coordinate 3,158,756 of CM045492.1, forward strand.
AACCCAGAAGGTGGTTTACCAAACTTGTTCTGCACACCCAGCTCCGTCCGCCATTATCCCGTCACCAGTGCACAGTACCTGCATCCATACTGTTGTAGGGGGTGAGCTTTCGTCCTCGCTACTCAACAGGAACTCTACCTCATCTAGACTCAAAACCAATAAACAAATATTTGGGCTGCCCAGTATGAAAACATATTTAAACCAAATATTTAAAAGAACGACAAACTTTAATGTTTTTCAACTTGAAAATCGATGCATGATGCTTAAATAAACACGGCGCCAAATCCCAGTATTACCTGATGGCCGGTCCCATAGACCCACTACACGACCTTACCTCAATTTAATTTATCACCAGGTAAGCGTAGCAAGAGCGTCCACTACCTAGCTACACACACGTACCGGGCCCGTTATTACGATCGGAATACCCGGACGACCGGCGTAACTAACCCTCCGGAGGTTAAGGGGATCGAACCCAAGGAAGTCAGAGCCACCCTTCGCTCTCAAGCCATCACATTTCTCACATGGTTTGGTTAGTATGCATTGCATTTTACATAACCAACCCATACCACTTATCATGCATCACATTAATAAAATATAAAAGAAACTCACAAACCGAGGAGAGTCCTGAATCCCTACCTGGATTCCGATGCGTTCTCTCACGTACTCCGAGAGTTGCGAACCTTCTGTTCCTCGGGTAACTGGAGTCCTAGATTCCGACATTTCAACCGTTAATATCATATTGAACAATTATATGAAATCTCGACGATTAATAAATCGTCCAACCAACTTTTCCTGGTTTGACCAGGAGTTGACCAAGGGTTGACCACATTTGACCATTTGACCATGTTTGACCAATCGAGACTAGTTCGATAATTAACTCAAATTACCGAACAATTATTTAAAATTGTGATATCGACTCGATATATTAGGTGCACCATAATTTTACTAAGGCCACCCAATATATACACATTTCTTTTCTTTACTCACTATCAAGCCGTGAAATGCACAAGCAAATCCATAACGATTTTACCGACAAAAGATTCCAATTTACTTCACACACAGTAATTCGACGGAAAATACTAAGGACACCCACTGTTTATTCCAACTTTTATGCAAGGTGTACCCAAAACCACTATGGGCACCCAAGCTTGACCATTTTCAATTATTCCACAAACATTCCAAATAACCTGCCTTAACAACACTAACAAGACATCAAGCATGATAATCTCAATCCACCCTACATAGTCAGTTCCACGACCAATTTCCACCATAACAACATCAATTTCCTACCCAATTCAAACATAAACTCCAAGCTACCGAAACTATAACAATCTGACAAAACTCCACAGCCAAAGAAACTGATTTCCACCAAGTCATGCCAACTCAAGCTACCAACTTCGGATTTGCATGACAATAACCAAACTTCAATTCAACATTTTGAATTATACCTTCAAATTCCAACTGCAACCAAATCAAACTCCTTGCGGAAACTAGGCAGATGATGAATTGAGAATGTCAACGTGATCTGCCCAGCCAACTGCCCAATTCCTTGTCTACAGTTGCAGTCGAGGCCGAGACCAAGCCAAGGAGAGCCGGAAAGGTCGCCGGCGTCGAAGAACACGTCGGAGCCGTAGCACTTGCAGCTCCGACGGTGGCCGGAAATTGCAGAACTCGCCGGAGAGACTCAGACCTTCTCACTGACGTTTCTCCCTCCCCGTCCGGTGCATGGGCAATCGAAGACCACAGGCGTGACGGCGACGACAAGAGGAAGAAGTCGGTGGTCTTGAGTCGTCGATCGGTGGCCGGACGGCGTCACTCCGGTCGGTCGCTGGCTGGTTCGCGCTGTGTTCGGGTCAGAGAGCAAGCTCTCTCTCTCTCTCGAATTCTCCTGGGTCTTCCACTGATCAAAGGCCTATATAGATTTGTCCATTAATCAATGGATGGCCATGATCAAGCGGTGGACTTTTAACGGTCCAGATCACGCCAGAGTTTTTTTTTTTTTTTATTTAAAATGAATTTCCATAATTCCCAAACTTCGGAAATTCATTATAAACACTTCGGGTGTCCGAAAAATTCCCCGAAAATTCCCACGAACTCGTCGTGTCATGTACTTTATTATCCAACTCCTAAAGTGAAGATTTCACTTTAGGAAAATTTCTAAAAATTTCCTCGAGCACTTTGACAATTATTGAGATCGATAAATAAATTATCAAATTATTTCACTTAAGCTCGATAAACTTTTCTGGGGCTCACATAACTCCACTCCCGTGACACCAGGAGATGGCGCCATTGCCCATAATGGTAATGATGTGGCGTCTATGGCCACTGGTCCCTCAAGGAAGCGCGGTAGACCAATTGGTTTGAAGGATACTCGCCCTAGAAAGAGAGAGAATGAGGCACAAATAAATCCTTTGATCATCGATACTCAAAATCCGTCCCATGAAAATGTTCCGGATTATGGTTATGTCCAAGAGACATCATTGGGGGACCCCTCAATGCCAAAACCTATCCCTGAGAATGTAGAGATCTCTGTAAATTACACTAGTGTACATGGGACGTTGGAAAGAAGCTCCATCATCATTGATGATGTATTCACGTATTCAGTGGAGCGTGAGATTATTAATACCGATGACATCGAACCACGCTCTGTTGATGAATGCCAACGTAGAGCTGACTGGCCAAAATGGAAAGATGCGATCCAGGCAAAACTTGATTCTCTAGAGAAAAAAAAGGTATTTGGCAACGTTGTACCAATACCGCCCAACACCAGACCAGTTGGTCACAAATGGGTATTCGTTAGAAAGCGTAATGAGAGAAATGAGATTGTAAGGTACAAAGCTCGCATTGTGGCGTAAGGCTTCTCACAACACCCTGGAATCGACTACAAGGAGACATATTCTCTCGTCAGTTTGGTAGTTTCTGAAGAACTGAACATGCAGCTTACAAATATGGTCACTATGCATCTCTATGGGTGTTTCTACTGAAGAATACGGGACCTAAGGTAAGAAGCATGATGGGGGGAGAGAGAGAGAGAGATGACACCGGATGTATAGTGGTTCACCTTGCACTTAGGGCAAGGCTACGTCCACTTAGATATTTTACTATGAGTGAGGTCAAGTGACCTTTGTAGTGATACAAGTGTGTGGATCATGGATCCATCCCTCTAAGAAGGGGAGAACTTCCTCTTATAGCTAAAGGAAGTCCTCATCTAGTTTACATTTCCGATGTGGGACATAAGACACATATTTACTTCTCTTAAGCCTCTTGGAGAGCATGGGAGGGTGGCCTCCTGGCAAGATACCGGCCGACCTCCACCATGGCGAGGTAGCTCGGGTGTCGGTCTACCGGATGCATATTGTAGGCGGGACCTACCATGTCGCGGGGCCCACATTTGAGGTTGTTGCTTATGCTTGGCAGTATGTAATATAGGCGGTATGTACAAGTCCCCCAAGTCCCCGAGTAAAAGGCGCTTCTTGGTTGGGGAGTTTAAATATGATGCCGCCAAGTATGAGTGACGACCATGTTGAACGCCATACCCATACTAGTCCCCCAACTCCACAAGTAAGAAGGGACTCTACAGGTTTAGCCCCGGGGCCCTCATCAAGCTAGTAACTGCAAATAAGATGAGTGCACACAAAGCATATTGATTGCGCTAGGGCAATCTAAGTGACATTTGAGTCAAATGCATCGAGGTGCATGAATGTTTATGTGAGATGTATGTTACACATTGTGTGTATGCACGTATTATGTAGTGTTGACATACGACGTATAAGTCTAGAATGTATGTGGTTGTGAAAGGATAACGAAGTGCATATGATGCATAGATGTGTGATGAATGCGATGATACGTACATAATGATATGTATATGTTGTATGCATATAATGCACATGTGTTAGGATCGGGAGTGTGGTTACTCACCGAGTCCCCCAAGTCACGTAGTAAAACAGGAAATTGGATTTAGGTTACGTTCGACGAAGCCGGTAAGGCTGAGAATGAAGCTCCGGTATCGAAGTAACCATTGACAATACTAGTGAGACTATGGCATGACCATGATAGTACCCCAATTATAGGTTAGAGGAAGGAACTGTAACTTACTTAACCCGAACGTAGAAGCCATAACCCGATTGTTTGGCTAATGTGCAATGGGAACGTAAGAGATGAGCTCACTCATGTTGAGCGGGTGTGAGTTTTGTCCTATGGTCTTATTAATGGGATGTAAAAGAAATTTAATTGTTGCGATCAACAATAGGCGAAAAATTTCAATATTTCCATTAATAGACCATAGCACGACAGGTATGAGCGTAAAGCTCAATGATAGTCCCGGTCGGGTACTACCTCCACTTGTGATAAGTGGTATGAATAAATCCCCCAAGTGTAGAGAATACTTGGGAGGTCAGATGACTCAAAAGCAAGGGATTGGACCTTGGCTTACCCGTTGGGTGTACCTTGCTCGGGGCAAGGATTTTAATGCAAGGAACTGGACCTTGGCTTTATGTAAGGGAGCTACCCTTTAGTTATCCCAATATGATACCTCGCTCGAGTAGAGGATTTATGCGGACTTTGAGCCTCATTGACCCGGTGGGGCCAGAATGGGGGCGTAAGCCTCATGTACCCGATGGGTAGAACGAGAGCTTGAGCCATGTGTACCCGGTGAGGTAGGATGAAGGATTAAGCCTCGTGTACCCGATAGGGTAGGATGAGGGATTAAGCCTCGAGTACCCGATAGGGTAGGATGAGGGATTAAGCCTCGAGTACCCGATGGGGTAGGTTGAGGGCTTGATCCTCGTGTACCCGGTGGGTTAGGTTGAGGACTTGAGCCTCGTGTACCCGATAAGGTAGGATGAGGGATTAAGCCTCGTGTACCCGATGGGTTAGGTTGAGGGCTTGATTTATCCTGTACCCGATGGGGTAGTGTGAGGGCTTGGTGCCTCTTGTACCCAATGGGGTAGCATGAGGGCTTGTTGCCTCTAGTACCCGATAGGGTAGAGTGAGGGCTTGATGCCTCTCGTACCCGATGGGGTAGCATGAGGGCTTGTACAACGTGGCCCGGTGGGGTCACGTGAGGGCTTGAGCCTCCTTAACCCAATTGGGTTGAATGAGAGCCTGTAGGCCTCCTTTACCCGGTGGCTTTCGCCTCTGGTACCCGGTAGCGTGGCCCCGGGTAGGATGAGGAATTGTGCCTCGTAACCCCATGGGGGTACCTGGTGGCGTTGGCCTCCGGTACCCGATGAGGTTTGGGCTGACTTGTATACCTAGTGGAGTAGATAGGCTTGGGGCCTTATGTACCCGATAAGGTGAGTGAGCCCGTGATCCCGGTGGCGTTGAGAGCTATGGGTCTCTTTGACCCGTTGGGATCAAGTGAGGGTTTGAGCCTCGTAATCCCGTTCGGTAGATGAGGACTTGAGCCTCCTTAACCCAATGGGGTTGAATGAGGGCATGTAGGCCTCCTTTACCCGGTGGCTTTCGCCTCCGGTACCCGGTAGCGTGGCCCCGGGTAAGATGAGGAATTGTGCCTCGTAACCCCATGGGGGTACCTGGTGGCGTTGGCCTCCTGGCAAGATACCGGCCGACCTCCACCATGGCGAGGTAGCTCGGGTGTCGGTCTACCGGATGCATATTGTAGGCGGGACCTACCATGTCGCGGGGCCCACCTATGAGGTTGTTGCTTATGTTTGGCAGTATGTAATATAGGCGGTATGTACAATGGGGATCTAGATACGGAATGTACATGAAGGTTCATGGTGAACTTCATTTACCAAAGTCAAGTGGCTCTAGACCACGGAGCGCGTTTACAATAAGGTTGAAACGCCCACTAAGATGACTACTTGATTGGAAAGGGATATGCCCATGCGCTTTAGTTTTGGATTCTATCGCGGTTCATGTTGGACGTGATCTTCATTGGAAGCCCTTAAAGAGTTAAGGGAAACCGCTGAACACTTGAAATCCGAGTTTGAGATGAAGGATTTTGGGAGAACACAATTATGTCTCGGTTTGGAACTTGAGCATCGTGTTGATAAATGCTTAGTCATTTTGACAAGATCAAACCTTCAAGCACTCCCATGATCTTCCGTAGTCTTGATCCTGAAAATGATCATCTTCATCCAAAGGATGATGGCGAAGATGTGCTAGAGGGGGAAGTGCCTTACATAAGTACAATAGGCGCATTATTGTACTTAGCTAAATGCACAAGACTGGACATCTCTTTTGCAATGAACTTGTTAGCTAGATATAGCTTTGCACCAATGCGACGCCATTGGATTGGTATAAAAGATATCTTTCAGTACTTGAGATGTATGACTGATAGGGGCTTGTTCTATCCCTACACAGAGATAATGGATTTGGACCCATCACACACCAGGAACACTGCCAACATTGACCTACGTCCTCTATCCCCATCCCAAAACGACATGTGTTTTGGAAGATTTTGCTGATATTAGGTATCTATCTGACCCATACAAAGGTCATTCCCAAGCTGGTTAAGTGTTCACCCTGGGTAAAGACCATGATATCTTGGAGGTCTACAGAACAGACCCTAGTCGCTATATCTTGGAACAATGCAGAGATTATTTCTCCTCACGAAGTGATTCGTGAATGTATATGGATTGGATCCATAGTTACGCATGTTCGAACAATTGTGGTTTGAAGTCTACCACAGATGAGCCTACGAGCATATAGGATAATGTTACTTGTTTTGAAGCAAGGCTACATCAAAAGCGACCACACCAAGTATAATCAGCAACAACAAACTCTCCTCAAGATCAAAGTGAACTAGGTTCGATCTGAGGACAGTATGGCAAACTTGCTCACTAAGTCATTGCCTAAATTCCACTTTCGAGAAACATGTTGGTAGCATCGTTTGTGGAAGTTATCCGAACTCCAATGACTACAGTCGTCAGGGGGAGATGCAGACATCAGGGGGAGGTGTCTACATATATGGTCTCCAAACGTGAAGGGTGTGTTGTGCTCTTTTTCCCCTTCGATCAAGGTTATTTTTGTCCCACTGGATTTTTGTTACTCGGCAAGGTTTTTAATGAGGCAACGAGAGAAGCACCACGTTTGGGCGACACAAGGGGGAGTGTTCAAGTAAATCCAGAATATGTGTCTGGCTCAAACTCTAGGGTACTTGACCTAGTGGTAATAAGGTTAGAATTAGAGATAATATCGGAGAATCTTGGAGATATCCAATCAATTGTAATATTACGTTTCCTCTTAGAACTCTGATTCTATGCCTTGTAATCCTCTATATAAAAAGGCCTTTATTATCAATGAAAGTATGACTCAATTCTCTCCTAATTTCAGTTTTCCTTAAACAATAAGGACATAATAAATATTAAAAATAATAACAAAACCAATTGAACAACATTGTATTACCAAACAATCAAGGCAAAATAATCTCATGTCCAATTTGGTCATTCCATAAACAAAAAGCACAAGCTAGATTGAGTTTAACAAACACATTGCCACTGACAGCGCTTATAAAAAGCCAGTTTACCAAACACTCAGCTGTTTTGCTTTTCAGCTACTTATTCTCATCAATAAGCAGAAGCCAGCTTTTCCTGAAAGAACAGCCATACCAAACATAGCCAAAGTAGTCTCTAGAGTAGTTGCTTACCATAAATGAGAGAACAAACACGTATAGATAGTGAAGGTTTGACTTTTCATCTCTCTTTTAATGTAGGACTAAATGCGGGTTACCATAATTGGTAGCGAATTTTCATCTCTCTTTTAATGTAGGACTAAATGTGGGTTACCAAAATTAGTAACGTCTAATGGCCAAGTATTTATGGTGTTTCTACTCAGCGCACAACGAGTATCAAAAGCTTCAATTCCTTGGTAGAAATCACATAGCCATGAGGCTGAATACGCACTAAAAAAGAGTGTACCTCTCTAAAAGAACACATTACATCACCATATCAATAATACTCTTGAGCAAATCCAAATCCATCCATCACGATATAAAAGAATTGTTGATGTAATGAACATCATGTGAGTGTTTTTTTTTTTTTTTTAGAAGAACATCATGTGAGTTGGAGGATCTCATATATAGAAATCACATTTCTGTCAAATAAAAATAGTTTTGGTGATGCAAAATTTTTTTTTTTACCACTTAATCAAATAAACCAGTTGCAAAAAGAAAAAGAAGATAAAAAGAAGAGCAATCACTACTACAATAAGTTAAGGGCTAAATACAAATTACTACCCTGTGGTTTAGGTCCAAAATCAATTCAGTCCCTAAACTTCTAATTTCATCAAAAACACCCCTGCACTTTCAATTTTCATCTAATAGGTCCAATTTGTTAGTTTTCCGACAATTGAGTTATTTAACTTGTTAACGTGGCTCATATATGGCCTATGTTTTATGATGTGGTGTCAAGGTGGTCTGCATAGTCAATTTAGGAGTGAGTCCTACTATTAAAAATAAATATATTTTCAACAAATAATCCAACTATAACTTGAACCCATAACATAATATTAACGAATTAGACTTATTAGATCAAAAAATGAAAGTGCAGGGGTGTTTTTGATGAAATTAGAAGTCCAGAGACTGAATTGATTTTCGACCTAAACCACAGGGTACTAACTAGTATTTAGCCCATAAGTTAATCAGACGCAGATATTTGGAGTTGTGTGATGACCAGCCTCACTGTGGTCTAAACAAGTGTTGTGTGATTGAAAAATCACACAACGGTGATTTCACCGTTGTGCAATATTCATTTCCTCAACAGATAATTATTTCCATTGTGCTAATTCTGCACAGGCACATTCAAACAATAGAAAGAAATTTTTTTGTTGTCTAAGATTCATAACACACAACAGATATAACTCATTCTTTGTTGTCTGAAGTTCATAACACACAACAGATTTTACTCATTCTTTGTTGTCTGAGATATGTAACACACAATAGATATAACTCATTATTTGTTGTCTAAGATATGTAACACACAACCAAAGTAGAATTATCTCCCTTGTCTGTTGATCACTCAGACAACAGAGATGATTTTATTTCTGTTGTGTGTTATGAATCTCACACAATAGAATTTTGTTTTCTTTTGTTGTTGGTTGTTAGTTCACACAACAATTATATTTGGTTAGTTGTGGTGTGAATATCGTAATCAAATTGGCTAACAACCAATGACTGTTGTGGGAAAAGCCTAAATTTTGAACTCTTTTACAGTCATACAACACATTGTTTTGTATTGTGTTGTATGAATGAAACTTGGACAACAAGAAGAATAACCATATAAACTTTCTTCCAGAAATAATGCTCAACATATGACCATAGAAACAGTGCTATAATCCATATAGTTCAAGCTAGGACAACATAGAGAATTGTCTGTACTTGTAAAATGTTCTAGCTAGGAAGATCTAAACTACATAGATTACTGCTGCTTTCCTTTAATGCACCTTCATTTGTTTTTGCAGAAGCTCTCTTGTAGGCAAAGATGATAAGCAGTCTTTCAATCTCTTAAGCCATCGATCCTACACATGATGGACAAAGACCCTGTAGAAGCCAATGTTCTAAAAATCGTCCTAGGCGGCGCCTAGGCGCTAGGCGGCAAGGAACCGCTCCGATTTTGGCCTAGGCGTTTCCCTTAGGCGCTGGGCTTCTAGGCGGCCGCCTAGGCGGGCTAGGCGGGGACTAGGCGGGCTAGGCGGTGGTGCTAGGCGGGGACTAGGCGGTGCTAGGCGGGGACTAGGCGGGCTAGGCGGTTCTAGGCGGAGCCTAGGCGGTCATAAACCCTAATTTATTCTATATTTTGACTATTTTTATATTTATAATTAATTTTTAGACTTTAAATATTGTCATTTATATTATTATATGTCATTAAAATAATTTAAAAATTATTTAAAAAAAACCGCCTAGTCCCCGCCTAGGCTCCCGCCTAGGCCCCTAGGCGCTAGTCCCTTGGTCACCGCCCGACTAGCGCCTAGCGTTTTTTAGAACCTTGGTAGAAGCTCTAGTATTGACTCCAGTTTTGCTCACCCAATGACCTTACCCTTTGAACACATTCAAGACTCTGGCTGATTGAAACATTCTTCAACAAATCCTAAATGCTCTGCCCACAGTGCCATTCTGTACCCATATATCTGTAAGTCTGCAATCATGCAGATTATAATAAACTTTTACATTAGTTTCTTGTGGCCATGCATTCAAAATGACATTAATTGCTTGCTGCTGTTGAACACAAGTTCTGAGTGAGTACAATTTTCTGTACTTGCTAGTTTGTTCAAAAGTACAGCTATCCCAATTACTTGTCTGTTTTTAGGAAGGAATTCAATAGCTAAATATGTTAAATCTATATGTATGTATGTGTGTACACACACACACACACACACTAAATCTGTGTGTGTGTGTGTGTGATCAGAAATCCATGAAACATTTCATACCAAGGGTGACCTTCCATCATAATATGTCTTGTTGGGATCAGCTCCAGCTCGGATCAAACATTTTAGCTGATGCAAATCTCCATGATAAGCAGCACTATTCACCTTCAAAGAAAGTTCAGCTTCTTGCTTTCCAATATGGAAAGTAATGTCTGATTCTAGTTGCTTGATATAAGGTCCTGTACCCTGTAAAAATTTCAGCCATGTGATTGGCACCTACTATAAATATACTCAACTTTACTCAGAAAACAGAATATGTGTGTGTGTGTGTGTGTCAATTACATACAGAGAACTAACCTCTAGAAGGTTGTTCAAGATTCTCCGCCCATCATAAAAGTATATGTCAAGGATACTTGAAAATGATTGTTTATCCAGTCGCAGAAGCCTGCACAGTTCACACACCCTAATTGTATAAGGTTGGGGAATGTTGCAAAGGATGGAGACTTGTCCAAATGAGCTGTTAGGTTGCAAAAGAGAAACTGTTTCTTCTGATCCATCTTCCCCTAAACCCACCTCCTCCTGTACAAGAATAGCTTTGATCATATCAAAGGGGTCATGTAGGTCAGATGATTGTGCAATGTGATCAAAATATCAAATTACAATAGAAAAAGAGAATGAGATAGTATTACCATACTATCCTTGTTATTGCTGTGACCAGGCTATGGTAGTATCTCTAGTCTTAGATCTACTATTGAAATAGTTTGAAGTGATAAGGATATCATCCTCTAAAAATTGAGAAAGAGAATTCCTTCAATCATTTCATAGATTTACAGATAGGCATCCATTTGTTGAAAAGTGTCTTTTTCTGTGTCAGCAGCAAGTAGTTGAACTCAATAATATGAGCAGAAATATTTAAGTAACTCAAAGGAGGAAGGAAAACCCAAGAAGGCTGAGGCAGTGGGGATGGTTTCCAAAAGCCAGGTTTTTAAAATAATAAATAAATCAATAATTAAAAATTTAGTTGTTTGGTAAACCCTTGAAAATAAATTAAACTTTTGGGGGTAAAACAATTAGGGAAATGTTTACGGTACACTAACGTATCCATACATCAATAGTAGACCAGCCCCCTACACCAGTAGACAAGCTCCATGCCATGAAAGCATAAACTAGCTAGAGACCAGGCTGAGCTAGCCTACCACTGATTGCAGCCAGTCTACCGCTGTGGAATTGGTCGACTTAACGAACCAACATGAAGGCAATGTAAGCAAACCCAAAGATCAATTCAAAAGCAAACTGACACAAGTTTACTAAACTAACTAAATTAGATCCACCGGTGAGTCTAGAAACTGAAACGTACCAGTACACCCGGCCATGATAGACAAAATAAATTTGATCTACCACATTTCCAGGTTCCATTATCACTTCTCCTGGGAGAAAAAATTCCTCATGTAGCTTAATAACCTGCAAAATGAAAAGAATAAGAATACCAAATTCATTAGTACACATTATGCAGAGATATCCATGAACCAAGGAAGATTTTATTTGACAATATATGTGGCGTTACACATGAAAACTCCTGAATGTTTGACACAATTACACCACCAGGTGTTTCTTTAAGGTGGACTAATTGGCATGACACACAAACAGGGACATTACTGTACACACTTATACATTTGTTATTGACTTTGAAATAAGATTCCAGGTCACAGTCATTTCCATGCAAGATAGTAAACACTATTTACAATGTTTCCATAAGTGCAATTAATTACCAATTTAATTTTATTTTTATTGTCTATGATGAACTACCAGCTAGCCTACAAACAAATTCAACTTTGTACAAAGTAGCAGTCAACCATCCTTTTTCATTTGAACATTAATTATATAAATGGAATAAATGGAAGAACATTAATTATATGTCCTGACAAGTATGCCGACATGTAGAAATACAGACTTATATACACATATATATGTACACATATATCACTTATGCGTCGTAAGTAGAAACAAAAGCAAACCTTCAATCTAATTCCTCCATCATTTATAGATATTTTGGTGGCTTGCAGAACATCATCATAAAAATAGTTTCTGATGTCTCTAGAGTGTGGGATGTTATTCAATTTAGTAGGAACTCCCCTCCACTTATCTGTCAATTTGCAAAAGCAAAATATAAAAGGAGATGCAAAAACTATTGATCAAAAAGTTGAATATAATCTGGACATCGAAAACCATGGAAAATTGCACAGTATAGCCAAAATTTACCTGGACAAAAGATGACTGACTTAAGCTACTCCCTGAAACAAAACAAATAGCCAAATTAAAGTAAGTTTTCGAATCTGAGTGATACTAGATCATGGTTCTCTTAAAAAAAAAGTCACCATAAACCAATCAACAATCTCCTTCAAGAGAGACAGAGAAAAAAAAAAAGTTGCATTGGTATATGAGAACAACTCATCTCCAGATATAATACCTCATAGCAAGTTTTAACACCATCCCTCTAGAATATTAATCATCTAGTTTAGGGAAAACTCATAAAGTACTAGAAGAGGCTTACCTAATTTCCTCTTCTTTTATTTATCATTGGATTAATTTCACTTTGCCTCCTCCAACTTTAGGTCGAAAATCATGTTAGTCCCTTATCTTTTTTTTTAATCAAGTGTACCCCTGGACTTCTAAAATTCATCTTCCGTGTCCAATCTGTCTAAATGTACCGTCAAATGGTGACGTGGCACCGATAGGCTGACACATTTTTTGCGTCAGGACCCACATAAATGGCTAAATTTCCTAAATAACCTTTGGGCATAATTCACCCAAAAAAAAAAATGATGAAGATTATCTTCTTTCCAACCCGAGCACCGAAACCCATCTCCATCTTGACACAGCCTTCAATCACCCACTAAATACCCAGATCAAATCTCACCAACTCCTCCGAGAACGGGTTCTTCAATGGTGCAACACTGCAACCCCAAATCTCCAAGACCTTCCCCGTGAAACTGAAGCAAAACCCAAGCCTCGCACCCCAGAGGATAATCCCAAAGCTCTCGCTTCAAGAAGGTGGCGGCGACTCAGCTCGGCGTGTTCTCGGCGGTTCAATCAATTCGTCGGTGCTTGCGGTTATAGAGGAGCTCTAATTGCGGTTTCGAAAGGGCTCGACTGCGGTGGCTTGCTGTCTCTGCACCGGCGAAGGTTGTGGTGCCGGCCAATTGTAGCAGTCGCTGCCTCGCAAGATGAATGGGTAAAGCTCTAATTTTTTTTGTTTTACTTGGGATATTTGCTTTATTTGGATTGCGAAAATCGATTGTGAGTTGGAAGATTGAGTTTAAACATTCTGAAATATGATGCTTATGTGGAATGATGGATGGCGTAGAGGATGGCGGTGGTCAGGTAGTGATGGAGAAGCCAGATTCAGTTGTGGTGGTGGAAGAGCTAGTAGATGTGGATGAAGAGGCAACAGTGGTGGTGGAGGCAAGAAATTGTTCGAGTAAGGAAGGAGAGCCATGGAGGTAAGGTTGACCAATCTTGGAGATCACAGCAATGGCGAATTTGTTCGTCTCCTGGTGAAGGCCACCATGCGAGATTGGTAGTCTGTGATTGGCTCTATGTCAATTTTCTTCTTTCTGGTAACCATCTCAAAAACAAAAAGAAGATCAGAAGGGATTAGAACACAATAACAAATAGGTTGGGAAATATTTGAGAGAAGTTAGATGTGGGTGTCCAAATCAATTCTGGGTTTGACTCGTTGGAGACCAGGGAGCGTGATGGTGGTGGAGGTGAGTTGCGGTGGTGCGTAGAGAAGTGTGGTGGAGGAGCGGCTCGAGTTCTCATACAGAAACCCAGAAGCAAAAATGGCTTGATTTCATCAGGAAATGGGGCAATATCCATTTTGCCCTTCTTGTGGATTGAGAGACTGAAAAGTGGGTCAGCCTGTCAGTGCCACGTCACCATTTGATGGCACATTTAGACGAATTGGACACGGAAGATGAATTTCGGAAGTCCAAGGGTATACTTGATTAAAAAAAAAGACCAGGGACTAACATGATTTTCGACCCAAAGTTGGAGAAGGCAAAGTGAAATTAATCCTTTATCATTCAGCACGTGAGACAAAATGGAGTCTATTTCTCCAAAAATTACTTCTTTAGGATGGTTTCCATCAATCTGTGTATTCAAGAGATAAAGTGCAAGCTGCTTACACGTATTCATACAGTACAGATAAAAGGAAAAATGAGAACAGTAACTATGAAATGCTTACAGTAACTTCTGTACAAAAGTTCTAATCTATTTGCCAAATGAAAATCTGGGTAGTACTGTAGTACCATTGGAAACCATAAGCGATGAACAATGCAATATTTCTAACTCATGTGAATGCATGGAATGCATACAGCCGTGATGATTTCATCAGGAACCAAGAACTACCGAGCCAAACCAATCCCAATTGTAGAGCAATAAAGTACAATAGTAAAATTGCAACTTTTCAATCATCTTCAAGAAGAAATTGAAGAAACCAAAGCTAAATTTTCATAATTTCTACAACTCACCCTCTAATTTCTGCGAGATCACCGGTATATTCATAGCTAAGAGAGTGATAGAAGTAAAGCCTTGATGTCAGGACATCAATAGTTCTCCTATTCATGTTCTTTAGTCAAGCAAGGCCAGCTGTGGCACAAGCTTTAGCCTACAAGACCACAACCCAAATGTTATTACAAACACAAATGCTCCCAGTTTCTTTTTAAATTACAAGAGCCACACGTAATAATGACTATACTCACTCACCTCACTGTATTCTTTCTGATCAATCAGAAAAATCAGCACCAACAAGTAGCAGTAAATCTCTAGCTCAGGCGAGGCATGTTTCTTGGGAACTTGAGTAGCAGAAGTTGCAGTGTCAACATCCATGTCATGCTCATCGTCCTGTATAACCAATGTTTCACAATCACAGACCTCCAAACATAAAAACTGAACACTGAAACACAGCTTTAAATCTGAAATCACTAATCGAAAATCACCTTTGGAAGATAGGAGGACAACCTATCTTCTTTGCAATATAATTGTGTAGCTTGGTGTGAGCCTTAGATCCCGGCGAAAAGGCGAAACTGAGAAACGCCGAGAGCACAGAAACACTCAGCTTCCGCCTCTTCACCATCGTCAGCCTAACGGCGCAGACAACTCAACGGACCTCCTTGGTATACGCAGCGGTCTCAAGGAGCGAAGCAATCTCCTTTAAATCTATCAAAATTACACAGAAAAAACCAGTACAGATTCAAAATCCAAACTCAAATCCAACAAATCTGAAACAAACCGAAACACCCAATTCACAAAGCACCGCCTAACTTAGTCAAACTCCAAACCAATGCGGAAAAATTAGGGTTTTAATCGGCGAGAACTTACGGTGGAGAGTTGTGGGAGTAGTAGAAGAGACTGAGAAAGCGAAGAGAAGTTGCTTAACAGGTTGTTCGGCACCGATAACCGACGAGCTGAGGAGGACTGAAGAAAGCTTTGACGTCGGAATGCGAGCGCGGGAGAGAGAGATGGAGCGGGAGGCGGAGAAAAACCAAAACCAGGAGGAGCCTCAGGCTATTGAGGAAGGTGACAGCGAGGGAGAAGAGGGTGAAGATGAGGAAGGGGAAGGAAGAGGCTCCTATGAAATCAAAGCCATTCGCTATAAAAGGGTTCGAAAGAGATGGGTTTGTAGGCTAAGGTCGAGAGAGAGCTCATCAGAGTCGAGTGTAGAGAGGAGGTCGGGCTATGTTTTTTTTCTTTTGCCTTTCTTTTGGACACGATGTGGCAAAATTAAACCTAGCTAAAAAATTATCAAAGTTATTCACACAACTGACATCTCATCGACTGTCGTCTGAATGCAGCACTAAAAATCAAAATGTGAAATCATGGAGCGAAACATGGCGCCTACAACATTTTGGCTCGAAATGTTGCTGCCCATTTCAAGCTCACACAACAGAAAATCTTAAATCTGTTGTACAATTAGAACAGCTTACACTAGGCTTATCTAGGGGATGACATTCAAGCAAGCTTCATCAAACTTTGGTGCTTAGTTTTTCAATCACACAACGGAGATAATGAAACCTGTTGTACCTACTAGCCCAAATTTCAGTGTTTCAAGAGCCAACCAAGACTCCAAAGTGGAGGGAAATCTGCTGCTAAATTTTTTAACACTCAGACGACGGACAATACCTAACTCCGTTGTGCGATGTAGTTTTGATAAAAAAGTTATCACTTTGTTGACACTAGCACAACAGGATATTCCTAATATCGTTGTACAATCGAGCTTACTCAAACAGACAATAGATTATTTAAGTTCTGTTGTGTGATTAGTGTCGTCTGATTAGCTTATTGTAGTAGTGAATGATATGAGGTGGAACGGGTTGGAAATCGAGATTGATGGATGGATGGATGTGATTTAAAACTTCGGTGTTTAATTTTTCCATCCCTCTCTCTCTGTCTCTGTCTCTCTCTTACCTCAGCCTCTCTGTATATTTAACCAAATATAGCTTTCCACTAGCGAATGTCTCTCTCTAAGTATCTATCTAGCCTTGAGCTTCCGTAAGAAAAACTCTTCTCGTTTTTCTTGGGCTATCTCGGATCCTCCTTTTCGATGTAAAAACCAGTACATTCATACTCACATTATCTTCCAAACCCCAAAACCCCACACACTCACACATTTTCTCTTCTTTCTTAATAATTCTCTCTTTGAGGATGATAATGATGTTGTGGGAATTTGGTGTAGATCTCCGTAACTTGGTTGTTTCTGGGATTTTAAGGAGATGTTGAAAGCTTATCTCTCTCTCTCTCTCTTCATCAAAGCTAATATGTAAATTATGAGACTTGAAATCATGGAAAACACACAGGTATTGTTGGGTGATCTATTATGGGATTAGGGCATGTTTGTACAAGTCACGTGGGTCTGATGTGTAACATGTGATGCTTGGTGGCTGCCTATTCACGTTTGCATGGCTCTGCATCAAGTTTTTATAGGTCTCAATTTCAAGTGTGGTCCTCTACAAATTTTTATTTTTGGTATCCAAAAATATCTGTTTTCCTCACGTCAACACAGTCTTCGACGGCCCTGATCAGGCTCGTTGACCCCCGTCACTCGGGTATCAAAGATTGGGCTCGCTACCCAACACCCGCTGCTCAGCACAGCTCCCCTCAACAAACAATATACCGGCCAAACGGAGACCTATCTTAGCCGGGGAGTGGGGGACTCCCTGGGGGGCCTAGCAGGGGCTCACCCGAAAGGGTATAAAGCGTTTGCTTAGAACAAATCCATGGTTGACAATGCACTCATGCTAATTATGCTTTCGCAAGACTAGCAGAAGTAAGACTTCAGACCGCTAGGTAACTCCCAAACCAAGATTGCCTTCCTTCACTGGGGACTTGAGGGACTTGTACTTACATGGGCATTTGCCAAACATAATTAGCTATAATGAGCCACGCTCATACCACCACCAGCGGTACCAGCTACCATTAAGGGTATAACCTACTGAAACACAGCCAAACAGGCTATCACCTGAGCCCCGGCTCATCCAGAGATAACCGCTGACGTGCCACCACGCACCGCGCCAAGATCATCTCGCTGAAACATCAGAAGCTAGGAACTGAAGCATATCAGTCCCACATCAAGAACAAGGAAGAGATCAGTCAATTCCCCACCTATAAAAGGTTCACTCATCTCTCCTCATTAATTACGTATTTTACTACTTTACCTACTGTTATTCTGTTTACCTACTGTTATTCTGTCAACAAAAATACATTGACTAATTTAGGCATCGGAGAAGAAAATACTGCCAACCGCAGTCTCCCTCTGACGCCCCTTTGTATTTCACTTGACAGATAGCAGAATCAACAAAGAATACCACAAGTAGCGGTTTGCCCCTCGAACCAGTGTTAACCAAGGTTCGGCTACCGCCGAATCTTAGACATTAACAAAGTTCTCCCCTCCTTTAAGTTTCCCTTTTTCTTGTCATAGTTCTATTTAGTATCTACTAATACTTATATCAATATCCAACTATCATCCAGGTCGAACTAATCCAACAGCGTAATATGGTGGTGGATATATCCATCCCTAATGAGAATCTGGACCTGAGACTAATGTTAAACATGAAGAGAGTCTTAACAACTCATACTGTAAGTTACTTCACCTCGTACCGTTAGAAATTTCATTTATATTCTTTGTTGTTTTGGAAAAAGAAGAAACTAATTATTATAAAAACAAGCTACAGAAAAAGGTGAAATGTTATCTATGTGTTCAGATGACAAGAGTTAATGACATTGGATCAAGGGATGAACTTTTGTACCTTGCAATGAGGTTGTGTAATCGGATAATCCTTTTCTGTTTGAGGATGATGAGATACAAAGCATTAAGGATCTGGTTGATTCTGCGATCAGTATTAGTACGGTATTCCAGACCATGCTATATTGATAGAAACAGGTTTGCTTACACATGGTTGTGTCGAATGTTTGGTGTATGTAGTTGCATGAAACTGAATCACTATATGGCTGCAATTCGATCCGTAGATGAGTTTGTTCATCTAGATTGATTAGGCTGGTTTGGTGGAAATTGAGGTTTTGTGTTTGCTATCTCTCTACATTTTGTAGTTTTATTGTTTTACTCTGTGTGTCACGCTTTCTGGTTAATCAATAAAAGGTGTTTCTTTTCAAATCATGCTTTCAAGCTAGTGTGAATCAAGTCAAAATGGATACAAATAAGATATTGATGATGTGTTTCATAACACGACAATCTTTAACTAGACAGCTCGATGTAACTTAATTAGATATTGTGTTAATTAGTTATCATATCATTTGTGGATATTTACTGATCATTTGTTTCAGGGTGCAGTCCTTACTTTCTAGAGCTGATGCTAAAGTGAAGGAGTTGCGACATTCAATTGATGTTCTAAAGTCTGAAAGTGAACATTTTGTCCCTGCAATGAAGAATGAGAAGGTGATAGGGATAGAGATTGATGATGATGTAGAAGAAGAATATCATGGTCATGGGGCACAAGAAATGGAAACAACAAGAAATAGCATTACTCAAAGTTTGATGAGTGCGCGTAATAACGTGAACATTTGAATATATTATGATATTTTTTGTGGTTACTTGATGCTAACTAGAAACCAATTGTTATTAATGTTAATATTATATTTGTATAAATTATTTTTAAAATTGTCCAATATTAATCATATGGTCATCATGATTTATAAAAATTGAAAGTTGACAAAAATTAATAAGGACATAATAAAGATTAAAAATAATAACAAAACCATTTGAACAATATTGTATTACCAAACAATCAAGGCAAAATAATCTCATGTCCAATTTAGTCATTCCACTAACAAAAAGCACAAGCCAGTTTGAGTTTACCAAACACATTGCCACTGGCAGCACCTATAAAAAGCCAGTTTACCAAACACTCAGCTGCTTTGCTTTTCAGCTACTTATTCTTATAAATAATCAGAAGCCAGCTTTTCCTGAAAGAACAGCCGTACCAAACATAGCCAAAGTAGTCTCTAGCGTAGTTGTTTACCATAAATGAGAGAACAAACATGTATAGATAGTGAAGGTTTGACTTTTCATCTCTCTTTTAATGTAGGACTAAATGCGGGTTACCACAATTGGTAGCGACTTTTCATTTCTCTTTTAATGTAGGACTAAATGTGGGTTACCAAAATTGGTAACCGCTAATGGCCAAGTATTTGTGGTGTTTCTACTCAGCACACAACGAGTATCAAAAGCTTCAATTCCTTGGTAGAAATCACATAGCCATGAGGCTGAACACGGACTAAAAAAGAGTGTACCTCTCTAAAATAACACATTACATCACCATATCAATAATACTCTTGAGCAAATCCAAATCCATCCATCACGATATAAAAGAATTGTTGATGTAATGAACATCATGTGAGTGTTTTTTTTTTTTTTTTGAGAAGAACATCATGTGAGTTTGAGGATCTCATATATAGAAATCACATTTCTGTCAAATAAAATTGTTTTGGCGATGCAAATTTATTTTTTTGACCACTTAATCAAAAAAACCAGTTGCAAAAAGAAAAAGAAGAGCAATGATATGAGGTGGAACGGGTTGGAAATCGAGATTGATGGATGGATGGATGTGATTTAAAACTTCGGTGTTTAATTTTGCCATCCCTCTCTCTCTGTCTCTGTCTCTCTCTTTCCTCAGCCTCTCTGTATATTTAACCAAATATAGCTTTCCACCAGCGAATGTCTCTCTCTAAGTATCTATCTAGTCTTGAGCTTCCGTAAGAAAAAGTCTTCTCGTTTTTCTCGGGCTATCTCGGATCCTCCTTTTCGATGTAAAAACCAGTACATTCATACTCACATTATCTTCCAAACCCCAAATCCCTACACACTCACACGTTTTCTCTTCTTACTTAATAATTCTCTCTTTGAGGATGATAATGATGTTGTGGGAATTTGGTGTAGATCTCCGTAACTTGGTTGTTTCTGGGATTTTAAGGAGATGTTGAAAGCTTATCTCTCTCTCTCTCTTCATCAAAGCTAAACTGTAAATTATGAGACTTGAAATCATGGAAAACACACAGGTATTGTTGGGTGATCTATTATGGGATTAGGGTATGTTTGTACAAGTCACGTGGGTCTGATGTGTAACATGTGATGCTTGGTGGCTGCCTATTCACGTTTGCATGGCTCTGCATCAAGTTTTAATAGGTCCCAATTTCAAGTGTGGTCCTCTACAAAATATTTTTTTTGGTATCCAAAAATATCTGTTGTCCTCACGTCAACACAGCCTTCGACGGCCCTGATCAGGCTCGTTGACCCCCGCCACTCGGGTATCAAAGATTGGGCTTGCTACCCAACACCCGCTGCTCAGCGCAGCTCCCCTCAACAAACAATATACCGGCCAAACGGAGACCTATCTTAGCAGGGGAGTGGGGGACTCCCTGGGGGGCCTAGCAGGGGCTCACCCGAAAGGGTATAAAGCGTTTGCATAGAACAAATCCATGGTTGACAATGCACTGATCCTAATTATGCTTTCGCAAGACTAGCAGAAGTAAGACTTCAGACCGCTAGGTAACTCCCAAACCAAGATTGCCTTCCTTCACTGGGGACTTGAGGGACTTGTACTAACATGGGCATTTGCCAAACATAATTAGCTATAATGAGCCATGCTCATACCACCACCAGCGGTACCAACTACCATTAAGGGTATAACCTACTGAAACACAGCCAAACAGGCTATCACCCGAGCCCCGGCTCATCCAGAGATAACCGCTGACGTGCCACCACGCACCGCGCCAAGATCATCTAGTTGAAACATCAGAAGCTAGGAACTGAAGCATATCAGTCCCACATTGAAAACAAGGAAGAGATCAGTCAATTCCCCACCTATAAAAGGTTCACTCATCTCTCCTCATTAATTATGTATTTTACTACTTTACCTACTGTTATTCTGTTAACATAAATACATTGACTAATTTAGGCATCGGAGAAGAAAATACTACCAACCGCAGTCTCCCTCTGACGCCCCTTTGTATTTCATTTGACAGATAGCGGAATCAACAAAGAATACCACAAGTAGCGATTTGCCCCTCGAACCAACGTTAACCAAGGTTCGGCTACCGCCGAATCTTAGACATTAACAAAGTTCTCCCCTCCTTTAAGTTTCCCTTTTTCTTGTCATAGTTCTATTTAGTATCTACTAATACTTATATCAATATTCAACTATCATCCAGGTTGAACTAATCCAACTGCGTAATATGGTGGTGGATATATGCATCCCTAATGAGAATCTGGACCTGAGACTGATGTTAAACATGAAGAGAGTCTTAACAACTCATACTGTAAGTTACTTCGCCTCATACCGTTGGAAATTTCATTTATATTCTTTGTTGTTTTGGAAAAAGGTGAAATGTTATCTATGTGTTCAGATGATGAGAGTTAATGACATTGGATCAAGGGATGAACTTTTGTACCTTGCAATGAGGTTGTGTAATCGGATAATCCTTTTCTGTTTGAGGATGATGAGATGCAAAGCATTAAGGATCTGGTTGATTCTGCGATTAGTATTAGTACGGTATTCCAGACCATGCTATATTGATAGAAGCAGGCTTGCTTACACATGGTTGTGTCGAACGGATGGTGTATGTAGTTGCATGAAATTGAATCACTACATGGCTGCAATTCGATCCGTAGATGAGTTTGTTCATCTAGATTGATTAGGCTGGTTTGGTGGCAATTGAGGTTTTTTGTTTGCTATCTCTCTACATTTTGTAGTTTTATTGTTTTACTCTGTGTGTCATGCTTTCTGGTTAATCAATAAAAGGTGTTTCTTTTCAAATCATACTTTCAAGCTAGATGTGAATCAAGTCAAAATGGATACAAATAAGATATTGATGATGTGTTTCATAACATGACAACCTTTAACTAGACAGCTCGATGTAACTTAATTAGATATTGTGTTAATTAGTTATCTTATCATTTGTGGATATTTACTGAACATTTGTTTATGGGTGCAGTCCTTACTTTCTAGAGCTGATGCTAAAGTGAAGGAGTTGCGACATTCAATTGATGTTCTAAAGTCTGAAAGTGAACATTTTGTCCCTGCAATGAAGAATGAGAAGGTGATAGGTCAAGTGGTGGGATAAAGATTGATGATGATGTACAAGAAGAATATCATGGTCATGGGGCACAAGAAATGGAAACAACAAGAAATAGCATTACTCAAAGTTTGATGAGTGCGCGTAATAACGTGAACATTTGAATATATTATGATATTTTTTGCGGTTACTTGATGCTAACTATAAACCAATTGTTATTAATGTTAATATTATATTTGTATAAATTATTTTTAAAATTGTCCAATATTAATCATATGGTCACCATGATTTAAAAATTGAAAGTTGAAAAAAATTAATAAGGACATAATAAAGATTAAAAATAATAACAAAAGCATTTGTACAATATTGTATTACCAAACAATCAAGGCAAAATAATCTCATGTCCAATTTGGTCATTCCACAAACAAAAAGCACAAGTTAGTTTGAGTTTACCAAACACATTGCCACTGACAGCACTTATAAAAAGTCAGTTTACTAAACACTCAGCTGCTTTGCTTTTCAGCTACTTATTCTCATAAATAAGTAGAAGCCAGCTTTTCCTGAAAGAACAGTCATACCAAACATAGCCAAAGTAGTCTCTAGAATAGTTGCTTTCCATAAATGAGAGAACAAACATGTATAGATAGTGAAGGTTTGACTTTTCATCTCTCTTTTAATGTAGGACTAAATGCGGGTTACCACAATTGGTAGCGACTTTTCATCTCTCTTTTAATGTAGGACTAAATGTGGGTTACCAAAATTGGTAACGTCTAATGGCCAAGTATTTGTGGTGTTTCTACTCAGCGCACAACGAGTATCAAAAGCTTCAATTCCTCGGTAGAAATCACATAGCCATGAGGTTGAACACACACTAAAAAAGAGTGTACCTCGCTAAAATAACACATTACATCACCATATCAATAATACTCTTGAGCAAATCCAAATCCATCCATCACCATATAAAAGAATTGTTGACGTAATGAACATCATGTGAGTTTTTTTTTTTTTAATGAACATCATGTGAGTGTTTTTTTTTTGGAAGAACATCATGTGAGTCAGAGGATCTCATATATAGAAATCACATTTCTGCCGAATAAAAATAGTTTTGGTGATCCAAATTTAATTTTTTTACCACTTAATCAAATGAAGCTGTTGGAAAAAGAAAAATAACATGAGGTGGACAGGGTTGGAAATCGAGATTGATGGATGGATGTGATAAGTTTAATTGCGCCATCCCTCTCTCTCTCTGTCATTCCTCAGCCTCTCTGTATATTTAACCAAATATAGCCTTTCTCCAGCGATTCTCTCTCTCTCTAAGTATCTATCTAGTCTTGTGCCTCCGTCAGAAAAAGTCTTCTCGTTTTTCTCGGGCTGTCTCGGATCCTCCTTTTCCATGTAAAAACCAGTACATTCATACTCACATTATCTTCCAAACCCCGAACCCAAACCCCCCACACACACACACACGTTTTCTCTTCTTTCTTAATAGTTCTCTCTTTGATGATGATGATAATGATGTTGTGGGAATTTGGTGTAGATCTCCGTAACTCGGTTGTTTCTGGGATTTTAAGGAGATGTCGAAAGCTGGAGCATTTGATCTCGCATCGGGTCTCGGTGGCAAGATCGACAAAAGAGATGTTCTTTCTGCTGTTGACAAGTATGTTATGTTCTCCCATTCTAAATCTCTCTCTCTCTCTGTAAGTTGTAGTGATGATCTGATCTCTCTCACTCTCTCCAGATTAAGCTTAGGAGGATCTGAGTTGTTTTAACTATAATCTTTACTTACAATGTTGTTTTGAGTAGTAAGCACAGTCAAGATGATCAAAGCTAATCTGTAAATTATGAGACTTGCAATGATGGAAAACACCCAGGTTTGGTTGGGTGGTCTATTATTGGTTTAGGGAATGTTTGTACAAGTCATGTGGGGTCTGATGTGTAACATGTGATGCTTGATGGCTGCCCATTCACGTTTGTATGGCTCTGCCTCAAGTTTTTATAGGTCCCAATTTCAAGTGTGGTCCTCTACAATTTTTTTTTTTTGGTATCCATAAATGAGTAGGGGAAATAAATTGAGTTCTGGGAAAATTGTGCTTACTTTGATTTGGTACTGGGGAATTATTTTGCAATTACACTATTAATGAGAGTCTGAATGGTAGTTGTGTGTTTTATTTCCTGTTCTAGTTCTAGGTGATTTCTTGTCAGATCTACCTAACTTAAAAGGGTTGAAGCTCTATTTTTTGCAATGTAGCTTCAGGCTTTTAATAAGCCGCCATGAAATTCTGCCAAAAGGCAAATTACACCAGAACTTTTCACTATGAGTTTCTTTTTAAGTTTTCATTATTATGTTGAATTTTTATTTGCCTTTTACGCTTTTGGAACTGAATTACATTTTTCTTATGTTCTAATAGAAGTTTTAGTGGGTGTTATCCTTTGAAATAAGTAATTAGTTAGATAATGGGTTAAAATTCTCGACTTCATGCTATTCATGAGTTATGTGTGTATTGAGGATTAAAGCCTAGGAATTCTTGCAAAAAAGAATATCAAACAAGTTTAATTAACAATTGTTCGATTTGGGAGCATTTAGAGGGCTATGATTTTCCCTCAATTTACAAAATCAAGGTTTTATTTTTATTTTTTTGGTGTGTTAGTTCTGAATTCTTTGTTGCAGCTAGGTTACTATACTTTGTAAACTGCAATTTTCTTTCAAGTGCTATAACATTGTAGATAAGGACCCAACATTTGTTCAACTTTTTCAATTTGATGTTAATACACCACAGTGTTTAATTCATAGTCTCTTCATGTTAAATATTGAACTTAGCCACCTGTTGTATGGGTTGTGACACAATAAGGACTTCAAAGCAGTTGTTCATTTTTTATCAAACTATTAAACGCAGCTGGGTACCAATTCTTGACCCTCTTGTAATGTAAAGATCCAAGAAAAAATAACCAGACATAATGTATCCTCATAACCTTTTATTTTACTTATTTATTTTTTCATGTCCTGGGATATGTGGTTGTGATATCAGTTAATTGAACAATGGTTCAGGTATGAGAAATATCATGTCTGTTATGGAGGTGAAGAGGAAGCGAGAAAATCAAACTATACTGATATGGTAAGAGAAGCTCTGTTTTTAACCCTTGTCTGTTGCATGGTCAATTATATCTGTCTGATTCGAAGAACCTGTTTTAACTCCCTTTTTTTATAAGCTATATGTTCCTGATTGGGATTGTGCTTCTCTCTCTTGGGGATATTATTCAACTTATATGTCAGATTCATGAGATACGCTGCAAACTTGTATATCTATTTATAGTGACACTTTCCCTGGAAAAGAGTGCTGTTTTACAATGTACATGCTCCTAATAAGCTATCCTTATCCTCATAGATAAGGCATAGCAATTTAAAAGATATAAATTTTTTAATATCATTGGTAATGTGACTCAAGTATGACAAGCTATGGGGTGAGGATTTTACAGATATTAACTTGATGGATTATGTTGTGCATAGGGGGCAAGTTTAGCCTTTCGATGTGTCTATAGATTTTTAAGGATGAATGATTCTTTGTACTAATTAAAATGGTTACCTTTTCTTTGGTTTCAGGTTAATAAATATTATGATCTGGTTACCAGCTTTTATGAGTATGGCTGGGGAGAGTCCTTCCATTTTGCACCCAGGTTCCTCCTTTTTCCTATTTCCACAAAGAAGCCATGAAATCTTTCATGTAAAAACAAAAAACCAATGAAGTATCATCTCTTTTACAAGAGTTTCTGATGATGAACATTTTTCTTGCAGATGGAAAGGAGAGTCTCTTCGAGAGAGCATCAAGAGGCATGAACACTTCCTTGCCTTACAACTAGGACTGAAACCTGCACAGAAGGTTTGCCTTCTCAAGTAGACTTAATGTAACACGGATTATTAAGCCGGGGAGATACTTCAGTATTTGGTTCAATATGTTGACTTGGTTTTTGGTATCTTTTGGTGCTAGGTTTTGGATGTAGGTTGTGGAATTGGAGGACCACTTAGAGAAATAGCACGCTTCAGGTGAATGCCATTTAATTATTTTTACTTTGGTTGATGTGGTCTGTCTTGTTGTGGCTATGATATTTTGATTTGAAGTTGCACACACACATCTAGAGGCCAGACTATGCTATCAAATGTGCTTTTAGCTCCCTTATCTGCACTGTTTCTTTATAAATTTTGAATCTGTACTACTATTGCCTAATAATACTACATACAATTAACATTGACTATTAGGCCATTTGCAATGTTCTGATTGAGTAGAAAATAATTGAATTGTTCAAGAAGAAAACTCTGGAAATTCTTGTCTATAATTTTGTATATGGTGGTTTATGCAGCTCGACGTCAATTACTGGGTTGAACAACAATGAATATCAGATAACAAGAGGAAAGGTTGGTGCATATTGAACAACTTGCTTTGATATATTTTCAATAGCTAGTCTGGAATGTTTCTCAATTTTCTTCAATGGAAGTATAAAATCTAGAAGACGTTTTTTTTTTTTTTTTCATCTTTGAAATTACCACTGGGATGACTCTGTTTCAAGGTGGCTTAATTTTCAAGCGTTTTTTGCTCCATAGGAACTGAACCGCATTGTTGGAATTGACAAGACCTGTGACTTTGTTAAGGTTGGTAGTCCAGTATATTAAGTTCATGTTTTTGGAGGTTCCTTTATGAAGTAATCCTCGCCTCCCTTCTTAATTTTCTACAGCAATGAGTTAATAATTTATACTTTGTACTTGTATGATGCAGGCCGACTTCATGAAAATACCATTTCCTGAAAATACGTTTGATGCAGTATATGCAATCGAAGCTACCTGCCATGCACCAGATGCAGTAAGTTGCCTTTTCAGTTTTTGGCTTGGAGGCTTCTAACTCATTTAAAGATCAAAAGCAAATACTCAATGGTAAATCCAGATGCGTCTGATGGCTTAATATTTGGTTCTTTCTGTGCAGTATGGATGTTACAAAGAGATTTATAGAGTACTAAAACCTGGTCAATGTTTTGCTGCATATGAGTGGTGCATGACCGATTCGTTTGATCCCAATAACGCAGAACATCAAAAAATTAAGGTATGAACCAGATGCATAAATCTAGATGTTGATCTAAATCTTTAAATTATTTCTGAATGGATTTTAGAATTTGAGTAGACACATATATGAACACAATTTTATTTACACAGGCAGAGATTGAGATTGGTGATGGCCTCCCGGACATCAGATTGACAGTAAAGTGCCTTGAAGCTTTGAAACAAGCAGGTTTTGAGGTCAGTTGACAGGTTTTTCTTTCTTTCTAAAATCTTATAACATACGACGGAATTTTTTGTTTAATTTTATTTGTTTCTTTTTTTCTTGTGACCAAAGGTCATATGGGAGAAAGATCTTGCAAAGGACGTAAAGGAGTCACCTCTTCCGTGGTACTTGCCTTTGGACACAAGTCGCATTTCACTTAGTAGTTTCCGTCTAACAGCTGTTGGCCGCTTTTTTACTAGAAACATGGTACGATTCTTTGATATTATGGTTATCAAAAGATTTGGAAGGCCTCTTTCTTCCATTGATTTCATGCAGCATAGTAAATGTCTCTTTTACTATTCATGTAGGTCAAAGCTTTAGAATATGTTGGACTTGCTCCACAAGGAAGCCAAAGAGTTCAAGATTTTCTAGAGAAAGCTGCTGAAGGGCTAGTCGAAGGTGGAAAGTAAGTATTCTTTTTTACATGCATAGTGCTTCATAGATTGAACCTTCATCCTGACCAGTGTATGGGAATAGTAAATTTGCTGAAAGATGTAGTATTTTGTCTGGAGTCCTTTGCCTCAAACAAGATTTATACAGCATGACTTCATAATTATTGTCTTAGGTAGCTTGCAGTCACATTACTGGTTATTGAAGTCGAACAATATGATTCATTTTCTTTTTCTTCTCATTTTTCACTGATAATATCGGAAAACAGAGCCATATAGATTCTCGGCTTCTAAATTAGAGTACTAGGAGTGGATTGGATTAGATTGACATTTCAAAATTTCCTCTTGTGGAGTAGATTATATTCTGTCTTTAATCAGTCCAAGAGATTTACATATACTGGCTATACTGACAATTATGTTCTTGATTAATGATTTGCAGGAAAGAGATCTTCACACCAATGTATTTCTTTGTGGCCCGGAAGCCACTTTCAGCTGCAGATAGTCAGTAAATTAGTAGTGCAGGCTAGTTAACCTGCCGCTGTGGTTTCAGAATCTTCCCAGGGATTCTAACTCATGGAGAAGAAGATGTACTTTAGAATTGATCTGTGATCATGCTTACCTGACATGGAAGTTGTCTAAAGCTGCTTGTTTGTGTTTTATCATGTGTGTTTATCTATTATTAGCATCTGTATTTGTATTTGTACTCGTCAACCTTGTCCAGACAATGAGAGAACGAAATTTCAACCTTGCTTCAGCTGGTTTGCTTGTCTGTTCATGTATTGTTTCTTTCTTTCTTTCTTTATTTCATGTATTATTATACCCCTGCGTCTCCATGTGGAAATTTAGACTTGTTCACCAGCAACATGTGCACAAGTAGACGTAACTTAGTATCAAACCAGCTAGTTGATAACTGTAGGTTTGTCTCTCATTTAGTTGAATTTTCTTTTTGTCGGTTTTCTTTTACTCTAGTCTGTTTTTGAGATTAATACTTGTATTGTCCAGAAGATGCTGCCTTCATTTTCTATTCTTTTTACCTACTTATTCTCCAGTTGGTCCTATTTTCATGCTTTCATTTACATCATCTGACAGAATGCATCGTTTTCTCGATGCAGTTATTTCATTTTATTTCGTCAAAAGAAGGTATATAAGGTGACGCTGGAAATTGATGTTCAACCTGTTTAAATGTAATGAGTTGACAGGGTATTTTCTGCGTTCAAACTATAGTTGTTATTTGTGACTTGTGACTGCTAATCTCTATAGCGCACAAAACTAGACTTTCAGCATGATACTGCAGAAGTAATTGAGATGTGAGAAACCAAGGGACCAAAAAATCACCTAAAAGACACCCTATATTGAAAAAAAAAAAAAAAAAAAAAAAAAAACACCACTATCTCAGGTTGTTCGCTTATTTGAAGGTCATGACGGTGGGAGAAAACAAATAATGGTCATAGTCTCTCAAAACTACTCATCAAGTACTTCAGAGTTCAATCGTGAGTTTTAAACATGAATGTACAGCTCATCAAAGGATTGAACTTAAAAATCAATGTGTTCAGATTCGATCATTTCTGTTCAAAAAGTAAAGTATGGTAAGAAGTTTTGTCATAGTGTAATACATCTTTTATATGGCTATGGGACCGATGGCACGTATAATAGTAGATAAGACTTGAAAGAGGGATGAAAGTCATGAAACACGAAATTCATCATTATGTTTTGATTCAAATGTACACATTATGTTTTGATTCAAATGTACACATCTGTTTGGAAGCTTTAAAACGTGTTCGAAATACGGAAGTATTTCATATTTTATTAAAATACATGAACATACAGATGGAAGTATGAAACTTGAATCAAAGAGAAGTCATTCAAAGTTATCTTTGTTGTATATTCAAGCTTTCTCTAGTTGTGAGGAGTTGGTTTCAAAGAGGAGTAAAATCCTTTTCTTTTTTTTTTTACTACAAATCTCAATAACTGAAAATATATCACAACTAGTTTGTAAATTGAACTTAGAATTTTCCACTTATAAAGTAAACACTTGTCTAGATCAAATGTTATTGGGCATGAGTAAAACCACTTTATTTCTTAAGAGTAAAGTTAATGTCTGCTCCAAACTTAAGGCCAACGCAGAACTTCGTCCGGCGAAGAACTAGTAGCTCATTTACTTGTTCACATAGGAAGCCAGAGTCAAGAAGTTTGATGATGATGGTTTGCAAGAGGAAACCCTGTCAACCCTTTAATAATTAGTCTACAATCCTCCATCGTTCGTTTTTATATTCTAGTGGAGGTGGGAAAACTAGATGCATGTGTTGGGATTGAAGAGGCGATGGCACCATTTCAACTCACCAAAAGTCGTTTTGTTCTATATGTTTTTTCTTCTCCCACTTTGAGATTAATAAGCACGACTTGCTCTCAAAAGGGTATAAGTAAATATTTCCAAAGGGTTTTGATGCATGTTGCTTCAGTATGAAATGAGAGCAGGCACCTGGTCAACTTTGGTCTTATACTACTCGTATGAAAATTCTTGAGTCCAAGAACTTTGTAACATTCAATGAACAAGTTCTAGCCAGCAATTAGTCACTACCAAAATTTTCAATACATTGCTCATGGCGAGGCAGTGAGAATAATCGCCAATTACGCCATTGGAACATCCCTCATGTCGAATTTCCGAAGATGGGTAACGTCTTCGCGGAGTTTATGACATAGTCTCCTTCAAGCTACTCGAATTGATTTGGTCCAGTTTGGTATTTTGGTCTATTCTGGAATTTGGTTGTTTGACTTATTTTTGTATTGAAAAGTAAACCCAACCCTAAGCCACTCTAATGGGTTGGTTCAGATTTTGGCCTTCTTGAAAGTGACCTCGTTTACAACTTGAACCCACCAGCCAACCTAGAGCAGTAGATGTCAACAGCTAGCTTCAATTGTCCTCAACAGGAAAAATATCACAAAAGATTGTTTCATAAGCATACAACTCCAAAATTGTTGTATAATTCCTCCTTTTTTTCATTTTTTTTTTCAATCTATTCATGTGTGGGTTCAAGAATTGGTGTTGCTAATGTCCAAACTACTACAACTTTAGCTCTTCGGGATAGCCTCATCATTGCTAAAAAGCGTAATTTTAGAAAGATCATTGTAGAAGGGGACTCCAAACTTTGTTTGCGACATTTCTTAGAAGTTGAAATAAAATTGGAGCAGGCATTTCTTGCTGCATCTTTTGACTATTTAGTTTTTTCAGAAAACAAACTTTACGGCTAATGCTCTAACAAATTTTAGTTATTCGTTTAATTTAGTAGGCTTTTGGGATGACAAACTCCCAACTACTGGTTAAAACTTTGTTCTGATTGGTTCCATTGCCCTCCATACTTTAATCTCTAGTTTGTTGTAGTCTTTTCTTACATAAAAGAAAAATACCAACTCCAAAATTGTTTATAGTTCCTCTTTCTTCGACTTATTTCATGTGTTGGTTCATATTCTAGGGCACAGAATCATTTGCACATCACAAAAAAGTTACTTTCTTGATATCTCACGGGACAATCTTGTCAAATTGTCCATATACAAACTGGTGGACGAAAAAAGGGTATCGAGCCAATTGTCGATCCAATTTGTCAGGACCAAAAAAAGGGTATCGAGAGCCATTTTGTCGACACATAATGAAAAAGATCATGAGTGAGATCTGTAATCGGCAAAAACAAAAAAACCAGATCTGTCAATTTCCCAAAAAGATGCTTGTTTTTGAATTTCACAGACACAAGCTGTGTATTTCCCAAAACTCAATAATATTCTCAACTCTCTAATAAGTAATAACCCCTAAACATAGAACCACATAATTGCAGAAAAGTATAACAATTTTCATTTCCCATAATCAATGATTACGAGTATGACCCAAAAAATTTGGTTGTGTATACATTTGCCAATAATCAAACAGAGAAAAGAATAAACTCATTGCTGCTCTCAGCATTCTTAAAATGCATCCCCACCGTCGCAGTCGCCGTCGCGTCGCCGCCGGCTAAAGCGTGGTGGGTGTTGTTGTTGTTGTCGTGGTGATGGTGGTGGTGGTGGTTGTCGTCATGGTGGTGGGGCGCCGGAGGGTGGTAGTACTTGCGACTGGTCTGGGGGCAATTGGAGTGAAACCTGGCGGCCACTCTGACTCCCTGATCCAAAAGCTCCACAAACTTCATGCCCATCTTCGCCGGAGAAAAGGGTCGGGGAGACGAAACGAGAAGAGGTGAAGGCAAAAGAGGAGGAGATGGGAAAATGGGGGTTTGCTTAGAACACGTCCCAGAGGTGGTCTATGGAGAAAGAAGAGCCCATGAAAATTGGGACCAGAGGGATTTGAGAGGACGATGACGGCAGAGTAGGAGCCCTTGAGTTGTTTATATAGCTGTCTTGCTTCACGTTTTTCCCTAATTCCTATTTTTTATGATTTTATTTTGGGGGGCTTCGTTGTTCTTTCTTCCCACGTTTGGCCCCTATGTTTTTAATTTTAGGTACTTCGTTGGTCTTGTTTTTCACATTTTACCTGAGATGGAGTAACCATAACCAATAATAAGAGGATACGTATTTTTTTAACAAGGATAATGCTTACAGTTTATTGCGGTGAAATCTTCTTCACATTTTTTTTTGGATAAGAAATCTTCTTCACATTCTTGTCAAGCACTTTTAGCTGGTTAGTTAACATGTGTTCTCTTGTTATAGCTGATTAGCCAAGTATTATTCTGCTATCTATTGAATATTAAGTTGTCTTGGATGATATATTTGCAATCACGCCCTCCAAATTTTGTGTATTTGACTTTATTTTTTTAAGAGAAATGAATTGATGATGGATATATTTTGCCCCAGAAAGCACCTACTCCTGCTGATAGTCCAACAAGCAAGGAATACATTTGAATATGGGGGAATATATTATGAAGTAAACCATACTCAAATAGTCTGAGGATACGTTTGTTTCATGGCTAGTGGCTAGAGAATAAAGAAGTGTGTTATTTTTCATGTTTGGTAAGAGTAGAATCAAGAAAAAAAACTTCACTTAAAAAAAGAAGAGGAAAATTGAAACGCTCCGTTAACCGTTGCATTTTTCTTTAGCTTCTTGCACACCATTAATTAGACAATTTCAACATTACACTAATAGCTACACTATTTTTATAGCTCATATGAGAAATTTATGTTAGTTTTGTTACTTGTATTATGTTTCTAGTGTTTTTTACTATTATAATAAGATCTTTTATTTTTCACAAAAGAAAAAAAAAATTCAATTACTTACACTGTGCCTAAATCCAAGGGATGGACTAAGACTCAACAAAATAAAATATAAAAAAAGACAACCGTACAATTTAATAAGTAGAAGAGGGGGAAAGTGCAAATATGAGAAAGTATGAGGAGTCTTGGTGCAAGAAATAGAAAAACGTGTGGAGATGTGAACCACAAAATACCCGAATTTGATGGGAATGGAAACGCGTCGGGATGTCTAAAAATGCGTAGCATGTTCGCCGCGTTGCGAGACTTAGGGGTAATTAAATGCCATTCATTCCACTTATACCCCTGGATTTAAGTCAAATTACGTGATATTCCTTTCGGACTTTTGAACTGTTCCTTTTTGACTTGCTCCAAAGATCAACGACTAGTCGTCCCTCTCTAGATGCTGCCCGCCCAAACGACCCTTCGTTTCAGTTTTATTGAAAAATAGTGCTTTTTTGGATGATTCCAAAACATTACTTACGCCGTGTCTTGGCATCTCCCTCATTCTTGTTTGTGGTTCTTACCTAAGTTGAAAATGTTCCATTTAATAAATCTTCTGTAAGTGAAAAAAAAAAAAAAAAAAAAAGATTTCTTCCAAATTTTTTTAGATTAGAAGTGGAATATCCACCTAAAACATACCCATATAACTATATAAAGCTCATGACTACAAGACGTATGGAAAAATATGCCGCGTGACAAGTATATTAGAAGTATAAACCATTATCTTTGGTGTGTACTTAAATAATAACTATAATTGTTTTTTTTTTTATCAAAAGCAATAGTTGCTTTTGTTGTTTTTTTTTCCATTTATATTTGATTTTTTTATTATATTTTCAGAGATATTTAAATTAGTGTTAAATGAGCTAAGTCGTGCCTAGTTCAAGCTCAACTTCGTTCAACAAACAAGTAAAGTAAAGTCGAGTGTGAGCTTGAAAATTATCAATTGAGACGAACTAAACTTTTTTTTTTTTTTTGAGAATGAAGACGAACTAAACTTGAGCTCTTTAAAATACACAAAGTCGAGCTTGATCACCTTTAAAATAGTTTAAAATTGGGGTGCACGGCCTAAATATATGATCTCTTTTAACTCTGTATATATGCATATCAAGTCTTTTTTTTTTTTTTTTTTAAAGTATAACTTTGGGTGACATGGTGACCGCGGTGTAGCGGCGAGGCATGTACACGTGGGATAACCCACTCTGATACCATGATAAAGTAATATGGGGTTCACATCCAAAACTAATTAGCAATTGATGGAGTGACTCAAACCCTTATAAACCCATAAACAAGGTCCCATTTTTTCTATGTGGGATGTATATATTCTCAATACGCCCCCACACGTGTGACGAATTTTCAAACCATACACGTGGACAACTTTAGGTGACATGGAGCCCATGTGGAATAATACGCTCTGATATCATGATAAAGTAATCTATGGTTCACATCCAAAACCAATTGACAATAGATGAAGTGGCCTAGATCCTTATAAACTCATAGGCAATGTCCCATTTTTCTCATGTGGGATGTATATATTCTCAACAGGCTAGACCTTGGAGCGGCAAGTGTGGTGGCATTCCAGGATATTTACTCTTATTGGTGGGGCGTTACAAGAACCTACTCTGCTGGTAGAGCAGGGACTGGTTTTGGCTTTGAAACAAAAGCAAGGAAAGCTTCTCATATCTTGACAAAAAAAGAAACTTGGGCGTCCGAAAGGAAGTAAGAACAAGACCAAAGGGATGTGTGAGTTAGAAAGGAACTGATGATGGCCAAGAAACCTAGGAAATGGAAAGTTTTCTCAAAGCTGTGTTGGAAACACCAAAGGATGCAGATCGAGGAACCAAATGTGACAAAGGAGGTCGCATAAGCAACAAATATGGAGGAGGTGAATACTCCGGAGGAAGGTGTACGTGGAGTCTGAATTATCATCTTCTACTCCTATTATTTATATCTTGAAGGGTCACACAGAAGAACTAATCTCTCTATTGAACAATTTTGTCTGCTACGGAGGATTAGTTTTTAGGATTAATTTCAGTTTACCTCCCTAGGTTTGGGGTCGACATCATGTTAGTCCCTGCAGTTTCAATTTGATCAGTATCACCCTCATACTTTTCAATTTCATCACCCGTGTCCATTCCGTCCAAATCGGATTTTTTATCTGACGTTGGGGGACCATTATAAGGGCTAAAATGGTCATTTCAAGACAAAAAAAAATCAGAACAAAGATACCCTTTTTTTTTTCTTCTGTCAACGCAAAAAATACCCATTGCCCACTCATCCCTAGCCATGGATGCCTTGTCTTCTTCTTTCCTCTCCACATTGCCCACTCAATCTTCTGTTAGAATTGAAGAAAGACCCAGACACCTCCAAAAAGCACGACACCACAACCCCTACCAGAACAGACTCCTCCTCCATCCTACTCCTCACCACCACCCACAAAACCTAATGCACCAGCACTTCCTGCTGTGATCTTCAACCTCTTCGATGACTTCATCAACAACTTCGTCGACCAGCCGGTCCGGTCTTCAGTCGAACCCAAACACGCACTCTCCACCGCCCTCAGTGAGATCAGTTATGGCCGGAAGAGAGCCTCGGCATCTCCACCGCCTTCCCCAAATCGTCAACATGACGACCCTCGAGGACTGCATCGATCTCTAGCAACGAGAGATCCAGTCTCTCCTCGGGGACAATCAACTCCTCGCGGCCACCCACGTGGCGCCCTAGCTGGACCTAACCACCACTCAGAGTGACCTCCGCAACCTGAAGGTCGTCGCCGGCCAAATCAAATCCGAGAGAAACACCGAAGTCCACGAGGTCTACCACAGGTCGTTGAAGTTGGACGACGAGATCTGCGACGTAGACGCCATGAAAGCCGAGTTGACTCTGGTCCGGAACGACATCGAGGACTTGAGCAAGTCGCTGATACAGCTCGTGACCAAGTTGAAGACGATCCAAAGAGAGAATGAGAGGGCTCGGTCCGACGAGTCAAAGCAAATCGAAGCCATTAGAGACGAAATTGAGACTTTGAAGTTGGAGATTGAGAAAGGAAGGTAAAAAATCGAATCCTTTTTCGAATTTGTGAGAGAATTTTGAAATTGCTGAGATCGACGATCTTTGTCGATGGTGTAGTGGCTGTGAGTGAAGATGTTGGAAGTGTCCTACTTGCCGGAGATGAGCTGCTTGGGGTGGAAGAGCTGGCAGTAGGTTCAGGTGCGGACCTCGTCGATGACGGTGGGCTCGAGGTCAACGAAGATGGGGCGTGAGACGTGCTTGCAGGCGCCGGTCTCGGAGAAGAAGGTGTTGAAGGCACCAAAAGTTTGAGAAATTGTAGGTGTTTGAGAATAACTTTTGTATGCGTTGCAGCATTTTGTGGAGTCTACTGTTCAGAGGAGTATGGCGATGGTGGAGCAGAGGCCGAACGACATCTTAGCCCTTAAAATGAGTATTTTTTGCTTTGCCCAAAAAAAAAAGAATGTTTTTTTTGTTCTGATTTTTTTTGTCTTGCAATGACCATTTTAACCCTTATAGTGGGCCCCCAACGTCAGATATAACGTCCGATTTGGACGGAATGGACACGGGTGATGAAATGGAAAAGTATGAGGGTGATACTGATCGAATTGAAACTGCAGGGACTAACATGATGTCGACCCCAAACCTCAGGGGGGTAAACTGAAATTAATCCTAGTTTTTATGAATTAATAAAAGTGCGGTGTATCTTTGGAAGGTGGGTATATTGGGGATATGCTGAATGCTTATTCTTTTATAGAGTAGGTTTTCTTAGTGTATTATGTGAAACGATTCTTTCTGACGATCTCTACAGATGTGACGTTTTTGTACTATTTGCTTAAATTTCAATATAGGTTGAACTTTTTAATTAAAAAAAAAAACTCTATAAATATGCAGTTCCTTCCACTCTACTTATGAATTCGAATTCATAGTCGAAATATAAATTTGTCTACTGTGGATGCATCAAGACAGTTAAATAAGAGGTTAAAGCTGCATGATGCATTGAGTAATTAATTAATCTGATGAAAAAAAAGATACTACAAGCAAGTAAACACATTCAAAGAATCAAGAGAAGAGAAGATAATTGATGTCCACATGGTCCGGCACCGCCATAGCAAATTAATACAATTACATCGTGATTAAAAAACAAATAAGGAAAATATTAATGTCGTTTTCATTGGCCGTATGCCGATTGGTACCAAGTACCAACCTACCTACCAATATAACTAGACATTGTGCCCACGCTTTGCTGCGGGTTTTGGAGCTAACACAATGTTATTTAAGGACTAAATTCAAAAGCATGAAAAATATAGTTTCCATGATCATTATATTAACAAAAGATTAAGTCTGTTTCACAACAAAAGATGACGTAGATCATGTTCTAGTAACATCACCACTAGTACAGATGTTGTGGTACTTATTCATGCATTAACCTCGGCATTTCTGTTATACAACTTCTGAAGAAAGAAGGACAATTATCCCACCAATGAGATCCTGCATTGTCCACTCCATAATTAGCTAGCTTGACTGCTGGTTGATTGCCTTCATGGTAAATATGTGAGAAGCGAACCACCATCAAAGACAATAAATTACAACAGTTATGCCAGAAGACTGCTAATTTCCAAGGCATCCCTGAATGCGAAGCTGAAGATAAAAAATGTATGGCTAGTGAGGAATCACATTCAATCCAAAGCAGTCGCCAACCCATTTTCCAAGCAATGTCCACCGCATAACAAATAGCATAGAGCTCAGCCTCAAGAGTCGTGGCTACTCCAAGTGAAACTGCAAAGCAACCAAGAGAGAGACCCAAATGATCTCTAAAAATCCCCCCAGAGCCTGCTAGACCAGGGGAACCCCTAGCGGCCCCATCAGTGTTCACCTTCACCTCATGAGAAAGTGCGGTCAACCAGTTAATCTATGTGACTTTTAGTGCACGAGGTAACCTTCCAGGAGCTCCAATTGAACGTAGTACACATAGTTCCACTGCTGTGGTATGCATTATATCTTTGCTAAGAGGAATAGTATCACCAAGTTGAGAAATCACATCCCATGCAATAGAAGAAGCAAATATGATAATTTCCCTAAAGCGAAAAGCATTCCGTGCAAACCAAATTTCATACACGACGGCCCCCAGCATTCCCCACCATAAAATTCGTAACTGAGAACTAAAATCATGTTGGATGGGATATAGAAACACAGCTTCCATGTCTCCAAAATTTTGTGAGACCCGAAATAACCTTAGTAAAATTCCCCAAATATGCTTCGCAAAGGAATAATGAATAAAGAGATGGGAGGTAGACTCACAGATAATAATCAAAACCAAAATCAACATCAAAAGCTCTAAACCACATAGATATTAATTAATGGGAATTGGGATGGAGTCTAAACTTCTTTGGAAGCCCTTTTCTGTTCTCTATGAGGGTTTTGGGCTTTAAATCAAATGTCAAATTTCCACAAACTTAATGGAAAAAGTTTTCGTCTACACGTATACTTTTGATAATTTAAAGTTAACCGCTTAGAGAGCGAGCTGCCCTTTCTCAACCCGAAAAAACATAGACTTAAAGTGCACAACACACAAAGTAAATAAATAAAGAGTACTCATAAATAAATGTACCTACAAACCCAGAGCAGTAAGTAGAAAATTTCAATCCATATGCATTTCCTGAGTACAAAATCAAACAAAATAGTTTAGTGTTGTTGATAAGAATGAGATACCATACAGTCTAAATGACTTGAAACAAAAAAAGTAAAGTATAATTATTCTTATTTCCAAACTAAAGTTTTAATTCTTCTATGCAAGAAATCAATTGAATGCCTTCAAAACCTAATCTATACATCAAATAATGTAATTACAAAATGGATCTAGGCAATTAAAGCAAACATATCAATTCATTTAGTATCAGAGCTGCATATGTATGTGTATAGTTCCAGAGTTCAATATAGCAAGGAAATGAAGACCACGTGGTTATCTTGTTCTTTCTAGTTAATAACCTTGTTTGCAGACAAAAGCAAAAACCCTCAACAATCACATATAGACCAAGTCGAAAAGTTTGGAGTGAATGAAATTAATCGTACACTTGAATAGGCAATAAGAGATATAAGATTCCATATAAGAGATTATGTCCTAGTTGCCATAACCCTGCTGATTATGGGCAAGTGAAGAAGAAAGAACCGAAAAACTACTCAATTACAACAACACTTCTCTTTACCCAATATATTCAATTATTTTCCTTAAAACTAGATATCTCAAGTACTATATCACATTCTTTCACACAAAGCCAATTCTCTACCTTTGACTTCCCTTTTTCCAGCAGCAAATCTTGGAACCACGATACTTAGGATCACAGCAAGCGGAATCTTGGGATCACACCAGCAGGATTCCTGGGATTACAGCAGCAGGATTCATGGAAACATAGAAACAGCAACAACCCTAAACTTAAGCCATAGCCACTCTATAAATTAAGAGTTATAGTCGTTGTGAAGGAGGGATGAGCGGCCGGGAGCAATACACAAGCTAAACACTAAACATCCCAAGCAATTCCCTCATTCTCCCAGACACCATCTCCAAGT
Organism: Rosa lucieae; assembly: GCA_024704745.1. NCBI lineage: Eukaryota > Viridiplantae > Streptophyta > Magnoliopsida > Rosales > Rosaceae > Rosa > Rosa lucieae. The sequence goes on from CM045492.1 coordinate 3,199,167, forward strand.
CCAGAAACTCTTCTACCTCCATGTAGATTCACACTCATCATGCTTGATCGTATAATGATCTTCTCTGCCATGCTTCTTCTATCTCAAATCCATCCTTAGTCCTCTACCTTCCCAACTCCCATCTCTTATACCGAATACCTCAACCAATCCACTAATCACTGCTGGAATCTCTTCTTCCAAAACTCATGCTTTTCTAGCTCCCATGCCACACACATCTTGCCAAGTTTTTACTAAAGTTGCACACTAATTCACTGCTGTGAACATGGAGAAGAACTGCTTAGAGGGACACAACAGCACACTTCCTAGGACTTTCAGTCATTCAACATCACACATCATAAAAAATTGAATGCGAAATCGAATGGGAGATCAGTGATTGAATGATAGCTTAATGGTATACCTTGAGAAAGATATATTCAATGTCATTGACAATGAGCCTATAATTCAACGATTCCAAAACATGGCTCCTTGTCGAGGACAACTATTGATGACTTGAGCAATATTGTTTTTGTTTTGTTAAGAAATATAGATTGTCTTTTGTGCTAGGAAATAGCTCAAGTCTTTTTTGTATAATGCGAATCATTTTTGTGTATTATATGCATTGATTGCAAATACAGGGGATGTATTTTGGTTCATCAATGGTCTTTTGGTGTTTGCTTAAATTTTTTGGCCCCCATACATATAGACCTGTAAATGGACCGGATTTTGATCCGGACCCGCTCCAGATCCTTGGCTATTGGACGGGTTTGGATCGAAAATTTTGATCCGTTGATCCGTTAATGATCCGAATCCGTTAACCCGTTTATTTAACGGATCAAATACGGATTTAGGTCGATCCGATCCGTTAATGATCCGGCCCGTTTTTGTAATAATAAAATATTATTTTTTATTAATATATTATTTTAAAAAAAAATATATAAAATATGAAGAATTTCTAATATAATTTTTTTGCAAAAATTTAAGGAACGGGTAGCATTAAGAATTTTGATAACGTAATTCTACTTTTGGTGATAGTTTTCATGTTGTTTTAAGGATAGTACTTGGCTGACCAGGTGTGGTTAGCACCTCCTGACCAGGTTTTGGGTACTCCTCTAAGTGTCTTACACGTGTCCCTCTTTTCTTTTTCAATCTTTTTCTACCTTTATCTGTTGTCCATAATTATCAAGCCTGCAATGTAAAATCCTAAAGCATAGATCTAGCCTTCAACATGCCATATTTCACCTAACGACATCCTATCTAAACGGTTACTTTCAGGGCGAAATCACTGTTGTTCTAGGCTTTTTGGATCGTCAATCTTAGCTTGAAACTAGTAAACAGATAAATTGCAGTATTCAAAACTTAAACAAATATTTTCAGACTGCATATTGGGCTTCATATAGAACTTATTTATCAAACATGAATACAGAAATTCAGAGCCTCATTCTCAGGTAAACAGCTAAGAAGCTGTTTAGCTATCCATAAGAATGGTTACAGTTACTTACTTGTAAGGAAAGCACACTTCACACTACGACAGGAAGGAAAGAGCACACTGCTATTTTGGCTTTCTTAGAGAATTTGATTCTTCTCTATTTCCTGTTCTAGGAATTTTTTGAATCTAGAACTGATATCCCAATTTTCGCCTCCTTTCCTAGAGAAGCTAAAGCTCCTTATATAGGGAGCGGAACTCAAATTACAATTCAAACCAACAAAATGTACAGAACGACTCCGTGATTTCCTGCTTTCCTGAGTGCTCCTGCTGGTGGAGGTCGGACGGGGAAAAACAGATTCCTCTAGGTGAAATGTTTTTCACCTTTCTTTTCTGCAAAGCAAAAGTAGCTTTTGGGAAAGATCCAGGAAAGATCCAAAAGTACTTTCGGTGCTTTCTACGCCTACTGCTTCACATGTTCTCGTCTGTTTTTGAATTGTGACCAAGGACAAACGAGTCGTTGTCTCCCTGGGTCATAAGAGCAGTTGTTGCATTATCTTCGACATCTGTATCAACATACATCTTATAGTGATTATCTGTTTCAAACCTTTCAATCCACTGTAAGCATGCCAGAGTCAAGTCTATCTCCTTTCTTGTGAGAGATAGGAATAGGTCACTGCTGACTACGTCTGGATGATCATAAGCAGTGATGATAGTTTTTTCTCCTGCTGCCAGGAAGGTATTGTTGATATCTTCAGAGATGATCTTTTTGATATATTCTAGAGCCATGGCTTTCATCCATGGGATGCTTGAGTTTGGCTGGCCATTGTAACCAACATAGGCAGGCTGCAGATACTTCCTTTGAATAATTCTCACATAATGATATGGAGAAATATACTCAACCTCACAGTTTGCCTTCTGGATCCATTCTGGAGGAGTGGATCTGAACTTCAGACGAAGCATGCAGTCATTTTTTCTAATATTTTTGACTGTGTTGACTATGATAGGGGGCAAGCCTTTGAGATCGTCATTTGTCTTGGTCCACAGATTATGGACAAAACCATTTTCAACAAGCCAAAGCTTGTGTTCTTGAGGATGCTCACTCTGAACATTAACTAAGTATCTTCCAACATATGGTCCTGCAATAATGAAGAGAGTTGGAGGAATACGGTCCTCAGAATTGTGACTTCCTATCAGACTATGGAATTCATGCCAGTTTGATTCATTAAGTGCCATGATAGGGACCCTAGCACTTTCTGGATCTTCAAGGAAGTGAACTTTTTCTTTTTTAACAGCACTCTGCTGTGTATGAAGTTCTTCAAACTGTGGCCTTGCATTTTCATAGAGTTCTTCAGCTAGTGCAAAGAGAGCTGGGAACATCAGACTACTGCTTCTTTCTTGAAAAGCAAATATGAGATTATCCAGAATTGCTTTCTGGTGGTAGGCTAATCTCCTGCCAGTTTTGAACACAGGAGCATCAAAGGTTCTTAATTCATAATTAAAAACATTTATTACTCTAGTTGGAATAGGTCTGCTTTTTGGCAAAGCAGCAGCCGTCAACGGTCTTGATGAGCCTTTACCGTTTGCTGTTTGAGACGGGCTAGCCAATCCTTTACCCTAGGATTGATCAATTGTGGCTTGTCCTTTTGGACCTAGCAAGAATCTTTTGAGGATTTTCTCTTTAGGATCCTCAGTAGGTTCATGTTCTTTCTCAGGTCTTCTGCTTCTGGATTACGACCTTCGTCGTCATCTTTTTGACTGAACATGGCCAGTTCTCTGGTTCAGGCGTCTGGAAGATAATTCTTGTTTCCTGCAATCAATTCAATGTCATAATCATATTGGTTAAGAAATAATTGCCAGTTTGTTAATCTTCCTCTATCAGCAGCTTTATCAAGTTTAAAATTTTTGAAATTCTTTACTCTAGCACAATCGGTGTGGACAGTAAAGTGTTTTCCAAGAAAAGCTGGAGAATTTAAAATTGTTTTCTTGACAGCCAAAATTTCCTTTTCCCCTGTGGGATAATTCAGTTCTGCAGAGTTGAACTTGCCGCTACAAAATTTACAGATTTTTTCAATGTTAGTTCCAGGCGTTTTTGCCAGAACAACACCGGACTAGTAATTATCACTCGCATCTGTCTGGAGGATAATTTCATTATTTTCTTCTAGTTGTTGTAGAGGAGGGATGTTTTTGTAGAGATTTTTTATCTGCTTTACAATTTTTTCATCATCTTCTGTGAAGTTCCATTTTCTTTTTAGACTTGTTTTAGGAGATAACATTGTTGTTAACCCTGAGATTTTGGGAATGAAATCTCTCCCATAATTTATGACTCCTAAGAATCTCTCTAGACTCTTGGCATAAAGAATTCTATCTGGGAATTTCCAGATCTTCTCAAGGATATGAGGTTGAAGTTTTATTACTCCATTTTTGATATTTATTCTTAGGAAATCAACTTCATCGAGGATAAAGAAGATTTTCTTTTCTCCTAGGATAATTCAATGCTGAACTATCAGCTTCACAACCTCGTGGAGGTGTTTCATGTGTTCTTCTCTGTTTTTAGAGAAGACAAGGATGTCATCTATGTAGACGACGCAGAATTCCGCAATATGTTTGAAGATGTTGTCCATCTTTCTCTGAAAGATTGAGGGAGCTTGTTTTAAACCAAAAGGCATTACCATCCATTCGAAATGACCTTGTGGTGTTCCGAATGCAGTGAGAGGAATACTCTCAGGATGCATCTTGACTTGCCAAAAATCCGACTTTGCATCGAATTTTGAAAAGAATTTGGCTCCTCTAAGCTGGTTGATCAGTACTCTTACTTGAGCAATTTGATAACCGTCTTTGACAGTCTTTTTATTGACATCTCGGTAGTCAATCACCATTCTAGCTTTTCCTCTGAGGTTTTCTGCATGATTTCTCACGTAGAATGCAGGAGCATGATGAGGGCTAGTGGAAGGTTGAATTAATCTCTTGTTCAGGAGATCTTTAATATCTTTTCTGAATTCTTTTTTATCTTCCTCTTTGTACTGAGGAATGGCTTTGACATGACAGATGGCATTCATGTCATGTAATCTTAATTCACAGACCACTGGGTCTTTTTCCCAAAACTTCTGAGGGTCTACATCGATATTCTGTTCGAGTAGTTTCTTGATTTTTTCAAAAGTGGGAAATTTCTGGGACTCAAGCTTATTCTGGAAGTGCTTGAGGTTATGCTCATGAATGAAACAAGCTTCTTCTTCTGCACTAGTTGTTTCTTCTTCTTCTTCTTCTGAAGATAAGTCTGCAACAAGTAGTTCTTCTTGTTGTTTGATTTGGAGGATGGTTTCAAATTTGGGTTTGTAAAGGGTAAGAAGATCACCACTATTCTGTTGCGATATCTGATATTGGGTAGTAAAGTGTGGACCTACTACACTTTTGGCCTGGATAAGCCTGTCTGCCCAGTACACCCTTTCTCCTTTTCTGAAGCCTATCGCTTCTTCATCCTGGATAAATCTCTGTTGGAGAATGAAATCATTTCCCAACAAGAAATCTGATCCTTGGCCTTCAGATTACCAAACATTATGGATGATAAATGTTCCTCCACCAATGGTGATGCGAACATTTTTGGCTACTTTGTTCATGGTGAGATGGCTTCCATCAAATGTGACACCAGTAGCTGTTCTTTTCTTGTCTTCTTTCCAGAGTTCTTCTAGAATTGCAAATCTCTTTGCAACAGTAAATCCCGATCCATTATCTACGAATGCATGTAGATGATATTTTTTGTGATCAGGGAATTTGAGTCCAATCTCTATGTAGTTGTTGTATCTACTAGTACAGACGACTTTCGATTGTTGAAGCTCATGTTCCTGAGCTTGTTCCTTTGGAATGGACGGTTTACATTCTTTTGGAACAATTTCTGGTGGTTCAACCAGTTCAATAGTTTCATCAAGTTTTTCTTCGTCAATGATTTCTGCTTTTATTTTTGAGGAAGATGGTTCCATGATTTCTTGGAACAAGGCTTCTATTTTCATCTCTTTTTGTTCAGAGAAATACTCTTCATATTCTTGTTCTACCAATTGGCTGACAAGGCCATTCTTGGTTTTTCTTCTTGCTTCAGCTATGAAGCATTCTTTGTGATAAGTCTTTTTTTACTCTTCACTAAACATGGGGAGACTGTTCTTTTCGTGACATAGGCAGTAGTCACAAACGAATGTACCAGGGTTCACCTGATAAGAAGACGTTAATGATTCTATCTTACTTTCTTCCCGGTTTTTTATTTTCAAAACATTCATCTATCTTGATTCAAAGTACTCTACTTCAGAATCTGTTTCTGACTCAGATGATTTTTCTTCATCAGACCAGGCAGAGTAGACTGACCTGTCATCATCTTCATCATCAGAATAGGCTATTTCGTAGCCCTTCATATTTGCTATTTCTACTATAGGCTCATATTCTTCGAATAAAGCTTTAGTAGATCTTTTACCCTTTTCCGGGCATTCATTGGCATAGTGCCCTTCGGCTTTACATAACCAACATCTGCAAGCTTTCTTGCTTGGTTGTTGTTTATACTGATGATTATTCTTCTTTTTCTTGAAGAATTTCTTTTTAGGATCTTCATCCTGTTGTTTCTTGAAGTTGGAACTTTTCTTGAATTTCCAATCCTTTTTCTTGTTACTCCTTTTGAATTTTTTCGAGTAATATTTTTCTTTTCTTTTTCTGTGGAACTTGGATTCATGACATCCAGAGTTGGTTGGCATGTCCAGTATCCCATAGCAGAAATTTTCAACTCCTTTGAGTTGTTTCTTAGCCATCTTAGCTCTAAGATTGGCTTTGCATTGTTCTTTTGGTAATTGCCTGATTCTATCGACAATTCCTCCAACTGAAAATCGTTCAATTGGTTTTTCGGCTATGCTTTCTCGCACAGCTGTTCTCCTTGGTTCAGGGAGTTTTCTGTGCAACAGGTTGACTAGATCAGAATTTTCTAGTTCACCGATTGTACAGTAATATTCTTGAAATTCATTCAAGTATTCTTCAAAATATCTCATGTCACAGATTTTGAGAGCATAGATATTTGATTTGGCTGTTTCTTTAGCCTTCTCACTCAGATTTGAGAGATCTCCACAGAATTGATCATACAGGGGTACTGCAAAATCATACGGAGATTTTGAATTTTTGATTTCTTCAAGCCAGTCTTTCCCTCTGGCAGTTTCTTTGAAAGAGAAGTAATACTTCTTTGCTACTCTGGTAAGAGTAGTTTCATAATACACCTGAAGATCTGGTGCTTTAAATTTTCCAAGGGTTAGAGCAGAAGCCATCATCAGGCTATCAACCCATTGGTCAAGAGTTTTTCTCTTGTCTAGAGCTTTGTCAAGATTTAGCCAAATTCCATGGGTAGAAATTGGTATTCTGGGTATATTGTCTTCTGGGACAAATCTTTGAGAATTTCTTTCTCCATTTTTGCCCGTAGGGGCTTTTTGAAAAGGAAGTTTTACTTTTCATTTTTCTCTTGTGATAGCTGTCTTAGAATTGGAGTTTTCTCCTTCTTCCATTTCAATATCCTGATAGGGAAGGAGTTTTCTTTCCTTTCCGGGTTTGAACTTTTTCATTTCTTCGATTAGTTTTTCTAATCGTTCAGGATTTTCGCAGCTTTCTGCTTCATCATAGAGATCATAGAGTTTTTATACTCTAAGCATATTGATTGGTCTGTTTAGATCAGCTTCTAGATCTTCTTCTGTGATGGACTCTGAAGGTTCTTCAGAGTATGCAGTACCGCTAACACTAGCTTCTCTAGTGCTGTAACTTCTTCTGAGAAGATTTTTGTTTATCCTGATATTTTCAGGACAGACGTCACTTTTTCTGTGATCGTCAAATTTTAGACTGATATCTCCAATCTTTCTGCTTTCATATATTGCCTCTTTGGCATTTTCTGCTGGTTTTTTCGGACCAGACAATTTCCATTCAATCGGAAAAGTTACTTCATTCCAAGTAACCTTGTGAATCTGTTGTGAATGATTCTTCTGGCTGGTGAGGAAACCAGTAGTAAGACCTGGGATATTTGATATCCTGGTTTTAGGTTCTACTGTGGTACTCACCAATTTATAGTATATTCTGTATACTATAGCCAGTTCTTGCATATCTTTTTTCATGGATATGCCATTTGTCTTGACTCTCAATCTTAGACAGTGAGCTGCATCTTTCAAGCTGGTTGAGAAATTTGGGAAACAGTTGAAATAATTAAGCCACTTGATTGCATAAAGATGCCTCAAGGGTTCCCAACAGACTAGCTTGAAAATCTGTTAATTTATTGTCTTGTAAGACACATAGAACTGAACAGTTTTTGCCTTCTCGAGGCAAGAGTTTTATGCCTACTTGGACTGCTCCAATATGCATAAATTGATAATTTTTTGTTCTTGCTCGGGCAACTTCTTCAGGAGTGATCATCAAAAGATCTGTTTCTCCTGTTGTAGAGGAGGTTGTAAATTCTAATAATTTGAAGTGGTGGCTATCCAACACGTCAAATTTTCCCCTTTTGTAGATTTGTTTAAAATCTAGCTTTGGAATTGCGGAGTTTTTTACCTCCTGTTCAATTTCCTTGAATTCGAATTCTTTCTTTCTCCCGAAGATGCTCATCATTTTGACATCTCGAGTTTCTTTCGGATTTTCATACCGAATACTAGTACAACTAGTTGATGGATCCAGAAAAATCATACTTGGAACAGGATTCTTTTCTGGTCTTTCTAATGGTTTGAATCCATTAGCTTTCTTTGTTTTTACTGTAGGCACTTTCTTGTCCTTCAGTATATTTTTCATAGAATCCAACATTTTTTTGCTGTTCATTGATTTTTCTACTAACACTTGTTAGCTTTTCTTCTTCCGTTTTTGGGAGTTCTTTGATATAATCTAGTTTGTTTTCCAATTTTTCTAATTGGTGGATTATAACAGGTATTTTTTCTAGATGATCTTGATATCTAGATAATTCTTTCTGCAGGTTCTGATATTTTTCATCAGATGATTTTAATAGAGAATTCAGCCTCTCTATTATTAAATCAGACATTGTTCCCATTGGGGATTCCCCTTTTGAGCTTTTTTACAAGCTTTGATACCAGTGATTTGTGGATCTAACCAATGCTCAAATAATCAAGAGGTTTTTGTTCCTCTTGAAGAGTATATAAAATATTTTCAATATCTTCTTCAACTTTATAGATTCTTGGTTGCAATCTATAGATGATATCCCAATAGTTGGGAGTTTCTCTGCTAAGGTTATCTCTAATAGTTTTCAACTTTCTCAGCTTTTCTCTTTCTTCTTTCAATTCTTTGCTAGTATTGTTACAGATTGCAACCAACTCAAGTCTATCGACAACTGAAATTATGAATAGTAATTTTTTAACTGCTTACCTTTGAGCATTAAGGATGAATTAACTGCAACATATTATAACAAACAAATTCAAATATGGGCCCACTATGTTTCCCTAATAATAATTGTAAATGAAGTAAACCTGCAGTAGATTTGAGAGATGAGGCAAAGGAATAAAAAGGGGCTAGACCAAAAGGTCTCTTATGTGTAAGGCTATGAGTGGTTATGGGCAGCCCTTGCTGACCAGGGCTGCTCAGCGAAGTTTTTTCCTTGTTTTAATATTTTATTAATATCTTATGAGGTATAATGATATAAATTTAATATTACTATTTAAAATTTTAAAATATTTGAAATTATAAACGGGTCAGATTAGCGGATCGGGTATCCGTTAACCCGGCGGATACGGATTTGGATCGAATTATCAATGATCCGCCGGGTTAACGGAGTGGGTTTGGATCAATTTTTTTTTAAGTAAACGGATTTGGATTTAGGTCGATCCGATCCAAATCCGATCCATTTACAGGTCTACATACATATATATTCCTTCCTCCGCCATTGAAGACATGTACATTTTACTAGAAATTATTCATCAATAATTGATCATGAATCTAATTCAAAAATCTGAAAGTAGGCAATTAAAATCCAGTTCATTCCAATATAATGAAACCGACAGATATATACATATATAAGATTCGTCTCAGTATGGTGGACTAATGAGTGATGATGAGGTTGAGAAGTTTTGGAAGTTTCCTATATAGAAAATCAATGACAGAAAGGAAAGGTGCCTGAATCCTAAATTAACCAGTACCAGAATAAGTAGGTCAACTGCCAAACTGGGCTAGCTAGCTTGAGTTTGATGTACGTACAAAAAATATATATTGATTTCGAGCATTCAAACAGAGGAAATCAATCCGATAAAATCCTAACTAAACCATGAATATCTTGCAGTACTAGTTTTCCACCATTGAGCTTCCACATATTCTTCATCAATTAAGCATCAGCAACATTTCCAGCCGTGGCATGATTATCCTAACTAAAGTTGTTATGTTATTGTGCGGTGACCACAATTATACCAATACGAACAAGATTCCCTAGAGAATACCATTCCATTACCAAACAGATCGATGCATGAAGTGGTCGGGGAGGCTGCTAAGAGGTTAGGAAAGGCAAATTGAGATTCATGCCCATGCCAAAAATTTTCTTTGAGGTGTGCTATTGATTTTATTTTTTATTTTATTTTTTATCAAGAGGTGTGCTATTTATTGGAAGCTCTAAACAAAATAGTATGGGCAAGTTCAGTGGTGGACACAGATTTTTTTTCTACAGGGGGAGAAAAAAAATAAAACTTCGATGAATGAGACAGAGCTTCAATCTGTATATTTCCTAACAAATAAAAAGTTTGTTTTTCAATGCATTTCTCAATTCGTAAAACTTTTTGCAATCACTTATAAAAAAAGAGGTGTTTTTTTGCACCAACAGTGTCTAGACATTTAGGGAAGATGATACCTGAACTTACAAAGTTATCAATGTGATACCTAGACTCATTTTTTCTTATCAGCGTCGTACCTCCGTTCATTTTCCATCACTGAGCCGTTAAGTTTATCATGTGTGAGGCACGTGATGTACAAAATAGAGGTAAAAAGATTGATTTGCCCCTATCACTAACATTTTAAATATTTTTAATAAAAAAAATCTATTTACCTTTAATTTTAATTACTTTTTTTTTTTAACCCTTCCACCTCTCGTCTTCTTCCTCTCACCCCTCAATCAACGACTCTCTAAAATGACCGACTTCGCTGGCCGATTTGTCCTGCAACAACACCTCAGTCCTCCTTGATTTCAGGCACATGGCCCCAACAAAAGGATCGGCGGGGGCGCACTCCATCGCCAATTTTAGATCTCCAACGAGCAAGGCTTCCAAAAGACTCTGTCCGTCATTCTGGAGGACAAAATTGAAATTGGGATTTGGATTTGGATTGGGTTCTCTGTAAATTTTGACGGTGGAGGGGATGAGTTATTAGATCTCAAAGCGGGACTTGAGGTCGAGGAAGGAGGAGGACGGAGAGATTGTCTATATCATTGATTGCTGGTCTTGTTGTTTGTCTTGTTTGAAGAATTGATAGACTTTCAATAATGGATAATTATGGAGATTTGCAATCAGTTGCCAAAGTTTCAAGAGTCTTGCTTTCTTTTGATGGGATGTTCTGTTCATTGTTTAATTGCCAAATGTGATAGATGGAGAATCTAATAAGTGAATTGCAAGTTAATTCTGAATTTCTCCTTGCGACTGGAACGGATTCCAAAAATACCACAATTATTTTAGTACTAGTTTCCAGAATACCTTGGTTCTTCTTGCTGTTATGGAATGGGATTTGGATGCAAAGCCTCCTACTTCTACTAAGAGCATCTCCAATGGCTTTGTTATTTGGCTTTGGTCAAATTTGAATTTGACATATGACATGGCAAATTTGATATAGCAACCTTTTGACAATTTCTAGCTCCAATGGAGATGTCAAATTTGAATATTACTTTAACATATAAAATTCTATTTATGTTGTTTTTCCTCTTTTTTTTTTACTTGTAATCTAAGATCATACAATGAATGGTTCCATTTAAGAGATGCATGAAGAGATTATGAGAAAAGATATGCAATTGAGATTATGAGAATACATCAAGATAGGAATACATAGTAGAAAACAGAAACTGAAACAGCAAGATGGGAATACATCATGAAGTTGAGTTATTGTAAGAGTTTCAAGTGGCTGTAGGTTTTAATGAGTACTCCAGGTTTTAAGGAAGTATCCAAGTTTTAAGGAGTATCCAAGAGAAATTCAATGCACAGCAATCCTATTTAATGCACACCAACTGAAATCAATAAATATATGATAAAAACTTGTGGAAGGTGATGAGCAGGCTTTGCAGATAATAAACTGATGAAAGAGTTATGAAACTGAGGAATAATCTTATTACCTTGCACTAATTAGGACTATGAAAATTGGTGCCTTTACAATTGTGATGTAGAAATTGATATTCCTTGATTAATTTAAGCTACACTATGCCAAAAAGGCCTTCAGACGACACTACTGTTCTGTCGTCTGAACGAACAAAAATGTGTCGTCTAGTACGGTGTCGTCTCTTGGGGGCATCAGACGACATAAGTGTTATGTCGTCTGAAAAATCAGACGACATAAAAAACTAAAAATCTTGTGTTGTCTGATGAGTTTTGCATTTTGGGAACATTGTGATATGTATCTTTAAAAGCATTCAAACAACAGTTTTGTATTGTCTGATAAACAAAACAACCACAGTATTTTTTAAATACTATTGTGTGAAGCATATTTGCAAGACTTATTTGTGTGGTCTGAATGCCCTTAAATAAGAAATATGAAGACTCATATGTAGTGTCTTCTCTCATACAACAACAATTAAAGGTTGTGCTAATTTACTTTAAACGACAATTATATGTGGTAGTAAAGAGCATCAGAGGACAATTAAGTGTCGTTCTAGGGTAGGTTTGTATGACATTTAAGTGTTGTGTGAAAGGTTTTGAGATTACACATATGTGATGTTGGGAAATGGTTTAGACAATAGATATCATATTCTTTCTGTTATGTCAGTCTCATTACGACGACAATTTATTGTCGTTTGAGATTATTTAGACGACAAATATTTGTGGTCTGAATATAAAAAGGACCACTAATGGTACATGTTTTATGTTGTCTGTAATCACGTCCAATCACACTTATTTGTTGTTGTTATACACTTTAGCCAATACTTTCATCTAACTTATGTTGTTGTTTTGCCTTTTATACTACAATTATATGTTGTCCCAATGCCAAAAAGACAATAGACTTATAATTGATTTTTGTGTTGTTTTTGTGCAGCTGCAACCACACGTTTTGGTGTGCTTTTGTTGTAGCTTGCAATTTGAGATAACACATATTACTAGTCCCCTGTTACAATTGGTATGCATGCATTCTGGAAATTAAAATTGCCCATTCATGAAACCATAATATCCACATCCAAAATCATTCATTGCAATTTTCATGAACCCACCATTGTCTCATGTACACAAACCTATTCATGAGCATAAGTTCAAAATGGCCCATATCTATAAATCTGGGCAGCCAACAAAATATATGCATGAATCAAGCTTTCATACCCTGAGTTATAGGGCACCCAAAAAATCTGACTAGGCTTCCCTCTTTAATAAGAAGCAGACAAAGAACAAGCTCGTTTAGTCGTATTTCCACAGCCAATGACACCAGTCTGAGCAGGGTCTACGAAGCCAATCATGTCAAGCATATTCGATTTGTTCAACACTTGATAAAGGAAGCTGTAAAACCACAAGTCCCAAAATATCATTACAACAGTACTGAATATCACACAATGTACAACATAACTAAAATTGCAAAAGTAAACAGAGATGTGCAAATTTTCCCATTATGTAACCATTCATTTAAATATATAGAATGTTACATTAGAACTTAGAATGCAAGTCAGGTGTACAACTACGCACCTTCTTGTTCCTTGACAAAATTGATGATAATAGTGGCAACCAATAACTAAGTAGCAAAACAAGCATAACCAAGAATATTTATCAGAATAAGACCCCAAAAGAAAGAAGTCGCGATTCGACAGAGAGAGCAAAAGATCACATTTTGATAGATTTAAGGATATGACAAACTTAGGCTATTTAATTTGGATTGTAGAGCAAAAGAGTTTGGATCATTTTCATAAAAATTGAGACATTGGAGAGCATGAAAAATGCTCAAAAATAGGTAAGTTTATAATAAATAAAACAAGAAGGTGGCTACACTCACAAAGTGGTTGCCTTCATTTACGAAGATATCCTCCATGTGAATGAGCGATCTCCACTGACTTGAGAGATCATATTCAAGTTTTGAAGTGTTGTTTGCATACTGTGGTCCCTTAGGATCACTCTCCTTTCACCTGAAACAATGACACGTAGATAAAAAGAACTAAGGTCACCAAACCATATGTAGATATCAAACCGTGATGGGCACCAAGAATTCGACTCTCACAATAGCAGCATGCCTTAATCAGTATGATACTACGTTTAAAGAGATGATGTTTGCCAATGAGGCGATCAATCTGTATGGTAACAGCACCAGGAAGATGATCAAGAATTAAAAAAAAAATCCAAAATCACAAACGAGCAAAGAGCACCAAAGTCCAATATTTTTACTTGCTATAATAGACTTGAAAAAAAAAAATTAATAATAATAATAATTGCATCTGATAAACCAGAGCTTCCTAGGAAAACATCCTTTACATGAACCAAATCTGGTGACTCATTCAATCATATGTAGCAAAACTGGACTAATAAAACTCAGCTTTAGTGGAAGACTACCTGCTCAAGAAAGCATAACGTACATAGCCCTCCTAACTGATTGAAGGATATATCAACCACAATATTTTAAATGAAGTTTGCAAGCAAATTGAGTAAACACCAACTGCCACTATCAGATCACAAGTAATATCAGTTTTCAAACTCCTCCAACTTGTGAATAAGTTTAAAATCTAACTCTGGAAATATAAAGCAAAGAACCAAACTACTTTTCTTTCTCTTGAATTAGGAAACATAATTCTTGATCGATATTACTAGATGGGGATTAGAACCTACTAGAGTAGTAAATAGAAAGTTAGTAACTATGTGATTAATAAAGATGATCGAAAAAAAAAAAAAAACTATGTTAGTTTGTTCGTATACTATGTTAGTTTGTTCTAGAGTGCAAGTTATGTAAGCAAGGGATGTGTATATATGTTAGAACTGTTTCTTTCCATTTGCAAAACCCAATGAGGTCTATGTGCAGCTTCCCATTCTAGTCATTAAGCTATTCTAAAATTGAGGATGTACTCCATTTATGGTTCCAAAAAGAGTTAAAAAATAAAAACTAACAGGTATTTACTCAGAATATGGGACTCCACCAATAGAAAGTTTCAAGAAATCATAGATATACATAAATCTACTGCTAGTCGCAGCAGTATAAATCTTCTCCTCAAACCTAACAGTAATTTATCCACTCATCAATGTAATCATAAGCTTCATACTAACTGTTCTAAGCCTCTAATTGCTTTCTACCATTTGTGTACAGATCGCATTCATGACTTGAACGCAATAGCAAAACATCGTATCACTTTTGATAGTTCATACATAGTTGGAGAAGGAAAAAAAGTTACCTTACAGAAGCATACAATGCCCAAGAGTTGAGCAATCTTTACAATCCAGCAGTTCTAGAAGCTTTGTATCGCAACTTCCTATTATGAACTTGCTGCAAAGCACACAATTGACAATATCAACCATTGAAAATCAAAAACACTGCCTTAATCAAACCCAACTAAATTTGGTCAATAATTGAATCAATCGTTATCAAGGTAATGACACAAACCGTAAAAATTTATTCCCAAGACAGTAAAGAAATTCAAATTAAAAAAGATCAGTGGCTGTGATGTTTGATTTCTCAACAGGATATCTTGAAATAAAAGAAAAACGAAAAACCCCAAAAAGGATTTTTATTGCAGAGTTACTGGGATAAAAAGAAAATGGGTTGAAAAGCTTTGGAATGGGGCTTGCAATTTCATTTTGGTACACAGAGAAGCAATTTCATTTTGGAATCAAACAACAGTCCACATCTTGAATGGCAAGTGTAGCATACATGGCTATGAAATCTGTATCAGGAATTCCAGTTCAAGAGGAAAGTTGTATAAGGAATCGGAACATAACTATTACAAAGATTAAGCATCGGTTTCAATATTTGCATACAGCTGTTGGATACGAAAATGTAGACATGAAATGAGAACTATTACCACTGTAGTGTCCCATTAGCTTCACAACACCAATACCATTTTCAATACTTTCACCATCCACATAAGCATTCCCTTGAAAGGTTCAGTTGATAGAGTCATGCCCGCAAAAAGCAATTCAAACTCCAGATCTTGTGAGATAGTTTTCTGACATAAAAAAAAGAGCATCAGGAAGAGCAAAACAGTATAAAATACTCGGATCAAATTCTTTTATTTTCTGACCATAATCGGAATCATATAGAAAAACCAAAATTTCCTGCTGTATCATATATGGCAGTTTGCAATAGGCTACAACATGTAGTAAAGGGTACTGTAGGATAGAAGGATGGCACAGAAAATAGATAAATTTTAGGTCCTACTAAACATGTGAGTATCTGACAAGTTATTTAAGCAAATAACAAACTGCCATACATATCATTTGACCAAAAAATAATGATTAATTGTATACCAGATACTATGTTTAAGCAGTTACCATTGTTAAAATTATTAATTCTTGGCACAAGTCATGCAAATTTGTCTTGTCCAGTTTCGTTCAACAAAAGGAATCCTGGTTGCCCAGTTTAGTTGATTTATTAATCTTTATAGTTGTTACTCCTATATCTCATCATAACTTTAATACACTGATAAGGAATTGCATTTCAGTTATATATAGATTTATACCGTTTTTATGTATGATGAGTCTAAGATAATGCATTTAAATGCACATTTATTAATAATAGTTGTCAGTAGCAAGGTTCGGTACTTGTAGATGCAGCGTTCCAATATCATATTTCAATCTAATTAGATAGTTCGAATGAGGAAAATAAAAATTAAGACAAAAACAACTAAAGTGGATACATATTAGCTACCAAGTTTGAAAATGCACTCATAACTTGATCGCACAACAATTGAGGACACTAACCTGTGAAAGACACATCAGTCCAACAGTTTATAGCTTTGAGTTGATACAACTGCAACATGAAATCAAGTTTTGACTTCCCACAACCTGGGTACAATTCGGTTTTACCCTCTTCAATCAAACGATAGAATTTTTCAGCATCAGGAGTGAGGTTCTGCGGAGGCGCATCTTCTTCTTGAACATTGTCATCATTACTAGGACGTGCATACCAAACGCATCGTGGAGCATAGCTGTTATATCAGCAGCCCCTAAAGGAGGTTCTCCCATGTTACTCAATTGCAATGGCTCGCCATGCCACTTCCAGCGTGAATGAAGATAGTTTGGGCACATGCCATCTACTTTAAGATGATCTTCAACCTCTTTTGGTGATCTCCAGCCACAATTGTAACATTCTATACAAGGACACTTGATTTTACCCTCAAAACTAGCAACTAACAAGGAGTGGTTGATAAATGCACGCAATGCAGCCATATACTCATCTGTTCTGCGATCAAGAAATACCCACTCTTTATCCATACCAACATAAGAAGCCTGTAGGTACAAATGACACAGCACTAACCATTAACAACCTAAACTATTAGACATAATAAAGAAGTCAGATTTTATCAAAAGGCCACGGATGCAAACTTTTTAAATTGTTGTTTATCTATACTTTTATTATTAAAATGTCATTGATGGCGAGACTCTTACAAACAGTGCCTGATATTAAGAATATATGTCAAATTTGGGGACGGAAGTTGAATATCATCTGTGGCCAAGTTGTAAAAAGCTTCAGATAATGGGATTGTGGTAGAACTGGGGATAGATACCGTGACCATGTCTTAATTTGCCACAAAAAAATTCTGACCGTCCCTATTGAGTGTATAAAAGCCACCGAAAATGTGTAGTACCCAATAGTCCTGTGGCCATAGGCCAAATAGCTAGTAGTGAATGAATATAAAGGTTCAACCAATGATATCTCATATGATATAGGGTACGTAAAACCTACAAACCTTTGCTCGAATTAACTGCACGTCCTTCACCATAACTCAGCAGCCATATTGTGATCTTCCCTTTCAACAACAGCACTCCATCCGGCAGATACGTCTTCAGAGGTACTGATCCAAACGGGAACACCTGAAACAAAACCCAACATGAAATCAATACCCCCCACCTAGTTACCACCCCTTTGCTTTCTTAACTCTGATATCTCAGAATTTGCAATCAAAAACCATAATATCGAACAAGAACAAAGCTACAAGCACACTGATCTCTCAAACAGATTACTCCCTAAGTTGGTTGCGTAATCACACAGTTACTCTATCAATTCAAAGTAAAACGTAACTACATGTACTCATGAGCTGCAAACTGATTGCAATTCATACAACTGGATAGCTACATACTCAAAATCAAAGTCCAAGCCTTCGGGAGCGAAAAAGCTATACTTATAACCAAAATTCAAGCACATTTTAATCATCACACGAAAACTAAGTTCTTCAATTCACATAAAAACATAGGGCATTTCACTAAATTCAAGTTTAAATTCAGATATAGGGGAATGGTATGTATAGGCATGAATGCTGACCTAACAACCAATACAAGCTCCAATGATCCTCTGAACGTAATCAATGGCGGCTTTCCTTCTCCGCTCGGAGACGTGAGTACGTTGGATCTGAGCTATAACCCCCTGCATTGTTCAAATGACTGATTGGGTAAATCCCAAAACTCGATAAATCACTCAATTAGAGACTGGGCAATAGCTAGAGCTTCACCATATGTGGGCTTATTTTGAGAAGAAAACATTGATCAAAATGTTCTGATTAGAATGCATAGAAAACACTGGTTTGTTGTCACTTTCGAACAAAGACAAAACTTTTTTCTAAGCCTTTCGAACTGAAGTTAAGTTTCAGGCATGCTTTGCATCTCTAATCTAACTTACTGAAGAATGAGGACAGAAAACAAGTGTAAAGGTTCTCAAATCAATTGTTTGTAACAATAAGCTGCAAGTTTGAGAAAATTTCAGAAAACTGGTAACAAGCAAGAAAATTTCACCAACAATTAGTCTTTCAGTGATTTCAAGCAAAACTTTCCAGATTTGAAGTAAACATGCAAAGCTACTATTTTGCAAATTTTCATGCTAATCGAAGTTCAAATGGAGGGTCAAACAAGAATCTAAAATTGACAGAAACGCTGATTCTGCAGAAATCCTGAAACAGTGCAGTAACTTCAAAATAGCACAAGTATCTCAGTTTAACTCCGTTTTTCTTGAAACTAAGCTCAAAATGATCACTGAAGAGTCTACTTTAAGCTATCAAAAACTGAGAGTAAAACAAGAAGTATAGGTTTTTCGAAAATCATGGAATAGCCCACTGGTTCAGCTTGGTGTTGTCTTTGAGGCATAACATCAAACACTTGGAGTGCAGTAATTGAACTTTTGTCTTTTCCAGTCCTATCCATCCTCATGGGTTTACCAAAACATAATAATCAAAAGTGCATTCCATTACAACCTTGAATAGCTTTAAAAACTAGAATTTAACAGAAAGTAGAAGTTCTTACCGAAAGGAAAGAAAATTTCTGGTATTGAAGCAAAATAGAGAGAAGCTCAGTGGTTTGAAATCTTAAAGTCCTCCATTTGTTCTGTCATAGTGAAATAAGTGAATTAGAGGAGGTTTACAAGGCAAGAGAAGACCTGGAGCTGCGAAATTGGAAATGTGCAGAAGGAGGTTTGATCAATCCTATCTTCATACCTCTTAACATGATGAGAAGCAAGGCATAGAGGTAAAGTAGCTACTGATTTTAGACCTTAGATGAAAATGAAGTGAGAAGATTCAAGTATTTGAGAGCTTAGGAGAGAAATGGGAGCGGAATGGAAAGAGAACAAAGATAGCTTGGTTTTTGTTAACTGAGTGTTTGGCTGTCAAATAGTCTAGATAATGAATTAACAAGACCCATAAATTGATTGGGGAAAAAGACTCCCCATAAATTTAGACAAACAAGCCTTCTGTTTTTCTGCACTACACTACGAGCAGTGAGCCTTCCCAGCAAATCCTTTTGTAGCACCAAGTTTCCCTAACAAGTCCAACAAAACAGAAGAAACGTGTTACAAAATTGAAGAACTATACCCAAACTCAAAACCCCAAAACACAAATTAGCTTTAATTGAAAGAAGAAAGAGTTCTTGTTTGACAACATGGAAGAACCCAGTCGAAAAAACCCCAAAACACAAATCATTTGCAGAAAAAAAAAAAAAAAAAACCTAAAATCAATTGAAGATTGAACCCAGTCGAAACCCTAAACTACAAAATGATTGAAACCCTAAATTGCTTACCAATATCCGATTTGAAAACAGCTCTTGCTGGAGAGCCCCATTAATACGAACATGAAAGATGAAGTAGAGACTAAGAAGAAGAAGGAGAGACTACGAAGAAGAATAGAGAGAGTGAGAAGATGAAGGAGAGAGTGAGAATCGAGATCTGAGAGAGAACAGTGAGAAGGAGAGAGGCTGGTGTTTGAGTTTTCTAGTTTCGCGGGTTCTAGGTCGAGTTGAGAGAGCTGAGTGAGAAGGAGAGAGCACGCGGGGTGGTGTTTGAGTGTTTAGTCGTGGTCGAACCGACTGAGAAGGACAGAAAATTACTTAATTGCGAGGGACTGTTGAGTGTCAAATAGCACAAGCCAAAATAACTTGAGAAATTTTAAAACAACCCCCATATTCAGACAACATTTAAATGTTGTCTGAATGTCACAACATTTTCCAGTCAACTAGGGCGTGGCTATTTGAGAGGGAAAAGACTCAATCAACTTTTGGATATCCCTCCAAATTTGAGATAGAAAATCACCACCTTCTACAACTACACAAATGTGTTGTCTGAATGCTCACCATTTATCCAAATTTGAGATAGGAAATCACCACCTTCTACAACTACACAAATATGTTGTCTGAATGCTCACCATTTTTTCAAATTAAACCAGTATGGTTTTAGTGTATATTCAGACAACATAAAAAAAAATTATGTCGTCTGAAAAACTCAGACGACATAAAACCAAACTTATGTCGTCTGAAGTGTGTCGTCTGAAGGCCTTTTTGGCATAGTGCTATTACATTCTATGTATTATATAGCTGTGAGTATTTTACCGTTACAAGTATTACATTAACAACAGAATCAAAACTGATGCATAATCTTAGGAAAAAGTAAATCAGCAGTAGACAAACTAATCAATGGAGGAGATCCTGGGAGTGATTGAAGGAGGAGATTTATTCTATTTAACATGTGACAGATAAAAAATTTACAGTTTCCATAGGAGGCAAAAGAAACGTACATGACTTCAGTTCTTGGGGTGGTAACAGAGGAGCCTTTGAATAAGTGATTTTGTAAAGTTTATCATGAGCATTGTGAACATGCCTGAGTGGAGAAGTCAGCATCAGTCCATGAGTTGGTCTTGAAGCAAGTTTCCAGTGAAGCCTCTGCAATATTTGTATTTATTTGTTAATTAAAAGTTAAAGGCAAGTGAAGACAATTATAGCTCATGAAAATACATAAGAGCTTGTGCAGGTTAGCATTCTTTAAACCATGGTATGGAAATCCATAGCAGAATAATTAAATCTGGAATGGGCATGAACTTGTTTATTGGAGGTGCCCTTGTTGATATGTACTCCAAGTGTGGAATGATGGAAGAGGCTGAAAAAATACATCACAGAACAGAACACACGATGGTCTCATGGAATGCAATCATATCTGGTTTCTCACTGCTGAAGCAAAATGAGGATGCACAGACATTTTTTCCTGACAGTGAATTGCTTGTTAAATCCGATGCCTTTGATCTAGGGTCTTCGACACACCTTCCATTGACAATTGCAAATAGACTGTGTCATGAAGTTACCTTGAACAACTCCTAGACAAAAACAAGAACAATGATAGGCTATCAATTACCAAGTTCAACCAAACGTACATGACTTCAGGTAAGGATACATGACAATGTGTGGCAGAAAGTAGATATTATGAATTTTTGATGCTTCCGCAAACAAAAACTATGCATCATAAGCTACTGACTACCAAACTAAATCATTTGAAAGAACCCATGAGAAAGTAGAAAGTGACAATAATAACAAACCTAGTAAATTAACCTGCAGCTTCAGTAAACACAACACTCAAGATTTCAGGGTAGCAATCTTCTTTCCTTTTGGTCATTTGCCATTTGACTAAATGGGTGCTTCCTTCTAATCGCCCAGATGGAACCAAAAAATATAAGAACAAATCTCTTAAAACTGCTTTTACAAAAGTAAGTTCTTAAAATAACACAAATGTGCCTCACAATTATGATGTCGCTACCTCTATCATAGATGACCTAAAACACAACCTGGATCAATCACAAAAATCTGGCCAATATAAGAAAAATTACAACAAAGACAAATGCAGGTCAGATTTCAATAGAAGAGATGCCATAACAGTAGGCTTTCTGGATACATTTGAACATGAAATTTAATGTGCCTGGAAGTCAAGTGTTGTTGGTAAAACAGTATCATTCTCAAATTATTATTTGAAGGCCTCTTTGATAGGAGTATTCAAAATTTTACAGAATAAAGCAAACAATCTTCTTATCCCCTAAAGCCTATCAAAAGCAATACTTGCGAGCAAACTTTAAATAACATATCTTTTCTCACTATATGCACTTTCCTTCATTACTTGAATCAACCAACTCTACTACTCAATCAGCAAAACAAACAAGCAAAATGATTTCCCGTTCCTAATTCATATGTTAAGCTTTGTAGCAACACTTGCAAGGATAAATATTCCATATTCTATCTAGGCACTAAATCATTTATACCATCTCAACAATTATAAACACAAGAGGGAAAACATAACACAGACCCTGCAAAACGTATTCAGAAAGCCAATAATAATTCAAGAAGAGAGAAGAAATTTGCAGACATGCAAAGTGTTTGAAGTTCTGGGTGAGATGAAGGAAGAAAAACGGTGAAAGGGGAGAGAGAGTTGACGCACCGAGAGAAAGTAAGAAACAATAAAAAATTAAATGACAGAAAGAGAAGAGGCTGTCAAATTTGACAGAGGAGAGAGTTTGGTCTAATCCACGTGTAAAAAACAGACGGGTTGGAGAAGAGTTTGGGCTGTCAAATATTAACGTTGGGTTTCCACATGGCAATTGAAACGGAGATGGTCTAAGCTTTCAATGTTTTTCATTTTAATTTGATTATTACTGATTAGGAATCTAGGATTACTGTTGTTTATGCTGTTTCCAATGTAAGCTAAAATAAAATGAAGAGGAATGAGTAGCTACGGGCTGAAGCTCAGGCAACAACAGAAGAAGAAGAAGGTTGGATGAAGAACATTCATTGTGTTTTTTTATCTGGGTAGGAAGATAGGAGGGAGAGATGAAGAGGATACTGTGTTTGGTTTGGGGTAGTTAGGCCTGACATTTAAACCTGTAACCCGCAAACCCGTAATATACCTGCACTCTAAAAACCCACACAAACCCGCTCGTTTATTAATCCGGACTAAAAAAAGCCCGCACGCAAAAAACCCTCAAATTAACAGTTTTTGCGGGCTAAACCCGTTAGAACCAGTTGGAACCCGTTAACTCAAAATTCTTCCCAAAAACCCATTTCCCATTACCCATACGGGTTCCCCCTTTTTTTTTTCTTTTCTTTTTTTCAACCAAGGCATTTTTATAATTTTTCTTATTCCCCATGAGGATTCGACAGTTGAATCTTCGTATAATTGTGAAAAGACGATTCAAAAGGAGATCCGTGAGGATTCGACCATTGGATTGTCGTATAATTTTGTGAGGATGATTCTAAAGGCGATCTAGGACGATCCAACCGTTGGATCTTCGTATAATTGTGCAAAGATAATTCAAAAGGCGATCCGTGAGGATCCGACCGTTGGATTGTCATATAATTTTGTGAGGATGATTCTAAGGGCGATCCGGGACGATCCAACCGTTGGATCTTCGTATAATTTTGAGAGGATGAACCTAAGGGCGATCTGTGAGGATCTGACCGTTGGATCATCGTATAAATCGGTAAAGATGATCATCTAGGTGATCCGTGAGGATCTGATCTTTGGATCGTCGTATAATTTTGAGAGGATGAACCTACGGGCGATCCGTGAGGATCTGACCGTTGTATCGTCATATAATTTTGAGAGGATGAAACTAACGGCAATCTGTGAGGATCTGACCGTTGGTTCATTGTATAAATCGGTAAAGCTTATCCTCTAGGTGATCCGATTGTTGGATCATCGTATAATTGTGATTTGTGAATTATTTTTTGTCCAAAAAGAAAAGGAAAAAAAATCTAAAAAGATAGAAAATAAAAAATTTCAAAATAGAAAACCAAAAAAGTTCATATAGAGAAAATGGCAAATGAGAGGTTATATACAGTCTTAATTGGTTTTAGTTGCTTTGATAAAAAGTTAAAAAATAAAAAAAAAACAAAATGATACCTGACGATTTAAGCCCGACCCAATTTATGTACCTAGCAACAGTAAAGCCGTCAACTCTGTTAAATTTTGAGGGATAAAAATGGTACTTCATGTATTTTGATACAGTAAATCAATTTTAAAACAATGAAATTCCAAAATAAACCCCCAACTTTGAGGTTGGGGAGACTCGAACCCATCCCAACACAGATGGGAATGAAAGCCCTAACCACCAGAATACTTGCATGGTATTAGTATGTGGCAAACAAAAATTATATATAACATTTAGCACGAAATAACTTTTTCTTTGACCATTCTGTCATCTTTCTTCTCGTGTTTTGCAGTCTCTGCAAATATATATCTCTCTCTCTCCTCCTTCTTCATTCCAGATTCCCAGCCACAAAGTTTCTTACTATTAATTGGAGAAGGAACACATGTTACATGTAAATCTAATTCAACTCTTCGATCCAAGATCAGTTATTTTCAACACCAAAAACCAACAACAATAACAAATCCTTGACAATTGGATTCTTCAAGCTGCTGGTCTGATTCAATGGCAATGGGAGCTGGCCCAGAGAATCCCAATATCCTTTTAATCATGCACACAAACAAATAAAAGTTCTACCAATGCTCATACTCAATCATCAAATCTGTATACACAAAATTCTCCAAGAACAAAATCATTTTCTTGCTAGAGAAACATGGAAAATGAAAGACAAAAGTCTAGAAAATTAGGCTTGATAGAACTCTTCTTGGACCCAGCCACTGAATCGAGCAATATAAATCTTGAAACTAAAATTGTGGAAGAAGAGTTCAACGAGAAAGCTCCAAATCAAAGAGAAAGCTCTCTCGATCGTTGGAACTTGTCCATTGGTGGGAGGCTTGGGAGGCGGTGTAGAGGAGATCGGCGCCACGCCGGAGGAGCTTTAAATCCAGTGGCCGGAGCACCAATCCCAGCTCGCAAAACCTAAACCCAACTCCACCACTCTTCTTCTTCTTCCCAACACAACAATCCCAGCCCCACTGCTTTACGAATACGTCAATCCACATAGCTCTAGGTACAAGCTCATCCTAATCTCTGCATACACCTCACCCTTCCACTTCCTCTGCCCCAGCTTCTCCGCCACACCCACCTCCGCCTCGATGCTTCCGTGCACCGAGTCCACGATTCCATCCTCACCGCCTCTTCTCTCCTCCCCTTCATCCCCCTAGGCAGGACGAGACAGACCCAAACTTGGCCCGGAACACCGTCGTGAAGTAGTACGGCTCCGTCGATTCCATTGTTGGGATCTTCAGCGACTCCCTCAACAAACCCACCAAACCACGCACCATCGCCATCTCTGTGGTCGGGTTCTGAGTGCTCTGCTATAGACATCTCCAGCTCCGGTTCCTCTTCACCATGTCCAAAGCCTGCGATGTCTACTGCGCCAATCTCAAAAGCTGCCTCTTCCTCTCCATCGCTCTCTCCTCCCCAAATTAAGGTTCTGGAGACTGATTTGGGGGAAAAGGGTTAGGGAAGTGAAGGGACGAAATTACCCTTGAAAAGTTAACGTCCCTAACATCGTTAGTGATTTCAGGTATGAATATTGGGTCGGGCATAAATCGTCAGGTACCATTTTGATGTTTTTCAAAGTATAGTTATGAAAATTAATAGTCTGGAAAAGTTCAGACACTGTTTGGATGATTTTCCCTTTTTTCAATGGTGTAAGAAGACAATTTTACCCTTGAAAATCATGTCACATGCGTTGCACGTGCTTAATTTTAACGGCTCAATGATGGAAAATGGGCCGAGGTATGACGCTGATAAGAAAAAATGAGTCCAGGTATCACATTGATAAGTTTGTAAGTTCAAGTATCATCTTGACAGTCCCTTAAGTGTCTAAACATATTTGTACATGACGTCTAAACATATTTGTAAAAGAAGGTAGTAGAAATGGTAGGAAAAATTTTGAACGGTTCTTCCTAGGAAACCAGAGTTAGGGGATAGAATTCCAACAATTAATACATAATTCAATGGGAAAATTATCATTTACCCAATTTTAACTTAAAAATTGCTCACTTACCCAAACACTCTAAGAGATTATTTCTCTATTACCCAATTAAGTATTTTTTTTGTTCTTTTTTATTTATTTTTGGGACAATTTTTCCCTCTCCTTCTTTGTCACTTAGAGAGAGAAGTGATAGGAGACCTTGCCAAACTCCGGTGACCAGTGGCCGGCCGCGGACTCCTGTGACAGGACTCCAGCGACCGGTGACCACATTTTGGTGTTTGATTTTATTACCCCCCAATAACACCCAGTAATCATATTATTGCCCCCCCCCCCCCAATAATCATATTATTGCTCCCCAATAAACATATTATTGCTCCTCAATAACAAGTTTATTGGGGATCAATAATTAGTGAAAAATGAAGATGTTTTGAATTTTGAAAGCTTTCGGAGGTTTATCCAAATAAATAATTTTATTATTGCCCTCCAATAATCTTATTATTGCCTTAATAAACATTTTATTGCCCCCAGTAATTTTTTTATTTGTTTTGTTTCGGGTTTTCACGGAGGTGGTGAAAACAGACCGACACCTCCATCAATTGTTGCCAACTCCTCCATCCTGGAACACTTCAGAGAGATAGAAATAGAAGAAGACTATCTCATTCTCAAAAAAAAAAAAAAAAAAAAGGCCACCCAGAAATTTGCTCTGGGCACCTAATCGAAGCAAGCTTCAGCAACCCCCAGTGGCGGATCCAGGATCCAAAACTTGTCTAGGCTAATTAGACAATCAGTTAAATTAGACTAATTTCTCTATAGATTTTTTTTGGGTACAATGATGACAGCTCATAGCTTTCTGTACAAAATTGAATGTATAGAAGTGCATGGGTATATACTCACAGCTTCAAGCCAATGCGATATGTCATGAAAGATATGAACCTAAACAGAATAATTCCAAAAGTTGTGCTAACCTTGAAAGTTGAAACCTAGATATGGAAATGTATAAAGTAGCAAGAACAACGAAGACCTAGAATACAAAAGGTCAAGTCCTGTAATCAAAATCCTCCACTGCCCAGAATCTAACAAACAAACAATGAAACAATTAAACAAACAAAAGCAACTCTAATTGCACCTCCACTCTAGCTAGGCAGGACTAGAGTTGAAGATTTGGAACTTTTGGGCATTCATCGCATTACACCCCCCACAAAAACCCAAAGAAGAAAAAATGGAAACCCACCACCTCAGCACCTCCACTCTCCCATATTGAAATTCCACATTGGCTGGTTCTGATGGAATTTCAAAATTAATTGAAAAAAAAAAAACAGAAATTGAAAATAGTGTGAGAGAGAGGTGAGGAGGACGATGATGATGATGATCTGTGAAGATGGCCAGCAATTTGAAATTTCAGAAATTTGGGGAGTGTAGTTTATCACAAAGGGTTTGGGGGTTTGTGGGTTCAAGTCGAGTAGCTCCAGTATCCAGATAGTTTTTTTTTTTTTTTTTTCCTTTTGGTATGGACTGAAAGGAAATATACATATACTTGAGGGTTTTTAGGCCAAATTCTTGTCTAGGCTACAGCCTAGATAGCCCACCATTTGGTTCCGCCCCAGGCAACTTCCCCCCCCCCCCCCCCCCCCCCCCCGACTGGGACTTTTTCTCAACTAATCCTTCCAGCTGCCACCACCTCCTCGTCATCGGCGACTGCCAGGGCCGCATTGCCCTCCTCCTCGACCTCCGCCACAAGTCCCCGTCCTCTGGTTCGACGCCGACACCACCAATAACTCTGGCCTCGCTGTCCAGGCCCGATCCGAATCCTACTTCCTTGGCGCCACCTCCGGACTCTCCTTCCTCTCCGTCTACGACCCCAGCGAGTCGTCGAATCCAATTACGAGATCGAGAAGTCGCATAGCTTGTTGCAGCAGACGAGTATGACGATGGCGACGGTGGAGGCATAGGCTCGATGATGGAGTGCGGCGGTAGGCCGAGAAATTCCCATTGGTAGCCGGCGATGATGGAAGCTACGAGGCCTAGGGCTTGACGGCGGTGGTCTGGGTGAGGAGACGGTGGTCTAGGTGAGGAAGCAGATGTGTGTGTGTGTGAGAGAGAGAGAGAGAGAGAGATGATTGTAATTTAATAATTAAAATATGGTCAAAACTATCAGTAGTTGTTAGATTGGGTAAATGAGGTTAAAAAACTCTTAATGGAGTAAGTGAGCTATTTTTATCCTAAAATCGGGTAAGTGGTCACAGACCTTATATATATATATATATATATATATTTATCTATTTTTTTTTTTGGCATGATATGTCATGTTTGATTGAGCTTTGCTTTGCACAAGTTCTTTATGCACATACAGAACAAAGAAAGCAGTTAAAAGAATCAATGTATCAGGCTTTATGAATCTCACTTGGTTGACACGGAACCAATGGAGACCTCGGAGCTTTTCGAAGCGATCTCAAGCTGCGAAACCCTCCTAGGGTTTTGTGTAGCGATGGCGGCGACCTCAATGTCCCAGACCAAGTAGCAAGGATGGTGATGACAAGGGGACGGAGGGCAGACTTCGGGTTCGGTGGAGTCGTTGTTCGGGTAGCGTGCTCGACGGAAACGTTTTGAGGCAGTAAAGCTCCAATCGCAGCGGCTCACGGGCTACGGTAGTTGAGGGTGTGTTGCAGCGGATCGTGCTTGTTGGAGGTGGCGATCTGATCTTGTGTGCTTCAGAGGTCGGGGTCTCGGAGTTCTCTCTCTAATCCAAGGCTATGGCGGAGGATCGGGGTCGTCCTCCAAATCAGTGATGGGTTGCTGTCTCCGAGGGCTTGCAACAGGTTGATCCAGAGGGAGAAGGAAGGCTGTCGAGCTTGGCGTTAACCGAAAAGGATGCTTCGTGGTGGTCTAAGTCGGTGACAGTCACATAATTGGCTCAGGCGGCATTCGGAGGTGGTCCGGACAGGTTGAACCTGCTGTCCGGTTTTCTCGGTGGAAATCCTAGCTTCATGCTTGGGTTTGGGCTGGGTTTAGGGCAGTGGGTTAGTGGGCCAGGTGGGTCTGCTGGGCTGGCCTTTTCCTTTTCTTCTTCTTTTAGATTGGGCTGTTGTGAGGTAGCTGATTTTTTTCCTGTTTTCAATAAGTACTCTCACTTTGTTCTGCCCATGGTCGAAGCTGTATGCTAGTTTATGAGTGGCGTCAATGCTTGTCAAGTTGGTTGCTCTGATTTAGGGTTAGATAGGTGTAGGGTTTTTATTCATCTCAAAAAAAAAAAAAAAGGTGTAGGGTTTTTACATTCTGTGTTTTTAGTTTTGATTAGTTTTTTTTGTTTTTTCTGAGATTCTGCTTTTTGCAGTCTGAATTGTACTCTGAGATGTATTATGAAGGATTTTCGAATCCTTCTAGCTTGACGCAGTGACGTTGTTAATATATTGGAACCTGATTCCATTCCCCTAAAAAAAAAAAGCCGTTATATGCTTGCTAGATATAATTGCGTTTAATACCCATAATTAACCCCATTGAAAACTTTTGGTACATATGTAAATTGATATAAAATCTTATATAAGTAAAGGTGTTGTACGGGTGGAAACCTTAGCCAGAGCGAGTCAAAGTAGGTCAGTGGAAGGGACAATAGATCTGGTGCGCTTGGTTTTGGAGCCACCCTGCAAATCTCCACTAGTTTCACCGAGTTTGGTTGCACCATTGGGGAAGAATCAGAAGCTTACTGCTTACAGCTAGCTTTTGAATGTCATCTTATATCGAAACGTCGTTGTGCTTCTTTTTTCGTGTAATTGTTTCATTATTGCCCACATTTTTTGTGAACCACCTATTCCACCAAACAAATTAACACCACATGGAATTGCAGACCGAGGCTATTTAATAAAGACAGAGCCATTATACCATAAGGGAGGCCCCGAATGGGTCCTGCACCACTTAAAACTCATGTACTCTCTTACTGGAAATTATTCTATGCACCGACGGTGCAAATGACCCAACACTTATAAGATGATCTTAACCCTTGATATTTATAATTAATATTTTTATTAATAAACTAAGAGTGTATTTAATATAATCTAACAATCCATTTATGTCGGTGCAAGTGCATGTCGGTGCATTGAATCCTCCCCCCTCTCTTACTCTCTAACCACTTACCAGAGAAGTCTTCAATAAATAATATGCAAAATATACAGATAATCGGCAGTGATGTGCCTAAAAAGAGATGCTTTATGCTTTCAATAAACATAGGTTTTTTTTATTTTATTTGTTTATAATTTTTTATGCGATAAACATAGTTAAGTACAGTGCATATATACACAAAAAAAGAGTAATGTTAGGTGACCTACCATTTTAGGTACCACATGCATTCCACCTAATGTCGCAGCTGATGTAGCAGAAAGTCTGACCTATATATCATAGAATTTCATTAAATGACATGGCTGTATCATATCAGTTATCACATAAGATAAGATGCAAATGATACCTAAATAAATAGTTCATCTAGCATTTTATAATTGTGTATGCCATGTTTGATATATATATATATATATATATATAATTGTGCTCATGTGTGGATATCCGCACTTAATAAAAAAGGTACCGATTTCCAGTTTTGACCCACTTTTCAATCATATTTTCACATCTTAATCATTCAGTTGTTAGGTCCTAATGTATAGATCACCTCTGCAAAATTTCAGCCAAATTGGTGATCGTTAAGGCATCCAAAACAGCGATTTACACGAACGAACTGAATCTGCCAAACCAGAACCGTTAGTGTACATTGTCGTAAATCGTTGTTTTAGATGCATTAACGATCACCAATTTGGCTGAAATTTTGCAGAGGCGATCTATACATTAGGACCTAAAAATTGAACGGTTAAGATGTGAAAATATGATCAAAAAGTGGGTCAAAACTGGAAATACGTACCTTTTTTTTTAAGTGCGGATATCCGCACCTGAGCAAAATTATATATATATATATATATATATATCAAACATGACATACACAATTATATAATGCTAGATGAACTATTTATATAGCAAAATTATATAATGCTAGATGAACTATTTATTTAGGTATCATTTGCATCTTATCTTATGTGATAACTGATATGATACAGCCACATCATTTAATGAAATTCTATGATATATAGGTCGGATTTTCTGCTACATCAGCTGTGACATTAGGTAGAATGCATGTGGTACCTAAAAAGGTA
This sequence comes from Rosa lucieae, assembly GCA_024704745.1. Taxonomy (NCBI): domain Eukaryota; kingdom Viridiplantae; phylum Streptophyta; class Magnoliopsida; order Rosales; family Rosaceae; genus Rosa; species Rosa lucieae. Next base: position 3,230,219 of record CM045492.1, read on the forward strand.
GTTCACCTAACATTTTTTTTTTTTTGTGTATGCACTGTACCTAAATATGTTTATCGCATAAAAATTTTTTTTTTTAAAAAAAAACCTATGTTTATTGAAAGCATAAAGTATCTCTTTTTTAGGCACATCACTGCCGATTATCTGTATATTTTGCAAATTATTTATTGCGGACTTCTCTGGTAAGTGGTTAGAGAGTAAGAGAGTACATGAGCTTTAAGTGGTGCAGGCCCCATTCGGGGCCTCCCTTCTGGTATAATGGTAAATCAGTCTGCAATTCCATGTGGTGTTAATTTGTTTGGTGGAATTGTGAACCATCTAAAATTGTGGGCAATAATGAAACAATTACACGAGAAAAGAAGCACAACGACGTTCGGTATAAGATGACATTCAAAAGCTAGCTGTAAGCATTAAGCTTCTGATTCTTCCCCAATGGCGCAACCAAACTCGGTGAAAATAGTGGAGATTTGCAGGGTGACTCCAAAACCAGGCTCACCAGATCTGTTGTCCCTTCCACTGACCTACTTTGACTCGCTCTGGCTAAGGTTTCCACCCGTACAACACCTTTACTTCTATGAATTAACATCTTCTTCCTCTTCTTCTCCCACTAGTACTGATTCTGTAGTACTTGCCTATCTCAAAACCTCGCTCTCCCTCACTCTCAAACACTTTGTACCTCTCGCCGGAAACCTAACTTGGCCTCAAGACTCCCACACACCCATTATCAGCTATGTCCAAGGCGACGCCGTTTCACTCACATTAGCTGAGTCCGCTGCTGATAATTTCGACCACCTTTCGAGCAACAACGCCTTTCTCGAATCCAAAGCTTACCATCCACTTGTTCCCCAATTGGAGTCGTCTCATGAACGAACTGCAGCCAGTGCATTGCAAATAACCCTATTTCCTGGCCGTGGCTTCGCCATTGGAACAGCCATGCACCATGCAATCCTCGATGGCAAAACAATGAACTCGTTCGTTAAGTCGTGGGCTCATGCATGCAGCAAACAGATTGAAAGTGGCTTGTCCATTGGATCAGATATTTCGTTACCAGAGCAGCTCAAGCCATTATATGATAGAACGGTCATCTATGATCCGACTGGGCTTGGACTCGAATCCATCTACTTAAACACTTGGCAAAACTTGGATGGCCCCAACAACAGAAGCGTAAAGGTTTGGGAATTCAAAGCTCCACCAGATGACTCAGTTCGAAGCATCTTTGAGTTCACACGCACACAGATACAAAGCCTGAGGCAGATGGTACTAGAAAAAATTTCTGATCCCGTACATGTTCATTTGTCAACGTTTTCTCTAGCTTGTGCTTACACTTGGGTTTGTTTAGTCAAGGCACAAGAAATAGAAGCCAACAAAGTTTCTATTCAAGCCTTTAGCGTGGACTGTAGGTCTCGCTTGGACCCTCCGGTACCTGAAAACTATTTTGGAAATTGCGTGAGGGGTGTCGCGGTGTTTGCGGCAGCAAAGGAGTTATTGGGTGAAGAGGGGTTGGTTGTGGCGGTCACAGCAATTAGTGAAACTATAAAGGGTTTGGACAAGAATGGGGTTTTGAAAGGGGCCCACGAGGTTTACTTTTCGAAAATCAAGGACTTGGTTCAGGCTGAGGGGATATATTCTACTGCTGGTTCGCACCGATTTCAGATTTATGATACCAACTTTGGATGGGGTAGGCCGAAGAAAGTTGAGATGGTTTCTATAGATAGGACCGATGCGATTTCAGTCTCGGATTCCAAGAATGGTGGTGGAGGTATAGAGATTGGGGTGGTTTTGAAAAAAGATTGTATGGAAGCATTTGCTTCTCTATTTGCTGTGGGTTTTGGGGTTAAGTAATGAGTATTACGGTTACTACAAATGTGGTTCAGGGCGCGTGCTTGGCTATGTTATTGAATGATGATTACCTAATACAGCTTTTGTTCAAGAGTACAAATTTGGGTTTGCATTATCTTTACCTATTGCTGATTGACTCAGATTTAGGGGTTCTGGCCCGATTATGAGTTACAGCACCGCGTATTGTGATCTTTGTATTTTAACAATGATTGTTTGTTTTTTAGTTTTTTTTTTCTTTTCCATAAAGCGTCGGGTTTGGAACCTAGTTGGAAAACTCATTTTCGTTAATAAACTTTTTGTTTGAGAATAATCTTTCTTTGATGACTCTGCTGTGCCAAAAAAACTCATGGGAGACGACATTATTCATTCAAGAGAAATTACATTAAACAAAAAAACATAAAAAACATTACATGCATGCAATGACATGTATAAATGTTAGTTTCTTAGAAATTATCAATTATATAAAGATTACAAGTAATAATATCAGAATTTAAGTAATGTTATCGGTTTTCTTAGAACCTAATTCATTTCACTAATTAGAGTGGTAATCTACAAGAAAGCTAGAACATGCAAATATACATTCACATGCAACCCTACGTTCACAATAAAACCTTTGCAAGTATCTGATATGTGCCTTATGGTAGTAATAAATGGTTATTGTTTGAGGATTGTGGTGATTCAACTACTAAATGCTACCAAATTAACAATGATTACACCTAAACTAACTAGAAATGAATGGACTAGTTGAGGCCAAGTTTTTCTAGCTTTAGTTTTATTGATGTTCAAAGAAAGAATTATGCTTTATTCTTTCAAATTTCCTCATTGCATTCAGGTAAGACTACGATGGTCAAACTCCTTTATGTTATCAATTTCTATTGGTTATAAGTTTGAAATTACTGTCTAAGAACAAACTCCGTTACTTGTTAAGTCGTCATTACTTGCTCCTAAATATACAAGGGTTTTTGTCCATTTAACCCATTTCTATAGATTTTTTTCCCACTTATCCCATTAAGTTTTTTTAATTCTCACTTACCCAAAACACTCTAAGGAGGTATTCCCTAATACCCCATTAATATTTTTTTATTTTTTTACCAGAGCAGCTGAAACCATTTTATGGGATAAGTTTCAAAGTTTATAACTATCCAGAGTCCACAAAGTTTATAACAAGCTCTACGAAATTGATTCGTAACCAGATGAAACTTTGACCAGCACAAAGTTTATAACTATCCAGAGCCCAGATTGGATCAGATTTAATACGTAGAGTTGTTTCATCTCATCGTTGACCGGCAAATAGTCTCTCCAGACTCCTTTTCATCAATGCCTTGAATGCCTCACGTCTACATGAACTGAATGATCAGATCCTTGAGTTATTCTGCTTCACGCCTACATGAACTTCTTCTTCTTCTTCTTCTTCTTCTTATTTCGATGATTGGAATCAACACCCAATGACTCCCAAACGATTTTCTCAAGATTTTATTCCTCAACACTATACTTACTGGGATTATGTGGATGCCTGGTCAAATGTTTTTTATCTTCAAAATAAAAGCAGGCAACACTCCTGGTTTGTTTTCTTTTGCAAAAACTTTCTTCCAAAATTCCCTTCATGGTTCAAATCATGGTGGCAGTTTTTCGGAGCAACCGAAATCATCTTGCCCCCACAAATGAAAAGTTTATTCAAATTTTTCCAAGAAAATTGTGAACTCTCTATCATCAAATTGTGAATTTTTCCAAGAAAATTGTGACCTCTCAAAGTTTATTCAAATAATAATAATTATTATTATTATTATTATTATTATTCACTCCCCGGATCATCCTATTCCAATTATTATTATTATTATTATTATTATGCACTCCCCGGATCATCCTATTCCGTCAATTGGACTTGACGATACTAGTGAGTTTACATCGAAGACTTTCGATGGTTATTGCATTGGGACTGATGTTTGACATTACATTCCCATGAACACACCCAAATGGTCTAGCAGAAATGTCTACGATGGTAGTCCGGATATTGGTAATGCGCACCGATCTCCTTATATCCGCTTGGGGTGATGTCATATCGCATGCAGCTATGCTAATTCGTCTACGACCCACCGCCACTCAATCTACCTTTGCGTTACAGCTAGTGACTGGGTACAAGTATCATACATACACATCTTTGAACGTGCCATTTATGTGCCAATTGCGCCTCCACAGCGCTCTATGATGGGTCTTTACAGACGAATGGGCAACTACGTTGGATTTGAGACTCCAACAATCGTCCGGCACTTAATGCCCTTGCAAGGCGATCTCCTTACCGCTAGATTTGCTGGTTGTCGTGGCCTGTCCCCACTATGTCTCATCTCGATCCCTACTAAAGTGACGAGATCACACATCTATTGTAAATATGCCTGCAAGGAAGTACGTCCTTATGAGAGTGGCAATCTGGCATTACAAGCCATGGCCCCAGCTAGGATGCATGGGAGGCCCATGAGTTCGAAGGATACTTTGGCACAACTCAATCCTTTGATCGTCAAGACTCAAAATCCGTCTCATGAGTATCTTCTGGGTTATGGTTATCGTTGGGGGACGCCTCAATTTCAGAACATATTCCTGAGAATATAGAGCTCTATGAAAATTACACTAGTGTACATGAGACGTGGGATAGAAACTCCATCATAATTGTTGATGTAGTTGCTCATTTCGTTGCGCATGAGTTTGTTGAGTCTGATTATATCGAACTACACTCCGTTGATGAATGAATGTCAACGTAGAGAGATTTGGCCTAAATGGAAAGATGCGATCCAGGTTAAGTTGGATTCTCTAACGAAGATGAAGGTTTTTGAGCCAATGATGCCAACAACACCTAACATAAAATCTATTGACTAATGTGTCTTCATTGGAAAGCGTGATGAGAAAAAGAGATGGCAATCTCGCCTTATGGGGCAAGGCTTCTCACAAAACGCCCTGGAATCGACTACGATGAGACATATTCTCTCGTAATGGATGTCATTGCACTCCACTACCTTGTCAGTTTGGTAGTTTTCGAATAACTGATCATGCAGCTTACAAATGTGGTCACTACGTATCTTTATGGGGATCTAGATACGGAATATACATGAAGGTTCTTGGTGAACTTCATCTACCCAAGTCAGGTGGCTCTAGACCATGGAGCGCATTTACAATAAGATTGAAACGCTCACTAAAGTGACTACTTGATTGGGAAGGGATATGCCTACGCGTTTCTATAACAACTTTTGGATTCCATCGCAGTTCGTGTTGGACATGATCTTCATTAAAAGCCCTTAAAGAGTTATGGGAAACAGCTGAACACTTCAAATCCGAGTTTGAGATGAAGGATTTTGGGAGAACACGATTATGCCTCGGTTTGGAACTTGAGCATCGTGTTGATAGATGCTTAAGCATTTTGATAAGGTCAAACCTTCAAGCACCCCCATGATCGTCCTTAGTCATGATCCTGAAAAGGATCCTCTTCGTCTGAAGGATGATGACTAAGATGTGCTAGAGGCAGAAGTGCCTTACTTGAGTACAATAGGAGCATTATTGTACTTAGCTCAATGCACAAGACCAGACATCTCATTTGCAGTGAACTTGTTAGCTAAGGTATAGCTCTGCGCCAACGCAACGCCATTGGATTGGTGTAAAAGATATCTTTCGGTACTTGAGATGTACGATTGATATGAGCTCGTTCTATCCCTATAGAGAGATGATGGATTCAGACCCATCACACACCAAGAACGCCGCCAACACGGGCCTGCGTCCACTATCCCCATCCTAAAATGACATAAGTGTTTTGGAAGGTTTTGCTGATGTTAGGTATCTCTTTGACCCATACAAAGGTCATTCCCAAACTGGTTAAGTGTTCACTATGGGAAAATATCTTGGAGGTCTACAGAACAGACCGTAGTCGCTATATCTTCGAATAATGCAAAAATTCTTGCTGTTCACGAAGTGGTTCGTGAATGTATATGGATTGGATCCATAGTTACCCATGTTTGAACAATTGTGGTTTGAAGTCTACCACAGATGAGCCTACAAGCATATAGGATAATGTTGATTGTTTTGAAGCAAGGCTACATCAAAAGTGACCATACCAAGTATAATCAACAACAACAGACTCTCCTCAAGATCAAAGTGAACTAGGTTCGATTTGAGGACAATATGACAAACTTGCTCACTAAGTCATTGCCTAAATTCCACTTTAGAGAAACATGTTGGTAGCATCGTTTGCGGAAGTTATCCAAACTCTAATGACCCTAGTCGTCAGGGGAAGATGCAGACATCAAGGGGAGGTGTCTACATGTATAGTTTCGAAACGTGAAGGGTGTGTTGTGCTCCTTTTCCCCTTCGACCGAGGTTATTTTTGTCCCACTGGGTTTTTGTTACTCGGCAAGGTTTTTAATGAGACAACGAGAGAAACACCACGTTTGGGCGACACAAGGGGGAGTGTTCAAATAAATCCAGAATATGTGTCTAGCCCAAACTCGAGGTTACTTGCTCTAGTTGAAATAAGGTTTATATTAGAGATATTCTCGGAGAATCTTAGGAGATATCCAATCAATGTACAATTATGTTTCCATGTACAACTCTATCTCTATGCTTGTAATCTTCTATATAAAGAGGCCCCTATTATCAATGATTATTTATTATTATTTTTTTTTTTTTTATTTTTTTTTTTTATTTATTTATTTATTTTTTTTTTTTATCAAAAACTATAATTATTTTTGTTGTTTTTTGTCTATTTATATTTGATTTTTTATATATTATATTTTCAGAGATATTTAAATTAGTGTAAATGAGCCAAGTCGTGCCTAGTTTAAGCTCAACTTCGTTCAACAAACAAGTAAACTAAAATCGAGTGTGAGCTTGAAAATTATCAATTGAGACGAACTAAACTTGAGCTCTTTAAAATACACAAAGTCGAGCTTGATCACCTTTAAAATAGTTTAAAATTGGGGTACTCGACCTAAATATATTATCTTTTTCAACTTTGTATATATGCATATCAAGTTTTTTTATTTTTTATTTATTTTTATTTTTATAGAGTACTAGCAGCTTAAGTATCAATTCTTAAAATGAGAAAATCGGACCTAGCTGCTTCTCTTTGCTAGGGTTTCTCAATTGAAAAACTTTCTTCAACAAAACTCACTAAATCTTCCATGGCTGACGCTATTGCGAGTCTGGCCACAGCCTTCCAACTTTCGGACACCGCTAAGCTAGACCTTGGAGCGGCAAGTGTGGTGGGATTCCAGGATATTCACTCTTATTGGTGGGGCGTTGCCCGAACCTACTCTGCTGGTAGAGGAGGGACTGGTTTTGGCTTTGAAACAAAAGCAGGGAAAGCTTCTCATATCTTGACAGAAAATGAAACTTGGGCGTTCTAGAGGAAGTAAGAACAAGACCAAAGTGATGCGTGAGTTAGAGAAGGAACTGATTGCCAAGAAACTTAGGAAATCAAAAGTTTTCTCCAAGCTGTGTTGGAAACACCAAAGGATGCAGAGGAACCAAATGTGACAGAGGAGGCTGCATAAGCAACAAATATGGAGGAGGTGAATACTCCAAAGGAAGGTGTGGGGAGTGAATTATCATCTTCTACTCCTATTATTTATATCTTGAAGGGTCACACAGAAGGACTAATCTCTCTATGGAACAATTTTGTCTGCTACGGAGGATTAGTTTTTATGAACTAATAAAAGTGCGTATGTCTGGAAGGTGGGTATATATATTGGGGATATGTTGAATGCTTATTCTTTTATAGAATAGGTTTTCTTAGTGTACTATGTGAAACGACTCTTTCTGACGACCTCTACGGATGTGAAGTGTTTGTACTATTTGCTTAAATTTCAATATAGGTTGAACTTTTTGATTAAAAAAAAAAAAAAACTTTGTATATATGCAGCTCCTTCCACTCCACTTGTGAATTCGAATTCATAGTCGAAATATAAATTTGTCTATTGTGGATGCATCAAGACAGTTAAATAAGATGTTAGAGCTGCATGATGCTTTGAGTAATTAATCTGATGAAAAAAAAGATACTAAAAGCAAGCAAACACATTCAAAGAATCAAGAGAAGAGAAGTAATTTAGCTCCAATAGAATTGATGTCCACATGCTCCGGCACCGCCATAACAAATTAACACAATTACATCATGATTAAAAAACAAACAAATTAGGAAATGTAAAAGTAAAATGAGAATTGGAATCGGTCTACTCATTTCATTTCATAGTTCCTTTATATAGGGAGAGAATTACAACGGAAATATCAATTACAATGATGACATTAAATGCTGATTGATCCGTAATCCTTGCTTATTGATGGTAATCGCTATTCCTTGATTCCCTCTCCGTCAGTCACTTTGATAAAAGCACATAATGTGTTTTTCCTTTAACATTCCCCCTTGTGCCAAGTCAAAGACGAAATGGTGCATGAGTTGTTGCCCCACTAAAAACCTTGCCAAGTAATAATAAAAACCCTGTGGAACAAAAAATATACCTTGGTCGAATGGAAAAGAGCACAACGCACCTTTTACATTTGAGGATGACATGTGTGTGTTAGACTCCCGCTGCATCTACACCTCCCCCTGATCCTTACATTAATCAAGGGAGCTTGGAAAGTCTTCACATTCCTATGCTTTTCACATGTTTCTCAAATATGGCCTTGTGCAATGATTTGGTGAGCAAATCTGCCACATTCTCCTCAGACCTTACTTGATTAACTTGAATCTTGAGGAGAGCCTGTTGTTGCTGATTGTAGAAAAATTTTGGCGATATGTGTTTTGTATCATCACTCTTGATATATCATAGCTTCATCTGTTCGATGCAAGCTGCATTATCTTCATAAATGCAAGTAGGCTCTTCAGTGGTAGAACTCAAACCACTAGTCCCTTGAATATGTGTAATGATATCTCTTAACCATACACACTCACGAACCGACTCATGTAGAGCAATGATCTCTATGTGGTTCGAGGAGGTAGCCACAATGGTTTGTTTGGTTGATCTCCAAGATTTCGCCGTGTTCTCAATGGTAAATACATAACTAGTTTGGAAACGACTTTTATGTGGGTCAGAGAGGTACCCAGCATCAGCAAAACCAACCAAAATGTCATTTGGCTTTTCGGTGTAGTGAGTGACACTTTTGCCATCAACATTTCCTTTAGAGATTGTAGTTCCATCTGCGGTCCCTCTTGTCTCTCTGTAGGGAAAGAACAATCCCAAATCAATGGTTTCTTTTAGGTATCAAAAAATGTTCCTGATACCATTCCAGTAAAGCTGTGTTGGCGCTGAGCTAAATCTAGCTAACAAGTTCACTAAGAATGCAATGTCTGGTCGAGTATATCGGGCTAAGTGCAATAATGCGCCTATTGCACTTAGATAGGGAATTTCAGCTCCCAACACCTCTTCGTCATCTTCCTTTGGACAAAATGGATCTTTCTTTGCATCCAAACTTCAACCGATCATGGGAGTGCTAGCAGGATGCGCTTTGTCCATGTTAAATTGCCTGAGCATCTTTTGGACATACGCAGACTGGTGGATTAGTATTCAACAAACTCGATGTTCAAGGCCTACACAGAATCGAGTTTTCCCACAATCCTTCATCTCAAATTCGTATTTCAAAAAGCTCGCGGTTTTATTTCATCAAGAGTACCTATTATGTTCATATCATCGGCATATGCAGCTACAATTGCAAATTCAGAACTTGTTTTCTTTATGAATACGCAGGGGCACAATTCATCGTTCTTATATCCCTTCCCAATCAAGTAGTCACTTAGACGGGTATACCACATCCGCCCGGATTGTTTCAATCCTTAAAGTGAGCGTTTCAACCTAATTGCAAACGCACTCCGTGGTTTAGAGTCACCTGACTTGGGTAATGTAAGACCATCAGGCACTTTCATATATATATATATATTTTTTTTTTTTCTTTTTTTCTTTTTCATATATATATATATATATATATATATATGAATCTAGATCCCCATAGAGATATGCAGTAACCACATCCATGAACTGCATTTCCAGTCCTTCGGAAACTACCAAACTAACTAAGTAGAGGAACGTTATAACGTCCATTAGGGGAGAGTATGTCTCCTCGTAGTCAATTCCAGGGTGTTGGGAGAAACCTTGCGCCACAAGGCGAGCCTTATACCTCAGGACTTCATTTTTCTTATTACGCTTTCTGATCGACAAAGACCTATTCATGTCATACAGGCTTTACACTTGGTGGGGTTAGCACTACCGAACCAAATACCTGTCTCTTTGCCAGAAAATCTAGTTCTACCTGGATTGCTTCGTTCCATTTAGGCCAATCTTTTCTTTGTTGACTTTCTGCAACAGAGTGTGGTTCGATATCATCGTGCTCTATGATTTCTTGAGCAACAATGTATGCAAATACATCAACAATGTGTATGGAAGATCTTTCTATCAACTCATATGTACTCTCATAATCCATTGAGATTTCTTTGTTCTCTGGAAGTATTTCAAACATCGCAGCATCCTCTAGTATTGATTCAAGAACATAACTATAATCAGAGACAATCTCATGAGAGTGATTCTCTTCTCTTAGGGAGCCAGGGCCTCAACCACACCTCCACTAAGTGTGGTTGCAGTGCCTGTATCTGCGGCACCGTGCCACTTGTTGGGGACTTCTAACCTTGCAGGCATATTTGCAACTGGTATATGTGATCTCATCACTTTTACGATATCAGTAAACGCATCAGGCATCGAATCAGCTACGTTCTGGAGATCGATTATTCTTTTCACTTCACTTTCACATTGTGAAGTGAAGTGATCAAAATGAGACATGGTGGGGACAAACCATGACAATTCCTGTCGTTCCCTTGGAAAATCATTTTTCCTATCTCCCCCTAATGACGGGAAGACTATCTCATCAAAGTGAGAATCCGCAAATCTAGCGGTAAAGAGATCGTCTGTCAAGGGTTCCAAATAGCGGATAATCGTTGGAGATTCGTATCCAATATAAATACTTAATCGTCTCTGAGGACCCATTTTGGTGCGATGTGGGGGCGCAATAGATACATATACTGCGCAACCAAATATGCGTAAGTGTGAAATGTCAGGCTCATATCCATTTACCAACTGGTACGCAGAAAATGGTTGGCTAGCAGTGGGTCTGAAACGAATAAGTAAAGCTGCGTGCAATATTGCATAACCCCATGCAGATATAGGCAGGTTGGTGCGCATAACCAATTCCCTAGCCACCATCTGTAGCCTTTTGATGGTGGCTTCTGCGAGACCATTTTGTGTATGCACATAGGGTACAGGATGCTCTACATCGATCCCAATAGACATGCAATAATCATCAAATGCTTTTTATGTAAACTCTCCAGCGTTATCAAACTTTATAGACTTGATAGGGTGATCAGGGTGGTGAGCCCTTAAACGTATAATCTGTGCTAGGAGTTTTGCAAAAGCAGCATTTCTTGTGAACAATAAAGCGACATGTGACCAGTGTGTCAAAGCATCCACCAGAACCATAAAGTACTTGAATGGTCCACATTCTGGATGGATAGGTCTATAGATATCTCCTTGTATTCTTTGTAAGAATGGAATGTTTTCTTTTGTGTTAATGGGATGGAGGTAGTGTTTCTGGTACTTCAGAAGGCAATGACTGCATTTGAGCAGTACTAGGATGGATACTTTGCAATGTGGTGGATTTTTGTCCAATTTTATTTTTCACTTGAAAAAAGGGATGTCCGTGTGAGTTCTTTAAAACACGGATTATCATGTCACAACCTGGGTGCCCTAGGCAGTCATGCCAAAGCCTGTATGAGTCAATGTTCCACATTTCATTGTTGGTGATAGCATAGGATTCAATGATCTAAATACTAGTGAGGTACATTCCATTAGATTGACTCATAAGTTTCTCAAAAATGCGTTTCCTTCCACATTCATTAGGGGTAATATAAAGGTATTCTGTTCCATTCTCACAGTGTGTTTTTACATGATAACCGTTGGCACGAATATCTTTGAAACTTAACAAGGTTCTATTAGCTCTTGGTGCATATAAAGCATCTGTGACTTTAAATGTTGTGCCATTAGGCAGCAAAAATTTGGCAGTTCCTCGCCCTTTTATTACTTGTGATCATCCAATCATGCATCGTAGTCACAGAGGAATTACAGGCTATTAATTCAATGAATAATTGCCTATTCCTTTATATGATATGGGTAGTCCCACTATCAACTAAGCGCTCAAGTTCTCCTCGATTCATTTCAACAAATAAATGGGAGGTGTTATTGAATTAATTTAAAATATATATCTCATATTCTTTAGAGTATGTCTATTTTAGTAGAATGATAATCTTTCCATTCTAATAATTTTTTTCTCTATATGTATTGCTTTACATCTTTATAGTGCTATTTTGAACCATGTAAATATGTGTAGTAAATAAATTTGAATAAATTCAGAGCTTCAGGATAAAATTCAAAATTTATTAATAAGCCAACGATAATCAAATAAAGGTCTTGTTCAGAAATCTAATTCATCAAACCATTATTGAAATAAACTTTAAGACCAGGTAATATTCTAATTAAAAATGAGGCATTATGCCTGCACATCTATCTTTGAAAAATAAAATAATTAAAGCAGATCAGTCAAGATTGAGAGCATTCATTGACTGAGCAAGTTCCTTGTTGTCATTGAAGTATGCAATTGTGAGGTTGACGTCTAGGTCATGACCTCCTTCTTCCATATAGTGAGCCTCTTATTCTTTCTGCTACTCTGTTGCTTGCTTGACAGTTCTTGTACCAATGCCCAATGACTCCACACCTATAACATGGTTCATTGTCAACTCTTTCCTTTTTGACAGAAGGATTCTTAGGTGCCTTTTGTATCTTGTGTTCACAACCCCCACGTCCTTTTCCACTTGGTGCATTGTTGCCACGTGGGTAGGGATCAGCACGTCCAAACCCCTATGCATTACGGTTCTTTCCACCTTTCATTTTTCCATAATTAGCCTCGGGAATTTTCTTTGTCTCAGTGGGCCTGGCATTGTTATTCAAGAGAACCTCATTATGCCTCTCAGCCACTTGCAGTAAGCTTATCAGCTTATTGAATGTTGCTATTCTTTTGTTGTCGTATTCCAGCCTATACTGGTTCGCTAGTATAAGTGCTGAAGTAGGAAAAGTGGAAAGAGTCTTCTGGATCATATCATCTTCTGTGAGTTCATTTCCACAGAAATTTAGACGTGCCTTTACGCGCTACATGTCCTTATTGAAGTCAAGCAAGCAGATTTCATTCCACTGAACGGTCAGTTATGGGAGTAAGGTGTCATGAACGTTCCCAAAACATCCCTTAAGGGCATCCCACAGTTCTTTGGGTGTTTTCAACTAAAGGTACTCCCAGCGTAAGCTAGGATCAATATGTCGTCTCAGAACATTAAGGTATTTGCTTTCACCTTGTCAGACGGTCCATCGTCTTTGGGGTCAGTGGGAGTTTTAATGGTGGCAGTGTAGTCTTTTGCCAAGTACAAAGGAAGTTTCTACATCGGAAACCCAACTGTGGTACTCAAATCCTTCTGAGTCCAAAATATCAAATTCAGGTTGAGTTGGATCAGCCATCTACATAAAACAAGAGAGAAGAAATAAATTACGCACTCATAAAGACATCCACGTGAATTATTTTCCAAAGAATATGAATTAGATTTCAAGACCAAAATTCGTAATGGTCACATTTTTTTTCGATGCAATGTGAAAATGCTTTATCACGGTAAGTGTGTATAATGCGCATGAATTTTCATTATCATGGCAAAATGGAATTTATATGTTGCATTACAAAAATAACCATAACGCATTTAATAATAAATAAAACATAGCATATAAAAAATAAATTACATGGCATGCTCAAAATTCACAAATATACAACAAAATATATGCTACACATAATGATAACAATAATATATCATGCGTAAAATAAAAATCACGAAACATGCATAAAATTTCATAATAAAAATATAAGCAATAAAATATAAAGCATGCTTAAACATAATTATAAATCATGCTTAAAGATAATCATATAAAACATAAATAACAAGGCATGCTTGAAATGATCAAAATTATCTAACTAAACATGCTCAATAACAAAATATAATAAGGCATAAACAATAAAGTATAAAACATGCTTAAAAATAGAAAATATAAATAAAATTAACATGCTTGGCTAAAATTATAAAATAAAATAAAGAAAACATACTTGATTTTGAGAAAATAAAACAATCCTAGCGCACGCGCGTGTTGATGCAGGCATGCGTAGCGATGTTTTTGGGCGTGAGAAAAACTGTGCTGCTTCCTCTTGCAGGGGCCACAAAGCCTTGTTGTTTTTTTTTCTTCGCTTTTCTCTCTGTTTTTTTTTTCCTCTAGGCTGCAGGCCTGTTTTTTTTTTCCTCTAGGCTGCAGGCCTGTTTTTTTTTTTTCATTTTCTTTTGTTTCTACTGGGCTGGGTCACCACTCAAGGCCCATTTGTTTTTTTTCTGTTTTTTTTTTTTAAATTGCGCCGGAATTCTTTTTTTTTTTTGGCCGAGTCACTTTTTTTTCTTCTTCTTCGCGTCTTCTCTCCTCCCTCCTTCTTCTTTCTCCGCCTATTATTCTTTTCTGGTTTTCTGGGTTACAGGTGGTGGCTGGTTGGGTGTGGAGAGCAAATTGCAGATTGGCTGGCTGGTTGGGTGTGGAGAGCTCGGGGCCGAGGCTGGAGGAGTGGGCTGATGAAAGATGAGGCCGGCTGTGGGATCGAGTGGGAAGGCCGCCGGATCAAGATGGAGGCCGGTTTGGATTGGGCTGTATTGCTCAGGCGGGTGCGCGTGTCGTTGGGATCGGTGTAGGCCTGGGACGGTTCGGGTTTAAAAAAAAAACTCTAAGAACCGAAACCGAACCGCACCTATACTTATCGGTTCGGGTTCTGCATTTCCGTAAGCTAGAACCGACATGAAACCGAACTGTATTCTTTCGGTTCTGTTATGCCGGTTCCTCGGTTCCGAAACAAAAGCTCAACCTGCATTCTTTTGAGCTGTTATTAAATTTCCATAAACAAAATTACCAAATGAGAAGCATCCAATCAAGTACAGGAAATGAGAAACCTAGAAATGTGTTATGACCATTTCAACTTTCAAGTACAGCAAATGAGGTACAATTACAAAAGATCAAATGAGAATTGAGAAGCATCCAATCAATCTGAGAATCAAATGAATGAAAATATGAAATTATCAAATGATCAAAGATTCAAACTTTCAAAGTCATCAACTCATCAAGTGATCAAACTGTCTAAAAAAAAACTGAACAAGTACCAATGACCAAATTATGAAACTGTCAAAGACTCAATCACATCATCCAATATTCCAATTACCAAACTGAAAGTCTGAAACTGTCAAATGAATGAAAATCTGAAAGCACCATATGATCAAAATCATCAAGTGATCAAACATTCAAACTGTCTAAAAAAACTGAAAAAGTACCAATGACCAAATTATGAAACTGTCAAAGACTCAATCACATCATCCAATTACCAAACTGAAACTGTCAAAGTCCAAACTGAAAAAAAAAATATATATATATATATAAACCAGCTGCATTCTTCAAACTTCAAACTTCAAACTTCAAAGCACCATAGCTGCAGACCATAATCAGTTAATCACAGGGCATATTTATGAAAGATCAAACCTGCATAAAAAACCAAAAAAAGCACAAAATCACATTTGTGCAGAATGCGAGAATCCAATTTTCATTTCCACAAATTCATCAAACACAAAAACAGTCAAAAACTCAAAAACTGCAAACTACCACAACTTGTTCCAACTTCCAAATTCCAACAACACAAATGACAAATCAATCAAATTTAAGTTAAAGACTTAAACGACAAAAACAAACCTAAGGTCATTTCTTTTTGTTAGTGTTTCCAGTCTTTGAACTTTTTGAAGCATCACTAGCCTTTGAAACTTTGGAAACCTTTGTAGCCTTCTTGCTTTGTTGAGTGGCAGTAGTCTGTTCAGCCAATGCAGCTGCTTGCTCCTTTGCTTTTCTATCTTCATCTGCTTGTTCTGCACAGAAAATAGAAAATTAGAAATAGATAAACACAAGTTTTACACATAATGAAAGCTGGAAAAAAAATAAAGAGAGCCAATAAGCCAATAACAACAACAAGTGTACCTTTTTCAACCTCTTCAAAGGATTGCTAAAACATCCTTTGCCACAGCTTGCAAGTTAGGATATTTATCACCATTCAATTTCCACCAATCCAAAATCTTCCAATTTTCATCATCTCCAGGCTTCTCAATAGGATCTAGCAAGTATCGATCAACCTCTCCTCCAACCACCACTGCTTCACCTTCAAGCTGCTTGTTCCAATCTGCTAGCATTGCAGCCCTCACTCCTCCTTTGTGACCTTTTGGTCTTGGTGTGGCAGTTGCGTTGCTGCTGCCCTGTTTCTTCTTTTGTGCAGTGCTTTGTGCGCCCACTGCACTGTTACCACCACTAGAACCTGCATAAATGTCACATAGAGTGACCACAAGCTGCTTCAATGCATCTGATTTCTTCTTAATCTCAACCGAGTCCATGGCAAGGTACATTTCACACACTCTCTCAACATTCTTCAACTTGTACCTTGGATCCAACACAAGTGCAACCAAAAAAAGCTGATTGATGTCTTCTATGGAGCCAAAGTATTTTTGGAACTTGTTCCTCATTTTATTAGCCATTCCAAACAAAATCTTGTCAGACTCAGTTGATTGATTGTCAATGGGCTTGTGAAACAGCTGATCCAACTCTTCCCGGATTGTAACTATGTCGTGGAAGGCTTTGTGTGCTGTAGGCTTGAGTTGTGCACTCACTTCAACTGTGACATCATAGAACACATTCAAAAACTTTACAAAAACTGCAGCTTTCTCCCAATCAGATTCAACGGGGGGCCCTACCCTCTTCCTAGAGTGTCTTGCTGCCCTAATATTTTCAGCTTCATCAAGTTCTTCATGTAAATCATCATCTTCATCAAAATATGACCTATATTTTGCATCCTCCTCATCTGCCATTCTGTCAAAAGCCTTCTTCAATTCTAAAGCTGCGTCCAACATGATGAAGGTGGAATTCCACCTTGTTGGCACATCTAAAACACAGACTTTGCTACAATCTAATATCTCTTTTTCAGCACATAGTTTGAATACATCAAGTCTTTGCCCTGAACTCCTCACATATCGAACAACATTTCTAATGCTAGCCACTGACCTATCCATTATATGTAGACCAGACCTCACAATAATATTTACAATGTGAGCTAAGCATCTCACATGCATAAACTTCCCATCAAACAGTGGTTTCCTTGGCCATCCACTCATTTTTTTCTGAAGGTACTCTATGGCAACCTTGTTCGTTGAAGCATTGTCGACCGATATAGTCAAAACCCTATCTAAGTTCCACTGAATCAAGCAACTTTCAAGGATTTTTCCTATGGTAATGCCTGTGTGGTTTGGAACAACACAAAAATTGAGCACTCTTTTGTGCATATTCCACCCAGAATCTATGAAATGGGCAGTGACTACCATATAATTTATGTTCTGACATGAGGTCCATGTGTCTGTTGTCAAACAGACAGAATGTCCTCTCAACTCTCTCTTAAGTGTCTCCTTTTTTGCATCATACATTTGCAAAAAGTTCTTAACCACCACCTTCCTACAAGGTACATCCCATCTTGGTACTGCCACTTTACAGAAATGCCTAAATCCTGGCCTTTCAATAGCACTAAAAGGCAACTCATCCAATACAATCATCACACAAGCAGCCTCTAGACATGCTTCTTCTGACCATTGCCTTGAAACTAAAGTAGATTTTTGATCAAGCACATCACTACTTAAGATTTGTTGACTCTCTTCTAGGTTATTCCTACCAGGGTACCCTTTGCAAACCAACTCTATATGCTTCCTAAGCGAACTAGTACCATTTTCCCTAGAATCACAAGCCAAATGAGTCGGGCAGTACTTACATTGAGCTCGCTTCGTATTGCCGACTACTGTCTCCTTTCCGTCAACAATCTCCACTAATGGCTGGTCGAATTTGGTGAAGTGCTCCCAAACAGATGATCTCTCTGCCTTCATCTTCTTCTCCCTCTTTCTCTTCACACTGCTCACAAGCTTCTTCTTCCCTTTATGTTTCGAAGAACGAGTTGCCGCCGTCGCCGTCGGCCTGGGAGATGGTGCTTCACCAGTGTGTTCATCAACTCCAGGTTGTTCAGATGCTTCAGCAGCCACAATCTCATTTCCGGCTTCCGGAGAATGAGTTGAATGACTAGAATTAGTAGAATGAGTAGAATCAGATTCCATTTCTCCAATTGGGGATTTAGGGTTTTTGGAGAAATTAGGGTTTTCAAACACAAGTTTATTTGATTGGGTAAGAATTGGGTAAAATTGAGGATAGGGTTTACGAAATGAGGAACTGATCAATTGGGTAAGAATTTTTAGGGTGAATCAGTCAATCAACTGATGAATTGGGTCGACGAAGGACGAACTGAAGAGGGGAAGAAGAAGAACTGATGAGGGGAACTGAGGCTAAACGCGTTAAACTGATGACTAAAGCCCTAAACTGATGACTCATAACTCATAAGCCAATAGTAATAGGACAAGTGTCCAGTTCGGGTTTTTTTTTGTTTTGAATGACAAGAACCGAAACCGAACCGTAAAAAATAGCTCGGTTCGGTTTTAACAGAAAACAACTCTTTTTTTTTAAGAACCGCACCAAACCGTCTGTTCCGGTTCGGTTCGGGACGGTTCCACGGTTTTTCGGGTCTAAAGTCCCAGGCCTAGATCGGTGTCGACGACGCAGCTGCTGGGATCTGTGGCCGCTGGGGTTGGTGGGCTGTGGGAGGGGAGGCTGGTCTGCGTGCAGAGTTAGGCTGGCTGCTGTGTGCAGGGGAGGCCTGTGCTATGTACATGGAAGCAGGCAGCGTGCAGAGCTAGGTTAGGCTACGCCGGGTCTTAGCTGCCTGAAGAAGATTTTTTTTTTTTTTTTTTTTTTTTTTTTTGAGAATTGGGTGGCGGCAGAAAAGAAGATTTCTAGGGTTTGCAAGGGTTTTTTTTTGTTCTTGGCTATTTGCTCTGAACGTGCTGATAACGTGTAAAAGTAAAATGAGAATTGGAATTTGTCTACTCATTTCATTTCATAGTCCCTTTATATAGGGAAAAAATTACAACGGAAATATCATTAATTGATGACATTAAATGTTGATTGATCTATAATCCTTGCTGATTGATGGTAATCGCTCATTTCTTGATTCCCTCTCCGTCAGTCACTTTGACGAAGGCACATAATGTGTTTTTCCTTTAACAGGAAAATATTAATATGGTTTTCATTGGCGGTACTAGGATGCCGATTGGTACCAACCTACCTACCAATATAATGTCAAATTAATTAACCCAATTTGCACCACCATGAGGATTTTTTTTTTTTTTTTTAATTTGATCAAGAAGAACTTCATTAATAATGAACTGCTTACAACGAGTTTTAGGCAACATTTCTAACACAGAAATGGCCATTAGACTTCACACTGGAACTCTAAAATGACTGACTCAAAGAGCCAAAAAAGGCCCATACTCCAAACATGCACTACAACTATATGACAAAGACAACAAACGCAGGAGCAACTCACTTATGTCAACACTAACTCGCCACCCAGAGTCCACCTGACCAGATTTTGATCGACCAATCCAACACTCGTTGTGACCTAAACCCGACCAAAATAATTACCGAACATTCAAACCTAGGACTAAAATAAACCCAACACCGTCACCACCATATTGTCAATAGCATCAACCTTATCGCCATCACCTCTGACCCAAACCTAGATGGGCACAACCCACTAGAAGGCCAATAATGCTCGTCTATGGCACAGCCATACTTTTTCGCTGACCTAAAACCAGATAGGAACGACCCACCAGAAGGCCGAAGTGAAGATTATCTCTACCACATCCTGTAGTACATATGACCCAACAGCTAATACCTAACACAACTGGAACGACAACTAATACCACCATGAGGATTTAATAATGGATTTTTTTATTTCTCTGTTATGTATGATTATGGCAAATACTATATTAGATTATTTACAGTTAATTTCTGTTTTTCAAATAATCTATTCCTTTTTTTTTTCTCATATGAATCTATGATCCACCCCCTTCGGCAATGAAAAACTACAAAAATGGTCATCTATCTATCAACATCGTAGCCAGTGGCGGAGGGAGAAATATATATGTATGGGGGCCAAAAAATTTAACCAAACACCAAAATAGACCATTGATGAACCAAAATAGATCCCCTGCATATACAAGAACGGAGAAGAAAAATAGTAAAAAAAAAAAAAAACCAAATTAATTAATTTCAATCACAATAAGACAATAGATAACTATAATTCCATATGAATTTCGTTATCATAGATGCTGGGCGGATCAACAAAGAGATATTGATATTTGAGGTTTAACAAACGAACTCATCGCAACAAGCCAGCAATTTCAGTAGTGTTTGACTTTTAGTGTTGTGATAGTTGAGTTTTGATTATATATGCTGAGAAGAGTATACAAAAAGCTTCATATTCCCTCTTTTATTTTGTGGGAATCGTGAATTGTGGGCTTGCTAATATATTTAGTCCAGCCATCATATGTTTTGTGGCTTGTGAATTAGGGGTGGGCAGAAACCGAACCAGACCTCCAAAACCGGCCGAACAGGACTGGAAAACCGGCTCGGTGATCGAACCGGATGAAATAAGGCTAAAAAAATGAGTTAACAGGACCGGACCGGATTTTTGCAGTTCTGGACCGGGTTCAGTGTCTGAACCTACCGGAAATAACCGAACCGGTCCGAATAATTAAAATTTATTTAAATTAATATTATTTTGTGTAAATTAATATTATTTGGATGGAATCGATCTGCACAACGCTGAGCCCGACCTCTAGACGCCGACTAAGCACTCTGACTCTTCTCTGGATGGAATCGATCTGCACAACACCGAGCCTGACCTTTGGACGCCGACCAAGCACTCCGACGAAGGACGTCAACTCCTCTCTGGATGGAATTGATCTGCACAACGCCGAGCCCGACCTCTGAACGTTGACCAAGCACTCCGATGAAGGACACTGACTCCTCTCTGGATGGAATCGATCTGCACAACGCCTAGTCCGACCCTTCAACCTTTGATATGCAATTCTGCACAACGCTACCTACCAACGATGATGAGCGACGACGCCGATCAACCTAAACCGACCCGGGCCGACCTGAAATTCGGGTCTTTTTAGGCCCAGTCCATTAACATTCAGTTTTCGGTCCTAAAATTCAGTCCACCGAAGAATACGGGTCGAATACGGTTTTAGCCCAAAACCGGTCCGACCCGACCTACGCCCACCCCTAGTGTGAATTGTGGGAACACAATATATATTGTCACATTTTTTTTTTTTCTGACGGAGGCAAATCATACAATTATGAGACAAATGTCAAAATCTTAATGGGGGCAGTGGCCCCCACTCGGCCTTAACTCCCTCCGCCACTGATCGTAGTGAAATTATGAATATGCACAAATTAAGATAATTAACTGTACAATAAAGAATGTCTGGTACTCGTTAGTGAAATGAAATATTCCTAAGAGTTATCAGATAGGAATCTCTCTAAAATCTCATCTCTTGCTAGATTAATTGTTAACCAATATAGGATGCTTCAACTTATAATGATACATGCATATCATGATGATTATAATCCTAAACTAAAGAGTAATACTAGGTTAACAATGTGTTTGGTATTACTTGCATCATGCATTAGAAAATTTCATCAAATGGCGTGTCTATGTTAGATTAGCTGACATATAAGGTGGAAAGCAGTTGATGCTCGAAAAAGTAATATATATTTTTGTACATTCTAGTTGAGATTTGTTCGATGAAAATATTGAATTGCATTATAATGAGCTACTATAATATTTGCTCAAGATGAGAAGGAGATTGAGCATGCAAGAGTTATACGTACATTTTACTGGAAATTAGTCACCCATAATCGATCCTGAATCTAATTCAAAAATCTGAAGGTAGGCAATTAAAATCCAGTTCATTCCATTATAATGAAACCGACAGATATATGTAGATATAAGATCCGTCTCAATATGATCGACTAATAAGTGATTATGAGGTTGAGAAGAGCTCATCAGGTTCTGGAAGTTTCCTATACAAAAAATCAATGACAGAAAGGAAAGGTGCCTGAAACCTAAATTAACCAGTCCAGGAATAAGTAGGTCAACTGCCAAACTGGGCTGGCTAGCTAGCATTAGTTAGATGTATCTCTGTAGAGAATATCGATTTTGACCATTCAAACACAGGAAATCAATCCAATAAAATCCTAACTAAACCATGAATATATTGACAGTACTAGTTTTCCACCATTGAGCTTCCACGTATTCTTCATCAATTAAGCATCAGCAACATTTTCTGTACGTCCAGCGGTGCCATGAATACCCTAAGTAAAATTGTTGTGTTGTTCTACGGTGACCACAATAATACCATTACGAACAAGATTCCCTAGAGAATACCATTCCATTACCAAACAGATCGATGCATGGAGTGGTCGGGGAGGCTGCAAAGAGGTTAGGAAAGGCAAATTGAGCTTCATCTTACCCATGCCAGAAATTTTCTTTGAGGTGTGCTATTGATTTATTATTATTATTATTATTTTAAATTTTTTGTCAATAGGTGTGCTATTGATTGGAAGCTCTAACAAAATAGTATGGGCAAGTTCAGTGGTGGACGCAGATTTTTTTTCTACAGATGGTGAAAAAAAATTGAAAAATAACAAAATAAAACTTCAATGAATGAGACAAAGTTTCAATATGTATATTTCCTAACAGATAAAAATATTGTTTTTCAATGCATTTCTCAATTCGTAACACTTTTTGCAATCAGTTATAAGAAAACATTCAATAAATTTTCCTAGAAAAACAAGCATCAAACAAAACTAAACTAGAAAATCTATAGAGATGTGACTTACTCTTCATTAATTCAATCTATGGCAATGATCGACAAACTAGAAGTTTCTTGTAATTGGGTTATGGGCTTATGATTTTGGTTAAGTGGTGGGGGTTGCAGATTTTTTTTTTTTTTTTTACTAGAGTCAAGATAAGTGTTTATGGAGTATAAGTCTAGGGACAAAACAAAGAAATAGCATCAAAATGAAGCCTCATTTCACAAAATAAAATTTTCATTCGGTGTGTGGTGTATGAGCCTAAAAGCCAAATAAAGAAATAACATCAAGATGAAGCCCCATTTAACAAAAACCAAAATTTCATTGGGGGCAAAACATAGATATATCACAAAAATGAAGCCCCATTTAAAAAAAAAATTGTCTGAGGGCCACTGCCCCACTTGCTCGTACATGGGTCCGCCAGTGGACAAGTTGCATTAGTATATGTGACCTACATTGAGAATTGAAAGTTATAGATATGTACATATATGTAAAAGTCCAAGTAGAAAGGTAGTAGAAATGGTAGGAAAAATTTTGAACGGTTCTTGAATTGACCTGTATGAGTCCCAGAATACCCATTTTCAACGAAGTTGAATTTTATCCCATGCTTGAATTTTGAACAACAATAACAATCCCTAAAACCCCTAGGAGAAAGATCTAAAGGGAGACGAGTTTGACCGGAGGTCCAATTGGATGTAAAAAAAAAAGAGTGGCTAGAAAACCGAGCAAACCCTAAGAATTATCTTAAAACTATATAAGATTTTATATCAATGTACGTACCAAAAGTTTTCAACGAGGTTAATTATGGGTATTAAACGCAATTATAGCTAGCAAGCATATAATTGCTTTCTTTGTTCTGTATGTGCAGACAGAACTTATGCAAAGCAAGCTCAATCAAACATGACATGCAATACATATATATATATATATATATAGTGAGGCCTTACTTTGAAATTAACGTGTGAAGTTAGAGTTTAGGGTTACTTTTCGGTCTCACATCTACATCTTGACCGTTCAGTTTTTATGTTCTAATGTATAGATCATCTCTACAAAGTTTCAGCCAAATTGATGATATTTAAGGTATTTAACTCATTTAAACCAATGAACGAACTGAAACTGTCCACTATGAACCGTACTAGCTTTAATGCAGTTTTTTATTTACTTATTTTTTTAAAAAAAAAATACTCGACCAAGCGAGTGAAATTTATTAAAGAAAAAAAGGATACAAAGAGAAAGGAGGTAGGACGGGCATAAGAAACACCGCTAACCTCTTATCAAAAGAAACGAAATCGAAAATTAGGAAGACCTAAACGGTCCCTATTACAATGACTCATCATAAAATATGGAGTTGAATCCCACTAAGTAAAGCCATATGATGAAGCACCATAGTTGGCAAGGGCATCAGCAGCTTGATTGCCTTCATGAGAGATATGGCTAGATTTGAAATGCATTTGAGAGATACGATTAGGGGTCGTCAACGAGCCGGGGCTTGCTATATTTTTAAATAATTGCGGGCCGGGCTTTATTAAAAATCAAAGGATC
Source organism: Rosa lucieae (assembly GCA_024704745.1). Taxonomy (NCBI): domain Eukaryota; kingdom Viridiplantae; phylum Streptophyta; class Magnoliopsida; order Rosales; family Rosaceae; genus Rosa; species Rosa lucieae. The sequence continues at coordinate 3,254,575 of CM045492.1, forward strand.
CAAGCCCGTCCATATAAAGCGGGCCTTGCGGGCTTTTTCGGGCCGGGCCGGGCTTGGCCTTGCGGGCTTTTTTGGGCAGGGCCTTGCGGGCTTTATTTATAAATAAATATTTAAAGACACAAGTATTTTTTTTTTTTTTAATCAAGCTTTGGAAATTCAATGGATAATGATCAAATACAACCAAATATAACATATCTATATAACTATATTGTACCCAAAAAAATCTATATTTATATATAGATACTAATTTATTGATAAATAAATTTTTAAAGACACTAATTTTTTATAAATCTATATTTATACATCATACACTCCAAAGAGCTACATATAGCAATTTAAAGAAAATGAGAAACCGACCGTTGGATGAGTTTATTACAATAAATTATGAGTGTGGTAAAAAATTTAGCCAATTTCACCATATTTTCGAATCCGATCGGATTGGTCAACCGTAGTCACTTATATGTTTTATTGGTTGACCGATGGCGTGGCAACCGCGAAACGTGCTTATTTTTTCACATCACGTTTGTACATATTCCATTGATGGATGTGCGTGGATATAAGATAAAAAAAAATTAATTTTAATTACAAACACATTGGACTATACCAATTTTATTCCTAAAGTTATATGACTTATACATTGCATTTAAATTGTTTAGGTTCATTCTAAAGCAACCATGAAGTGGAAAATGAATTCGGAGAAACCAACCGCTCGATGAAGAGATTGTAATGTTTTATGGTGGTTTTAGAAAATCCAGCCAATTTGGTTCTCGTTTCGAATTCGATCAACTAGGTCAAACGTAGTTACTCTTATAAACTTATATTTATATATCATACACTCCAAAGAGCAACCCCTATCAATTCAAAGAAAATGAAAAAACCGACCGTTGGATGAGTTTATTACAATAAATTATGAGTGTGGTAAAAAATTTAGCCAATTTCACCATATTTTCGAATCCGATCGGATTAGTCAACCGTAGACACTTATATGTTTTATTGGTTGACCGATGCCTTGACAACCTCGAAACGTGCTTATTTTTTCACATCACGTTTGTATATATTCCATCAATGGATGTGCGTGGACATAAGATAAAAAAAAATTAATTTTAATTACAAACACATTGGTCTATACCAATTTTCCTCCTAAAGTTGTATGACATATACATTGTATTTAAATTGTTTAGGTTCATTCTAAAGCAATCATGAAGTGGAAAATGAATTCGGAGAAACCAACCGCTCGATTGAGAGATTGTAATGTTTTATGGTGGTTGTAGAAAATCCAGCCAATTTGGTTATCGTTTCGAATTCGATCAACTAGGTCAAACTTAGTTACTCTTATAAACCTATATTTATATATCATACACTCCAAAGAGCAACCCATATCAATTCAAAGAAAATGGAAAAACCGACCGTTGGATGAGTTTATTACAATAAATTATGAGTGTGGTACAAAATTTAGCCAATTTCACCATATTTTCGAATCCAAGCGAATTGGTCAACCGATATGTAGAATATATATATGCACATATTCTATATAGAATAATAGAAGTATAAGAACTTCCACACACACACACACACACACACACACACACACACACACACACACACACACACACACACATATATATATATATATCTCTATATATATATATATATAAACACACACACACACATATATATATATATAATTATATATATATATATAAACACACACACACATATATAAATATATATACATATATATAAACACACACACACGTATAATATATATCTATATATATATATATTTATTATGCGGTAATGCATATATATCTTTTCTATATATATATAACACACACACACACACACACACACACATATATATATATATATAAACACACAAAAATATATATCTATGTGTGTGTGTGTGTGTATATATTTATAAACACACACACACACACACATATATATATATATATATAAATATTTTACGGGTTTTTATGGGCCGGGTTTTTGCGGGCTTTTGGCGGGCCGGCCCTCGGCCCACCGAGGCGGGCTTTTGCGGGTTTTTTGACGGGCCGGGCCGGGCTAAAAGCCCTCAGGGCCGGCGGGCCTCCATCGGCCCACTTGATCCGCGGGCTTTTTGATGAGGCCTAGATACGATGCAAGCAATTGTTCCACTGCACACGGCCATCAATGCCTTAACGGCCATCAATTTGGTTGAAATTTTGCAAAGATGATCTATACATTAGTACCTAAAAACTAAATGGTCGAGATGTGGATATGAGATAGAAAAGTGACTCTAAACTCCAGCCTCACACGTTAATTTCAGAGTGAGACCTCACTCTGGATATGATTTGTATATATATATATATATATATATATCAAACATGACATACGCATGCATGTAGTTCTGTCTTCTATTTGGCTTTGTGTTCCTCATTATTGGCTTCATAATTCATATATATACTTAGAGAAACGGGTGAGAAATTCAGCTATGAATAATGCTAGATGATTTATTTATTTGGGTACCACTTGCATCTTATCTTACGTGACAACTGATATAGTACAGCTACGTCATTTAATGAAATTCTGTGATATATAAGTCGGACTTTCTGCTACATCAGTTGCTACATAAGGTAGAATGCATGTGATACCTAAAAAGGTAGTTCACATAATATTACTCTTTTAGTGTATGCACTATACCTAATTATGTATATCGCATAAAAATAAATAAATAAATAAAACTATGTTTATTAAAAGCATAAAGTTTATATTGTTCAAGGAAAACCTAATTTGTGTTTAGCCCAAACTCTAGGTTACTTGACCTAGTGGTAATAAGATTTAATTAGAAGGATCTAGAATCCTAATCAATGTAGAATTACTTTCCTTGTATGCATTGTAATCCTCTATATAAAGAGGCCCATATTATCAATGAGAATACACAGCGATTATCTCTCAATTTCTGATTCCCTAAAACACGTTATCAGCATGAGCCCTAACCCTAGTTTCAAGAAGCCAAAAACCCAAAAATCTTTTTTCCATTCGACTGCAATCGACGTACCTGCTTCGCCATCTGCCTCGACCAGGATTGCAAACCAGTTTTAATCCTAGCTTATGATCGAAGTTCGACTGCATGCAATCCTACATCGAAAAAGCACCTGCAAAACCGAAAATCCCTCACTAGCCCGCGCTAGCCTCGCCTTCGCTGCGCCTTACCTCCCCTTGCGTTCGTCACAGACCCTCTAGCGAGTAGCCCACAGCGCCTGCCCAGCGCGCACCTACTCGTAGCAGCCCATCACGCAGTTAACCTCGCCATCGACAGAGCCCTCACCTTCGTCAGCCAGTGCCTGCAACTAGGATTAATTGTAGTCTGCAATCCTTTAACAAGGATCGAAACCACGCTGCAATCCTACAAATCATTTCGCCTACACTAGGACTGAAGTTCGTCTGCAATCCTACAATGAGGATCGAATACGCTCTGCAATCCTAAGAGGTATGGTTTACTAAAAGTTCCCGTTTTTGAAGTTTTCCTCTTTTTCTTCTTCTTTTCTCGGGGACTTCCAACATCCCTTCTTCTACCCCCCTTTCTTCTTCATAGGGGAGACCAATAGCCGAACTGTGGGGGTTCGTGCTCACTCCAAGCTTGGAGCTTGTAGAGTCCTCCAAACTTAGAGTTTGTAGAGAATTTATGATCGACCACTTACATCATTGTTTCGATCCAATCCAATATCTCTTGGAATCGAATTTCTTGGAAGCGATTACGCTTAGAAATTTCATATGTTTTCGTGGTAGCCTATTTCGCTTCGAAAGCAACCCTAATTTCTTGTTCTCTTTCAGGATGAGTAACCTGAACAAATTGGACTTTGCTCCATTGGGAACAACTGGCTTTGGATATCACAGGTGGGTTCGTGATATCCGCCAGCATCTCAAGGCTGTAGGAATCTTGGATATGATTCTCGAGCCTAGCTAGGACGTGATAACTGTTGAGCAAGCTCAAGCTTTGGAAGCAAATAGAGCAGCCTTAGAGGCAAATAAGGCAAAAGCCATCATCCTAATGACTCTCCATATGGATGATTCGCTCCAGTACGAGTATATGAATGAAGAAGACCCCAGAAGGCTGTAGGTCTCACTCGAAGAAAGATTTGGCAACGTCCGTGACTCCTTGCTTCCTGACCTAGAAGTGAGATGGCATAGCCTCCACTTCTGTGATTTCAAGTCAGTTCTTGACTATAACTCGGAAGCACTTCGCATTAAATCCTTAATGGAATTCTGTGGTAAAGAGATCACAGATGCGATGTTGATTGAGAAGACTTTCTCTACCTTCCCCGTCTCTGCATTGATGGTTGCTAAGAACTATCGAATCAATGTAAATGCAAGATGGATCACAAGGTTTCATGAGCTCATTGGAGTTATGAATGTCGCTGAAAAACATGACAATATCCTTGTGAAGAACTATAATTCGAGATCCGTGGAAACAGAACATACTCCGGAATCCAATTATAGTCGCACCTCTAAGAGAGGGCGCCAAGAGCGAAACCCTAATCATAGGTATACTTCTGGACATTCTGATCCAGATAATCGCTCTACTTGGGAAGGTAACCGCCAAAATATGCGAACACAGAACCGAAGAGGTAAACGTGAAAAGAGAGAGGGAGGCAATGCCTCTGGCCATGTTGGTGGCGCCACCAACACTAAGAGCCATCTAAATGACGTTTTCAAAGCGCCTCAATCAATGGAGTTCGAGCAAAGAGATGTATGTTCTCGATGTGGATTGTCTGAGCATTGGCCACACATTTGTAGAGCTCGTAAAGAACTTGTCACCGCCTACAAAGCATATTATGAAGCAAGAGAAGCCCACTATGTGGAACAAGAAGATCAAGAAGATGATCTAGAGTGAAGGGTTGAAGACTACAAATCTGGTTGGGATCAATAGATCGCCAATTCTGTTTAAGTCTTTATTTTCCAAGAGATGTAGGCGATTGCCATATTATTTTTATTGGATTAGATTTTCTTTGATCAAAGAAACAATGATGTACTCCGTTGGCTTATGAATAAAATTTCGAGTTCTTTTCATTATGACTCCATTTTGATTCTGAGCATATGACTTTGTGACTACGATGGCTAGGCCATCAATATTAATTCAAGGACATGGAATAGCCCAAGTTCCACTTGCCAAATGGCACCTTGATTACAGTTGTCACAGAAACTCTCTACGCTCTTAGGGAAAATAGTACCCTATGAATAGCCAACGAATTCCATGCGAAAATGCATGTAGAGAAAGGAAATGAGTTCCTTTGCATTACCTCTAATGATTGCGAACAAAGACGCATCTTAGAGAAGTTTATGTGTCTCTCTAGTGGATTCTATGTCACTATTCGAGCTATTAATCCAATAAAGTTATGCGAGAAGATCTCTTGGATTTAGACACATATTGGCTTTGTCACGACAGGATAGGTCATCCTGGTCATGATATGATGATCCGTCTACAAAGACTTCACGCGGACATCTTTTCTTTCGAGCGAAACGAAGCATGAATCAAAAGTTGATTTCTAGACTATGTGTGACCGACACAGCTACCTAGGGCACTGCCTTCGTCCACCACCAGCCTAGGGCTGGCGCAGTCCCTATACATGACACCATGGATAGCGTCCATCATGGTGATGGCGCCCCAGGTGATATTGTAATCACCAACTTGCTTCACATAGCGTTTCAGACGCTCAGGCCTAACCAAAATACTCAATGGTTGCTTCTAAGGCCTCTCGCTCGTTTTACAAAGCCCGTTCCTTAGGGAAATTAGGACTGAGACTGTCCTATGAAAAGGATATGACAATACTCATTCTGTTCTTACAAAGAATCCATAGGGATCTTGTGGATTGATTCAACTAACTTGCGGACGCTTAAATATTTTATGATGTTGGTTGACACGCAAACACGCTGGTCACGTGTTGTGCCATTGTCCACCTATAAATGCTGCTTATGCTACACTCCTAGGACATACCATATGACAACGGGCTCACTCCCCAGATCATCCTATTCAGTCAATTGGATTTGACTATGCTAGAGAGTTTACATCGAAAGACTTTCGATGGATATTGCAATGGGCTTGATGTTGGACATCACATTCCCATGTACACACCCAATTGGTCTCACGGAAACGACTACGATGGTAGTTCGAACATTGGTAATGCACACCAATCTTCTTACATCTGCTTGGGGTGATGCAATATCGCATGCAGCTATGCTAATTTGTCTACGACCTACCGCCACTCAATGTACCTCTGCATTACAGCCGGTGACTGGGTACAAATATCGTACTTACGCATATTTGAGTGAGCCATTTATGTGCCAATTGCGCTGCCACAGCGCTCTATGATGGGTCCTTACAGACAAATGGGCAACTACGTTGGATTTGAGACTCCAGCAATCGTCCGCCACTTAATGCCCTTGCAAGGCGATCTTCTTACCTCTAGATTTGCAGGTTGTCACTTTGATGAGACAGTCTTCCCGTCGTTAGGGGTAGATACGAACACAGATGTTCAACAGGAAAGACAGGAATTGTCGTGGTCTGTCCCCACTATGTCTCATCTCGATCCCTATTACAGTGACGAGATCACACAAATATGCTGCAAACATGCCTGTAAGGAAGGACGTTCCTATGAGAGGACGTAGCGCTAATGCCAAAGAGAGTGGAACTCTGGCGTTACAGGCCATGGTCCCAGCTAGGATGCGTGGGAGGCCCGTGGGTTCGAAGGATACTTTGGCACATTCCAATCCTTTGATCATCAAGACTCAAAATCCGTCTCATGAGTATCTTCTGGGTTATGGTTATCGTTGGGGGACGCCTCAACGTCAGAACCTATTCCTGAGAATATAGAGCTCTATGAAACTTACACTAGTGTACATGAGACGTGGGATAGAAACTCCATCATAATTGATGATGTAGTTGCGTATTTTGTTGCGCATGAGTTTGTTGAGTCAGATGATATCGAACCACGCTCCGTTGATGAATGAATGCCAACGTAGAGAGTTTTTGGCCTAAATGGAAAGATGCGATCCAAGTTAAGATGGATTCTCTAACGAAGAGGAAGGTTTTCGAGCTAGAGATGCCAACACCTCCTAACATAAAACCTGTTGACTAATGGGGTCTTCGTTAGAAAGAGTAGTGAGAAAAAGAGATGGTAATCTCGCCTTATGGCGCAAAGCTTCTCATAAAACGCCCTGGAATCGACTACGATGAGACATATTCTCTCGTAATGGATGTCATTGCACTCCACTACCTTGTTAGTTTGGTAGTTTCCGAATAACTGAACATGCAGCTTACAAATGTGGTCACTACGTATCTCTATGGGGATCTAGATACGGAATATACATGAAAGTTCATGGTGAACTTCATTTACCCAAGTCAAGAGGCTCTAGACCACGGAGCGCGTTTACAATAAGGTTGAAACGCTCACTAAAGTGACTACTTGATTGGGAAGGGATATGCCCACGCGTTTCTATAACAAGTTTCTGATTCTATCGCGGTTCATGTTGGACATGATCTTCATTAGAAGCCTTTAAAGAGTTAAGGGAAACCGCTGAACACTTGAAATCCGTAGTTTGAGATGAAGGATTTTGGGAGGACACGATTATGTCTCGGTTTGGAACATGAGCATCGTGTCGATAGATGCTTAGGCATTTTGACAAGGTCAAGCCTTCAAGAACCCCCATGATCATCCATTGTCTTGATCCTAAAAAGGATCCTCTTCGTCGAAAGGATGATGACGAAGATGTGCTAGAGGCAGAAGTGCCTTACTTAGTACAATAGGCGCATTATTGTACTTATCCCAATGCACAAAACCGGACATCTCATATGTTGTGAACTTGTTAGCTAGATATAGCTCTGCGCCAACGCGACGCCATTGGATTGGTGTAAAAGATATCTTTCAATATTTGAGATGTACGATTGATATGGGCTTGTTCTATCCCTACAAAGAGATGATGGATTCGGACCCATCACACACCAGGAACGCCGCCAACACTGGCCTGCGTCCACTATCCCCATCCCAAAACAACATGTGTTTTGGAAGGTCTTGCTGATGTTGGGTATCTCTCTGACCCACACAATGGTCGCTCCCAAACTGGTTAAGTGTTCACCATGGGAAAAGACCGTGATATCTTGGAGGTCTACAGAACAGACTGTAGTCGCTATATCTTCGAACAATGCAGAGATCATTGCTCTTCACGAAGTGGTTAGTGAATGTATATGGATTGGATCCATAATTACGCATGTTCGAACAATTGTGGTTTGAAGCCTACCACAGATGAGCCTACGAGCATTTAGGATAATGCTGCTTGTTTTGAACAAATGAGGCAAGGCTACATCAAAAGCGATAACACCAAGCATAATCAGCAACAACAGACACTCCTCGAGATCAAAGTGAACTAGGTTCGATCTGAGGACAGTGAGGCAGACTTGTTTACTAAGTCATTGCCCAAATCCACGTTCGAGAAACATGTGGCAAGAATTAGCTTGCAGAAATTATCTGAACTCCCATGATCGTAGTCATCAGGGGGGAGGCGCAGACATCAGGGGGAGATGTCTACATGTTCACCACGAAACGTGAAGGGTGTGTTGTGCTCTTTTTCCCCTTCGACCGAGGTTATTTTTTGTCCCACTAGGTTTTTGTTACTCGGCAAGGTTTTTAACGAGGCAACGAGAGAAGCACCGTGTTTGGGCAACACAAGGGGGAGGAAGGAAAACCTAATTTGTGTTTAGCCCAAACTCTAGGTTACTTGATCTAGTGGTAATAGGATTTAATTAGAAGGATCTAGAATCCTAATCAATGTAGAATTACTTTCCTTGTATGATTGAGATTCTATGCATTGTAATCCTCTATATAAAGAGGCCCCTATTATCAATGAGAATACACAGCGATTATCTCTCAATTTCTAATACCTTAAAACATATATCTCTTTTTAGGCACGTCCTGCCGATTCTCTGTATATTTTGCATATATATTGCGGACCTCTCTGGTAAGTGGTTGAAGAGAGTACATCAGCTTTAAGTGGTGCAGGACCCATTCGGGGCCTTCCTTTTGTTATAATGGCTCTGTCTTTATTAAATAGTACCTCAGTGGCTCAGTCTGCAATTCCATGTGGCATTAATTGGTTTGGTGGAATAGAATGGATCGAATAAATTCAACATCAATGGATGAATAGTTCACAAAAAATGTGGTCAATAATGAAACAATTACACGAAAAAAGAAGCACAACGACGTTTCGGTGTATGATAACATTCAAAAGCTACCTGTAAGCATTAAGCTTCTTCTTCCCCAATGGCGCAACCAAACTCAGTGAAAATAGTGGAGATTTGCAGGGTGGCTCCAATACCAGGCGCACCAGATCTGTTGTCCCTTCCACTGACCTACTTTGACTCGGTCTGGCTAAGGTTTCCACCCGTACAACGCCTTTACTTCTACGAATTAACATCTTCTTCCTCTTCTTCTTCCACTAGTACTGATTCTGTAGTACTTGCCTATCTCAAAACCTCGCTATCTGTCACTCTCAAACACTTTGTTCCTCTCGCCGGAAACCTAACTTGGCCTCAAGACTCCCACAAACCCATTCTCAGCTATGCCCAAGGCGACGCCGTTTCACTCATAGTAGCTGAGTCCGATGCTGATAATTTCGACCACCTTTCGAGCAACGACGTTTTTCTCCAATCCAAAGCTTACCATCCACTTGTTCCCCAGTTGGAGGCGTCTCATGAACGAGCTGCAGCCATAGCATTGCAAATAACCCTATTTCCTGGCCATGGCTTTGCCATTGGAACAGCCATGCACCATGCCATCCTTGATGGCAAAACATCAAACTCGTTTGTTAAGTTGTGGGCTCATGCATGCAGCAAGCAAATTGAGAATGGCCTTTCCGTTGAATCAGATATTTCGTTACCGGAACAGCTCAAGCCGTTTTATGACAGAACGGTCATCTATGACCCGACTGGGCTCGGACTCGAATCCATCTACTTAAACGATTGGCAAAACTCAGACGGCCCCAACAACAGAAGCGTAAAGGTTTGGGAATTGAAAGCTCCACCAGATGACTCAGTTCGAAGCATCTTTGAGTTCACACGCGCACAGATACAAATCCTAAGGCAGATGGTACTAGAAAAGGTTTCTGATCCAGTACATCTTCATTTGTCAACGTTTTCTCTAGCTTGTGCTTACACTTGGGTTTGTTTAGTCAAGGCACAAGGAATAGAAGCCGACAAAGTTTCAGTTCAGGCCTTTACCGTGGACTGTAGGTCTCGCTTGGACCCTCCGGTACCTGAAAACTATTTTGGAAACTGCATGATGGGTGCGATGGGGTTTGCGGAAGCAAAGGAGTTATTGGGTGAAGATGGGTTGGTTGTGGCGGTCACAGCAATTAGTGAAGCTATAAAGGGTTTGGACAAGAATGGAGTTTTGAAAGAGGCGCACAAGCTCTATTCTTCGAAAATCAAGGACTTGATTCAGGCCGAGGGAATATATTCTACTGCTGGTTCGCACCGATTTCAGATTTACGATACGAACTTTGGATGGGGTAGGCCGAAGAAAGTTGAGGTGGTTTCTATAGATAGGACCGGAGCGATTTGTTTCTCGGATTCCAAGAATGGTGGTGGAGGTATAGAGATTGGGGTGGTTTTGAAAAAAGATTGTATGGAAGCTTTCGCCTTTCTATTTGCCGAAGGATTTGGGGACACGTTTGGAAAGCACCGAGTCAGGGGTTGAGTATTGCAGTAACTACAACTGTGGTTCTTGGCGCGCTTGGCTATGTCGTTGATTACCTGTTATATAATAGCTTTTGTTCAAGAATATAAATCTGGGTTCCATGCATTATCTTCACCGACTGCTGATTGACTCTTTGTATTTTTACAATTTTTTTTTTTTGGTTTTCTTTCTATGATATCCCGTGATTTGGAATAATTTCCTTTAATAATTAAACCATTGTTTGGGAATATGTTTTCTTTGATGACTCTTCTGGGTTAAAAAAACTCAAGGACGAGACAACATTATTCATTCCTATATAAAGAAAAATTAGCTAAAATCTGTTGTCAAGAAGTGCTTCGATCAGACGACCGATAATGTCTATTGTCTGATATGTTAAAAATCTGTTGTTTAGGTGGCTGCCGTCTTAGACGCTCAAATGACGGAGAATCGCGCTGTCATTGGATTAGCTTCACCCAATTGATTCAGTATAAGGAACTGTCATCTGAAGTTCCTAATATTGAAGAATTAGTGACTGTATGTTGTCTAAAACAAAATAGAACGACACATGAACGTAGTTCAATATCACATATGGACTACAGACATAGATAAATATCTGTCATTTCATTACTCTTAGATGACACAATTTTATTGCTGCCATAGCGCAGTCTGTCCTTGCTTCCAGCTAGTCTGCCTCGCTTTCTCTTCACAGGGCCAGTTCTAGCCTCATCTTGTGCCACCAGACCGAAGCCTAAACTCTCAGGCTCAGTTCAAGTTGCTCTTACCCACTGCCAAATATAGCTTCAACTTTTCTAGAGAAATGGTCACTCCATCCTCCGCCAGAGTCATGTGTTTGCCGGTAAGCCTTTCTGATGTCATTACCATCTCCTGCAGTTCACGTACTACCAGAGGCCAACGTGGTTTAAGTAGTAGAAAGGTAGGATTTTGTAACTGCTACAGTATCTAATTAGGAATGGCAGTGCGAAAGACTAGAGGTTTGGCCCTTGACCGAAGCTCTAGCCCTCATAGCTGCGTTGACCCTGCTGTAGCATTCCAATATGAGATGTTGGTGTCACTTGTGCACCCGCGATATTAAATAGGTGAGTCTCAACATGTGATTCCCCCAGAGGCCGAGACATTATATGGTATGTCCCCGCGTCATTAAAACAGTGAGTCACTGAGACATTAAATGAAATGTCCTCACGACATTAAATAGTGGGTACTCGAGATATTAAATGGTGTGTCATTGCGACATGAAACAATCAGTCCTCGCAACATTAAATCGTTAGTTCAAATATAAAACCGGTGTCTTCCACTACTAAAAACAATTGCTTTTGCTACGGCAAATTGAGCTTTTCGCAACAAAAATGTTAGTATTGCAATTGGTGGCGTCACACGATTCATTTGTGACGGTAAATTTCCGTTGCAAAAAATATTTGCGACGAAAAACTGTTGCCGTCGCAATGACTAAACTATTTGCAACGAGTACTTTGCCGTAGCAAATAGATTTTTTTATTTTTTTTATTTTTTAAAGTGAGGTATTGGTTGTGACGGATATTTTGCCGTCACAAAAGAATATTTCATTTATAAAAAAAAAATGGTGTGAATTGCACAAGCTAGTACCATCTACAACAAATATCATAAATTGAAAAATATTATGGGATTTGCACTAGCCAAATCACGCACACAAGCCATGAGATAGAAGCTTAATTGCACTTCCACATATAACAGTTCTAAGCTGGTGCTGCTTCTTCTTCTTCTGCACATCAAACAAAACCAAAATATGTAAACATATGCATAAATTCTCATCCCAAATAATGTTTTCACACATTGTTAGAACCCATTGAATAGTATGAGTGATATATTATCCGAATGAGATTAGCAAACTAAACCCCAACATAAAATACCAAATGAAATGACTAGATGCAATACATTTACCAACATAATTAATATATATAGGTGCAGTCCTTTAAACAAGTTAACAATCCACAACCACACCAAAAGATAAACAAGTATTCCATCTTTCATTTAAACCTGTGACATAGTATGGTCCTGCACTACCTGCCGTCTATATGATTTACAAGGAAATTGAACTTATCATAGACAAAAGGAAAAAATAACAATAAGGATCACAAATACACATTTTAGAGGTTTATGTCATTACTCTTACATAAACAAAACAAACCTATGTAGATATAGGAATTGATAGAACTCAGGAGAAAACAGACATGTCAATCTAAAGTTGACAAAGACAGGATTAGCAAGAAGGTAGCACTAGCTAGACCTTTTGCTTCATCACGCAATAATTTGTATACTCTACACTATTCTTCTAGATGATTAGTCCACAACATTGTTACTTTTAGTATTGAAATCACTAAAAGCACTCTTCAGAAAAGATATTCTGACCACTATGGAGGATTGTAAAAGGAAAACAAGGGAACAAGGGAAGAGATTGAAGTACTTCACCTGAATATACTCAAAACTTAATCAAGCAAGGCATAACATAAGAACCAGGACGGTATAATCTGTGACAGCCATCAAGCACACCTATGGCTTCCTGCTTTTCCAGGTCCAAGTGTTCTGCACCCTACATCAATGTAGTTTATAATCAGTGCTTAAGAGTTAATAGTTCAAACATCAAAACATCACAACATATAGCCAGAAAATACACAAGTAATCAACAAACCAATAAAAGGCAACTTGTATGGAAATATGAAATTGAAGAAAATTGTACCTCCTTGTCAACTTGATATATAGAGGATATGTGGTCTGAATCTTGAGGTACTGATGACACGTTCTCATTGTTTTCAAACTCTGATATTCCAAATTTCAGCTGTTGTGTAATTTGATCCACCCGAGTCTGCTCAAAATTGTCCCACCAAACAGGGCAGTTAGTAGGTGGATATTGAGAGAGTTTGTAGTAATAGATTTTGTGGCAAACTAATATGTTTAATTTCAAAAATGAAAACATAAAATACCTATAATATATAGAGGCTAGCAAAGTTCGGCTCATAATGAAACAAAATAATAAAAAACAAATGTTACTTCAAAACAGAAATTTTTAAGTACGTTGGATCATATTTAATTCATATGTGTGTCATCATCCATCTATGCCTGCTTGCCCAATGCATCCATCTTAGACTGATATTGGATTAACTTTGACCTCTGAAATCCCACCCATTTCCAGTTAAAGGCCTGATTTAGGTTTTTCAGTGAGACTGCAACACAATGAAGCATTTTCTGTTGCTGACAAAAACAATCTCTAGTAACTATACTTAACGTCTTAACCAGAGCTATGAAGCCCTGAATATAGAAACACACACACACACATGCTTGCAAGGGCATGACTTATGTGTGGACACAGACAACTCCATTAAGTTACTACAACGATTAACCATAGAATGAGCATGCAGGCTAGAGGAGATGAAAGGGAATCAGAGATGTCCTGATTATATATGTTCTAGTAATCAGTTTTGAAGTATTATAAACTAAGATAATTACTTACAGATTTTATATCCACACACACACACACACATTCCAACCATTTCATTTCAAATGAATTACAAGCATAAGAACAGAAAACTTACTTGCAGTCTTGTCTTAACAACCCACAATGGATTTGTTGAAATGGCTGTGGCAGCCCCAGCAGCAGCTATCATATTTTCACCAATTGAGAGTTCACCGCCATCCTCTCCATTCTGACAATATAGAATGTTTGAAACCAACTATTGCAACCATCAGGTGGATACATTCTAAGGGGCATAAAAACTCACTTCTTTGGTGATTGATCCTTTGATAACTTCACAGCAGCAACGCTTCTACAGGGGCCATGCATTGGCACTCCGACCTATCTTGCTGAACATAGCACAACATTTATAAGAATATAGCTTCGAACTATTAGAACCAAAACAAAGGTTTGCCCAGTTAAATTCAAATTTAAACAACCACTTGTTCCCTTGACTTCAACACCCTCGCAAACTCAAGCACACCATTCTGCATCAAAAGGTAAAAAGTAAAAAATCACCAAAAATCAGTTAAAACACAAACAAACAAATATAATTGGGGTAATACACAAGTAAAATGCACCAAGCACCCGGACATATCTGAAATCCAAGTAAGAGCCTAATTAAAACTTTCCTAAACTGATATCACACCAATTCCTCTTTCTAATGCATTAGAAGCTACATTAGTAAGCAAGACCAGTACTTTTGTACTCCACTATATTCAAACATTTCCAATCCTCTCATTTCAAATTTTTTCTGTAATGTTCTATTTAAATCACTAAGCTTTATCCCCTCTAGACCACACTATTATCAGCAAAAACCACATAATCCTAAATTTCCAATCCCTTTCCTCAACTCAACTTCTACCCAATAACTTGGCAAACCATATAAGCAAGTAAATACACAAATTACAATAGTTAACCAATAAATTAGACATAAAAACTCACTTGTAGTCGTCCTTCTTAATGAACTCGATGACGATTTCCTTCTCCGATTGGTTCTAAAGCATCTTCATAACGAGGCGCTGCGGGGAGGGAGAGAGAGAGAGATTAAATTGGGGCTGTAGATTAGAGCTGCAGATCGATGTTAGTGGGAAATAAGGCACACAAACCAAAAGAAAAAATCGAGGGAAAAAGAGTATAAAACTTACTACAGTAAACATTTGCTGTGATAAGGCTTAATTGCGATGGAACATTTCTGTAGTAATAGGATTTCATTTGCAATGGAAACTATTGCCGAAGTAAAAAGGTGAAGTAATTGAGGTTTTTTCTTAGTAGTGTTTAGAAAAGCGGTTTGAAATCTCACCCATAATCTTAATTTTGTCGTAACTATTCTTGTAATGTGTTTGATAAATCTTGTTTAATTTTTTACTCAAGGCATGAAATTGGTGTTGCTATTTATTTACTCAGAGCTCATACATAAAGGAAATAAGGGCCATTGTGGAGGTGTTAAATTTTGTCTTTATTGGACCCCCACTCATTAAACCAAGCCTGATGATCAAAGTCCTAAAATGACTAACAATTAGATAATTAAAAAAATAGAAAATTATATGTAATTTGTTATTAAAAGAAAGATAGTAAAACATGATCAAGGTGGAGAACGTGCAAACACCACTCATCCCACTACAACATGGAGTAAGGGCCAAGAATCATGAAGTGAGGACCAAGGAATGAACGACTATAAATCCTCAAGCTTATTAGAGCAAGTGCACCCGTAGTCAAGAAAAGGCAAAGTCGAGAAGTCAAGAATTCGACCAGTCAAGATACTATTCACTGCCACTGGACATGGGTTTACACCCGTTGTTTTTCTTGCCCGGTCAACACTATTCATTATTATATAATTTTAGGGAGTCTTGAAAATCGACTTTTTACACATACATAATTTGGGAAAACTTCCTTCATGAAAGTTATAGAGATCGTCGATACGATCTCGTGCATATATGGAACGCAATATTCGGAGTTCGTATGAATTTATTATGAATTTTTGAAATATGAAAATTTTATATAGATAGCAAAAAAAAAAATTTCTATTTTATTTCAAAGGACGAAAATTTTTCATTTTTTCATTTTTCCCCCCCTCCGGTTCTCTCTCTCGCAGCTGCACCAGACCCGTTGTTTTTCGTCCGACCTGACCTGGATTTTTCTCCTTCCTCCGGCGTCCTCCGGCCAAGGACTCGGGCCCCCCCAAGGTCGCCTCACACAGTCCTGCCGCTCTGTGGCGTCAAACCGCCCAGAAGCTGCCCCAGGCCGAGATCGAAGCTTTCCAGGCGGAGCAAATCGTCCGGCCGCGTCTGTCTCTTCGCAGCCTTCCTGATGTCACCCACGTTCTCTTGTCCTGCAGCGCTGGCAGCTCCATGACTTGGGCAAGAAAAAAGTCACAGCGTCCATCATGGTGATGGCACCCCAGGTGATGCTGCAATCACCAACTTGCTTCAAATAGCGTTTCAGAAGCTCAGGCCTAACCAAAATTCTCATTGGATGCTTCTAAAGCCTCTCGCTCGTTTCACAAAGCCCGTCCCTTAGGAAAATTAGGACTAAGACCGTCCTATGCAAAGGAAATGAACATACTCATTCTGTTCTTACATAGAATCCATGGGGATTCTATGGACTATTTCAACCAACTTGCGGACGTTTAAATATCTCATGATGTTGGTTGACACGCAAACACGCTGGTCACGTGCTGTGCCATTGTTCACCTGTAACAGCTGCTTATTCTACTCTCCTAGCACATATCATATGACAACGGGCTCAATCCCCGGATCATCCTATTCCGTCGATTGTACTTGAAGTTGCTAGAGAGTTTACATCGAAGACTTTCGATGGTTATTGCATTGGGACTAATATTGGACATTATATTCCCATGAACACACCCACATGGTCTCGCGGAAACGACTACGATGGTAGCTCGGACATTGGTAATGCGCACCAATTTCCTTATATCCGCTTAGGGTGATGCAATATCGCATGCAGCTACTCTAATTCGTCTACAATCTACAGCCACTCAATCTACCTTTGCGTTACAGCTAGTGACTGGGTACGAGTATCGTACTTACGCACATTTGAGTGAGCCATTTATGTACCAATTGCGCCGCCACAGCGCACTATGATAGGTCCTTATAGATAAATGGGCAACTACGTTGGACTTAAGACTCCAACAATCGTCCGTCACTTAATGCCCTTGCAAGGCGATCTCATTACCGCTAGATTTTCAGGTTGTCACTTTGATGACACTACAAAAAAGAATTAGATTGGCTTCGGAAGTTTGCGTCGACACACTTTTGCCGTCGCCAAAGACTGGCATTTCGCTTCGGCAAAGCTACACCGTCGCACGTCTTACGACCGAGTAGATATGCCGTCGCATGGGGGTAGCTAAAGATTAGAACTTGGCTTCGGCAAAGATCAGCTGTCGCAAGTTATGAAAAGTTTGCCACTGCAACATACATGCCGTCGCGTAAGAACTTAAGAAGGCTACGATGCTACAGGATTCTTTTAAGAAAATCTAATTTCGAATCTAAAAAGCCTCATTTTCTTCAACCCTCCTCCTCTCCCACAACCCTCTATATCCTTTTCTTCGTTCTTGTTCCAACTCACCAAATTGAGCTTCGAAGAACTTGGTTGCCATTGGGTTGATCTGGATCCAGATCCAGGGCTTATTCTTGTTTGTGTATTTCAATTAATTTTCTCGATCTCCTATCGTTCCTTTTCCATTATTGTTGAACTCTAGTCAACTAACATGCTTCAATTTCGTTGGCTGGGTTTCACTGTGAATTCCCCTTTCACTCTGGTTTGCTAAATGAGAAGCCTCCAATCCCCCCCCCCCCCCATCCTTTATCACGACTATTCTCTGTGCATCCAATTTCACAATGAAAAAAGAAAACCCTAGATTTTTGGGGAAAATCAGAATGAATGTCAAGGACATCTTGGGTTTGCTCAAAACCATGCATCCCTTGTAGCGGGAGAAGAAATCGCGGCCTCGCAAGGAGTCTCAGTGCAAAGTAAGGTTCTAAAAATCGGCCTAGGCAGCTGAGTTCCGTACGGATTTTGGCGTAGTCGATGGAGCTAGGCAGTGGGCTGAAAATCGGCCGCCTAGTCTGGCTAGGCAGAGCCTAGGCGTTCTGGGCGGGTCTGCTGGGCGCTCTCCTTGACTGACTCACTCCCTCATGAATTTCTGGGTTGAAGATATTGGAATTTGGTAGGTTGAATTTCTGGGTTTATTTTTTTTCAATCGATCTATCTGGGTTCTCACTCTATCATGGATTTCTAGGTTTTCAATTGAAGTCTCGAGCTTTTGGTCAACTGGTCTTGCTCTTGGACTCTTGGTTCGATTCAAAAATCTTCAAGCTTGGTAAGTTGTTCGCTGCCTTTCTCAGTTTCTCTTGGTTCGAATAATGAATGTACGAGTTTTACTATGATCAAATTGTATTATTGAGCTGTTGACAGGTTAGATAGTTGGCTGTTTGAATGTTTTCCAGTTTTGGAATTTGAAGTTAGCTTACTGCCTTGCTCTGTATCTGACTTATCTGTTTGAACTTTTGATGATTTTGCATCTGTTTTGGATGGGAATTGAATATTTGTTTGCATATTGGATGCTAAATCTGTGTTTAGTAGTAAGTAGGAGAAAAATGGGGATGACCCAGTTTCGTAGTTCTGGAAATTTAGCATCAAAGATTGCAAAGATTCCTTTTTGGTCAACTAGGGGTCTTATGTTGTCGACTAGTTTAGAGGATGTGTATGGTGGTGATTGTGTTCTGGACTTGTTTGTTGATTGGACTTTGCTTACTGCCTTGCTATAAGCCTATAATGCTATGTTTCTGATTGTCAGTCTCTGTGTTTACATTGTGGGAGCTTATGTACGTACTTGGTTCATTTGATAGGCCAAGCTGTGGTGTGACTGTCCCTTCTGGACTGAAGATGGTATGTGCCTCCTGCGTGACTGCAGCGTCTACGAAAGCCCAGAAAATGAATTTTAGGAACCTTTGAAGAGGCCCTTTCACCGTGGCCTTCCATCCGACAGTTTGGTTTGTCAAGATGACAAGCTGCAGGGGTGTGTTGACCGCACTCTAGACAGTAGGGCTTTCAGAGGCTGGATTGAGACAGATAACCCTTGGACAAATGATGATGAGACTGATAATGGTAATTTACTGAATATTATCTTTTATCTTATATATGCTTTCTAGTATTAACTGTGGTTTTAGTCCTTAGTAAAGATTTTATTGATTAGCTGAAGTAATTTTAGATGTGAAAGTCATTATTTATAATTTAGTGTGGAATGCATATGCTATATATATTATGAGAGACATCAGAAACCAATGAAGACAATAGGCTTGCATTTTAAATGACAGAGCTAAATTTTTTCGGATCTTCCCATTTATTAAATGTAGGTCATGGTTTATGGTACATGTAGCAAACAAATTCTGAATGTAAAATTGCCTCAGTGGTTCTGTGTTCGTTTCTCTCAATGAAAAATTTCTTGTTGGAGTAAATAACTGATTTTTAATCATGTTGTTCAGAGATTGACTCTGTTAACTTCTGATCTGCAGATGAGATAACATATGTGAACCTTCTACTGAACCCTGAACGTTACACTGGCTATGCTGGTCCATCAGCAAGAAGGATATGGGATGCTGTTTATTCTGAAAATTGCCCAAAATGTGAGTCGAAACTTTTGGTAGATCTACTTGGTTGATCTAAATTTACACTCAAATGTACACTTTTCCAAATTTCACTCTAAATTTCACTTAAATGTACACTTCTCCACACTAGGATCTATGCTTTCATAAAGTAATTAATCAGAGGATTTCAATATCAATTTGCCTGAACTTTCATATCAGTAAGTGTAGTCCCAAGTCTCATGCTCATCCTCCCTCTCTTCACTTATCTATGTAGATAGAAAACGGACACATATCTGGAGGAAGATCCCTGCAAAGCTTTTCTTGAAGTAGAGGAAGAAAAGTACCTTGTATTATCTTGTAAACTCTTGTATAAGAGCTTTATTTCTTTTGTAACATTCATGAGAAAAATCAAAATGTAACATTCCCTTTTCAATATGTTTAATTCCTTTTTGTATAGCTTTTATTAAAAAAAAAAAAAATCAAGCATTGCATTTTTGCATGCCAGATTTTTTTTTTATTCATAAATAAAATTTTGCGATGGCAATTTCACCGTCGCAAAGCTTTGGTAGCCGTCGGTGGAGTCGCTATAGGTATTTGCGACGGCATTTTTCAGTCGCAAAATGCTTGCGACGGCAAGACGTTGCCGTCGCTAATAAGCTTGCGACGGTGCATTAGCCGTCGCTAATATCAATGGCGACGCCCCCAACGACATCGGCGCAATTGCCGTCGCCTAGCCGTCGCCATTGGTCTTTCGCGACGGCAATTTCACTTTCCGCGACGGCACAGCGCCGTGGCAATTTGAATTTTTTTTTGTAGTGTGAGACAGTTTTCCCGTCGTTAGGGGGAGATAAGAACACGGATGTTCAGCAGGAACGACAAGAATTGTCATGGCCTGTCCCCACTGTGTCTCATCTCGATCCCTGTTAAAGTGACGAGATCACACAAATATGCTGCAAACAAGCCTGTAAGGAAGGAAGTCCCTATGAGAGGACGTACCGACCCTACGAGGAGGTAGGCATGGTGCCAACGCCAAAGAGAGTGGCACTCTGGCGTTATAGGTCATGGCCCCAGCTAGGATGCATGAGAGGGCCTAGGTTCGAATGATGCTTTGGCACACTCTAATCCTTTGATCATCGATACTCAAAATCCATCTCATGAGAATCTTCCGGGTTATGGTTATCATTGGGGGATGCCTCAACGTTAGAACCTATTCCTGAGAATATAGAGCTCTATGAAAATTACACTAGTGTACATGAGACGTGGGATAGAAACTCCATCATAATTGATGATGTAGTTGAGCATTTCGTTGCGCATGAGTTTGTTGAGTAAGATAATATCGAACCACACTCCGTTGATGAATGAATGCCAACGTAGAGATATTTGGCCTAAATGGAAAGATGCGATCCAGGTTAAGATGGATTCTCTAACGAAGAGGAAGGTTTTCGAGCTAGTAATGCCAACACCTCCTAACATAAAACCTGTTGACTAATGGGTATTCGTTAGAAAGCGTAGTGAGAAAAAGAGATGGTAATCTCGCCTTATGGCGCAAGGCTTCTCATAAAACGCCCTTGGAATCGACTGCAATGAGACATATTCTCTCGTAATGGATGTCATTGCACTCCACTACCTTGTCAGTTTGGTAGTTTTCGAATAACTGAACATGCAGCTTACAAATGTGGTCACTACGTATCTCTATAGGGATCTAGATACGGAATATACATAAAGGTTCATGGTGAACTTCATTTACACAAGTCAAGTGGCTCTAGACCACGGAGGGCGTTTACAAAGAGATTGAAACACTCACTAAAATGACTACTTGATTGGGAAGGGATATGCCCACGCGTTTCCATAACAAGTTTCGGATTCCATCGCGGTTCATATTTGACATGATCTTTATTAGAAGCCCTTAAAGAGTTAAGGGAAACCGCTGAACACTTGAAATCCGATTTTGAGATGAAGGATTATGGGAGAACACGATTATGTCTCGGTTTGGAACTTGAGCATCGTGTCGATAGATGCTTAGGCATTTTGACAAGGTCAAACCTTCACGCACCCCCATGATTGTCCGTAGTCTTGATCCTGAAAATGATCCTCTTCGTCTAAAGGATGATGACCAGGATGTGCTAGAGGCAGAAGTGCCTTACTTAAGTACAATAAGCGCATTATTGCTCAATGCACAAGACCGGACATCTCATTTGCAGTGAACTTGTTAACTAAGGTATAGCTCTGCGCCAACGCGACGCCATTTGATTGGTGTAAAAGATATCTTTCGGTACTTGAGATGTATGATTGATATAGGCTCGTTATATCCCTATAGAGAGATGATGGATTCAGACCCATCACACACCAGGAACGCCGCCAACACTGGCCTGCGTCCACTATCCCCATCCCAAAACGACATGTGTTTTGGAAGGTTTTGCTGATGTTGGGTATCTCTCTGACCCATACAAAGGTCATTCCCAAAATGGTTAAGTGTTCACCATGGGTAAAGACCGTGATATCTTGGAGGTCTACAGAAATAGACCCTAGTCTCTGTATCTTCTAACAATGCAGAGATTATTGCTCTTCACAAAGTGGTTGGTGAATGTATATGGATTGGATCCATAATTACGCATGTTCGAACAATTGTGGTTTGAAGTCTACCACAGATGAGCCTACGAGCATTTAAGATAATGCTGCTTGTTTTGAATAAAGAAGCAAATGCTACATCAAAAGCGACAACACCAAGCATAATCAGCAACAACAAACTCTCCTCAAGATAAAAGTGAACTAGGTTCGATCTAAGCACAGTGTGGCAGACTTGCTCGCTAAGGTATTGCCTAAATTCCACTTTCGAGAAACATATTGGTAGCATCTTTTGTGGAAGTTATCCGAACTCCCATGACCGTTGTCATCAGGGGGAGATGCAGACATCAGGGGGAGATCTCTACATGTATGGTCTCGAAACGTGAATGGTGTGTTGTGCTCTTTTTCCCCTTCGACCGAGGTTATTTTTGTCCCTCTGGGTTTTTGTTACTCAGCAAGGTTTTTAATGAGGCAACGAGAGGAACACCACGTTTGGGAGACACAAGGGGGAGTGTTCAAGTAAATCCAGAATATGTGTCTGGCTCAAACTCGAGGTTACTTGCTCTAGTTGAAATAAGGTTTATATTAGAGATATTCTCAGAGAATCTTAGGAAATATCCAATCAATGTACGATTATGTTTCCATGTAGAACTCTATCTCTATGCTTGTAATCTTCTATATAAAGAGGTCCCTATTATCAATGAAAGTATATATGACTCAATTCTCTCCCAATATCGTTTCCCTAAAACAAAATCCTATTTTTCTAAAACTTATGATAAATAATTTTGTTAGAATTGACGTGTAATAATATGTGTAATGTACAACGAACTAGCGCCGTATTCTCTCTCTCTCTCTCTCTCTCTCTCTCTCTCTCTCTCTCTCTCTCTCTCTCTCTCTCTCTCTCTCTCTCTCTCTCTCTCTCTCTCTCTCTCTCTCTCTCTCTCTCTCTCTATCTAGGGTTCTAGTATAGGGTTAGGATTTTGTTCTTTGAGTGAGAATTTCAGCGAGTAATTTCACAAGTTCCAGCGAGATGGAGGACATGATGCAATGGCAGTGTGACTAGCACCCTCCCTGGCTCTGGTGGAGTGGAAGAAGGTTGTGGATTTGAGGCCTTCCAAAGGCAAAGGTTTCCAGCAGCTGAAGATCTTTATGGTAGGCAAGCTTCTCATTGCTCGAGATTATAATTAAAAGAGGTCGTTCCTGGGGATGTTCTGATATGCACGGAACATTAATTGAGATTTTAGGGTTGAACGTACAGAAGGAGATCGAGTTCTCTTCAATTTTTTCGATCCGGTAGACAGAACTCAAGTGTGGCGCTGTGTACGTGGGGTTTTAATAGTGCCCCAATTGTGCTGGTAGAGTATGATGGTGTTACGTCGATCGATCAAGTGTCTCTATAACGATCGTTGTATTAGATCACAGTACTGCTCAACGTGTCGCTGGAATTTAGGTCTTAGAATGATCGGCAGCACGCTCATGGTTATGAAGGAATATGATAGGCCAGCGTTCTAACGAAGGGTACTGCATATCCGGGTTAAGATTGATTTCACGCAGCCCCTCCTCCTGCAGCATTTGTTTTTCATGGAAGACAAGGTTGAGGCACTGGTGCGATTCAAATATGACAAACTTTTTGGCAAGTATGGCTTTGTTACTCATGTGAGGCTGCCGTGTTCGGGGCCGCCGTTGGAGGAGGTGACAGAGGTTGGCGGAGTACCTTTAGGAACACAGGTGGCAGTATCTGAAGTTGCGGCATTGGTGGCAAGCTCATCTAGAGTTAGAGTTTCTAATGGTGTCCCGACATTGATTTTCAAATCTTAGATCCCTGAGGGTGTTGCTGAAATGTTAGCCTCAGAGTCTACAGGTTCCTTTCTTCCTCGGAAAGCTAAGTGCTAGGTTATTATTAGAGAGATTGGAAAGCAAGCTCTAGATGCTTCACCCATTAATGGTAAGAGAATGAAGAGATTTGGGGATGTGTCTGTGTCACCAAAGAGGCTTGCCAGTTAGAAAGCGGAACATTAATGTTGCAACCATGGGTTTGAACCCATTAGAGCCAACTGTGGTTCATTTAGGCAAGAGGAAGAGAGACAATCCTGTCGACAGCTAAAACAAAATGTCAAATGGCACTACTGGGAAAGTTAAGAAAGGCAAGGAAGCAGGAGGTTAGAACAAAAAGAAATCAAAGGCAAGAAAAACTTTGCTAGCGCAAATGAATGAGACTTTGGTTGGTGATGATGACTTTGAAGGAGTTGGTTATTTTTTAATTTTCGAGTTATTTTTTTCACAAGTCTAGTGTGTGTGGATGTAGCTTCTAGGAGCTTCCTGAGATGTTTCTATGTGTCATGTGTACCACAATTACGTGTAGACATGTGAAGCATTGATGAATGATTTTTTCCTTAGGAAATAAGGCTATTTTTGTGTGTACTAGGCTTGCTTAAGCGAGTTTTCCTTGGACTGTAATGAGTACGTTGTGGTACTTGGATAGAGAATTGGTTGTATCCCCGCCAATCTTTCTATTATGAAGTGTTGGTATTCTCTAGCCGTTTTATGACTCTTAATCTAAGACATTCAACTTCTAGTTAAAAAAAAAAAAATTTGGTAGAATTAGACTTATAGAACGTTATCCAAAATAATATCCGATGCAATTATTTTAATTACTTATTAATACAATTTATTTCTTCAAAAACTGTGCCATTTCATTCCATTAAAAAAATCAAAACTCTAGAGTCTAAAACTATACAATATGGTAACATATAGGTGCCATTACCACTTCCTGGAAGATCAAATTTATTGTGAATGACATAAAGATTTTAGCTTCATTCTCATCTGGATCATATTCAAACATGTCAAGTGTGAAGCAAACTTAAAGCAACTCTAACAATTTCCCTATATTTTGATTTTTCTCTATTTTAGGGAAAAATAAACTTATTTTGCTCTAACAGATTCCCTATAACTATCTCCATTATAGGGATAATGAAGAAAAAGAAAACTAAATTCCCTAAACTTACAACAATCTCTACAATTTTGAGGAAGAATTATGGAGATTTTAGAGATTGCTGTAAAATAAGGAATTTGTTGGAGTTGGAAAAGAAAAAGAGGCTAAAGTTTTGACTTTTACTTCCCAAATTTGCCAATAAGGTAAAGTCTCGCGGTCAAAGTTCCATGTGGAAGAAGAATTTAAATATGTATCATGCGGCCAATGCATATATAAGACACGCTAGAATAAATATCAATGTTTCTAATAATTACGTAACTGCCATTGTGTCTTCAAACGGGCTGTGAGAGCCCATAATTACCAAATTAACCCTTAAAAGATTTTCAGTACTATATATGTCATTGTTCGCCAAATCATTTTCCAATCTTACAAAAACCATTAACTATTCACAGCTTGGTCTTTTATGGTTTATAACAAGGCAAGTAAAGTATTACAAATCTGACTCAAAATAATTACAAGTCATCCATATATAGCAACCCAAAACATCTCTGCAGCCATACTTCGTTCGCAATGAGTATCTCGATGTTATTGATCCTCAATGATAAATAGTCATTGAAGACGTACCAAATAATAGATGTTATTTTCATCTCAATCTAAACCAGGAAAGCCTGTTAAAAAACATAACAAGAAAATTGTTAGTGATAAAAGATATGCAAACAACACTGCAAAATAACTCTTAACACTTAATAGCAAATACTACTGAGATTCAATAGAAAATAATACTACTGAGGTTTAGTAGAAATGCTACTAAGGTTCAGTAATAATCATACTGAGGTTCAATGGTAAATAATGCTACTGAGGTTCAGTGGCAAATAATGATATTGCGTATGTAAGAGTCAATACACGAATTTCTTTCTCAAAACAAGCAAAACAATCGTTTAAAAAAAAAACAAAACAAAAACAAGCAAAACAATAGTTGTGTGTTGTATTTATTCTGTTAACAAGATAAGATTTGTGCAATTATTGTTGATAATCATAACAAATATACAACTTATGGTTAGTCAAATAACAAGTGATGTTATTGATAGTCAGTACCAAATAATACTATTGAAAGTCAATAACATAAAGACTTACAATCCATAACAAATAATGCTATAAAATGTTAATAACAGTCAATAACAAATTTCATATTTAGTAGCAAACAACGTTATTGGAATAAAGCCTCGACAAATCATGTTCAAACCATCAGACAAACAAAAGTAAATTCGCTAAAATATCTATAACATCTATATTTACTAACAGAGAGCAAGAAACACTCTTGGTATCATCTTATTTACAGATTCTATAAATCAACTCTAATGAAAGTGTGAAAACAAACATAATCAAATCAAAAACATGTAACCACTGCTGCTTCTACCTCCGAATATGATTTAAAGGATTTTAAATAAATTTACTTCTAATCAACTATACTAGTAATAGCTATTAAGGTCTAATCGATGAAGGGAATTAAGATCTTCAAATTTCCAAAACAAATTTGAATAATACAAGTACAAAAATTCAAAAAGTATTTACATGCAGTACAATCCATGGAGAATTTGATACAAATGGAACTAAGAAATTGAAATACAAAACCGCATACCTCCACCAATTGAAATTTAAGACTAAACTCCATGTTTGACTAATGAATTTTAAGTTCGTTGGTCTTGATTTATCTAGATTTCAATTTCTCTCTTTATTTGGATCTCGATCTGGATCTTGGCCTCTATCTCTCTATCTCGCGTCGACTCACTCCCTGGTATGTCAATCTTCATATTAGATATTAGCTAGTTAGGATATTTTCGTCAATTCTCCTCTAATATAAAAATAAAAAGAATACCCGCATGGGCTCTAATTGTCCGCTTGGGTCTTCCGACCTATCGCATGGGAAATAGGCGCCTTGGACTCTGCGCATGGAAAAACCATCTCTCTATTTTTGTAGATTTTATTAATTTGTTAAAAATTATAAGGAAACTGTTGGAGTTACTCTCATTAACTGATACAATTGCAAACATTGTTCATGGTTCCACTACTTATGTTGGCGTCATTATCTCCCTTTATTAGCAAGTTATGCCTTATTCTGTGATAATTTAAGACGTGGTTGTATTAGAAGGTCTAGTTTATAACTTTATTTTTCTTTTTTGAAGAAAAAAAAAAAGCGTAACATATGGCAATAAAATTGGAAAAAAATTCTTAAGATATTCTCGGGGTGTATTTCCAATCCATACAATCAAACACACGGGGTAGCTGCCGATAGAGTGAGCTACACTCGCCGTCTTCCTCCACCCTCATTTTCAGTACCCACTTAGTTAATGGAGCTCCACCTCCTCCGCTCCACTGTTTCCACCCCAACTCTGTACCCTGACCGCACCCACAAGCCAAACCCACCAATCCGGTGTCTCCGTTCATCAAAACGGAGCTCCGGCCCGAAGGAACTCTCTCGGATTCTGAGAACCGAGGCTGCTGTTAAAAACATTGAGAGGAAAGCAAACTCCAACAAGTACAATAACCTCTGGCCTAAGGCTGTCTTGGAGGCCTTGGATGAGGCTGTTGCCAACAATCTCTGGGAGACTGCTCTTAAGGTTGTCTTCTGTTTGTTTCATCTTCTTTGTGGGTTTGCTACTTTCTGTGGATTTTGGCTTGTGGGTTGTTTGCATTTTCCTTGTTTAAGTTCTTGGTTTATGTGTTTGTTATATTGAGGATGATAACCTTTTGGAAATGGAAAGTTGATAACTTTGATTCAGGGGAGTAGGATCAGGAGGCTTTGTGGTGAAAAGTAATGATCTTTAGCCTTGTGGAGTACATTGTTTGTTAAAAAAAAGAAAGAAAGAAAGAAAGAGGCTTCTGGGTCTGTTAGATGTTCAATTTTCTTGGTTTGGTTGCTGAGATTAATGAAAGGCTAGTTCATCTTTGTTAAAGGTTTTGTTTGTTAATTGGTGCATCTCAGGGAATATCAGTTAATAGGTGTAATTTGTTTGTATCTTGAATTCTTGATGATTCAGTGCTTTCATGCTAAATGTAATTAGGAGTCCAAATATAAAGTTGCCCATGTACCGTTGTCATTGCTATTATAGCAGTTTGGTTTCCTATCCTGCCCGCATTACTGTTGAATTTCTTCTGTTGTTTTCACTTGTGGATTTTGTTCAGGATTTGAAATGTTTCTGATATAGTCAATGGTTCCTCTCCATAGATATTTGGACTACTGCGTAAGCAACATTGGTATGAGCCAAGATGCCAAACTTACGCTAAATTGTTCATGATGCTTGGAAAGTGCAAGCAACCTGAGCAGGCTGGCTTACTTTTCGAGCTCATGTTAACTGATGGGCTCAAACCAACTGTTGACGTCTACACAGCTCTTGTTAGTGTTTATGGCAAAAGTGGCCTCTTTGACAAGGCATTCTCTACTGTTGATGATATGAAGTCAATTTCTGACTGCAAACCAGATGTATATACATATTCAATTCTTATAAATTGCTGCACCAAATTCAGTCGCTATGATCTGATTGAGCAAGTTCTGGCTGAAATGTCATATCTGGGAATTGGATGTAACACAGTCATATACAATACTCTTATCGATGGATATGGTAAAGCTGAGATGTTTGAACTGATGGAGGACTCATTGACAGATATGATTGACAGTGGCAGCTGCCTTCCTGATGTTTTCACATTCAATTCTTTTCTTGGCGCTTATGGGAAAAGTGGGCAGATAGACAAGATGGAGAAGTGGTATGATGAATTTCAGCTAATGGGAATAAAGCCAGACCTTAAGACATTTAATGTCCTGATTAAATCATATGGGAAAGCAAGAATGTATGAAAAGATGGGATCTGTTATGGAGTTTATGGAGAAAAGGTATTTCACCCCAACTGTTGTTACTTATAACATAGTAATTGAGGTATTTGGGAAAGCTGGAAATATTGTGAAGATGGAGGAATACTTCAGAAAAATGAAGCACCAAGGAATGAAGCCTAGCTCTATTACTTATTGTTCCCTCGTTAGTGCGTACAGCAAAGCTGGGAATATAAATAAAGTTGATTCCATTTTGAGGCAAGTAGAGAATTCAGATGTTATACTTGATACAGCTTTTTTCAACTGTATTATTAGTGCTTATGGTCAGGCTGGTGATATAAATAAGATGGGTGAATTATTTTTGACCATGGAAGAGAAAAAATGTGTTCCTGATCATATCACCTTTGCTACCATGATCCAAGCCTGCAATGCACTAGGCATGACTGCAGCTGTCGAAGATTTAAAAAACAGGATGATTACCACCAATGACAGTTCAGGTATCTAAAAATGCCTTTTCCTTGTTCTGACTTCTGTCAATTGCTTTGGTCTTTGGAATTCTCCTGCAACTAGTTATATTTGTACTGATGAAGTTACTATATTTCTCTAGTCAATCATCAGATAAGGTGGGAGTCAACAATTCTACTTACTAAAATCAGGGAGTTCAGTGAATAAGTTGTTAACACTAATTTGATTGGTGCCAACTGATCTAGCATTTATATTTGTAAATATGAATGGTTAGGGG
Source organism: Rosa lucieae (assembly GCA_024704745.1). Lineage (NCBI taxonomy): Eukaryota > Viridiplantae > Streptophyta > Magnoliopsida > Rosales > Rosaceae > Rosa > Rosa lucieae. Next base: position 3,284,459 of record CM045492.1, read on the forward strand.
ATATCCTCAACTAGCAGCTGTTCTTTATTATTTAGTAACACTTGAGCTAGACGATTCATATATGAAAGAACTATTTTCTGTTTGGTCATGTGGAGGCTGCCTATTGAGCATGGGCTGGATAATGAGAAACTCTCACATCCCATAACCTTAACCTCGGTAAAGGTCGGATCTATTCTAATTCTTGGTATGACGCCAAGACTATCTAATTTGTGTCTTCTGAAAGTTCATTTTATCACTACTATTAATATGGCTTATTTTTAAATAGATGCTTTCCCGTATTAAATACTCCTTCATGAACAGTTGTGTTTGTGTTCTCAGGCACAAGGTTGATTGGATTCTAGTATCTTCATAGTGTTGAAGAACTATCTTCAAATAAGCAAATGCAAACTTCCAGAATGGTCAAAACTTGGACAAAATTGTGATAGCTTGTCCATTGTCCACTTTTATAGCAGGTAATCATAAGATCTCATCCTGTTCTCTTGCTTATTTGGCTATTAGTTTCTGCTGGTGATGTGATTGGAACATCATGAATTATTACCTTTAATGATTAAAGAGCCTATGCATAGCTGAAACTATAATTTTTCTGCATCATGAGCAACTTTAACGCCTGTTCCGTATTTTGTAATCTAGATTAGAGATGATATGGTCTTCTCGTCCTATGCTAGGTCCAAGAAAAGAGTCTGAAAGGATATATTTTGTGGGAGTGAGTTGGAGATAAAAGATATTGATTGGTGCTGGTTGAAGTTGTTTCTAGTTCCTAAGAAAAGGGGAGTTTAGAATAAATTTTTTTGATGAGAAGTGTGACTCTTTATTAAAATCTGGAGGTTCTTCAAAGAATCCCTTAGGTATGTTGAAAGCATATTAGGGCTAAATATTATGGGTATTCCCCAATCCAATTGTATGATCCGAGACTCCAGTCGATGCCCTTTTCATGGAAATATCACAAGTTATAGCTTTGTTCGTTCTTTATCTTTGTTTAGCTGTGGGGAATGGTCACTGGGAGTAATATATAGGTTTTGGGAGGAACTGTGGATAGGGAAGTCTTTATTGTGTGCATTTTCTTAATAAATATTTTAGACTCTTCAGCCCTCATAGTGAAAAGAGGAATCAGTGAATGGTTATTCATACTTTCATGTGGTCTGGGCTCTGGACCCCCTCCTAGCAATTTGGCAAGTTTCCCGTCTCCTTAAGATACTAGGGAATTCTAGCAGGGACCAAGTTTCAAGCACTGATCCACAAAGCGGGTGATGATTTCTTGCTATAAAAAGAAAAAGAAAATAGCATACCCTTGATGATTTAAAGATAGTTAAGATTATTTTCTTATCTATTCGTTTTATTTTTGATTGATATTATATGCGTACAATTGAGTTGGATAGAAGATATTTGAGAACTCAAGTTGGATAGAAGATATTTGAGAACTCGAGATCTTGGATGTTCTTGCATAAATGTATCCTTTGCAGTCTAATTGATGATCATCCTACTACTTTTCATAGGTTTTCAGATGATTTGGAAAGAGAAGTACTGTGCAAGAAACTAATTTGGGGATGTTTTATCGCCCATGGCCAAGCCAATAGACGTAGTAAAAAAAAGGAGGCCTTAGTTGATAACCACATCGGTATATCATGCAGAATGGGACCTTGAAGTATAGACCATCTTTAGACTAAAGAAACAAGCAGTATAGACTATAGACCATATGTTTTTCCGTCACCTTATTACTCTAAAACTTTGGCACAGTCTGTTTTCGAAAGTGAATCTGATATGGGTGATCCCAGAATTATAAATTTCCATGTCTATTGAGAAGCATTTTTCGTTTGCAAGGGAGAAGAGCAAATGTATGTGGTTGTATGATGGCCATTTTGTGGTTAATGTATGCATTACACCATTGCCCTCTAAAGCTTTGGGACAAGCTTTGGAAGCTCATTGATACAAGCGATCAGAATCTGTGGAGAAGCATTTTGAGTTTGGAAGGGGAGAAAAGCAAAAATTTGACTTTTATTATTGTAGGGAAGCATTTTGAAGAAGAGGAGAGCAAAAATAGCAATGCTGTGGTGAATGTGGATGGAATGAAACAGGAGGATTTTTATTTTTTGAAGCCGACAGTTTATGTGGCAGAGTTCGCCTTTGATGGCTTCAGTTTCAGCTAAAAATCAGAATGTAAAATTTTTCTTATTTCATTTGGATTTGAAGGTGGTAGTGTCTTTGGATTTTCTCTTGTTTTGCAGTTATAGGAGTGTGGTTTTACTTTATAAGCTACTCTGGATCGACGTTCTTGTGTGTTCTCCAAGCATGCTTGAACTACATCTCAGATAAATATCTATGATTCTTTTACTCCAGGTGCTGTTGTGATGTTGGTGTTCATTCCTATTTGTTTACTATTGATAAAAACGAGTTTGTAGAGTAGCCACCATAATCAGGCCAAAAGGTAAAATAAAAATAAAAAGTAGCCATCATAAATATTAATGGACTAATTTCACGAGTCGAACTTATGACATTTTATTTACAAAAAAGAGACTAATGTTATTAGATCAAATAATACTGAGCAAACATGATTCTGTCATTCTAGCCCAAGACCCTACGGTAGTCCAGGACAATCTCATAAAATAAGGTGGCGTATTGTGTAACAACTTCGAACCCTGTGTCAGAATGAATCTGTATAAGGAGTTCGGGTCCTTATAGGATAAGTAATAAGTAATAACCCCATTAACCACGTTCTCTTAGGAAATATACAAGCTTTTGAAACCAGCCACATTCTCGATTAGGGTTTGGTTTTCTTGATCCAAAACAAACCACAAACCCTAAACCCAAATTTCTCAAACAAACCACAAACCCTAGCTAGCAGTAAATCCCAACACATATTCATTGATCATATCTCTTTCGTGGAAGCATGGGAACCAAAAGAAGCTGCTCCTCTTTGGGTGAAGATCTCATGGTAGAAATTCTGTCCAGATTACCTGTGAAGTCTCTGATGAGGTTTAGCTGCGTGTCAAAAGAGTGGTATTCTCTCACCAGAAACTCTTACTTGATCAATATTCACCTTCGTCGCGCCAATTCGAATCTCTCTCTTCTCACTCATGAATATGATCGTGATAAGCGGTTCAATACTGATCCAAAGTTTGGAATCTCAATGCTTGGAGATGAAGCAGCAGACCTTGTGAGTATAGATTTACCCATCTTGTCGAACTCTTCCAAGTTTACAAACATTGTAGGATCTAGTAATGGCTTAGTATGTCTTGTAGCTAGGGTGAAAAAGAAAACACGAAAGTTTATGGATAGTGCAGAAATAATAATATGGAACCCAGCAACAAAACAGTTTCGAAGTCTTCCTAAACCTGTACTTGAGGAAAATTTCCATCGTTTTGATCGTCCTACTCTTGGTTTTGGATTTAGTGACGATAACACCGATGATTACAAATTAGTTAATATTTTCCATAAGCAAGTACAAGTCTTCACCCGAAGTACAAATTCTTGGAGAGAAGTCGAAGGCAAAGGGTATCCATCATGTAAATATTGTTATGGAGATTTTTGGGTTTCGTTGAAGGGAGTGCTGTATTGGTCGGCAATGACCGATAGATCCAAGGGCCGTTTTATTTTGTCTTTCAATCTGCGTGATGAGGTATTTCATGTCATACAATTACCATTCGGGAATGATTGGTACTCTCGACGTCTTCTGTGGAAAAACTCACTAGCAATCGTGAGCAAGAATCAGGTTTGGGTGGCGAAGACCGATGACTCTGATGAGAGTGGTGACAATAACAAAATCGTTTGGACCAAACAATTTAGCATTGATTTTTCAATATCACGATGTGAAGAGGTCTTTGGAATTTGGAAGGATCAAGTACTAATTCGAAGACACTTAGGAAATGATAGGCTTTATTTGTATGACCCTATAACCAAGGAAAGGGGAAAGTTGCTTCGGAAACCTGATGAAAAGAACTATTATGGTTATGGTCAACTAGTCTATTATGTGGAGAGCCTAGCTTTAGTCTAAACTACTATCGAGTTGTGGATCGAATAGCTAGGAACTGACAAATGAACCAAGTACTTTTCTTCAATATTCATTTGGCATAGGGCTTGTAACTAATACAGTTGAGTTGTTTGTACGTACGTAGAAGTTGCATTGAGGTCTTCATCTGTTGTATTGGCGTATTGCTGATAATGATAAAGCAGAAACACTTTCATCGTGCCCCATATGGTATTCTCATGAATCGTACTAATATAGTTAGGGACCCTTGTCTTGCTGTGAATATATATACACACGTACTGGTCGATTTCCTAGATAGGTTCCTGGGCGCTCTGAGAATTGTAGTCCCTTATTCTTTCGGTTTTGGGTTGCGCAGTGTGTGTCAAATGCACTAAGGTTCACTTCTTTCTAGTTGATTCACTTCTCTGATCGTTGTTTTATTTCAGATCCCGCCTGTGTTAGGCTGGATAAGGGGATGTTTCACAGCGTTTTGAAGTTGGATCTGGGCCACATTTCTCTTTTGTACGTTATCGATTATGTTTTTTGTGTTTTAATTTCCTTATTGTTGTCAATAAGTTCTTCTACTTATTGCAGATTGAGTGACTACTTGATCTTTACACTGTATTTTGTTCTTTTGTTTGATCTATCTATTCTTGCGTGTATTGGATCTTCGCTTACCCGATGATCTATGTTTTTGCCAGGGAGAGGTGTTGACTTTCGCCCCCCTCCCCCCATGTATCACTTTTTTTTCTTCTTTTTTTTCCAATGAATTGAGATTTTTTGATAGATAATAAAGATATTTTAATTAGAAAATTTTTGTTAGAAAGTGCATATTATTATTACTTCTTTTTTTTGAATAAAGGGCTGGTGTAGCTGCCTTCAAGCCTTGATTAATGAAACCGTCGAATACAAGAGGGGGCATTGAGCCTAAACCCCTGATTACAATAGGTACCTAGAGTACATCATGAAATAATATCATGAGTTTACTAAACAATTGTATTCAAATACGCACAAACTAGCAAAGAACATGCTAGTGACACAACGGAAAGATAACTCGATCTGCAACTCGAATACAGCATAGCATAATATCCATTCTCACAGCTTTCCCATCATGTTGCCACTGGAAAATACATCCAGTGACACCAAGTTTCACCTGCCACTAGGAGGAAGCGACCATTTGACAAAGCAAGGAACTCGCCACCTACCTAGAGCAGACAAGGCACTAGGAGTGCACACATAGGCACGCAGCCCGACTAGGCCCACACGATAAGTGTATGGACTTATTACTCGCAAAAAGCGCAACCAAACTAAATAACATAAATAAATAACTTTAAAGAAAAAAAACAACTAGGGCATGGCCCAAGAACTGAGCCCAAGCCTAGTTAGCTAGGGAGACACAGCTCACATGCAGGGCCCAGCCCAACTCTTGCATGGCTTCCACCGTCTTCCAGTGATCCTTGCCGCGCCACCACTTGCAACAGGTTGCCACCATCACCGCCGACGTTCCCCCAACAAGGTAACCGAGAACCTAAATCGGATCCAGAAGATCCCAACGAACCCAAATCGGATCCAGAGGTTCTCCTGCAACCCAAATCGGATCCAGAGGGCCACCAGCAACCCAGATCAGATCGGGAAGGTCCTTTGCAACCGGCAACCACGCTCTCAACCACGCCCTTGCAGCAGACCAGATTGCACACGATTGAGGAGACCAGTTCCTCGGACAACACAGATGAAGACAGCCCGTCCGAAGACACAGCCAGAGGACGCGTCGCCGGACGGAAAGGGGATGCTTTTTCGCTGAAACCCTAAGGCGTCCAGGCACGTTCTCTCACAAAAAGACCTAAACTTTATCAATTACTTCTAAAATTTAGTAAATGTGAAAACTGTATTATTGTATTAGTTCACACGGTTTGTGCAATATTCTGATTTGATGGATATACAGCAAATGAATGTTGGGTGGGTCTCCCTTAAAACTCTCACAACAATTTTTTTTGTGCAAAAAGAAAAGTCACCGGCCAACGGTGGCGAAGCAGGAGAGGGTCTTGCAGTTTGGATTCAACCACCAGTCCTCTATTGAGTGTCATCAGCCAAATAGCCCTAGGGAGCCACCCCACTTGTAGCTATCCACTAGAGACGGTGCAAACTAAGTGTGTTTGACAGGGTAGCAAAGGTAGAAGAAAAAATGTCTAAGGAACGGACGAAGAAAGTGGATCCATCCAGTGCCCCATATATTTCGCCTCTGCATGCAGAAACCCTTCTTAGAAGAAGAATAATGGTATACAAAAAAGCATGCGAAAATAATGCCTTTGAACTCCTCCAAGAGAAGAAGGTTGCAGAAGCGGTTTGAGGAATCCAAGCGGGTGGTACATGCCATAAAACTAGGCCTAATCAAACCTAGCCAACTAACGAAGTTCAAACGACAATTGGAGGCTCAAGCTCAACACTTAAGGGTGAAACCATTCATTGAGCCACCCCCAACGAAGCCAAGAATGTCATTAGCACAGAATACAGAATAGGATGCATCAGAAGTTTGGAGGGCCAAGAAAAAAGCTGAAGCACCACAAGTGCAGGAGAAATCTGTTCAGAAGACAGGACAACATGCCCTGAACTAGCAAACTGTAGCTGAAAAGAAAGGGAATTAGGTTTAGGACCAAAAGCTACATGTGGTATTACAAAAGGAGAGTACCATAGAGCCTCAACACCAATTTCTAATCATTTCCCTCCGTGTTAACCCTGTACTTCAAACGTTTCAAAAATCGAAAACGAGATCCCAATCGCAAGCCTTACTAAAACCATCTTGAAAGCTAAGAGAAAATTTTGTTTTTCTTTTCTTCCTCAGTATTTTTTTTTTTTTTTGACTTTGTCAAGGGGAATCCAAAAGCTTCCTAGGCCCAAGATAAACCTCTTCAGTGTATGTGAAATGCTCCAACTGTGCATTGCAGCACAGTGTCTGGCCACTTTGACAGCTTCGGGATTCGAACTTAGGTTGGGGAACACACCCAACTAGGCAAGGACCACTAGACCACTTGCAGTGGTTTATTCCTCAGTACTTTAATTATACTTAATTTCTGACTTTGTTTCTCTTCAGATATTTCCTATTAATTGGACAATCATTGTAATAGAGCATGATTGATTAGCTCAAAGACTAATTTAATATGATCCACCATATAAATTTCATGATTTGAAACCTAAAGTACATGATCTTAACTCATATTGCACAAGAAAATATTTATTGACTTTCTTATTCGCCTCGATAATTTCATAGGAATGAAATTTTTTTTTTTTTTTTTTGAGCCCGTTCAATGCTCTCAGATAGGTTTCATGTGGTTTGTGCATGATCTTAATTTTATCGTTTTTTGATAATCATCCTTGGGATGGCTTCGCTAGAAAAACTCTTTGTAGGTTGTTAGTTGTAAGATCATATTTAGTTCTTTGTACTCGAAAATAGTTAATGATCTTAGTACAATCTTTTCGTCTAGCTTTTCTACCCAATCTTGAAATGAATGAACATGACACTGAATGAGTGTCGTCTTCTCATTGAGTCTCCTCCTCAAATTACAGTCCTGTTTATCGTGCTCAAATCAGGGTAACAACTTTACCCACAACACTTGCAACACAGATGCCAACCCATATCGGTTTTGGACGCTGATCTGTCTTCTGACGGTCCAAATCTCTTACGAACAGACCATCTTTTTCTTCCCAAAATAGAAGCAACTCGTCAGAATTATCCCTTCGAACTAGCCATCCCAAGGATTCCTTTTGATGTTGAGTAAGCTCCGACTTCAACAGATGATTGGGAGGCTCCGGTGGTTGCAAATGAGAATTTCTTTTTGCATATTCATCTAACTTCTTAAGCATAATTGTGTGACCCCTTGTTTTCATGTGGTCATGAAAGTCATCGTTCTTCTTACTCTGAGAATCACCTCTCCTCCCGTTCCCTCCCATATTTTCTTGCAGCAATATTTGCAATATTTAAGATGGAAAAAAAAAAGATACTAAGTTAAGAGACAATAAGAGAAGTAGGAAGTAAGTTGTGGAGAACAAGTGGTAGAAGATTATATTTATGAAAGATCTATTGAAATGGTTTTACTATACTAAAACATGACTCAATTACATCAACATAAAAGATCCTTGAGTCAATGCAACTGCCTTCTACAATCATTTAAAATCAAACGCAATAATAAAACATTATTAAGCAAGCCTCTCAATTAATCGATCTATAGAAAACTCCTCATTTTCGTATTATAATTAATTGTTAACAAGTTAAAATTAGGGTAAACAAGCATGTAGCTACATTTTTACAATATAACTCATTGATCTATATCCACCAGTATTTTGCACATATAGACTCATAAGTCGAACTAGATCGACGAAATGTAGCTACATATGACAACCATCCTTTTAGGCCAAAGAATTAAAGGGATTTTCTAAGAAATTGAACGCCAAAGAAAGAAAATCACACTTCAAGCTTTCAAGAACGTCGATGGAATACAAAAGTAAGTTTTACATAAAGAGGCTCTCAAGATCTTCAACAGAGTTATAATCAGTCTTCTTTGGGCTTCCCAGAGAAGAGAAAGATAGCAGTGATAAGGGCAATCTTGTTGAATTCGTTTTGCGGAACAACAACAAAAAACTTAATTACTTTCTTAAAGAGTACAGTGCCGTCATCGCAAATGTTATTAAAGGGAGCATTCTCGATCTTGGAAAAATGTCTCCACCGACGAATGGTTTTGAAACCAATATCATTAGCACTATTGATATATCATAGAGCAAGCTCTTGAGTAATCAGCCACCAGTGGAACCCATTTAGGTGGAAATTCTTGGCAGAGATAGTTTCAACGCTTAGCGTTCCTAATCTTGGCCCAGTTTTTATTGCCGCCATACTAGAATTCCAATAACACCAAGTAAACGGAGTCACTTGGTAAACCCTCTCCATCCAAGAAGTGAAGCGCCTCTATCCTAGAAAAACAATTAAAAATGCCGAATTCGGTGGCATGCTCTCTTATTGTGTTATCTAGGCTTACAGGCATAGTGAGCGAGGCGATCAATACTACGTGTTGCTCTCCCTTTTCTGGAATCTTCAATACATCCGTCGGCGAATACACATAATAATCATGAATCAACGTGCACTGAGTGAATTGTATCGACGAGTGTTATGCCTCAATATCTTCATTCATCGATTAGAACTATTATAAATGTTCGTTATGTCCACCTCTATCTCATTAGGTGGAAGTTTCATTTCTATCATTTCTTGATCAAGTAGAAGAAGAAAAGAATAATAATGAGAGAATCTAAGCATAAGAAGAAGAAGAAGAAGAAGAAGAAGAAGAAGAAGAAGAAGAAGAAGAATGAGAGAATAGAAGAAGAAGAAGAATGAGAGAATCTAAATGTAACTAAGCAATTGATTCTTGATGAGAAAGTTGTAAGCAAAAATGTGAAATGAGTTCTACTGCAATTCGTATTTATATAGTCATAAAAGTTAGGAGACACGTGTTGTAGCATTAATTGCCAGGTTGAGAAATAGTTGTAACTGAATCCTCACTCTAATAGAATCTTTATTTAGTGCCTCACAACGACGCTTGGAAGTGGAGTTTTGTGTTGATGAAGTAGTGAATGTACACTACGGTGTTGGTGAACGAAATATCTGCGATAGAGATCTTATCGACAATACCTTTAATTATAGTCAAAGAGTGATACAAAACGATTGGATCCAAAGTGTGGGGTTACCTAACAAGGTACTCTGATGGTCAAGTGAGTGTTTTCTCAAGGAGTCTATCAAGTATGTCAGGGTTTAGATTATCGTACATTCTTCCATACCTCTCATGATATTTATACTCATTTGAGCTGAATTGTACAAATCCATGACTGAGAGTATTTTGGGTATTAGTGGGCCAATACATGTGGCCCAAAAAAGAGCATGTGTATGTTTAGCCGAATTTGCTTGGAAGTTAAGAAAATAGCATATATGTATAGAGGCTAGGGTGAAATCTAAAAAAACATGTTTACAATTAACATATATTAGCGTAATGCTATCAAATCTCTCTCGGAGTCTAATCCTACCTACAAACTTGAGATAAAGTCTGAAACCTTGGACTTTGGCATAGTTCCTCCATAAGCTTGGACATCAGCTTCCCTTGAGCTTGGGTATAGTTCCCAGCTAGATTTAGGATTAATCTCCCATAAACTTGGGTCAAAGTTCATCAACCTCATCCTATTGATAACTCAACCCTGGTTTAGTATTGATTTGTTATTGACTACTTGGTGTCAATAGTTAGTTAGAGCTCATGTGGCCTTTGATAAGTTTCAGGCTTGTTGAAGGCGTAAAAAGTCCTTCCTTAAGGTAGCCCAAAAGAACTTCACCTGAAGTTTATCCGACTTTAGGCTACCAGTTGCACAAAGAAGAAAGTGCAAGGTAGCAACAAATTCCTACAAAATTACACCAAAAGATGTTGGCACGCTTGTAGAAGCAGTCAAAACAGTCAACATCACGGCAAAAAGGAAAATGTTGATACCACACACATACTGAGTGCAAACACCAGAAGTACATGGTAAAAAGCCCCCCTCACAAAGGAGCAAGACAAGTCGCCGACATCTATGTCGATCGAAGCCAGCCCCAGTAGCAGGCAAGACATGGATGCAGAACAACTCTCAGGTCGGCTACAAGAACTCCATATCATGAATGAGGATGGTACATCCTTCCACATCGAAGCCCATGGGTGCGACCCTCAATATGGGTGCGACCCTCAATATTTTCTATACATAGTAGCAGATACTTCTAAATCAAGGTATGTCAAAAATATACCTTCTCCATACTGTTACTCCGCCTTTATCTTACATTGATACTGACTTAGGCATCAGAGGTTTATAGGCTAGTAACCCGCGGTCTACCCCTAACCTATCTCTCTATCTTGACAGGTCTCGGGATGGAAGGTACTCAATCCGTGATTCTTTAGGTGGAGGTATCCCGATACTGGCAAAAATAGACAATTTACTACTTGTCAAAGGCACGTCAAATAATTTGGCATGCCCAGTGGGACAAGTGTGGAAGGCCTCTCCTAGTTAACATGGGAAAGGAAAGAAGTCGGTGACATCACCATCATCAAACCCATTTTCCTGAACTGAAGGAAAAGATGGTAGATAATAATAACGACAGCGAACCCCAGAACACAGAGGTCATAAAGACTTTTCTCAATTCTCTAAAGTAGTCGAAAGGAGACAGCATGGAGTAGCTAAAGAGATTGGAGCTAGCTAACACTAAGTAGATGAAGAGGTCAGAATAAGCTAATGAGAAAGGATGTGAGAGCCTCCAAGAACTGCGAAAGAGCCAGCAATTCATCTTAGAGTTGGTCCACAAGGTGCTGCTTAACAAGGTAGATGAGGGTCCTTACTAGTTCTAGAAATCGCTAATGGTGAAGGCCAAGAAAAATAATCTTTATTTAAGGGAGCAAGCCCTTAAAGATGACATTTCACCGAAGAAACTAGACGAGATCCTAGCTAATGCTGATAGGCTTGATGTAAGCTGAAGGAGAAAAAGATCAAACATAAAATGATGAAAAGAAGAAAATAAGAAAAGGAAAAAGAAAGCCAAGAAAGAAGAGAGCGAAAGCTCTTCATCTTCCAACAGCGACTCCAACAGCAATAATATCTAGGACAGTGATAGTGACGATGACTCTAGTGTCTTATCGAAGAAAGGCAAAAAAAAGAAATCCATCCTAATGAACTCGAAGGAGATGGCTAGAGTTTTGAAAAAGTTATTGAAGAAAAGCGACAAGAAACAAGAGGCTTACGCATTGCTCTCCCTGAAGACATTGCAACTAAACCTTATCTGAAGAACTATAAAACCATCAACTTCCACTTGTTTTCAAGCAAAGACATTAAGGAAAATGCCACCACACATATTACTAGGTTTACTACACATTGTGGGGATCATGAGTCATATCTAAATATGAAATTCACGTTTTTTGGCACTTCACTAACAGGATGTGCCTTCACTTAGTATTCATTGCTGAGGCCTAGGTCAATCAAGACTTGGGTGAAGATGGAGCAGGTCTTAAGGGAGCACAATAGCAAGATGGAACCTGAGGTAGACTTGGGAGGCTGGCAAAATTGTACTAACAGCCTTCGAAGGTGGTTTAGCCTTTATATCAAAGGTTCAAGCTCTAGTATGGAAAGTGCAGTGATTCAATCACAAAAAGCAGGCAATCAAGTTGCCCTAAGGGGTCGAATTTAAAGTTTCAAGAAAAACTTCATGGAAATGAACTCTCATCTATTGGCGATTTGACCAAGGAGGTTGCCAGCTATGAGACTTTGCTAAGAGAGATTGATCACGAACAAAACACATTGATAAAGGGACCTAGGTACCTCCCAAGGGTAGGGATGTGAATGTGATAGACATACGACAGTCCTCAGTTCCTTTTGATCCATATTATTAGCTAGATGAAAGCATCACATATGCTGAGGACGAAGGCGAAGATAGTGAAGAGGCTAACTATATATCATCTTTAGCGTATGGTCGAGGAACGGACAATAGAACCCTTAAATGTGCTAAATTTTTTATCTATTACTGTCCAAATGACTAGAAAATAGATAAATCTTGATTCAGGACCTAGGCCATGTTCATTCTAATGGTGTTGACTATTTTTGCATATTTCTTGTCTAAACTCTCCATCGGCTTTTATTTTCTTTGAATTATAGGGTTGTCTTTAAGTTATGTATATAAAGGTTTAAAATAGTTTGACACTTGATCGAATTCGTAACGAAATTGGCTAGATTTTCTACAATCATCCCATAAAACATTACAATCTCTCCATCGAGCGGTTGGTTTCTCTGAATTCATTTTCTACTTCATGGTTGCTTTAGAATGAACCTAAACAATTTAAATGCAATGTATAAGTCATACAACTTAAAGAATAAATGGTATACACCAATGTGTTTGTAATTAAAATTAATTTTTTTTATCTTATGTCCACGCACATCCATCGATGGAAATATACAAACGTGATGTGAAAAAATAAGCACGTTTCGCGGTTGCCACGCCATCGGTCAACCAATAAAACATATAAGTGACTACGGTTGACAAATCCGATCGGATTCGAAAATATGGTGAAATTGGCTAAATTTTTTTACCACACTCATAATTTATTGTAATAAACTCATCCAACGGTCGGTTTTTTCATTTTCTTTGAATTGATAGGGGTTGCTCTTTGGAGTGTATGATATATAAATATAGGTTTATAAAAAATTAGTGTCTTTAAAAATTTATTTATCAATAAATTAGTATCTATATATATAGATTTTTTTTGGTACAATATAGTTATATAGATCTATTATCTTTGGTTGTATTTGATCATTATCCATTGAATTTCCAAAGCTTGATTAAAAAAAAAAAACTTGTGTCTTTAAATATTTATTTATAAATAAAGCCCGCAAGGCCCGGCCCAAAAAAGCCCGCAAGGCCAAGCCCGGCCCGGCCCGAAAAAGCCCGCAAGGCCCGCTTTATATGGACGGGCTTGGATCCTTTGATTTTTAATAAAGCCCGGCCCGGCCCGGCCCGCAATTATTTAAAAATATAGCAAGGCCCGGCCCGGCCCGGCCCGGCCCGTTGACGACCCCTAGGTTAAAGGAGCATTTTTAGCCCTTGGAGGAGCCCTTTGGCCCTTCAAAAAACTGGATCAGATTAAAGCTGGCCCATTCGAGTAGTGGAGGATGAAAGTAGCATGACGTCAGCAACTAGCAGTTGCTGACGTCAGCTAGCCGTTGGTTAATTTATTTTATTTTTTTTAATAGCCATTGGTTTATATATATATATATATATAATTTTAAAATAAAGAAATTATATATATATATAGTATCTTTTAAAAAAAATACAACCAAAAAAATATTTTTTATCATAAAAATTATTTCAATTACTATAAGTCAATTAACTTAAAAAAAATAAGCACACATAACCAATTCAAAATGTTAAAATATATTTTAGGGCTATAATTTAGCTTGACGGGTTGGAGACGGTTGATGTCAAATCAATAAATAGTACAAAATTTAGGGCTAAAATTTAGCCCCAGGGCTATTTTTAGCCCTTTGGGTTGAGATGGCCTAAATATGACCGGCAATGAATCCATAAGATATGATACCAACATACATTAGTCAAGACACAGTCGAAAATCCTTCGTTTATGTCTTTCGGGTTTTGCCGCCGAGTACTTTCTTGAGTCTTCACCCGCCTTGTTAATCAGAAGGTCGGGCTACGACTTGGGCCACTCTTGGGCCAAATTGAGATTCAAACACGTGTGAATGGAATTATTGAAAGCATGTGTATCATTGGTTTGGAGCAAAGGGTCTTATAGGGCATCATTGAGCAATCCACGAAAAGACTTACTCAAGTCGGAACTCAGAATTTCCAAAAGAGATTGCAACAAACTGAGATCAAAATTGACCCCCAAGCCTTTAGCAAGAAGCTTCTAGTGGAGGTTGTGACAGTACAATCATATAATTTGAGAGTTTTTTTCAAAAGGACCAATGAGTAACATCATTGCACATAGGAAAGCAACCCTTTGAAGTTCTGACCAATGGGTTTACACCCCAACTGTTTGTTCAAAGTTCAAGTGACTAGAACTAGGTGGTCGGTTTCAATTGAAGTAATTGTTTGGTAAAGTGGCATATGGGAAGCTGCACTTTCGGAGCTGAATGAAGCTCATCCGAATACATGTGAAGCGAAAATCACAATTCTTTGTGGGCAATGATGAAAACAACTTGCTATTAGGAAGAGATGTGAACTATTTTGCCGCCTCTAGTCTCATACAGGACCGCCTCTAGTCTCATATAGGACCGCCTCTATAGGAGATGCTTCTTCAGTAGTGGCATTTTTGAAAGTGTACGTAACGCTAAAGCTATCACATTCTCTTATCAAATAATATCATACCCTATTGTTACTAGACAATCAAATAATTACTACAACATAACGTAAATATTGAGCTGAAAATGTAATCTAACTAAAAACGCTCGTATGCTCTAAAAATAGTAAAATACTTAGAATTGATGACGAAGAATGATATATATTGTATTATTAAACCGATTGCGTATAATAGTGATATCTTAAGACACAGCATATCCACCATGCACATTCTTAAGAGGGGATCGAGGCCCATACATCAATAGAAATTCCATAATTTTGAAATTTGATGACCCATCAAAGGGACTTGATATTAATTAGTGGGAAACAATAATAAGTTCATATTGTCAAGCATTATCAGGATATAAGGATCAATGCGCTTCTCATTATATATCTTTGTTCCTAACTCAACACGTAAAGATGGAGCAGGGAATATCTATCTATTCATATGAAAGTCAATGTTGGCCAAAGACTGAGAAAGAAAATGCAGGCAGTCACTTAATCATATGGTACAAAATCAAGTGCATGTGAGCTCATCATTGGAAATATTGAGATATGATGTGAACGTTCATTAGGGTCAGGATCGGAGTTTGGTTTAACTTTAGCTATGCATGTTCATATGGAAAATCAATCTTGGCCAAAGACTGAGAAAGAAAAAGCATGCAGTCACTTAATATGGTACAAAATCAAGTGCATGTGAGCTAATCATTGGGAATTTTGAGATATGATGTGAACGTTTATTAGGGTCAGGATCGGAGTTTGGTTTAACTTTAGCTATGCATGTATTCCAAATGAAAGTTTTATGAATGTAATTCATCATTTCTTTTATTTAACTACTTATAAATTTATGCGACGAGGGTAAAATTAAAATCAAACATATCCAATTACATGATGTATATTCGAGCATATCATGATCCACGTAAAGAAATATTACAGTTCCACCCATGGTTGGTGGCTTGGTGCTTCACATGCAACACAATCTCAGCACTGATCATCGCCATGAAGGTCCTGACCTCTTTCGTACCGAATAGCGCAAGGTCTCAGCTATGTCGACGCAGTTCCTTTATGGGTCCGCAGAGGAGTGAAGATCCTACTCGGGGCTCCACGTACCACCTGATCAAGGTCTCAGCTATGTCGACGCAGTTCCTTTATGGGTCGGCAGAGGAGTGAAGGCCCTCCTCGGGGCACCACCAACTACAGGTTCTGGGACTAAAACCAGCCTGAATCTATTATCTGGAAAGTCTATGGAAGAGTTTGCCGTAGGAACCCCATTGTTGTTCAACAGTAGCTAGATTGACGAGATCTGATTGTCCTTTTGTGGACACCGGCTCCTTCCCATGATCCCATCTGGCTAGGAAGATCGTTTTCCTGTGGTGTTTGGGTTCCCAAGGTTGGGACAAAAGGGACGAAAGTATTATGTTCTTATTGTTTTCGTTACAATCATATGCACATTGATGAGCTTGATGTGTGGTTTCAATTCATTCATTTTTTTATTATTATTAAAAGGAATTACGATGAATTTCAATTTCTCTGCTCTCGTGCCACCTTGTTAGAGTTGTGTGTCTTGATATAACTAAAAATGCAGAAAAGATAAAGACCCGTATTTGAAAGAAGACACAATAGTTTGAGAAATATAAGTTGTTCAATTATTCTTAATAGTACCAAGCATTTTGGAATAAAACCTCCATCCCCTTACCCGCCCCAATCCCGGTAAGAAGATACTGGGGATTCCTTGTCCCCGTCTCCATTGGAGATCGATTACGTTCCCGTACCCGCCCCAATCCCCGCGCGTTAACAATATTACTAATTTATTATATAAAATTTATACAAATAATTATGGATTGCAAAATATGAAGTTAAAATCAAACATCAAAATAAAATAAATTTCTTATTTCAATCAAGGAAATTGACATGTTGATAAAGATCTTTTACATAATAATATCAAATATATATATATATATATATATATATTTCAGATAATTCTTATTGGGTGGGTACGGGTATGAGGATCAAAATATCATCCCCGCCCCGTACTCGATTTCATAATTCGAATACTGGGGAACCCCATCCCCGTTACCCGATTTCCCCTGAATTTCTCTCCGTTAGGGTTGAATACCCGATGGGGATTTTTGTCATCCCTAGTTGACACCCTCATACATGGGTCGTTATTTCGTTACCATCGGAGTTCGATCAACACTAAAACAAAATACTTTACATCGTAATCTTTACTTTTTGAACCAAACGTCATCCATATATATTTTCCATTTCCAGAACCTCAACTGGCAAAGACTCAGATTTTCAGTGCCGACTGTAAACCAAAAGTTAATTCATTCCTTCAATGAGGAACAACTACATTTTCTTCTCTAAAACTGGTAATTCCAACCAAAGAAAAATTTGTTCCAATCGCACTCGAAAGTTTCTAGATGGCCAAGTTGGAATGTTGCTTTGAACCATTAATTAACTGAATGCAGCAATTTTTCTTCCTCCTCCGGTAAACCTTGTGACCTAGCCTCTCTCCCTCCCCAACCAAACTTTTTTTTTTTTTTTTTTTGAGAAAACCCTCCCCAACCAAACTGATCTATTTATGTGTCGTATTCGAGCATATTTGGTATGCACCAATACTGAAATATCCCCATATTGTGTAATAAATATGACAATTTTGTTCTTTTCTCTTTGGTATTTGTTTACCTTTAGGACCACAGGCCCATATATAGCATCAAATTCCAATTCCAAATTCCAAATTCCGGTCAGAGTCCAAAGGAACTTGTTCCTTGAAAAAGTTAATTTGAACAAGAGGAACACCTTTCCAATTTGCAATGAGAGAAGGTAGAGTTGATTATTATATTAGTGTTGCTCACGTGCTCCTCATAGTTTCTGATAGGAGACTCATAAATCAAATCAGCATAACCATTTAAAAAAAGTATTAGAGTACTTACCATACCGGAGTTTTTATTATTTGTTAGAGTGAAAATTTTGAAATAATAATAAAAACTCTACTATAGTAAATTACACTCCAACAAATTTCGTATCTAATAAGAATGTGAGGACTTAAAATGAAGTAAATCCACGACCGTCGAAACCTTTACGACATTGAACTATTTGTTTTAATTAATTGATATAAAAAAAATGCTTATTAAATGAAACTAAAACAAAGATTCTTAGCAGTGATAGCACAGTGGATAAATGTAATTCTATCAAAAACATTTTTCTGCAATTGAGAACCATATATCACTAAATTATGTAAAACCTAATAATAAAAAATCAAATTCATAAGATAAATATAAAATATATTATCCATGAAGAAACTTCAAACTTTAGTATTAACTAATAAAGAAGAGAAGAGGATTGAAGAATTTGGAATTAAAACTAGAGCTTCTTATATTTCTCTTCATGTCTTTCATATATCAATTTTTGCTTTTAGCAGTGAGTGAAATGAGAGCAGCCGAAACCGTGAAAACGTGGTTTTCAAAAGCAATGTAAGTGTCGTGTTGCTGGGCAAAGTGGCGAAGTATTGTACCCTATATCGTGAGAGTCTGTCCCTTTTATTTATGGAGTGTCTTTATAACGAATGATTTGTTGGTAAAGCTACGTGCATCATTTTTTTTTTCTTATACTAGATTTTTACCAACGTACAATATGTTTGTAAAGGTATGTCCGATTTTGTTTTATTTTTTATGAGACAAACATTCGTCTGGATATGTGTGTCGCTTTTGATCATTTTATTTTCTTTATGGTAGGCTTTCAGCAACGAACAAGTTGACAACTCGACATAAGTGTGTTTCTTTTTCTATTTTTTTGGTTATGGAATGGTTCTATCGTCCATATATGTGTCCCTTTTTGTTTTATTTTTTTATAAAACCGCTTTTAGTGGTGACAATTTTGTTAGTAAAAGTGTGTAGCTCTTCACGTTGGATTAGGGCCAGCCTGGCGTATATTATGCTTCACGATTTCATTACTTATTTTTAGGCTTTCAAAGATTGATAATGTTAGTTATCAATAAGACTCTTCTTCAATACAAATCGCATGCACACTCATTCAAAAAAAAAGTATGCTTATTTAATGTTCTATTCTAATGTTAGTTATCGTGCCGCCATTTCCATATTGGTGACTGTTCTTCATAGATCAAAACACCACGCCACCACCGTTTAGATGAAGCAATGCCTTTCAAGGGTCTTTGGCCGACGCCATCTACACAAGGTCACATGCGTCTTACATTTGCTGCTATGGCGTTATGCTCTCTTGGCTTGCTTAGGAAACATGAAGTTCCTAAAAATAATTCCAAATGCTGCATTTTTTTTTTTTTTCCAAATGCTGCATTTGAAAGGAAGAAAAAGACAAAACGTTTATTGTGTTGATGACTTTAAAAGAGAAATGAGAAAAAAAAAAACTTCGGTTGCTTCCATTAATGTTCAACAACAAATTTTTCTTCCCACTTTTATTTATATTTATTTTTTGTAGGTTTGGCATGGGTTGACAGAGTTTTATTTTGTGGTATCAAAGAAATTTTTTGAGTTGTGTCATTCAGTCATGCACTCATATTCCTACAATTAAGAAGAATGATAAATAGGGCATCGTAGTCCTAACTAAAAACCTTGATAAGATTTTAAGCCGACATAGGTCATATATCCTAAGATCTAGGTATTATTTTTTTAGGGGTTTTGTCCATTTATCCCATTTTTAGGGATTTTTTTCCCACTTACCCCATTAAGTTTTTTTAATTCTCTCTTACCCTATCTCTAAGGGAGTCTTCCTTAATGCCCCATTAAGATTTTTTTTTTGTTTTTAATTTTTTTTAATACCATTTTACCCCTCACCGGTTTAGAGAGAGAGAGATAGAGAAAATGGAAGAGAGAGAAATCATAGGAGACTTCGCCGGAGCTCGTCACCAGCCACCGAAATCAGGTCACCGGCCAACTTTCGCAGGAATCAGGTCACCGGCCAACTTTCACAGGAATCCGGTCACCGGCTGCCGCCCACCGGAACTTGCTGAAAATCTCACAGGAAAGTTTTTTTGCCCCCAATAGACATCTATTGCCCCATAATAGAGGGGCAATAGACGTCTATTGCCCCCCAATAGACGTCCATTGCCCCCCAATAGACGACTATCAGCGTGTATTGCCCCCTCAGTAGACGTCTATTGCCCTCCAATAGACGTCTATTGCCCCAATAGACGTTTATAACTTGACACAAAAACACTAACCATTGGCACACAATCTGCATCAATCAAGAAAAACTAATGAAAAGTTAAGGACCACATGGAAAACAGCGCTTGGGAGCAGTTGAGTACACTCAATATTCTCAAGTTCTCATCGTTCCTTTGCCGTCCTAACCCGTAGTCGCTCCAAAGACCAAAACCCAAAAGCGTCATGGATCAAATCCAAACCAGCCAAAATATGACGCCGCCACCGTTAAATTCCAGTAGCCCAAAAAAAAAAAAAAACTCAAACCGACACAATCGAGAAACTCAGATGACGTGCCGGCGTACAATTCTCCGGCAAATCGATATAGGAGAAATCTGGAATAACTCCTCCACTGCGAAATCGAGGCGCCGCTAGAGCGAATCGAGAGCCAAGTGCAGCTGTGGTGTAGAGGACTAACTCCTCCTCCGTCTCCGATTCGTTTACAGCGTCACCGTTCAGAATCCGGTTGAACTGAGAGGCGTTCAGATCGACTGGCTCGGAATCGAAGAAAGCTCCGATAATCCAGATCTCAACCTTCGAGTCCGGAGCCTCCATGGCGCGACAGTTGGAGAACTCGAGCGCCGGCGTCGTGTTGGAGAGAGAGAGAGCCAGATCTCAACCTCCGAGTCCGGAGCCTCCATGGCGGGGCAGTTGGAGAACTCGAGCGCCGGCGTCGTGTTGGAGAGAGAGAGAGAGAGAGAGATCTGCTAGAGTGATGAGAGATCGATCTGCTAGAGGAAATGAGAGAGATAGAGTGGCATGATGTAATTTCATAATTAGATTAAGGGCAAAATGGTCATTTGGTTGTTAAATGGGTAGGTGGGAACAAAAAACTGTTGCTGGGGTAAGTGAGACCATTGTGGCTCATTTTGGTGCTTTGGGTCAAGAACCCTATTTTTTAAAACAATATTGTTATGAGCCGTAGTCGAATGTAAGACTCATTAGGGAGAGTCATTTTATCGTGCTTCAAATATGTGAGTGAGTAGGTCTTATTTTGATCCTAATAAATAAAGGATTTTTATCACCACTAAGGTGAAAACTTTCTTACACCGGACAGAATGATACTCAACTTTCAAAAGTGATAAAAAAAAGGTACCTAGACCTATAAAATTGATCAATTTCATACCCTACTTTCAAAAGTGATCAAAAAGGTACTTATACTTATAAAAAAAAAAAATTGTTCAATTTCATACATCTGTCCATTTTCTGTCACGTCTTCGACAAAACTAAGGGTATATACAACCTTTCACTAAATATTTAGTTGGCATGTCATATTATATCCTCTAATTTTTTTTCTTTCTCTTTTTCTATTCTCGTTCTTCCTCATTCTTCTGCAATCTGCATATTGCATCGAGTCATCTATAACCAAACTATGCAAGCTTAATTCTTCTTTACTTGTGATTGAGCGACTTTAGTTCATTAATCATCTTCCTTCTGCATATTGCATCTATAACCCAAGCTTTTTTCTTGTTTATGTAAAAGTAGTTGGATCAATGGTTATTAAGCAATAGAACTGTGTGAAAACATAATGGTCTCGCCACCGCCGATGACACCACAAAATTATAATTCGAATAGAAATTTTTTGCAGAATTGGAATCTGAAATTGAATATAGAGATCCACAGATGCAAAATAAAACCCATAAATTGAAGTGATTTGTGGTCAAAAGGGTCATCAAACATCTATAACCCAATCTTCTTCTTCTATAGAATTAAAATCTTCCATTCAATTTCAATTCCACCATCTTAGAAACTAATAAGGTTGGGAATTTCCCACCTTTTGAAAATATAAAGAAGAGGGGGTGTTTGGGGGGAGGGGGATAGACGATACAAGAAGAATAAGAGAATCAACAAAATAAAATAAATTAAATTAAAAATTATTTTTGTGTGAAAATATTATTATAACCCCAAAAAACACCTCACATGCACTGCACGTGATCAATTTTAATAGAAAAGTGATGGAAAATAAACCGAGGTATCAAGTTGATTTGTTTTTAAAAATTTAAATATTATCTTGATCACTTTTGAAAGTTTGGTATCATTCCGTCGGATGCAAAAACGTTTAGACACCGTTGGTGATAAAAACTCTTATAATAATGTCAGTGATCTTTTATCTTGAACCTAAACGTGAAACCTTTTGTCTTGAACCTGGACAAGTTTTCATGGATTGTTGGTAAGAGATTACCTACACGGTTTGTTTTGAAGGATCATGAAACTTGTGACCTTTGTGCTTACATGCTAGATTGTCCTTGATATAGAACAACATGACTGAGATTAATCGGATTTCAAATGGTAATGGAAAATTTAAATAAGTGGAGATAGGATTGAGATTGTATTAGCTTTGTCGTGGGCATGTGGCCACTACTCATTCCGCTCTCGCAGGTGACTAAACAGAGTGATGCCACCACTGAATCAAAATGATATCCCTTCCGACCCTTAATTTCCTTTTGTTAAAGACAATATATGATCGGTATGCAGGGGTAAAAGTAGAATTTACAAGCTGGCCGGTGGGCCGAGAAGTAAAAGTAAATTTAACTATATAAATGGTAATAAGTTTAGTACCTATTATTATTTCTATTTTTGGTGCAAGGTACTATTATTAATTGCCAAAACTAGGAAGTTTTTATATATAAACTTTTCTATAGAATTTTTTTATTGAGACGAGAAATGCACAAAGAGTATCTTTAGCAATGCTAACCATTTTTGAATCAAATTTTTGTCAAAGTAGCTACAAAGTTATTTTGACTAGCCAGTAGCCACTTTACAAATACGTCTACATTAGTGCTCTTTATTTTAGCTAATTTTGAATCTATATACTATCCAAGCTTAAATCTTCTTTATTTGTGATTGCGCGACTTTAGTTCAATCATCTTCTTTCTGCATATTGCATCTATAACCCAAGTTTTTTTTTCTTATTTATGTAAAAGTAATTGGATCAATGGTTATTAAGCAATAGAACTGTGTGAGAATACAATGGTCTCACCGCTGCCGATGACACCACAAAATTGTAATTTGAATTTAAAATTTTGGCAGAATTGGAAACTGAAACTGAATACAAAGATGCACATATGCAAAATCAAACCCATAAATTGAAGTGATTTGTGGTTAGAAGGGTCATCAAACATCTATAACCCAACTTCTTCTTCTATAGAATTAAAATCTTCTATTCAATTTCAATTCCACCATTTTAGAAACAAATAAGGTTGGGATGTTTCCCACCTTCTGAAAAAATAAAGAAAAAGGGGGAGAGAGAGAGAGAGAGGTAGATGATAGATGATAGAAGAAGAAGAGAATCAAAAAATAAAATAAAAAATAATTAAAAGTTAGTTTTTGTGTGAAAATACTATTATAACCCCAAAAAACACTTCACATGCACCGAACATGATCAATTTTAACAGAAAAGTGACGGAAAATAAGCCGAGGTATCAAGTTGATTTGTTTTTAAAAGTTTAGGTATTATTTTGATCATTTTTTTGGGAATAGTTCGGTACAAAAAAGTTTAAAC
The DNA here is from genome assembly GCA_024704745.1 of Rosa lucieae. Classification (NCBI taxonomy): domain Eukaryota; kingdom Viridiplantae; phylum Streptophyta; class Magnoliopsida; order Rosales; family Rosaceae; genus Rosa; species Rosa lucieae. The sequence continues at coordinate 3,307,989 of CM045492.1, forward strand.
ACCATTGGTGATAAAAACTCCATAAATAAATTAATTGACATCCTATGCTAAAAAAAAAAAGTATTTTCAATGCAAATAAGCGGTTAGATCTTCGTTAATTACTTATTCAACTCATGCAATTATAAGAAGATACCATGATGCTCTATGAGGAATAGACTTAATATCACTAGTCTTCCAGCAAGTGTAAGTAATTTTTTTTTTCTTCAAAAAAAAAATTAATGAAAAAATAAACAGTTATTGCAAAGAAAAGTTAGTGGAAGAGAAAAGTGAGTGATTTTTTTTTTTTTATTAATAAAAATATAATTTGTATATGATTTAATTAATTCTCAAAGTTTGTTTAAACTTTTAGGATTATTTATGTTAAAAATTTTAATTTTAACTGACAAACTCCTTTCGCTTATTAATAATATAGATTAGGCATTGACAAAAAATTATTTGTATTACTACTTGACGCATGCTCCGCATCTCACTATTAATAAAAAGAACATAACTTCTGTAAGAAAGATTGTTGACGTAATTAGGAAGAGAATGGAAACAAACTTTTAATTTGTAAAGAGAAGCAACTAAGCATTCGACTCTTTCACCATTGTCCCCACACACAACTCCTGTGATTATCTGATTAGAGATCGACTGTGAAAGGGCGGTCGGATCAGCACTCCAGATTTTCCCCTTTTACCACGTCGACGCGTCAACTCCGGTCAATTAGAGACACACACATAAAAGCAAAAAAAAAAAAAAAAAAATTGTTTACAACTCAAAAGTCAAAATCTTTCTGCCCTTTTCTTCTCTATATATAGTTGTTATAAACCGACTCCCGCTATTTCTCCTCACACAATAAGCACACCCCCCCCCCTCTCTATCTCTCTCTCATGGACTCTCCTCGTCGCTCCTCCGTGATCATAATCGGCGCTGGAGTCTCCGGTGAGAGAGCCGAAACCTCTGTTCTATCACGTCAATCGGCGCCGTTAATTTGATCGAGTTCAATTTCACTATTCTTTAATTTCTGGCTGATTAATTAATTTTGTTTTTGTTTAATTAAGGCCTATCGGCGGCGAAGCTGTTGGTCGAGAAAGGCGTAGAGGACGTGGTGATTCTCGAAGCTTCGGACCGCATCGGCGGTAGGATCCGGAAACAAGAGTTCGGAGGCTTGTCGGTGGAGCTCGGCGCCGGTTGGATCGTCGGAGTCGGCGGAGAACAGCTTAATCCGGTTTGGGAGCTGGCCGAGAAAACGAACCTCCGGACTTGCTTCTCCGATTACAGTAATGCTCGCTTCAACATCTACGATCGCAGGTCCGGCCATATCCCGGAGCATTTTAGTGATTTTGTGTCTGTTTTAGCTTAACGTACGCCGCGTGCGCAGTGCACTAACTTCAATGCTCTACCGGCGCAAAACTAACTCCAGCATGAACACTCTTTCAGTTATACCGGCGCACTTTAGAGTGCTTTTGCTACCGTGCGCCGGTGGTGAACTTTTATATCCAAATTTGAAACTTGCTGAGCAATTTCTGTCCGTACTTTTGGCTCCGGCGGCGTATATTAGCGTTCACTTGGATTTGGTTTCTGAAATGCGCGGCGCGTGAAGATTTTGTAACTGACGGAGTTTTTGTTTGTGTACTGCAGCGGGAATCTAATCCCGAGTGGACTCGCAGCAGACTCTTATAAGAAGGCGGTGGAGTCAGCCATGGAGAAGCTGAGGGAGCTGGAAGCCGACGCTTGCTACGGCGGCGACGTCTCCAAAGTTCCCGAACCGCCTTCGTATGTCTCCTTAGATATCGCTTTCATTTTGTATAACTGTACTCGCTTTCACTGGTTTTGCTGCGAAATTTAACTGATTGGAGTTTGATTTGTATGTTTATGAATTATGGTCTTATTTAATTTTACTTTTTTTTGGATTTTAGGTGTGGATTTTCCAGCACGCAGAAAACGCCGATAGAGCTGGCGATTGATTTCACTCTTCACGATTTCGAGATGGCAGGTCAGTTTTTGATTAATGATCCAAAATGCATTTAATATCTTGATTAGCTCAGTTGCGTCAATGCTTTACTATTATATTTTGAATTTTTTTGATCCGAAACTTCTACTATACATGCTTGCGTATTAAACGTGTATATATATAGTAGAAGTTTTGTTTCGTTGTTATGTTTAATGTTTTATTCGTTTGTAATTTGGGTGCAGAAGTTGAACCCATAGCAACGTATAACGATTTCGGAGAACAGGAATTTTTAGTTGCAGATGAAAGAGGGTACGAGCATTTGCTATATAAAATGGCTGATGATTTTCTTTTTACCTCTGAGGGTAAAATCTTGGACAGTCGTCTCAGTCTCAATAAGGTACATGGTACCACCAACCGTACAACAATCAAACTTTTTATTTTTTACATCGGCCAGTATTTTTTTTTTTATAGCTTTGATTCTTCCCTTGTTTGGTTACCCAATCATCGGGAATGAAAACAGAGACAGATTTGGAGTTTTCTGAGGACAAAATCTGATTTTCCGTTAGATAATGACGTTTCTGATAGGCTCGTTTATAATTAATTCCTTAACTTTCATGATTATATAATTTAAATTGCAAACCGCTTCTTTCTTCGAGGTCAACTCGTTTTTTTGTATTTTTACTGCTCTTTGTTTATATTAGAAATTTATCTTCATCTGCGCAAGCAAAAAAATTTAAAAATTTGTTGTTTCTTTTTGTATTTTTTCTATCTCAAAGAATGACAACAAAAAAAAATTAATAAAAAAATTACAGCATTATTGGATATCATCATCAATATCAGTAGCAAAATTGAGAGAAAGTATTGGAAAACTTGTTTGGGTGGATAAATGCTTAGAAAATGCAAAATGGAAAGTGGTAGTAACGTCTTAAATGCATTCAATCCATTTCTTGTTACTTATATTAAGATTGAACAGCATTCGCTACATGTTTGTTTTGATCTCCATAGCACATTTTGAGTTGAGATTCGAATTTTTTTTTTTTTTTTTCATTCTTTCTTTCTTTGAGTAGCTGAACCTGATTCAGTGCCACACATTCTGACCCTGTAACAATAATCGTACACCCATTAAGGACACATGATCCTTGAGACCTTTAGTAGCCTCTTTTAGCACTCACAAATTAGTAGGCCCCAAAATTCCCAGTTTCCATTACACTACACAGTGCCCATTATGAGTTTATGACTCAAGAACAATAAAACGATCGATGAGCTGAAATGTCAAATCGGTTCAAGTAAGAACACGAAAATAGGGAGTCTTGTTATTACTTTTCTCCAAAAATGGATTGGTGTTGTCGTCACCTCCTCAATGGGTTTAATTCTAAACCCTGCTTCAATAAATCTCTCTCTTCTGGGAGTTTTATAGGTCTACATAATATTGCAACTCTGGAGACTAGAGATATAAGCCCTTCAATGCAAGACACTCCAAAAGTAGTGACTAGTCGAATGTTTATAGTGTTTACTGTTTAGAGTTTGAATAGCTTTGGAGCATTAAAGAAGTTTTGGTCCTTTTTCATATCTGAAGCTCAGATTGCACAGTTTGTCCTAGTTTGACTGTAGATGATGTATTGGGGTTGTTGCCTTGGGCTCTTCACATCTTATGGTAAAATATTTTTCTGTTCATAGCATTTATGAAGATTTCTGAGTCCATTGGCATCCTTGATTTGGGGCAGGTTGTTCGGGAATTGAAGCACTCGAGGGACGGCGTTACCGTAATAACGGAGGATGGTTGCGTCTATCAAGCAAATTACGTGATTTTGTCAGCTAGCATCGGAGTCCTCCAAAGCAATCTCATTTCCTTCAGTCCACCCTTGCCTGTACGTCACTCTCCTCTTATTTGTCTTCATATCTTTTGCGAGTTTTAGCTGTTCTCCATTTTTCTCTGTCACCTGCAAATTCCCTAGCTCATATTTTTCTTTCCTTATTTTTTTTTTTTATTAAGTCAGAACCGGTGCGGGCCTAAGCCTTGATTAAAACATGTTTCCTTTACTAATGGGAGAATCTTGCTCATACAGTGCATAAGTGCACATAGTGGAATCTGAAGGTCTAGCTAGGACCTAGGAGGAGGCTAGGTCCTAGGATATGGGTCCCTGTAGATGGGAGGTTGCTTTTGCTACTTGTTTACTTATTTAGGTGTGGTCCATAATGTTAAATGCATATTATTAGAAGAAGTCAGAGTTGATGGATAGCTGGGCTCATTAAATAAGGTTCACTACTTGATGATGCAGGAGAAAGATTGATTTTGGGAATTTTATCTTTTGTTTTTTATATGCCAATACCACGGATCGTACATGATCCACAGAATTCTAACCCATTGGCTCCATAAGGTCACCTTGCTGGTTTGTGGTTCAGTAGGTGTAGGTATTGAATGCTTGGATGCAGATCAGTATATGAATATAGTGACTACTGAAAACAGTGTGATAACTAAATTGTTAATGCTCCATTGCTCTCTTTTCGAGTTTGCCTTACTATATTAGTTAGTGCCTTCATAGTTGGTTGACATTTTGACTTGAAAACAGTAAAGTGACGATGGTTTATTGATACAAAACTCTCAGACGCATGTATGGAACTTTTGTTTAGTTTGGTTGCCTGAGATTGCATCTAACTCATCATTAATTTGACTGTATGCTAGTGTTGGCATTACTTGACATTAATTCTACCATAATGTATATACTTCCTTGCTAGCATAAGACCTACGGTTATGTGTAGTATGGTCTGCTTAGGCAGACATACATCTGTGACAAGGATATGATTTTTGATTTTTGATTTTTGAATCAACTTTTGAGTTAACAGAACTGGTAAATATTTCTCATGATTGATTTTGATGGGTAGCTGTGAGCCCGTGACTGAAATCGCATCTCATTCAATCTCTCTTCTAAAAATTCTGTTGGACTTTACCTCCGTTTAATGCTGATCGACATCATGATTTAATTAATAACAGAGGTGGAAAACTGAGGCCATAGAGAAATTGGATGTGATGGTATATACGAAGATCTTTCTCAAGTTCCCTCACAAGTTCTGGCCATGTGGTCCTGGGAAAGAGTTCTTCATCTATGCCCATGAGCGGAGAGGCTACTACACATTTTGGCAGGTTGGATTGAATGCTTGTCGTTGTTGTTGCTAGTTAACTTATATGTGAATTTTCCATGCTGCTGCCAGCAAGATTTACTGATTCAGTATTTTGCCTTCTGCAAAGATTTTGCTACTAGCCTGTCAAATATTATTTTGTTTAACTAAACTAATGTTCATTTGAAGTGTTGTGATTCATTCACCTTAAAAAATTAGTAGAAGGTCAGGAATGCTGAACTACAGAATCTTGGACACGACCTTTCAACATGTAAAATCTTGTTTTTGGCTTAGCTGAGCTGACCAGACTGTCAGTTTACTTTTGGTTGGGAGGAATCTGGCTGCTTCCTATCCTGGTTTTAGTATAAATAATTTCAGGTCTACATTCAAGTCATTGTGTCTCTCCGTTATGTAATTTTAACGTTCTGAGTAGCATCATATTCAACTTTTTTCATATTAATTATCCTACATTATATTCGCTGTTTAATTTTTTCTTTTACAGAAGTAGTTGATAGTAAGTTAGTAACAGTGGTTTCTTTTGCCTACGTCCTTAATATTTACCTCATAGTGATATAGGGATCTTCTCATTTCCTGCCCATGTTAGACATGAATTTTGCTCATTTCCCTTTTTTTTTTCTTTTTTTTTTCCTTTCTTTAGATGACCTTTATAGTAGTTTTGAAACAGGAAACATTTAAACTTGTCAAGCATTTTTTTAAGAGTCAGGTTATGTCATTTTATAGTTGAGTTATCAAACTTGTGTACCAAACTAGAGTCTCTTAAATTATTATTATTTTAATGCATATCGTTTCCCTATCTCTATCTATTTCAGTTTCCCTATCTCTATCTATTTCAGAAATAGTTCTGGCAACTTGTTAAAGCAGGCAATAATGGCTACATTTTGAATTAAGTCGCTATCTCTCTATTGTTCAATTGTTTTAAATCTGTAATATAATCAGATCTCAAACATCAATATTTTTGTTTTATTAGGAAATAATCCATATATTTAAAGTATCGCACATGGCTTATTTTTGTGGAGGCATTGTGTAATGTCAGTGTCTCTTTCACATACGTACAATAATCTTTACTTCACCAATATATAGATGGATTCTAATGTTATACTATTTTACGACAAATAAGATATTGTGATTGAAGAAATTCAGCATATTCTAATCTTTGTTTGATGAGTATTGTTGTCTCCAACCTCAAGCTGGCTGCTAATTTTTCCTTTTTTTGTCATCAGCACATGGAAAATGCATATCCTGGGTCCAATATCCTGGTCGTGACATTGACAAATGGGGAATCAAAGCGTGTGGAAGCTCAGACTGACGAGGAGACGGTGAAAGAAGCCATGGGGGTTCTTAGGGACATGTTTGGACCCAACATTCCTGAAGCTACTGATATACTCGTACCCCGCTGGTGGAACAATAGGTTCCAGCGTGGCAGCTATAGCAACTACCCAATAATCTCTAATCATCAAGTTGTTCGTGATATCAAGGTTTGCCATCTCTCCTATCTGAACTTCTGTTCATCATGTGTATATCAAGAATCATTTCACTGATTCTGGCCGCTTTAAGAATGATGGCTTAAATCCTTACATGACATTTCAAACACCATATTTGATGCTAGCTAGCTCCCTTCATCTATGGAGGCATCACGTAGGATGCATTAGATAGTATAACCAGCTGGTTTAGGTTTTACTGTAAATGATTTCTCCAAAAGCTGTCTTACATGAGATATTTACCTTCTAGAGCTCACAGGGTTAAGAAATTAACTGTTGGCTTCGTTAGCACGTTGCAACCGGCATGAGTCATCATAAACCTGAGTTAGGAAATGTCAAATGGTACTTTTGTATCGTTCTAGTGAAATCTTTATGATTTGACATCAGACTTTTCGTCGTTTTGTTATATCAGGCCCCAGTAGGTTGCATCTTCTTCACAGGAGAACACACGAGCGAAAAATACAGTGGCTATGTTCATGGTGCATACCTTACTGGTAAGGAAATATGTCAAATTTATGTTGCAGGTTATGCCTCTCTGTCTCCCAATATAAATATAACCTCCAATGGCTAATCTGTAGCATACTCTTTTATGATCAATAGGGATTGACACTGCAAATGCGCTGCTTGAAGAAATGGGTAGGCAGGAGGAAAGGAGTAGCGAGAATAAAACTTCGTTGTCAGAACCCTTGCTAGCATTGACTAGTTCACTAATTTTGACACAGAAAGATGCTGTATCGAGTCTAAAATGCGATGTCCCTACACACTTATATCTTCGTGCCAAACACCCCAAACTATATTATGACTACTAGACTATTGGTTAGTTTGTTATGATGGTGAAAATATGGCCATTATGAAAGATTAAAAGATGGGTTTGGGTAAATTTTCTGTTTAATCCTTGGCTCTATTCCTACGGATAACGGTAGACTAGGGATAATCAAGGGAGATGCAAGGTTTTGGACTTCAAAAGAAACTGGTATTGGGAATAGATGTTACAGTCCACATTGAGATTAAGGGGAAAGAAAAGTGGAGCAGGTAGTTCAGATTCCAATTGTATTGGTAATGTTACACAAGAAATATTGGTAATGTTACACAATAAATAACCATTATCATTTTCTTCTAGTATACATTTACTTGCTTATTCCAAGATACATGACTTGAGTAGGTCTGACAATTCAGCCCATGACTGTTAACCGCCCGCTAAAAACCCATTTATTTCTATCCGATAACTTAACGTGTTAATGGGCTGCCAACCCGTTAGTAAACGGGCGAAAACGGGCTGCACGACGGAACCCATATAGCCCGATTAGAAGAGAAATTTTTTTTTTTTTTTTTAGAATTGTAAGCCCAATATGTATTAACTTTTGATAGTTCGATTTAACGAAAATCAACAATGAAAAAGAGTTTTAATGGGTAATGGGTTGGAAGAGGGTTTAAAAAAAATATTATTATTTTTTAGAAGGGTTTTAATAGATAATGGGTGTGAAAAAGAGTTTAAAAAAATGCAAAAAAAAAATATATAAATTCATTTTTATGTTAGGGGTCTTAACGGGTTTCAATGGCCAATTTATTGTTAACAGGTATTAACGGGTTTTAATGGGTAATTGATTAGAAAAGAATTTTAAAATTAAAAAAAAAAAAAAAAAAAAAAAAACCTTCGCGGTCTTAGCGGGTTCCAACGGGTAACCCGCGAACCCATCGGGCTCAACCCGTTAACCCGTTAAGATAACAGGTTGACCCCGTTAAGACCTCCAACCCGTTAAGTCCGCCCGTGACCTCACTATTGCCAGGCCTACTTGAGATTAATGCTGATCTTCCAGCAAAAGAAAGAAAAAAAGCAGAAGATAAAATTAAGAGGTTTGAACAGAAGTACAGAACCATCAGTTCAGAAAAAAAATATAAGAATTTCTCCCATAAAAAGAAAATTACCAACTTAATATATAGAGTAAATTAAGTTTGGAAGGGACCATTATCACACTCTTTAAGCAATTAAGCCTAAACTCTATATTTCAAAAAAAAAAAAAAAAAGACGTAGCCTCTAATAAAAGTGGAAATAAAATTTCATTCCGGACTTAATTTCCACTCAAATAAATTAACAAGAGCCTACAATCCAAATCAAAATATATGAATCCATACTAATAAGGTAGGAAAAAAAATAACAAAGACCAAAGAAAAAAAGAAAGAAAAAAAATGAAAAAAAAATAGAAATACTACTTTCCTTATCAATTAAGGATTTTTTTCATCTTTCCGAATTGGGTTTGGATTTGAAGCCCAAAGGTTCCCCAACGGTCAGAAACTGCAACCCCTTGGAGAACAAGGAAACACAAAACGTCGCCGTATATATATATATGATCCAATAGTAGGGGCATTTCTTCTCCACCATTCCAAATCGGAAAGCCCCGGTTAACATTCAGAGATCGTTTCTTGATTTCCACTCACTCTCTCTCTAAAAAATATGGCCGGAATCAAAACAAGAAGCATTAATAAATCAATGTCTCCGCCGTCGTCTTTGGCTGTTCTTCTACTGTTGGCATTAATCATCATTCTGGGTATGATCTCGTCTTCATCAATGTCGCCCCAGTCGATGCCTCCGAGATCAAGCCGGAAATGGCGATTATTGACGTGTGTGGGTTGGCCGCCGGTAGCCGTGATACTTATTTTGGCCGCTCTCCATGGCCACAGATTGAAAAGCATTCTTGGGTCGTCGGAATATCTCAAGACTGCAGTGCGGCCATGGCTTTTGCTTGCTCTGTTCGTGGGATTATTTTGGACCCAGAATTATCAACGCGCAATTCGTAATACCTTTTGGTGGTGGCTTTAACCTCAATTTTTTTTTTTTTTGAGAATTCGATCGTTTTTGTGCAAATTTAGATTATTCTGGGTTAGGTTTCCTCAAATACTAATTCTTCAACAATCACTGTTCTTCAATTGTTATTCCAAAAAATAAAAAAGGGACAGTTTTTCAGGCCACCGAACTCCGGCAGGGCCTCCGATCGACCGATTTTAAAACATCTATAAAAAAAAGAAAAAAAAGAAAAAAAAAAGGGACAGAGATCTTCAGGTCACCAAATACTAATTCATCCGCTAATTAAGGACAGTTCTTCAACAATCACTGTTCTTCAATTGTTATTCCAAAAAGAAAAAGAACAAGAAAAAAAAGGACAGTCCTTCAGGCCACCAAGCTCCGGCGGGGTCTCCGATCGTCCGATTTTAAAATATCTAAAAACTTATATATTATATATATATATATTAACAGTCTGACTGATGAATAAAGTAAGCGTGATGTCCAATGGCACGCGTTGTTTCCTTGGTATGGACGACCCAGGTTCGATTCACCTTGGCCATGTTTTTGTATTTTTAGGCCCTTTTTTGGTTTCTATTTGGTATTTTTGGCTCCTTTAATACATTATTATTCCATTTTTGTTTTCTGAGACACATACTTTTTTTAATCTATATACACAACAAAAAAATAAGGGAGCCAAATAGTATTTTTATTTCATGCGTTTTTTTATTTTCTAATTATTATTTTCAATCTTACAATAAAATTTATATGTAGTTATTTGAAGATAAAATTTATGTAAAAATTAGTTGCTATGGGCTATCGAGTTCACTAATTTTGACACAGAAAGATGTTGTATCGAGTCTGAAATGCGATGTCCCCGCACAGTTATATCTTTGTGCCAAACGCCCCAAACTATATTATGACTACTAGACTTGGTTAGTTTGTTATGATGGCGAAAATATGGCCCTCATGAAAGATTAAAAGATGGGTTTGGCTAAATTTTCTGTTTAATCCTTGGCGCCATTCCTACGGATAACGGTAGACTAGGGATAATCAAGGGTGATGCAAGGTTTTGGACTTCAAAAGGAACTAGTATTGGGAACAGATGTTACAGTCCACATTGAGACTAAGGGGAAAGAAAAGTACTGGAGCAGGTAGTTCAGATTCCAATTGTATCGATAATGTTACACAAGAAATATTGGTAATGTTACACAAGAAACAACCATTTTCATTTTCTTCTAGCATACATTTACTTGCTTATTCCAAGATACATGACATGAGATTAATGCTTATCTTCCAGCAAAAGAAAGAAAAAAAGCAGAAGATAAAATTAAAAATCTTTGTTTAGCCAAAACAATGCAAGTTCTATTCACTTGTAAGTATAAATTCACCATTTTGTCTAACTTCTGCCGGATGATGCTGCCTCATGCCCTCAGCACCTCCTTAGTGTTCAGCTCTGGGTTAATAAACAACTCAGCAACTAAGGGCCATGGGTTAGATAACCAATTGCTCATATCTCATGATTGGATTTACATCTCCACTGTTTAGATTTCAATCCTTTTATTGGGTTTGCATGGTCTGGGGTTTTGGATATATATATATATATATATATATATATATATATAGAGAGAGAGAGAGAGAGGACACCCTTAAACTCTTAAAGTGAGGATGTTTTTATTTTTAGAGAGAGAGAGAGAGAGAGAGAGAGAGAGGACACCCTTAAACTCTTAAAGTGAGGATGTTTTTATTTTTAGGGTGTATTTTAATAATCATAACCACTCATTCTTTAGCTACCTACACACATACGAATCCTACAAAAAATTTGCCAAATCGAAAAACATTTAACCATTTGATGAGCACAATGTTCGTTTTAATTTTATCGAACGGACTACATTTGTTTACACAATTTTGAATGACCAAATGATTATGGATTTGGTTGATTTTTTGTAGGCACACTTCTTGCATAGGAATCTAAAGGATCAATGGTTAGAATCATTGAATTATACCATATACTAGTGTAAAATAGAAAAATCCTCAAATTCTTAAAGTAAAGACGTCTTCTCTAGAACGAGCCTATATATACTAGCAGGACCCACCCACTATGTGTGTGGAGAGAAAATAAAGGTAATGGAAAAACTTCCCGTACAACCACCACATTTTCTGCTTTTTAAATTTTTTTTCTATTTTACAATTTACCATATTATCCTTATTGATTAATTATATTTTATAGTTTTTTAATATATAAAGGTTAAATTGATAAAAAAAAATTTAGTTTTAGAGAGCAAGCTCTATTCTCTTAATAATAGTGTGTGTGTGTGTATATATATATAATGGGTTCTTTGGCAGTTTGGCTTAATGGTTATTTATTGTTTTTTTTTTTTTTTTTTTTTTTTTTTGCGTGGGTAAAATCAGATTTAAAACGAAAACTGAAGAATGACCAAATACTAAAGGGAAATTAAATTCATACTCCTCATTTTACAATTTACATTCTATGTTTCCCTTTTTAATATCTTAACATCATATATGTTATAATTCACACTAAAAAGACATAACTTAATTTTTTTTTTTTAAGGCAAGGGAACTGAGCTTTATTAGATTAAGTAGGAGTGGGAGTCTCCTTTTGAATTAAATCCCAAATACAATCTGGGGTTGAGTTGTACCAAACCCGACATTGCTCAGACTCAAAGGCTAAGCTAGCTAATCTATGAGCTACCCTGTTACACGTACGGGGAGCATAGCAAATTTGCACTTGCTGCAAACTCTTCAAGGTCCTCTGAATATCATCAATAAGGGAACCATACCCCATACGTAATGAAGAGCAGCTATGAATATCATTAACAGCGACCTGACAGTCAGTTTCAATTACCACAGATCGAAAATGATAATGTTTAAGAAACTCTAGCACAGCTTTTATTGCCAATAGTTCGACATGAAATGCAGAACTAACATGGAGAGAGACAGATTGAAAACCCACCACTAGGGTCAAAACTTTTCTCCACAGGACAAAATGATACCCAACTTTCAAAAGTGATCAAAATGATATCTAAATTTTTAAAAGTGATTAAAATGATACCTAAATTTTTAAAAACAAATCAACTTGATACCCAACTTTCAAAAGTGATCAAAATGATACCTAAAGTTTTAAAAACAAATCAATTTGATACCTCGGTTTAATTTTTTGTAACTTTTTGTTAAAATTGATCACGTGTGGTGCTGTATTTTGTGAGATTATAATAATATTTTACACAAAAAAAATTTTCAATTATTTTTTATTTTACTTTGTTAATTCTCTTCTTCTTCTATCTCTGCATATCTCTCTCTTCCCATTTTTCTTTGTTTCTTTAGAAGTTGGGAAACATCCGAACTTTATTTGTTTCTATGATCGATGGTAGAATTGAAATTGAATGAAGATTTTTTTTTTTTTAATTCTATAGAAGAAGAAGATTGAGTTATAGATGATTGATGGCCCTCTGACCACAAATCACTTCGATTTTTGTGCTTGATTTTGCATTTGATTTAACAAAGAAGTTAAAACAAAAGGGCTAAATACTGACTACGATGTAGTTTGGGTCCAAAATCAATTCAGTCCCTAAACTTCTAATTTCATCAAGAACACCCCTGCACTTTCAATTTTGATCTAATAGGTCTAATTTATGAGCCACGTGAACAAGTTAAATGACTCAATTGTCGGAAAACTAACAAATTGGACCTATTAGATCAAAATTGAAAGTACAGGGTGTTTTTGATGAAATTAGAAGTCCAGGGATTGAATTGATTTTGGACCTAAACCACAGGGTAGTAATCAGTATTTAGTCCTAAAAAAAATTAACTGAGGTATCAAATTGATTTGTTTTTAAAACTTTAGGTATCATTTTGATCACTTTTGAAAGTTGGGTATCAAGTTGATTTGTTTTTAAAAATTTAGGTATCATCTTGATCATTTTTAAAAATTTAGGTATCATTTTGATCACTTTTGAAAGTTGGGTATCATTTTGTCCGGTGGAGAAAAGTTTTGACCCTAATAGTGGGTTTTACTCATGTTATAATTCACACTATAAAAAGACAAAACTTAATTATTTTTTTTAAGGCAAGGGAACTGAGCTTTATTAGATTAAGTAGGAGTGGGAGTCTCCTTTTGAATTAAATCCCGAATACAATCTGGGGTTGAGTTGTACCAAACCTGACATTGCTCAGACTCAAAGGCTAAGCTAGCTAATCTATGAGCTATCATGTTACACGTACGGGGAGCATAGCAAATTTGTACTTGCTGCAAACTCTTCAAGGTCCTCTGAATATCATCAATAAGGGAACCATACCCTATACGTAATGAAGAGCAGCTATGAATATCATTAACAGCGACCTGACAGTCAGTTTCAATTACCACAGATCGAAAATGATAATGTTTAAGAAACTCTAGCGCAGCTTTTATTGCCAATAGTTCGACATGAAATGCAGAACTAACATGGAGAGAGACAGATTGAAAAGCTGCAGCAACCTGTCCACTGGATGTTCGAAGAAGCCCTCCAACACCCCCTTTAGTCATTTGGGGTACAAAAGCCCCATCAATATTGAGTTTAAACTTTGCAGAGCTGGCAGGCTTCCAAGTCTGTATAGTAGGCAATCTCGATGCAGATGTAGTGATTCTAGACTTTTGGAATTCTTCAAGCCATTAGAAACACTTGAACATGATGTCAGTAGCACTACCAGAAGTGTCGCACCACAACTTTGTGTTCCAATTAGTCCATAGATCCCAAATCAACATGAGTAACTTCTCAAAATTCTCCATTTTAAGCTTCAATGCTTGCTCTAACATCCACTCCTTAAAATGAAATTGAGGGAGGAGAGAGTTTTGGAGTTGCGAGGGAGGTTGGGATAGTAGAGACTGTGCAAGAGGACACTTACAGAACAGATGAGCTGTATCCTCAATCAAGTAGTTGCATAAAAGGCATCAAAGCTCCCCTTCATACCCTTTAGTTGAAAGTCTCTCTTTTTTAGGTAATAAGTTGCAGCAAGCCCTCCAAGCACAAATTCAGACTTTTCCAGGGACATGAGCTTTCCATAATTTCCTCCACAGTTCCTTGTAGGGATCACCATTGGAAGTGGACACCAGAACATTCTGTAGAACTTGACTGCGTGTAATCCAATAAGCACTCTTGACTGTGAAGCTACCCCTTCTTTCTAAGTGCCAGTACAGCATATCTGAGGCAGGTTGGCTACTAAGTGGGATACAAAGCACTTTTACTGCCACATTTGGGTGAAAATTAGTATGAATGACATCCGGGATCCATTTTCTTGTATGTGAGTCAATGAGATCTGCAACAATTTCAATGGGGGACTCTGCCGGCCTCTGAACAAGGTATTGTGGGCAGGTTGGTATCCAACTATCATTCCAAACATTTACTTGCATACCATCTCCAATTCTCCATTTGGTTCCAGCCTTCAAAACAGGTCTACCGGCTAGAATACTAGGCCAAGAAAAGGAGGGTGCCTCAACTAGTTCAGCCTACCAGAACTCACAATGCGGAAAATATCTAGCTTTATAAAGTCTAGCAATAAGGGAATTAGGATTGGTAACAAGCCTCCATCCTTGCTTAGCCAACATAGCCAGATTATAAGCATATATATTCTTAAAACCCATACCCCCCTCATGCTTTGTTAGACAAAGCCTCTCCCAACTTCTCCAATGAATCTTCATTTTATCATTCGTGTCACCCCAAAGAAAACGAGGCACATAGCTTGTGCACATCACCACATAAAGTCTTTGGAATCATGTAACAATTCATTGCATATAATGGCATCGTTTGAGTAACAGCCTTGATCAAAATTTCTTTTCCTGCACAACTTAATATTTTTGCCTTCCAATTGTCCAACTTGTTAGAGAGCTTCTCCTTGATGTATTGGAAAATCTGAGTTTTTGATTTTCCAACCCTCATAGGAAGTCCCAAATATCGATCATGATCTGCTACACATTCAACCTCCAAAATTGTAGTTAATTCATTCTTAATGTCTATATAAATATTGTGACTAATGACCACACTACTCTTCTGAAAATTAACCTTCTGACCAGAGGCCTTCTCATAAGTGTTCAATATTTGTCCGTAAGTGATACATTCAGCTACAGTAGCCGCTCCAAATAATAGACTATCATCTGCAAAAAATAAATGATGCAGAATTGGAGCCTGTGGACACATCTTTAAACCATGAATGGCCCCAGAGTCCACAGCCTATGAGATTAAGGCAGACAAACCTTAGCACATAATATGAATAAATAAGGTGATAATGGATCCCCCTGTCTGATACCTCTAGTAGGGTGGATATGTTTAGATGGTTCTCCCAGTTTGAGAATGTTGTAACTGACAGAAGTAAAACAACTCATAACCACTTCAATCCACTTGGAGGAGAAACCAAGCTTTACTAACATGGAATGTAAAAAAGGCCATTCTAGCCGATCATAAGCTTTACTAATATCCAGCTTGAGGGAAAAGAAACCCTCCTTTTGTGATCTCAGCTTGTGCATAAAATGCGCAGCCTCTGTAGCAACCAAAGTGTTATCAGAAATCAATCTCCTTGGGACATAAGCACTTTGCAGGGGAGAGATGATATCTGGAAGCCATTTTTTCAATCTATTCGCAACAACTTTTGAACTGATTCTGTAAATAACATTACATAGTGCTATAGGTCGAAAATGTGAGGCAAGAGTAGGAGCTTTGATCTTAGGAATGAGGCAGATATAAGTGTAGTTCGACTCTTTCCAAATTTTCCCATTTTCCAAGAAATTACGAATAGCAGTACAAACATCAAAACCAACAATATGTCTATATTTTTGATAGAAGAAAGGAGACATACCATCTGGCCCGGGACTCTTGGATGGATGCATTTGAAACAAAGCAGCCCTGATTTCGTCATCTGAGTAGGGTAATTTAGATCATCATTCAACATGGTAGTGACTTTCATTGGAGTTGCTCTGAATATTTCAGAAATGACATCATCATCAACTCCCTCAGAAGTGAATGTCATGTTGTAAAAATCCAACAGAAACTTCTTTACTTCTGCAGGATCATCAGTCCACTCACCCAACTCATTTTTTAGCCCTCGAATGGAGTTTCTACTCTTTCTATTTGATGTCTTACGGTGAAAGTAAGCAGAGTTTCGATCACCATCCTTTAACAAAATATCTCGAGATCTTTGCCTCCAGTATTTTTCTTGTTGTGCTAACAATTGACTCTGTCCAACATGTAGCACACGTTGTTCTTCATACTGCCAAGGAGAGTAGGGTTGGCGCATAAGATCATGCAATTTTTCTTGGACTTGTATGAGCTCAGTTTTCTGCTTCTGAAATTCTGGGCCATGCCATTGCATAACATGTTGGCCGGTCAGGTGTATTTTGGATCCAATTTGTTGCAACATATTTCTAGTTAAAGGAGTAGCCCATTGCTTCTTGATAATTTCATTACACTGCTCATTACCATGCCAAATCTCCTCAAACTGAAACCTCCTGTGAGTTTTACGTAATAGTGTACGTTGAACCCTAACTTCAATGAGTAGAGGATTATGATCTGAATCAGATGGAGGCAAGGTGATTGTTCTGCTTGAAGGAAAAGTTTGCTGCCAAGATAGCGACTGGAAGCAGCGGTCCAACCGCTCCTTTGTGTATTTGTTGAACCAAGTAAAACGACCACCATAGAATCCCATGTCTCTTACACCTGCAGCGTCCATTGTAGACTTGAACAGTGCCATTGGCGCAAAAGCCCTAGGAGGTCCACCAGATTTGTCAGCCCTTGTCATTAACTCATTAAAGTCCCCTGCCATCAACCATGGAAGAGAACAAGCTTCTGCTGCCACGGATTCAATCAAAACCCAAGTCTTATGACGCTCTTCCCTTGTAGCAACCGCATAAATGTCGGTAAAGCGCCAAACTTCATTTGTGCCTACCTCCCGTACTTCAGCATCAATATGGTGTGAAGACCGAGTTTGAGGATCGACATAGAGTTCAGAACTCCAAATCAGAGCCAGGCCTTGAGATCCCAGTTCCTTTGGGAAGCAAATGTTGTCTGCAAATCCCTGACGGGATGTGAGAGAATTGATCAATTGTGGAGTGGCTAGGGTTTAAGCTAAGAAGATAAGCTAAGGCCTCTTAGCATGGACTAAATCCATCAACGCACATTGGCTTTCGAGGTTAACAATACCCCTGCAGTTCCATATAAAGATCTTTCCTTGCAGCATGGTGGCCAGACGAGGACTTGACAGCCTTAGAGGCGTCGCTACAGGGTGCGGCGCTTAGGGTTTTTTATTAATTTTTTCCCTAAAATAGAGAAAAATCAAAATATAGGGAAGCTGTTGGAGTTGTTCAAATCACTAAAATAAGGAGTGTGGATTTCACTCCCCCTATTAAATTTTTGAACAGAAATATAGAACCATCATTTCAGACAAAATATAAGAATTTCTCCCATAAAATGAAAATTACCAACTTAATATACAGAGTAAATTAAGTTTGGAAGGGACCATTATCACACTCTTTAAGCAATTAAGCCTAAACTCTATATTTCAAAAAAAAAAAAAACCTAGACTCTAATAAAAGTGGAAATGAAATTTCATTCCCGACTTAATTTCCACTCAATCAAATTAACAAGAGCCTAGAATCCAAATCAAATAATTTGATATCCAAAAAAAATAAATAAATAACAAAAGACCAAAGAAAAAAAAATAGAAACAGTACTTCCTTATCAATTAAGGATTTTTTCATCTTTCCTAATTGGGTTTGGATTTGAAGCCCAAAGCTTCCCCAACGGTCAGAAACTGCAACCCCTTGGAGAACAAGGAAACACAAAACGTCGCCGTGTATATATATATATATATATATATGATCCAATAGTAGGGGCATTTCTTCTCCACGTACCATTCCAAATCAGAAAGCCCCGGTTAACATTCAGAGATCGTTTCTTGATTTCCACTCATTCTCTCTCTCTCTCTCTCTCTCTCCAAAAAATATGGCCGGAATCAAAACAAGAAGCATTAATAAATCAATGTCTCCGCCGTCGTCTTTGGCTGTTCTTCTACTGTTGGCATTAATCATCATTCTGGGTATGATCTCGTCTTCATCAATGTCGCCCCAGTCGATGCCTCCGAGAGCAAGCCGGAAATGGAGATTATTGACGTGTGTGGGTTGGCCGCCGGTAGCCGTGATGGTTATTTTGGCCGCTCTCCATGGCCACAGATTGAAAAGCATTCTTGGGTCGTCGGAATATCTCAAGACTGCAGTGCGGCCATGGCTTTTGCTTGCTCTGTTCGTGGGATTATTTTGGACCCAGAATTATCAACGCGCAATTCGTAATACCTTTTGGTGGTGGCTTTAACCTCAATTTTTTTTTTTTGAGAATTCGATCGTTTTTGTGCAAATTTAGATTATTCTGGGTTAGGTTTCCTCAAATTCTAATTCTTCAACAATCACTGTTCTTCAATTGTTATTCCAAAAAAAAAAGGGACAGTTTTTCAGGCCACCGAACTCCGGCGGGGCCTCCGATCGACCGCTTTTAAAATATCTAAAAAAAAAAAAAAGGGACAGATCTTCAGGTCACCAAGCTCCTGCGGGGCCTCCGATCGTCCGATTTTAAAATATCCAAAAATTATATGTTATATATATATATAGACATTCTGAGCGCTGAACATAGTAAGCGCGTAGCCTAGTGGTAAGCGTGTTTTTCCTTGGTCCCGACGACCCAGGTTCGATTCACCTTGTCCCAATTTTTGTATTTTTAGGCCCTTTTTTGGTTTCTATTTGGTATTTTTGGCTCCTTTAATACATTATTATTCCTTTTTTTTTTTTTCTGAGACACATACTTTATTTAATCTATAAACACAACAAAAAATAAGAGAGCCAAATAATATTTTTATTTCATGTGTTTTTTTATTTTCTAATTATTATTTTCAATCTTACAATAAAATTTATATGTAGTTATTTGAAGATAAAAGTCATGTAAAAATTAGTTGCTAATGTCCTATGCCACTTTCCAATTGTTTCGCCTAGGCCTTCAAAATGTCAATTCCGGCCATACTAATCCCTTTAACATTAGTGCTTTAGTTTCTATAGTTATATGGCCTATACCTTCAATTATATTGTTGGCAACTCCACTAAGAAAACTAGAAAAGCCTTGGCCATTTCCTATGTCTAGTGACTCAATCATCATAGAGCTCGAGACCAATATTGTTTTTGTACCGGATTTAATCACTCAATTGGAACGATGCATCATTTTTATAGTGGTAAAATTATAGCTAGAGAACCCACCACTTTGTGGTCCATGGATTTTCTTAAGGTAATATTACGTTATGACATGAGACGGAAAAAGTGTTTCCAAAACCCTAGTCGTACTGGTACTCCTCCAACTCCAGTTGAGAATAAGGCAAGCCAACATTGGTCACAAAATCATATCTACAACAATGTCCAAACATTTTGTTGTACTTGAATTTAGCAAGGAACTGAACATCATCTTTCACCTAGAAACGCCTCTTGAACAGCAGAGGCTTGGCATAGTCGATCTCAATTCTAATACGCAAAATCCTAGATTGAAAAGCTGGCTTGTCACACTCCTTATACTCTCCCTAAGTGCGACGAATAAGTCTCATATAAGGAAGAGTGTTGGAACATGTATAAAGTGGAACATGATAACCAACTGTTAAAATTAAAATATGAAAAATATTTAATTCTTTGTGTTGATCATTAAAAAAATGACTAGGGGACAATATTATTTCAACATTTAGGTCAATAAATTAAATGTAATTTAATTTAGTGATAAGACATTTCTCTTCACTAGAGTGATAGTAGAGAACACTAGTTCAACTTCTCCCCATTGATGAGAAAACTTCATAACCATGTCATGAAAAAAAAATTAGAAAAGCTTACAAAAAACAAAAAGTTTTTTAATTTTTTTTAATTTTTTGTAGATAATAATCTTTTTCCCTTATCCCATAGGATATATCAGTGAGATTTGAACATATAATTTTCACGATGTTAATTAAGTTAGCTAGCCAACAGTTCACGACTTACTGATACTGAAAACAAAAAGTATACTTTGTCCTTCACAAAAAGAAATTCTTAACCGATCTTGATCGTTTTGTCGTGATAATACTCTTCCAAAATTTTAAAACAGTTCTTCTCATGATCATCCGATATGGACACAAACCAATAAACCTTCATGCGAGCGTGAACTCTAAACTGCGATAAAATACTTTTTACCACACAACTTCATGCAAGGTAGGGCTGCCTGTACTTGTAGGAGTGTCAGTAATTGTGGAATCTTCTATTTCTTGGCGGAGAGTCCCAACACACTCGGTACACTCGTACTCTCACTGTCGGTGGCTAACTGAAAAATGAAACTCAACAAAGATTCGTTCTTTGGTAGCGTAAGAGTGTTAAGAGTGAAGAGTGAAGAGTGAAGAGTGACAAGAGTCCCAGGTAGGTTAGAGCTTTACACACACATATTGAGAGCAGTTTTGGATCCAAATCAAATGTTGGTCCAAGACCGATCAATCTCAAAACCCACCTCCAAACCCCACCAACTCTTTCTCAACAATCACTTCCTTCAACCCAAAACCTTTGTCTTCCCCAAATGGCTCTCCTTCAACCTCTTCAAGATCGCCACCATTTCAGTCCTGGCCTTCACCATTGCCGCCCTCTTCTTCCTCTACACCAACAATGACTCCCCCACCACCTTCCTCTGTTTCAACTCCAAATCCCACCCCAAGATCCCCACACCCATTGAACTCCCCAGAATCAACTTCAACTCCATCCCACCCATTTCAGATAAGTCCTCCAACTTCGCTTCTTTCACCTCAGACAGATGGATTGTGGTCTCAGTTTCGGATCCTCCATCGGACTCGCTCGGGAAACTGGTCAGGATCAAGGGCTGGCAAGTCCTTGCCATAGGGAATTCCAAGACCCCATTGGATTGGAGCCTCAAGGGAGCTATATACTTGTCAATGGAGGACCAAGCTAAGCTGGAGTTTCGTGTTTTGGAGTATCTTCCTTATGAGTCTCATCTGAGGAAGAGTGTTGGCTACCTTTTCGCCATTCAACACGGGGCGAAGATGATATTCGATGCTGATGATCGTGGTGAAGTGGTTGATGGTGACCTTGGGAAGCACTTTGATTTGAAACTGTCAAAGGTAAGTGTAATGCAGGAGAGGATTTTGCAGTACAGTGATCAAAACCCCAATAGAACAGTTGTGAATCCATACATTCATTTCGGGCAGCGGTCAGTTTGGCCTAGAGGATTGCCTTTGGAGAATGTAGGTGAAATTGGGCATGAAGAGTTCTATGGGGAAGTGTTTGGAGGAATGCAGTACATTCAGCAGGGGATATCCAATGGCTTACCGGATGTGGATTCGGTTTTTTACCTCACTAGGAGGTCAGGGTCGGAAGCATTGGATATAAAGTTTGATGAGCATGCTCCAAAAGTTGCCTTACCACAAGGTATGATGGTGCCATTGAATTCTTTTAATACATTGTTTCATTCGAATGCATTTTGGGCTTTGATGCTTCCTGTTTCGGTTAGTACAATGGCTTCTGATGTATTGAGGGGTTATTGGGCACAAAGACTGTTGTGGGAAATTGGTGGTCATGTTGTTGTTTATCCCCCTACTGTACATAGATATGATAATGTTGAAGTATATCCATTCACAGAAGAGAAGGATTTTCATGTAAATGTGGGTCGATTAATCAAGTTTTTAGTTAGTTGGAGATCTGGTAAGGTCAAGTTGTTTGACAGAATCTTGGAATTGAGTTTTTTGATGGCGAAAGAAGGGTTTTGGACTGAGAAGGATGTGAAGTTCACTGCAGCTTGGCTTGAAGATCTGCTTGCTGTTGGGTATGTTCAGCCAAGGCTGAAGGCCATAAAACTGGATCAGCTGAGACCAACCACCATTGGTCATGCAGATAGGAAGGAATTTGTTCCTCAAAAACTACCTTCTGTGCATCTTGCAGTTGAGGAATCAGAAACAGTGAATTATGAGATTGGGAATCTAATTCGCTGGAGAAAGTTTTTTGGCAATGTTGTTGTGATCATGTTTGTCAGCGGGCCTGTGGAGCGAACTGCATTAGAGTGGAAATTACTTTATGGTAGGGTGTTCAAAACTGTGGTGATATTGTCCGACACTACTAAAGCAGATTTAGCTGTGGAGCAAGCCGCACTGGACCAAGTATATAAGTAAGTTATTAGTGTTATGTCATGGTTCTTAGTTGTCTCCCACTAACTTCCACACATATTTAAGGTTAGAATAGTTTGTCTTGTTTTTGTTTCTTGGTCTGTGCAATTGTGTGTTTATCTTGATCTGAGGATGAAGGCTGCATTTTGGGTCATCTTCTGCTGTCATTTGGTTATTTGGCTGTTTTTCTATCTTGTTTCTTTTGTTCATCAATTTAATATGCATTTAAATATGAAATTGAGATAAAATCAGAGTATAAATTTAAACAAATCTGCTTTTGCGGTGAACTAGTTCAGGTTGTTCTTCAGGAAGTGCTGCCAGGTTAATTGGTAAGAAGTGCTTGGATTCTGAAGGAAATTTTGTATGATACTGAAGAGAGCTATATATAAATGCTTTTTGATATTGAATTCACTAACAGCTCCTTTGCCATAACATGCCGATACAATTTACAATGAGCAAGATTTTTGAGAAAAATATAAGTTGTTGGAGAGGTGTGAGCACCAAGTTAGATTTATTTCCATATTATTTTCAGTGTTTCTTATCAGTTGTTTTTTTTTTAATAATTTTTTTTATCAACTGGTGTCAAATAATGTTTCTTTTGAAATTTGTTGTAATCGGATGAACTACCAATTCAGGTTGTAAATATATGTGCTCTTCTTATATGGTAAATTGTTGGGAAAATTTGAATCACTCGCTCTGCTTTGCTTCTCAGGGTTCTCTTAATGTATTTTCTGCTGTCCTTCCTTTAATAGTCCCAAATGGCTTGCAGGTACCTCCCCAAAATATTTGATAGGTTTGCCGGTGCAGAAGGATTCTTATTCCTCCGGGACAATACCATTCTCAACTACTGGAACTTACTACAAGCAGATAAAACTAAGCTGTGGATCACTGACAAGGTAATGCAACCCCCAAGTACAACACCTGGGCTTTTAAACAAGCAATAACTCTTACTCTCTCTTCTCTATCTCATTCTCACTCATAGGTGCCTCAGTCTTGGACTACATTCTCAATTGAAGGAGAAGGCTCAGAATGGTTTTCTAAACAAGCAGACATGGTAAAGAAAGTCGTCAGCACCATGCCAGTTCATTTACAGGTAAACTACAAGGAGAGTAGCACAAGTAAGCAGAGTCTCATGATCTGCAACTCTGAGGTGTTCTATATCCCACGACAATTTGTCGGGGACTTTGTGGATCTTGTAGGTCTCGTTGGCAAGTTTGGCATCCATAATAAGGTAGCAATGCCCATGTTTTTCATGGCAATGGATTTGCCTTATAACTATGACTCTGTGCTCAATACAATGATTCATAAGCCAGAGGCATCACTGAGCAACTCTTCAAACATTTATTCTGCTCAAGTCCCAGCCGTCTACCCATGGACTGTTTCCAGTGAGTCAGATTTCGTCGAACTCATAAGATCCATGGCAATCGGTGATCCACTTCTTATGGAGCTATTTTAAGGTACGTCGCAGTAGTAGAGATTGATGCTGGCAGTGTAGGAAGATAGCAATACTGATTAGTCAACTTTGATGTTTACTTTTTGCTTTTCTTTTCTTCTTTCTTTTGGAATTGTAAATCTTTAATCTGGTCGCTTTGTAGCCTATTCAACTGTATGATTCATTCTTGATGTAAACTCATCCATGTATTTGATTTATGGATTTAACAAAGAATAAAATAACAAATGGGTAGCATTTTTAAAATGCCTCATAGCTCATTACTGGTGTTAACTTCGGGTTACCTCTGTCTTTCCCCATAGATTAGTTTGGGCTGTTCAAGCCTTTTTATTCATTATTTGGAGGTTCGTTTCTAACTTCTCATTACCGTAAACACACTTATTTGCTGATATCAATGTGATTACAGATTCTTCTAAAACTGATCGGCTCCAACGCTGATTGTTGTACTGACATTCCATACAAATATCTGCAAGCAGTTGAATAACTTGACTAAATCCATGTTCAAGATAATACAATAACCAAAGTTTCTTAGTGATGCAACATGCAAAGGGCTCCTTTTGGTGAGGGGAAAATTTTACAACACAACACATTTCTTCTTCTCTTAAATCTGGTGGTTTTTTGGTTGATTTTGAAAAGTTGGGAAAGAATTGAAGGAGATTTTAAGCGCAAAACAAAAGGGTGACTTTGGACTTGATGTTGGTGAGCTTATCATTTGCTGTTTATGCGTATATCTCCCAAAATTGTCTGTGCTACTTGGTAAAAGCTACAAACGTCTGGTTTCTTTAGGAATGTTGTATATTTGAACCTTGATCGAGTATGTCTTTGTAATGGATAATAGAATGTTGTACATCCAAACCTTGAATAACAGCAGTGTGTTTGCTATTTATGATTAGCCTGAGGGCATTTTCTGTTAAGGATGGCTCATTTCACGATTTCGTCCTCTTCCCAGAGGCATAGAGTATTTGTAGTTACTAGTGGTGAAAATTCTGATGACTGATGAAAGACAAGGAAGCCTTCTAGTTCATTATTTGGAGGTTCGTTTAACTTTGCCATCAGTAGTGATCAACTCAAATAGAAAGTTTCCACAGAAAAAAGAAAAAGAATACAAATTAAAAGCACTCTTAAAGACACACTTGGCTGCTAATATCATGTTACTTCAGAATTGAAAATGAATGATTGCAGTACTGACTATTCCATAAATCAATTTTAATGAATCAATGACTTGAAGTATTTTATTATTGATGCACCAGGTCTCTTTATGGTAAAGGAGCAAAACTGGGGCATATGTTACAACTTACAACATAATAGATGATACATTTTTTCTCTCATCCTATCAAACCAATTTTTCTCACACGAAATATTTTTCATACAATGCTTTAGAAATAGCAAGTGCATCTCCTTTTGCCTTCACTGGGTAAAGCTCTGTACCTGCTTGCCAATTGTTTGAAAAGGATATCCATTCTATTCTCCATTTTTCCACTTCAAAGTCTTTATTTTCTCTTAAGCTTTTTGACAAATAATGAAAGTAGGTTGAAGCTCGTGGTAGATAGTAACTTTCCAATAGGCCACTCCAGAACTTATTTGCTGATGATAATGATCGCTAAGTTAAGGGGGGAAAATGACAAAGCTTGAAACTATATTATATGATCAAGAAATTAAGATTACCATAATCATGAAGCTGGCTCTGGTTGGTTTTTGTGGTATCATACCACATTGTCACCTGCGTTCTTGCATTCCACTCATACTGAAAAAGACAATAAGAACTTTTAATCAACCATTTCAAAATTACTTTATCTGCCACATATATGATTGGGGAACTTGCTCTAGGTATCCTGGAGAGAGATTCAATTTGTAAGTATTGTATGCGTTACAAATTCAATGGGTAGCTATCGCCAAATTCATGATGTTGAGCAGAGTAACAATGTGGACAAAAATCAGGAATGACGACAAGATGACCGTGCCCCTTGTTTAAGCAGAAGATACAAGCCCAAACTGAATACATTCAAAGTGGAAAAAGGAAATGTGTGGTTTACCTGACTTCAATATGCGGAGTAAGGGTTTGTTGCATCACGATAATATGTGTCTAAATTAATTGCAAAAATAGCTATATTGCCCCCAATAAAATTCATGAGCTAAAACAATAGGCAAAGAGGGAAATTGTTCTCACCTGCCTCATTTCCGTAGGACTGGTTGCCAGCTTTTTTGCGCTTTCAAGCCAAGTTCCAAGTAAAAAATTATCATCAGAAGCAAGAAGTGCATCAATATCCCTTATGAGTTGAACAAACTTTTTACTATTGAGATCAAAAGCTTTTACATCTTCCTCTGAAAAGCAGTCACTGCGTCCACATATACTTGGTTTGCTAGCTTTGATAGCACTTGGCGTGTTAAATCAACCAAATCATATCTGTCACAATGCTAACGACAATTAATGATCCAATGCTTTAATTCCTTTGAGTGCCTTAGTGAAGATAATTAGATAAATGGAGGCAACTGGAAAAATCCTATTGTATCCAAGAAAATCTGGAAGAAAATTGAACTTAACAATTGGTGATCATGCATTCATGCTTTCTATGAAGTTAAGGAAATTACAAAAGTGAACAAATATTTCAACCAAACAAGGGATTAATTCAGCAACAATAGAGATAGCATGTGCTTCAAAAAGGAATATAAGAGAGGTAGAAGCAGAGAATTAGGTTTGTGCTCTAGTCCTTTACCTGTATGTAAGGCTTCCGGAAAGATCATTTCCAGCATCAAGAAATAACCGTAAAGCATTAATCACATCCTGAGTTGAATACCACAAATGTGCCTTGGGAAATTGAGAGCTGTTTTTTTGGAGTAAAAATCTCCTCTTTATATCTAGTGTGAAAAGCATTTGCGTCTTCTTAGGTTCTGTTGTGTTCGATACACTCTCTAGTGATGGATCCCAGTCAGGTAATTTGACTATGAAATCTGTGTTATGGTCCTGCAGCAAGTTATATCCTCATCTCATTAGTATGGCAAATCATAGGTTAATTGACCACAGGGTCCAGTGTCCAGAGTATAAAACTACCCATCATGCCTAAAAAAAGTAATTAATTCCAGTCAAATATTTCTCATTTAAAAGTTAAGTTTCAACTCATCAAAAGTACTTCTTGTGAAACACATCAAGGGATGGCCAAGGCCTTGAAGTCTGAATTAACACAAAATCAGTGAAAGTTTCGCCAAGTAAATTTTCCTGTTTGAGTTCTTCAGAAATGAACATCACAAGAATGCTTAACTGCACGTGAAAGACTCCTAGAGAAAATTCAGCTTCAGTGACCTTTTGGTCTAGGAGAAAAGATCTAGACTGAGCCAAAGGTGTCAACCTTATATTGGTTAACTGACAAAGGTATGTATGAATCATGTCATAAAGAGACGGAAACAAGTGTTTGCTTAGATATAACAGGAAAACTCTTCATTTCTTTTCCAGCAGTAGGGTGTATTTGTTATCTTAAATTTTCCTACTACAATCTATGAAGAAAATCGAAGTGAACAAAGGAATATTCTAAAAAGGAATGACTCCTTTAAGAACAGGGAATGAAGGATTTTCATTTGCTAAAGAAGACTGTAACAGTGTTTATCCAATAACAATAACGGACTCGATAATCTATCCATGGTTCCCTTTCAGTGCGTATAATACCATAGAACCATTAAAAGACTGCAGATTCTAATTCCACACACAGCACGATCATCTCATTCATACTTTGAATTTTGTTCAAGATTATGTTTTGATGGAAATAAAAAGTCACTAGCCAATGCATCAATTGGGTTTACTGAAAAACGTACAGCAATTCCATCTGTGCAGTTATAAATTGTGCGATGAAGAATTTCCCAAGCCTCCTCAACTTGATGAACTGCATTACCGTAACGTCTACGGGAGTAGGTCCTCAGCCAATCCTGCATGGCAATAAGGATTGCAGGCATACAGAAAATAATGTCATAAATAATGACCAACATAAAGCTATTTCTGTACTAGTTTTAATAAAACCATGCACTTCATGTGTGTGCAGGTGAAAGCTTTTGACAGGTGGACTCATCCTATTTTGTCCATCTTTTGTGTTTCCACTTCATGTTCATGTGTGCACCTTAATCACATCATGTGCTTCGTTTTTTTTCCACATCATAGTTGCATATAATAGGTGCAATCCTACCTTATTCTAAATAGAATAGCAGAGTATATTTTACAAAAATTACAATAGAACTAAATGCATCCAAAACTACAATATTTATCGAACGACAGTCATAAATCATAATTACCTGAACTGGAACCCTTTCACTGCGAAATGCCATTTCAGACGTCAATTCATAGATAACTGGATTGTGCTCGATTCCTTCCATGCACATGCCAACCCCAACCTATTATAATGACAAATTACGAGTGCCAACAATTAATTTCTACAACGTAAACAACTAATGATTTTCATGCACAGTTATTCATGAAGTGTATGTGGGCAAGAACAGAAAGATGCTAGAACTTTTAAACTATATTAGTATTAGAAAGTATAGAGTAACATGAAAAGAGAAGTCCTTCCGTGGTTTATAGGCTAAAATACATGGAATTCAGGGTAATAGGACATACCATAGTAGAATTTTCACTAGTTCGGGCGTCAACTGGACCTGAAGAAATTGCATCCAATATCCCATACATTTCAAGGTTCCCACCAAAATTGTGCAGGAGACACCTGAAATACATTAATTGTAACCAAGCACAATACATTGCAACTACAGGAACTTAAAATGAAAACTGAAATAAACAAATGAGTACAGAGAGAGGCCTTGCAGATTAGATGTTAAAAGCAGTTGACAACTGAAGACCCAAATACCAGATATAGGGAGTGTCGTAAAATTGAGATGACGTGTTCCATATTGGTTTCACATCAGCAAATAGATCAAGTACAATCATTTTCCCGAATGGAACAGAATGTAGAAGGGCCTGCATATATTGATAATTTGTTAAAGTTATTCAAATAACCAAAATAACTTAAGCGTGTCTTGCAATAGGATTTGTAAATCGACTCGTTCAAACAGAAATCTAGAAAAGATTGTTGACTCCAAAATTCTGCAAGACAAGATGTGAAATTTAAAATCACTTTGAATATTGCATAGAGAAACTGTCATGGATCTTACAGCCATTTCCACTTAACAGTACTTGATGTTAAAGGAGGGAGCTTGTTCTTCTATGATCTCCCACCAACACCAAAACCCCTACCTACTCTAGCACTGCCATATGATTTCTATGCACATGGCTGGATGGCACAGATCATCTTAGCTGATGATTCCTTATAGTGGACATCCCCCAGGTTTTCTGGATTCAATTATATTCCATTACAGAATTTCCAAAATTATAGTGTGTTTCATTCCATGGTTAATCATGAAGAAATTATATCTACAACAGACATTAAGTTTTTGTTTTAACCTTGCATGATTTAGATAAGCACGATTATCTTTTGCTGGCAATGAAAAACAGTTCTACTCATGCGAAGATACGTATTAAGGTTTACAATCTACATGCATATACCTTCATTTGAGGTGGTTTCCAAAAAGCAGAGTCTGAGTAGAAGAGCCAACCCTGCAAAATAAAATAGCTGTCAACTTGGAATATTTCGTGCATAACCGAGTAAAATTGAGTAAAATTGCCCATACGGAAACAACTCAATACCCACAGTTAGCGAAAATTCCTACATCATTAAAATCACTGAGGTCCTTCCATAAAGATTGGTTAATTAAATAAAAAAGGTAGAGAGGCAGAACAGAATATTATATACTAGAATTACATCATAGACTCAGAGGGGAAGGGAGGTTTGAAGAAGTTAGGAGCGTACTTGCATCAACCACACTGCATCCGTATCACCTTTGGACATTGCTTTGTAGACAGCAGCTCCAAGTGAAGAAATATAAGCCGGATCATTTGTAGGTGGAGAATTTTCATTGAATGTATCACTGCATTGGATATAGTATTTTGTACTTATATAACCTTGGCATGCAAGATTCAAACAATCTCGTAATATGCAAGGAAGACATTTTACCACCAAACTGTGCCAAAAGGGGCAATACTAATACCTATATATTTAATTTGCTAAGAAACTACCAACATCACTAGTTTTTTACAATAATAGTTACTTGTGCAAAAAGGTAAAGTAGGTTGAATTGAATATCACATAAAATATTATACTAAAAGATGTCACCATTTATATATTAGGAATAAGTGAAAGCGATCCAAAAAGAAAAACAGAGAATAAATGAGATAAATTACCAGTTATAGATGTCCGTCACATCCCCGTATTCTGAATGAGGAAAAACCACTCAAATTAGTCAAACATAAAACAAGAAAACTGGAGAAACATAAGCCACATCAAAATCCTCAATTGGCAGTCATATATCTACAGAAGAAGCCTAACGTTATAGTTGGAGTGACAGTAAATGGTAAATCAATACATGAAACATGAAACTGAAAAAAATCACGCATAAGCTCTGACAGTCAAATCCTCCGAGGCAATATTGTGTGCGTACAAATAAACATGACACTAGAGGCAAGCGTAAATTGACATGTTCAGAAAAAAGTACTTTACTTCAGACCTTCAGTACTGGGATAACTTAGGCAAGTCTGAAACAGTAGTATGTGTCTTACTCAGAAAGTTAATATGAATTGTACGTATTTAAAACTCTAAAATTCTAAGAGGAGGATGTCAATAGGGTGCTAAAGTTAAAAATGGCAAGAGGAAGTGAAATTCATTGCCTTTCATGGGTGATATACCAAGTTACCAAACAGTACATGTGGCAATAGTAGATTGTACAGTCCGACAGCTGCCTACAATTTTAGAGTAGAATGATAAGATATGAGTATGCAGACAGTGTCAGTGCACAAGGATCTTTCCATATATCCATCAGCAAAATCCTTGCACTGCTGAATTTCAACATTTCTTGGTCAAAAGTGTTATATTCCAGATGATTTAAATTGGAAACTGAAAATGCATGCACAAGGTTTTGCCAGGTTCACACACACAGTGTATAGTTGCCAATTTTAGTAAACTTGTTTCTTTAGTGGTCCTGCATAAGAAGATAAATTATAAAAGAATGAAAAAGAAATGACGCAATTGTTGGTCCTTAATCTAGCAGGAAAGATGTGAACAGTTTTAAGCAATATGAATCACACACCTTCAACTTGTCGCCTAATAAAAGCAGTCCCAATTTCAACAAATAAAGGATCAGAAGGATCAAGAAGGTAAGTACAGCACCAGCGGCGATCACCATTGACAGTGTTCCTAATTATAAAAGCAAAAAAAAAAAAAGTAAAATCTCGGCAAAGACATATATAGCAGATCTTTTTCCAACATATAGTACATGATACAGGGGAACTTCTCTAGCTTCATAAATGGAGGTCAAGATGGGGGAGGCAATTGAAATGTGGATCAAAATATTATTTGTTCCACATGTCAGGTGTACAAGTAATCCATAAACATTGACATACCATTTGGGTCACATTACACTAATATGCGACTTGATAATACCACTAAAAAAAAAACAAGAAGAACAAGAAAAAGAATGATGTATACCAGTCTCCAAGCCTGGTTATATTAGCTGAAGGATAAAATTTCTTCAGTGTCGCTGGGACATTTCCAGAGAATGATGGCAGCACTGGAGCACAAAAGAGGTTACACATAAGCAGCCATATTATCACAATGACATTATATTCTGTCAATATATACAACTCTTTACACATTAGACTTGTTTGAAAGATTCTTGTAATTTACTATTGTCTCTGTTGTTATTGGAGCATCAAACAGCACCAAAATGATAAAAGGTAGTTTCCAGGACAGGACATAATATCACCTGGAGTCATGCCTAGCTCTAACATCCGGGATAATATCTGTTTCTGCAAAACCAATTGTTGATCCAACCAATTCTGTGATAATGGTCCACCCCACCTGCAATAAGATTAATGCAGACTCTTTCAACCAAAACCACAGAATCAACGATCTAGTTTACTAGCAACATCAAGTAGAGCGTTTTCAATTTAAAAATTGTTTTTCAGAAAGACTATCCTCAGAATAATAGAAATCTTGTACTTGAGAGATTCTAAGATCACCTCCACTTACGCATGTAAATTCCCCATGCGAGCCCATGCAAGGAAGGCAGGTCCACCAAAGAAATCATTCAAGTCTCCCTTACTAATATTGAAATCCTATAATACAAAGCTTTTAGTCACAGGATAAATGCCGACAACAATACTGTGTTGATTTACTTAGAGTGCATACATGCATTATTCAGACAAGGTTTAGAAAGATAATAATAATCTAATTCTGGGAAATCGGTAGTCTTCATCTGCCAGTACTTAATGTTGAGAGTAACATCACATATTAGAAATGTAGGGCCCTACAAAAAACCTTACAAGGCATCAGGCCTTTCAACCAACATTGATTGGCAATGGGCTCCATGCCTCACAATACACTATGCAGGATCTTACACAAATTATTCCCAACACTTGGTAGATCAGTCATTTTTAGAATAAAACAAGGATGAACCATGTAGCTGTTCGTAAAAAATTAAAAAAGGTTCACGACAGTCCTGTTCGTTGGAAATTTCACTGAAGCATTGAAACATATGATGCATACCACAATTTTCTTAGTAGTGTCATTTTTCACTTCATCAATTTTCTCAGTAGTGTGATTTTGTACGTAATCAGAAGTGAGCTGACAAACTTTTCTTCTAAAATTATCCTAACTGTAAGCCCTAAAAACAAATTATATATCATCTGCCATGCCATTACAAAGAAGAAAGCTTGGTTTCAGTTACAGAAGCGTCAGATATGATATTAAATTAGAACATACCAGGCTTGCCTAACAAGTTCTGATTCTTAGAATGATATTGACAATCCCAATCATTTAATAAAACGCTATGTCCAGAAACATAGAAACAGTAATGTTGACTAGTATTTGGGAATCTTATGTTTTAAATTGCATTCTAGCTCTGACATGTAAACAGTATGAACACAGAATCATACAAGCATATATTAGCTCGATTGTTGTTTAACACACAAAATTTAAGCTCTGCATGTCTCTTGTGGTTGACACTTGAGGTCTCCTGTGCCCTTTGTTTATACATGATTAGACATGTGCAAATGAAGAAATTATGTTCCTATAAGCAACATATAGTAGAGAGCTTGATGGAATACATATACTAGAAGCCTACAATTGGATAACCACCTACATGCAAGATCAGTTATTATTTACCATGAAAACTTTCTGCCAAATTGATTCTTGCCCTGTGAATGCTAAAGGCAGGTTGATCCCCTGAAGAGCCATCCAGTCTATTTCTTTCTGCCATCTTTCCCAATCCCACCAAACAAATGAATCTGCAAAGATGTATTATATCCTTAAGTTTATTGATTTGCGAATGTCTAGATACATATACAACTAATATTGACAGTAGTGTCATGTCATTGTTTTGAAATGCAAACTAAGTAGGCTTTATTTCATAATTAGCTTTTCATCTGTTTCATGTGTTTATTACTCACTGAGAGTCCTGAAAAGAAACTATCTGGAAACAAGGGTATGGGCATGTGGCTGCATACGTCTTGCCCTCCTATACCTCATAAAGGAGGAAGTCTCATGCATTCTGCCTCCCCTTTTGACTCTCAATGACACATGACCACATTACAACAATATATAGTCAATTTGATTGATATGAAAGAGGATACGAAGAATAACTACTCACAACTGGATGTAACGACATTTTGGTAATAGTTCCATGGGACCGGCCGTTGAATTTTCAACCCCTTGTCTTTTACACGAGGTAGTGATCCTGGATTGGGGATGGAAGCTAATTGCACGCCACCAGTCTTGTCCCAAGAAACATGAGCACCACACCAATACTTCAAATACCAATGGAGGCCAGAAGCAATTTCAACTGCTGTGGTACCTTTAATCCTGCAGAGAATCGCATTATATTCATAAAACTTATAATTGCAGTTGGTCATACTTTCTTTTCTCTTTTTTTTCTTTTTTGTTACTCTCTCACTCTCTTTTCTACTATCAGGTACAGAGGAAAGTTCCTGAGAAAAATATGAGGAAATTTTTAAACCCTAAACCTGTTTATTCCATAGAAAGAAAGAAGGATATTAGTCACCTATACTGTGCATAGCCTCTCACTAAGTTTTTTGATTACCAGGAACCTTTTAATATCAAACAAGGACAGGAATTAACTACCCAACAATCTTTCTTTAGCAGTTCTATGATGTTGAAAATGTCAACACAGATGCATGGAGAAACAAGGGAAAATAGAATAGAGTTGGAAATGCTCCTTCTAAGGTTGAGGGGAAACCAATTCAGGACAATATAGGGGAGCCACTTGAAGTGTTTCATATCCAAAAGCAATGAAACAATCAGTTAAAAAGTGCAATAGTTGAAGAAGAGCCAAAGGATAAAGACAGACCGATAATGAAATGGCACAATTGCAATCAAGTAGATATGTGATGATTAAGACCATTAAGAGGTAACGTGCCTTTTATTCTAAAGGCCAATACAGATAATACAGCCAGCCACATTGAGTTATGAGTGAAGCTTCACTGAGCTTTAAGCTTCTCTTCACATTAGCATATCATCCTATACTTAATACACCCACATTGTCAATGGGCACTATTCTTGATGAATTTCTAATCTGACATGCGACCTAAAATACATAAGATCCAATCATATGTCAAGGGGTACTGAATCAATAATGTACAAGTGCACACTAACGTTGATACTCAAAAATTGCGATGAACTCAAGAAATGAATGAAAAGAGCAAGAAATTAAAATTTTCAACTTCGAAAGTTTTGTTGGTTATAAGTCTTACAAGAAACTGAAGGCTATATAAGCTGAAACTGCACAACATTACAGGACATCTAGATTATCCGGAACTTTTCTAAAGACGTAAACTGACACATTAGGCTAATGGCCTATAATGGAGAATTGGAACAAATACAGACGAGATGCATGCAGGTAATGTGTCCGAAAAGTTTGTTTTCAAATTGGAAAACAAGAAAAGTAACTATATTTGACAAGATCACAAGTTAACATACTGTATCTCGGGGCCATTTCGACTTGACAGGTTATGATTGTTTATCACAAAGCAACTATGTCCACCACAAACATCCTGATATTCGAATTTGAAACAGTCAGCATACTCATTAACAATCAAATAACACAAAATTCAGTAATATTATTTCAAGCATAAACATAGTACATGGATTATAGAACCTTGCATTGAATGTAAAGCTGGTGAAAACATAGAATTTTACAGTAGTCAGTTGAAAATGGCACTAATTAAAGTCAAACCCAGAATTCGTTGTGACACAGAATCGATGGGTACCTTGTCAACAATCTTGAAGTCGAAACTGTCGACATGGGTAGGAAGCAATCGTTTGAGAACAGCTTTAGCTGCAGCTTCTTGAACTGAAGCAGAGGAGCGTTTGGAGTCCAGACGACGCAGCAAAGCCTCGACTGGTTGTTGTGATTCTGATGATAAAGCTATTGGTACAAAGACAAGAATCAGAAACATCAACTGGGCTATGGAATTCGACATGGTTATCGAGTCAGTTGACTGTGTCAGTGATCAACTGCTCAAGTTTGAAGAAGGATTGTGGTCATTGTTTGTTTGCTGGCTTTTTGGTGCCACATGGATAAAAGTATTTTCTTTTGGGTGTGCCGTTGTTTACAATGAGTAGGCAAATTATTGTGCTTGGATTTTGGATTTTATTTGTGGATGACCATTGTTAGGACTTGGACCAACGCAACCTCATCAACTAGTCAATGCGAATTGGTTGAAATTTAGGGGGGTGTATTCAATCCAGATTCTAAATGATTCTGATTGATTTTTTATAATCCGTGGATTTTCGTGGATTCTACAGAATCCGCGGATTGTTTTAATTCCACACAGATTTAAACAGATTTTAATGTATTGTATTAGCAAGATTTGTTTAGATTTGTTTGGATTTCATAAGTGCATGGATTTTCCTTATAACATTAATTGAATAAAGAACATACAAACATAATACAATAATTATTATGACTTGAAAAAAAAAAGTTCTATAAAAATTATGAAAAATGTAAAGACAACCAAAGGAATACATTAGGAAAAATGCAAAGGCAATTAAAAATGTACATTAGAAAGCTGCATACTCATCCATTCCAACCTCATTATCATCATAACCTTCTTGTTCCCCGTCATCCATATGTTCCTCATTATTCTCATTCTCATTGTCTTGAGTATCATTATTATTCTCTTGACTTTCATTATCATCATTTCGCGGTCTATCTTCCCACATAGCTTCAGCAATAGTAAGCCTCCAAACATTAGCCTCCGCTCTTTGTCGTTGTTGACTTTGAGAAAGTAGTTCAAGATTCTCATCTTCCATATCTAGATAGGATGAAGATGATGAATCATTTTCTGGTTCAACAGGAAATTCATCCTCACGACATTCTTTGCGAAGAAAGTTGTGTAGTCCAGCACAAGCTAACACCAATTCTGCTTGTGTTTGATATGGAAATGGAGGTGCGGTTTTGAAAATTGTGAACCGTGATTTAAAGATACCAAATATCCTCTCAATCACATTCCTCAATGACGCATGGCGAAGATTGAACAACTCCCTTGCATTTCGAGGATGGCGACCTTGACCACCAAAATCTTTGAGATGATATCGAACACCTCGTAACGGAGCTAAGAATTGGCGTCGATTAGCAAATCCACAATCCACTAGAAAAAATTTGCCTAACAAGATAAAATATTTTAATTAGCATGTCATACAATAAAATAAGTACTCAAGCTCACCAAACCAACAAACTAATAAAAGAGAAATTACTAAATCCTAGTAAACATGATTTTTTATGAAAAAAATAAAAATAATTAATTACCTTGAGGAACTTCAAGTCCATTTCTCCTTAATAAGGCATCATTTAACAATTTTGAATCATGTGCCGAACCTTCCCACCCACTTAGCACATATATGAATTGTAAATCAAAGTCACAAGCTGCCAAAACATTTTGAGACTGAATTCCATGACGATTACGATAGCTGCTTACTTCGCGACCTTTTACCATCGCTGGAATATGGGTGCCATCAATTGCACCAATACAATCCTAGAAAAAAAAAAATTAATAACAAGAAGCTAGCAAAAATTTTATAGGAAATACAATTAAAAAAATTTAAGCAAACGAACTATATTTAAGCATACTTTAAAATAACGTTGAGGGAAAAAAATATACCTTAAAGTAGGGGTAAAACCTTGTGCTTTCCCTTATTTTAGAGGGCACTGCAGATCCAGGTTTGATCATCATACGTGGTGCTATAGTGTTCAAGGCCTTCAAAGTTTTGTTGAAGTTTTGACTAGTGGCAAAATACGAACGACCAAACCTTTCCCGAACATTACCATATCGATCATTGTGGCCTACAATGATTAAGAACATTGCTAGCATTTCTTCAACACATATATACCTTGTATCTTCCAAAGGTGTACTTTCTCTAATAATCGTACACAACTTTAGAAACACATTTGGATACATTCTGTGCAACTGTCGAAAACTTTGTGGGTCTTCTTTCAACAAACCATGTATGTAATGATATCCTTTCTTAGTAATAGGTCGTCGTTTGAGAGGACGATGAATACGTTGATGCATCATACTCATAGTCTCTCTTAACACAATGATTATTGCCTGAAATGCCATCAATAAATACTTGATTGTTTCGTAAAATTCCTCTTCAATTTCGTCTTCATCTATTTCTTCTCCCCCTATCTCTTCCCCATCTATTTCCTCCCCTTCCATTTTTCTACAAGGACACAATTTGCTGCAATATTTAAAACAAGTGTATCACTATATGTAATGATAATAGACAGACATTATATCAGAAAAATAATCACAAACAAAAGTAAACTCAAAACATCTCAAATAAACCAACATCTTAAGTCAATAAAGCGACATTCATCACATAAAAAAAATTACGAAACTTGATAAGGTAGAAATAGAATAATACTACAAAAGTCACAATAATAACAAAATAACCAAAGTCATCCGATAATAGTTAAAGCAAAATATTCAAAAGAACTTAAAAGACCAAATGTATTCTAATTCATAATAACATCATATAAGACATCATAACATAGCAAGTCACAATTTATAGTCCTCCCAACTTGTGGAATATCCAATTTGATCGCTGTTGAGGAGACATATTCAAGAATCCATCTTTTTTTGTTTTGGTATCAAGCAGCTCAAGAGCCTTGAAACCGGTAGCTTCATCCAAGTTTGGGATCTCCATGATAGCATCCCAAATTTTACTTTGTTGCTCTCTTTTCTCTAGTAAGTTAATCATTACTTCAAAACCAGTGTTACACCCCATATCTGATATACCCTTGTTATCCAGTTGTATGGAATTCCTTATGGTTAACGTTTGTGGTTATAATTTTAACGTTTAGGGGGTGGTTAAAAATTGACTTTTTATGTGTTAAAAATTTGAGAAAATTTCCTTCATGAAAGTTGTAGAGGACGTTAAACCGAGTACGTGCATACGTGGTACGTAAAAATTGGAGTTCGTATGCAAAAGTTATGAGTGAATTACGAAAATTACTGTTCATGGTAAATTTTTGATATATAGGGAAAGTTACCCGGGTAGGTTTCCAAAACCGGAAACCCACCCCTCTGTCTCTCTCCTCTCCCCCGACTCTCCCCCTTTCTCCTTCGGGTTTTTCTTCCTCCCTCCGATTCCCCACTTTCCGGCCACCATCCGGCGTGCAACCGGTCACCACCGGGGCGCCTCAACCCGCTGGTGATACCAGTGACCTGGGTTTGAGGAGTTTTGGCCGGAAAAGCTCGATTTCACGCCGGGAAGGTAAGGTTGCAGTTTTGGGGATTTTGCCGATTTCCGGCCATACCGGCCACCTCCGGCCACCATATTCACATCGAAGGTTCGGTTTTTGCAGGAGATCATTTTGCCTAAGGTCTTGCTTCTCAATTTGCAGTGTGGAGGTGGAATTGATCGAACCCGATTCTAGGGTTCTTGAGCTTTTCTGGAAAATTTTCACCCGTTCGATTCGGCCACTTAGAGGTAAAATTGATCAATGTTGTAGTTGAGAAGTTGATTGGGTCTGTTGAGATGATGTTGTTGCCGGAATTTGGTGGTCATCAGAGAAGGTCGCCGCCGGCGCGTGGGGACCACGCGCCGCCACTGTAGGAAGCACGTGGAGGCGCGTATAGTAGGGTTTTAGATGTCATTTTAATTCCCTATACCAGTTAATGATTGTAGGATGTAATGTGTGAAGCTTGGTTGACATCGGAGGATTTTCGGATTGAGTTTAAATTAAATAATTAACGGTTTACGTGAATTCGAACGCCGGAATTATTTCGAATTCACTCGAGAATTAATTTATCGATGATTGAATATTGATGGAGTTAAGGATGTGGTAGAATGTTGAGAAGTCGAATTTGTAGGAAGGGGGATGATTTTACATTTTCAATTTAGTATCGTAAAGTTAGAATCCGTCCTGTAAATTATATTTATGATTGTTATTCGTACAGGACGAGAGGAGTCTCCATACGAGGAGAATCACGAGCGACGTCAGGATTGACCGCATTTTGTGAGTGGACCTTTGATTTTAATTGATGCATGCAAATTAAATTCCGCATGTTTTAAGATATTGTTTTATCAACTTAATTATCGAGCATTTTATTTTGGTTTGGTTTATGATTGATTTATTGGTTTGGAACATTTGAATTAAATTTCGTTATGCTCGATTTGAGGACTTTGACTCATGCGGATCAATTTTTACTATTTATTTATTTCTACTCGACGATTTGAGATTATTATGGAGATTTCGATGAAGCAAGATTTTATACTTATTTATACCCTATCTATATTTGAATTTGAGATGAGCTTGGCGTGCGGGGTCACGTCTTTATATTTGGTTTCCGTTTTTGTGAAATGAGTAGGGGAAATTATACAGTTTTTCTTGGCTTTCGACTATCTTCTTTTCACCATACGCGGGTCATGTGCTTAGGTCTCCTCCTCACTTACTTTGTGTTTGTGGGTGGCAGTGAGGTAGCTTTCTCCTCCTCACGTGGGTGGTAGTCGAGGTTATATTCTCCTCCTCGCACAATCTATGTGCGAATGGTAGTTGAGGTTATTAGTTCTCCTCCTCGCACAATCTATGTGCGATTGGCAGTCGAGGGTAGGTAGAGCCTGAGGGGCTCCATTCCCGTATGGTGAACCCATTTCCCCTATGTTCTTCGATTGTTTTTCTTGACTAGCGGGGCTAGTCGGTTTTTCTTGATTATTGCATGCATCAGGAGTTTTATGGAAATAAATGTGGAAAAGTATAAAACCCTTTTTCTTTCAATTATTTATTTTTGTCCACTCACGCTAACGTTTTTATATACTTTTCCCTGGGCCCTTCGGTTTCAAATGCCCAGATTGCAGTACTGTTGCTCGGTGTACGAGAGTGAGCCATAGTTACCGCACCTGCTTCCGCCATCACATTCTGTAGGTTACCTGGTTAACCTACTGTATTCCTTGTCTTTTATATTCCTAGAATGCTCTGATTACTAAGGGATGTGTGACCCAACTTTGATGTTTTATATTTGAGGTCTATGACCTAACTTTGGTGATTGTAATAACTTGTATCTTTCGGAGTTTATGTTTGATGTGGGTAGCTGTGAGTTGGGTTGTTTAAATGTGGGAGCAGGGTGGCTCCAGGAGTTGTGGTTGGATTATTAGAAGTGAATTTAGCTTTCAACAGGATTTTGGGTTACCCATTTTTAAGGAAGGTTATGCCGAAATTTTTGGTAAATCTTCTTTAAAGGTGGGTCCCGCAGGGCCACTTCGGATTCCAGGGTGGAATTCGGGGCGGGTCTTGTCAGTTGGTATCAGAGCACTAGGTTCCTAGATTCTGTAGACTTCCTTACTTCCTTGCTACTTTATATGCTTAATGACGCCTGGTACCTCCCGAGTGATGGCCCGACCGCGGCGGATCCCCATCGTGTGCTCTTCGGTATTAGCGTGTTATTATGCATGTAAAGTAGATACCTTGTTGTACTGATCCTTGAACTTCTTAAATACTTTTCTCAGGTACTATGGCTCGAAATCGCCGAGCACGTGAGAGAACTCCGGTTGGGGAAGATGAGCCGTTACCTAGGGGATTTGCGGATTCTTTTGGGCAGTTTTTTCGGCAGATTGCCGCAGCACTCCCCGGGTCACGTACTGACTATACTGTAGAGCGTGCTAGGAGGCATGGGGCTCAGACTTTTACTTCAGCCGCCTCACCTGTAGAGGCTCAGCGGTGGATTGACAGGATGGAGAGAGTTTTCTCCCAGATGGACCTTCCAGAGGATAGGAAAGTGACATTGGCGGTACAGTTTCTTGAGGATACCGCATGGCATTGGTGGGTTGATGTGTCCAATGACCCTGCCAATGTTGGCCCCATGACCTGGGATATGTTCAAGACCCACTTCTATGGACGGTACTTTAGTGATGCCCACCTTAATCGGATGCAAGACCAGTTCTTGAGCTTAGTGAAGAGAGAAGATCAGTCAGTGTTGGAGTTTGAGCAGGAGTTTCTCTCCTTAGCCCACCATGTGCCGGATTTGGTTCGCACCGAGCAAAGCAAGATTCGTAGATTTGTTTTGGGACTCGGAGGCAAGTTTAAGGACAAGATGTTAGGCACACCGTATCGGAGCTTTGCGGAGGCAGTATCTTATGCCATGGACATTGAGTCTGACTCCCCTGCTGGATTTCACCCTAGGGATCCTGGTGGCCCTAGCCAGGGTCCATCTAAGAGGGCTACTTCCACATCTGGTTCTGGTTCTTCAGTTGGTAGTGGAAAGAGCAGTGGTTCCAGTTCGAGGACCCGTACTAGGTTCAGGGTACGTGACAGGAGATTCTCTCGGGGTCAGTCTAGTGGACGACAGTTTGGACAGTTTGAGAGGTCCAGGAGTTATCATGGTGGTTCGGGTGGGGCTTCTGCTAGCCAGCCAGCTCAGTTTGGACAGTATCAGACAGCAGGATGTTTTATTTGTGGTCAGCATGATCACTTCAGGAGGGACTGTCCCCTTGCGACTCAGGGAGCTAGATCTACCCCCACCCAGACTGTTGGTCAGTCCTCTGCTGGTGGTTCTACTAGCAGCGCCCGCACCAGCTCGGTAGGCCGAGCTAGTTCTCAACAGGGCAGGACTCAGAGAGGTCGTCCTGCGACACATGCTAG
Source organism: Rosa lucieae (assembly GCA_024704745.1). Classification (NCBI taxonomy): domain Eukaryota; kingdom Viridiplantae; phylum Streptophyta; class Magnoliopsida; order Rosales; family Rosaceae; genus Rosa; species Rosa lucieae. The sequence goes on from CM045492.1 coordinate 3,350,207, forward strand.
GCTGCACGCCATGACCCAGCAGGAGGGCCGGGATTCACCGAAAGTTATCGTTGGTACGTTATTTATCTTTCATCAACCTGCTTTAACCTTAATTGATCCTGGTGCGACGCACTCTTTTATGTCCAGTAGATTCGCATGTTTTGCGAATGTGCCATCATCACTACTTATTGGTGAGTGGTATGTTTCCTTACCTGCGGGAAGAGCACTTAAGATAGAGTGGATTTTTAATGGTTGTGGTGTAATGGTTGATGGTTTTTGTCTTGAGGCCAATCTAATTCCTCTCGACCTTGTGGAGTTTGATGTAATTCTGGGGATGGACTTTTTGGAGACACATGGTGCATTGGTTGATTGTTTCCGTAAAGAAGTAGTGTTTCGAAGTCCAGGAAAACCGGAAATCACCTTCCGTGGTGAGAGGAACATTCTCTCCTCTTGCCTGATTTCGGCCATTACGGCTGAAAGGCTTATGAATAAAGGTTGTCAGGCTTATTTAGCACACATTGTGGATACAAAGAGGGCGGTGTTGAGCATTGAGGATATTCCTGTGGTCAGGAAGTTTCCGGATGTGTTTCCCGATGAACTACCTGGTTTACCTCCAGAAAGGGAAATAGATTTTACCATTGAGTTGCTCCCTGGTACTGCACCTATATTTCAGGCACCTTATAGAATGGCCCCAGCTGAGTTAAAAGAGTTGAAGACCCAGTTACAGGAGTTGTTGGATAAAGGGTTCATCCGGCCAAGTATGTCCCCTTGGGGTGCTCCGGTGCTTTTTGTTAAGAAGAAGGATGGCACTTTGAGGTTGTGTATTGATTATAGAAAATTGAATAAGGTCACAGTGAAAAACAAGTATCCATTACCACGGATTGATGACTTATTCGATCAATTGCGGGGTGCCAAAGTCTTCTCTAAGATTGATTTGAGGACAGGTTATCATCAGCTACGGATAAGGGAGTCCGATGTACCCAAGACAGCATTCCGATCACGTTATGGTCACTACGAATTTGTGGTGATGCCTTTTGGATTAACCAATGCTCCTGCAGCCTTTATGGATCTCATGAATCGAGTATTCCGTCCATACTTGGACCGTTTTGTGATCGTATTTATTGATGACATTCTGGTTTACTCCGAGAGTGATGAGCTTCATATTAAGCATTTGAGGCTAGTACTTCGGACCTTGAGGCAGGCTAGACTATATGCTAAGTTAAGTAAGTGTGAGTTCTGGCTTAACAGCATAGGATTCTTGGGTCATGTGGTATCAGCTGAAGGTATTAGTGTGGATCCTCAAAAGGTGGAAGCGGTTTTGAATTGGGGAAGACCCACCACAGTGACGGAGATTCGTAGTTTCTTGGGTTTAGCCGGTTATTATCGGCGGTTCGTGCAGGATTTCTCTAAGCTTGCAGCCCCCCTCACTAAATTGACCAGGAAAGGTGCTAAATTTGTTTGGTCGGATGAGTGTGAGCAAAGTTTCCAAGAACTCAAAAGACGTTTAACTTGTGCCCCAGTTTTAGTATTGCCTGATGATAGCGGGGAGTATGTGATTTACAGTGATGCCTCAAGACAAGGTTTAGGTTGTGTGTTGATGCAGCATGGGAATGTGATTGCTTACGCATCTAGACAGCTGAAACCTCACGAAATGAACTACCCAACTCATGACCTTGAGCTTGCTGCTGTAGTTTTGTCACTTAAGCTATGGAGACACTACCTTTATGGAGCACGATGCCAGATTTTTACGGATCACAAAAGTCTCCAGTATCTACTTGACCAAAGGGACTTAAATTTGAGGCAAAGGAGGTGGTTAGAGTTGATTAAGGATTATGACTGCACTATTGAATACCATCCAGGAAGGGCTAATGTGGTAGCTGATGCTCTTAGCCGAAAGCCCTCTAGCTCTTTAGCCCATTTGAAGACAGTTCGAGTCCCTTTACTTTATGAATTGCGATCTACAGGAGTTAATTTGGCGATTGAAGAAGGGTCTGGAGCATTGTTAGCTAGCTTCCATGTGAGGCCGAATCTCATTGATAAGGTGCGGGAGGCACAAGATGAAGATGAATATTTAAGTCAATTAAAAGAAGCAGTGAGTGATGGCACTAGAACGGACTTTATTCTTAGAGGAGATGGAGCCTTAATGTTTGAGAATAGAATATGTGTACCTAATCTTCCTGATATTAAACGAGAAATTTTGGATGAGGCTCATAGTTCTGCTTACGCTATGCATCCTGGCGGGACAAAAATGTATCGAACTTTAAAACCATATTATTGGTGGCGGAATATGAAAAGGGAGATTGCAAAGTATGTTAGTAGGTGCTTGATATGCCAACAGGTAAAAGCAGAAAGACAGAAACCTTCAGGATTGCTACAGCCGTTGCCTATTCCGGAGTGGAAGTGGGAGCACATCACTATGGATTTTGTTTCAGGTCTTCCACGAACTCGGGATGGTCATGATAGTATTTGGGTGATTGTGGATCGACTCACCAAGTCTGCTCATTTCTTACCTGTTAACAAGACTTATGGAATGAACAAGCTGGCGGAACTTTATGTAAATGAAATCGTGAAACTTCATGGACCACCCGTTTCCATTGTTTCTGATCGAGATCCTCGTTTCACCTCAAAATTTTGGAGGAGTCTACAGGAGGCTTTGGGTACTGGGTTGAGTTTTAGTACGGCATTTCATCCACAGACTGATGGGCAATCTGAGAGGACTATTCAAACTTTGGAAGACATGTTGAGATCCTGTGTTATGCAATTCAAAGGAAGTTGGGATAGCCATCTGGCATTGATTGAGTTCGCTTACAATAATAGTTATCATTCCAGTATTGACATGGCTCCTTACGAAGCTCTCTATGGAAGACAGTGCCGTACTCCCTTGTGTTGGAATGAAGTGGGAGAAAGGAAGCTCATAGGCCCAGAGATCGTGCGGATTACCACTGAAAAAGTTAAGTTGATCAAGGAGAAACTCAGGACAGCTCAAAGTAGACAAAAGAGTTATGCGGATAACCGCAGGAAAGACTTGGAATTCCAAGAAGGTGATTGGGTGTTCTTGAAATTGTCCCCTTGGAAGGGTGTTGTAAGATTTGGAAAGCGAGGGAAGCTTAGTCCCCGATTTATTGGACCTTTTATGATTAAAGATCGAGTTGGCCCAGTTGCATACAAATTGATTCTACCTCCGAGGTTATCAAAGATTCATGATGTCTTCCACGTGTCCCTACTCCGCAAGTATATGGCTGATCCCTCTCATGTCTTGGAAGAACAGCCCATTCGTTTGAAGGAGGACCTTACTTACGAGGAGGAACCGATCCAGATACTCGACAGAAGAGAGCAGGTCCTTAGAAACAAGACGATACCTTTAGTTAAGGTATTGTGGAGTAATCATTTGGTGGAAGAAGCCACTTGGGAACCGGAGGATTTAATGAGACGACAGTACCCCCATCTGTTCTGACAGGTACGTAAATTTCGAGGGCGAAATTTTTTTAGGGGGGGTGAATTGTTACACCCCATATCTGATATACCCTTGTTATCCAGTTGTATGGAATTCCTTATGGTTAACGTTTGTGGTTATAATTTTAACGTTTAGGGGGTGGTTAAAAATTGACTTTTTATGTGTTAAAAATTTGAGAAAATTTCCTTCATGAAAGTTGTAGAGGACGTTAAACCGAGTACGTGCATACGTGGTACGTAAAAATTGGAGTTCGTATGCAAAAGTTATGAGTGAATTACGAAAATTACTGTTCATGGTAAATTTTTGATATATAGGGAAAGTTACCCGGGTAGGTTTCCAAAACCGGAAACCCACCCCTCTGTCTCTCTCCTCTCCCCCGACTCTCCCCCTTTCTCCTTCGGGTTTTTCTTCCTCCCTCCGATTCCCCACTTTCCGGCCACCATCCGGCGTGCAACCGGTCACCACCGGGGCGCCTCAACCCGCTGGTGATACCAGTGACCTGGGTTTGAGGAGTTTTGGCCGGAAAAGCTCGATTTCACGCCGGGAAGGTAAGGTTGCAGTTTTGGGGATTTTGCCGATTTCCGGCCATACCGGCCACCTCCGGCCACCATATTCACATCGAAGGTTCGGTTTTTGCAGGAGATCATTTTGCCTAAGGTCTTGCTTCTCAATTTGCAGTGTGGAGGTGGAATTGATCGAACCCGATTCTAGGGTTCTTGAGCTTTTCTGGAAAATTTTCACCCGTTCGATTCGGCCACTTAGAGGTAAAATTGATCAATGTTGTAGTTGAGAAGTTGATTGGGTCTGTTGAGATGATGTTGTTGCCGGAATTTGGTGGTCATCAGAGAAGGTCGCCGCCGGCGCGTGGGGACCACGCGCCGCCACTGTAGGAAGCACGTGGAGGCGCGTATAGTAGGGTTTTAGATGTCATTTTAATTCCCTATACCAGTTAATGATTGTAGGATGTAATGTGTGAAGCTTGGTTGACATCGGAGGATTTTCGGATTGAGTTTAAATTAAATAATTAACGGTTTACGTGAATTCGAACGCCGGAATTATTTCGAATTCACTCGAGAATTAATTTATCGATGATTGAATATTGATGGAGTTAAGGATGTGGTAGAATGTTGAGAAGTCGAATTTGTAGGAAGGGGGATGATTTTACATTTTCAATTTAGTATCGTAAAGTTAGAATCCGTCCTGTAAATTATATTTATGATTGTTATTCGTACAGGACGAGAGGAGTCTCCATACGAGGAGAATCACGAGCGACGTCAGGATTGACCGCATTTTGTGAGTGGACCTTTGATTTTAATTGATGCATGCAAATTAAATTCCGCATGTTTTAAGATATTGTTTTATCAACTTAATTATCGAGCATTTTATTTTGGTTTGGTTTATGATTGATTTATTGGTTTGGAACATTTGAATTAAATTTCGTTATGCTCGATTTGAGGACTTTGACTCATGCGGATCAATTTTTACTATTTATTTATTTCTACTCGACGATTTGAGATTATTATGGAGATTTCGATGAAGCAAGATTTTATACTTATTTATACCCTATCTATATTTGAATTTGAGATGAGCTTGGCGTGCGGGGTCACGTCTTTATATTTTGGTTTCCGTTTTTGTGAAATGAGTAGGGGAAATTATACAGTTTTTCTTGGCTTTCGACTATCTTCTTTTCACCATACGCGGGTCATGTGCTTAGGTCTCCTCCTCACTTACTTTGTGTTTGTGGGTGGCAGTGAGGTAGCTTTCTCCTCCTCACGTGGGTGGTAGTCGAGGTTATATTCTCCTCCTCGCACAATCTATGTGCGAATGGTAGTTGAGGTTATTAGTTCTCCTCCTCGCACAATCTATGTGCGATTGGCAGTCGAGGGTAGGTAGAGCCTGAGGGGCTCCATTCCCGTATGGTGAACCCATTTCCCCTATGTTCTTCGATTGTTTTTCTTGACTAGCGGGGCTAGTCGGTTTTTCTTGATTATTGCATGCATCAGGAGTTTTATGGAAATAAATGTGGAAAAGTATAAAACCCTTTTTCTTTCAATTATTTATTTTTGTCCACTCACGCTAACGTTTTTATATACTTTTCCCTGGGCCCTTCGGTTTCAAATGCCCAGATTGCAGTACTGTTGCTCGGTGTACGAGAGTGAGCCATAGTTACCGCACCTGCTTCCGCCATCACATTCTGTAGGTTACCTGGTTAACCTACTGTATTCCTTGTCTTTTTATATTCCTAGAATGCTCTGATTACTAAGGGATGTGTGACCCAACTTTGATGTTTTATATTTGAGGTCTATGACCTAACTTTGGTGATTGTAATAACTTGTATCTTTCGGAGTTTATGTTTGATGTGGGTAGCTGTGAGTTGGGTTGTTTAAATGTGGGAGCAGGGTGGCTCCAGGAGTTGTGGTTGGATTATTAGAAGTGAATTTAGCTTTCAACAGGATTTTGGGTTACCCATTTTTAAGGAAGGTTATGCCGAAATTTTTGGTAAATCTTCTTTAAAGGTGGGTCCCGCAGGGCCACTTCGGATTCCAGGGTGGAATTCGGGGCGGGTCTTGTCAACCAGAGTAAAGTTTATCAAGCTTCTCCATAACGCCACTTTGAGGGGTGCCCCCAATTGAGTTAGAATTTCCTTCATAATCGGTTCTACTTCTTTTATTTTGGGTTGTTCCTCGCCTCGGAACATCCAAAATTTCAGGGGATTGGAGGGGTGATGTTGGATGAGTTGATGGATTATTTTGATTTGGTCCAACAAATGCTTCACAATCTATATCATAATCAAAGTCTTCTATGCATGCCTCTCTACCTTCACCAACACCTAATGTTCTTGCATCAGTAACATTACCCAACCCGACCGAGTTTTTCCCAACCGCTACACCATTCCCAATAGCAATTTCCAAGTCCTCATAATCATCAAATGTCCCATAGCGCAAGTCGGTGTCCTTTGGGTGAGCCTAGGAAAAAAAAAATTTAAAATTGTTATCACATTAATCTTCAAAGTAGGTTTATTTATGAGAATAAAGTAATAGACTTATATAGTATTTAGGAAGCTTACCTTAAGGTATTCCTCCCATACTTCATTAGAAGCAGTAAACCTCTTTGTAGTTGAATCAAATCCAAAACCAGAGCTAAAACGCATAAGGGTAGAGTAAGAGTTCCATCGACCTTTAAACCATCTAACCCTGCTTTGGTAGTTTTTGTAGGTCTTGTGACACCCAAGTTTTGCATTAAGAACAGGAAGTATTCTTTCTTCCACTGTTTACTTACTTAAGATGCCACTATTGTCACGCCATCCCCTAACGGCGGCATCAACCATTAGTTCTAATAAGGTATCACTCTCTTCCTTGGTCCACTGCTCATAATTCCCTTTTTTTTTTCCGTCTTGTTGTGGATCAACCATGATGATAATACTCTATTATACATACATAGGAAAATTTTCATTAGTATGTATATATAATCTATTGTTTTGTTTCTTCTTTATAAACACTTCAAAAATTACAGCAAATGCAAACAAGTCACAATAAGCATATAGTCTTCTAAAGGTAATTGTCATTTTCAAGATCAATATGTACCATGATTAAAAAAATTTACAATCTGCATATATATAGTAAAATGCACAAGTTGGATTACCTATATATTTGTATGATCTATAAGTCCCCTACCTATAAGGTTAATCTGATCATAGCTAGCTTAATTAAAATGCATATATATAGTAAAATGCACAAATTGGTGGTCCATTTACTTTAGAGGACACAGAGAATCGTACAGTTACTGAGAAAAATCTTCGAGGCAACTGGGCGGTACTCTATTTTGGATATACTTCCTCTCCTGATGTTGGACCAGAGCAAGTCCAGATTATGGCCAAGGCCATAAACATTCTAGGTTTGGTACTTCGATTAGTAATTCATAGTTGAAAACTATTTCAAGTTTCAGTCACTGATATGTTATGACCTTTACTGGGTACCAGAATCAAGACATAATCTCAAAGTGCTATAATATTTCTTATGTTATAGACTAATAATTTAAATAGATGGTTTGTCTAATATTTTCTTTTGCCTTCCCCACACCCATGGACTGCAGAGTTTGAATCAAACATTCTAGGGCTAACAGGACCTGTAACAGCTATAAGACAGATGGCTCAGGAATATCGTGTTTAATCATATAATAAAACTTTCCAGATCTTCATAGAGAAAACAATAGACAAAGCCATATAACATGTCTGCATAAACGTTCTAACCTGATCAAATTAATAGCCAAAACCATTGCAATCAACATTGAACATGCGTATCAAAAATACCTTTTTAACAAGTGATGATTTCCACAAGATTCACAGGTTGAGGTCAGCTCCAGGTCAGTTCGTCTTCTCAGGTCAGATCTTCTTCTCTCTTTGACGTCTTTTCATCTTCAGAGTGCGAGAGGAAAAAAAAAAAAAAAAGACGTCAAAATCTCACGTCTAGAGGGTGGATTTCTGATAGGGTTTGGTATTTATACCAAGCACCCTAGAATCCTACAAAATCAAGCATCTAATAAAATCTTTCAAAATCGTTGGGCTTTTGAATACCTTCAGATTTAAAAGGAGTTTTTAAAATCTTGATTGAATACCACATGATTTTAAAGGATTTTTTAAAATCTTGATTGAATACCACAAGATTTTAAAGGACTCTTAAAATACAAAACAATCCTATAAACTCCTAATTGAATACACCCCCCTTAAGGTACAAAGCGATGGAGTAGTGAGTTCTTTTTGAATGGACTGGTACGGCTGCCCTTAAGTTTTGGAGAGATTATTCAGAGCACCGCCGTGCACTTGCACCAACATAAATGAATGGTTAGATTGTATTAAATACACTTTTTGTTTATTAAAAATAAAGTTGATAATAAATATCAAGGGTTGAGATTATTTTATAAGGGTTGGGTCACTTACACCGTCGGTGCATAGAATAATTTCCATAAGTTTTGATAAATGAACAGTCGAATACAAGAGGAGACATTGAGCCTAAACCCCCCTTTGATTAGTTTGATTAACTGTGTGGCCATTGTTGTGATCAAAGGTAAGATTTTGGTGGTTTTGTGTGTGACCATTGGTTTTGGTGGATCTTGCGTCTAGTCTTCATCGTCCATTCTCTTTTTGACCGAAGGCGTGGTATTGGTTTCTCTCTGCTATCTCCTCAAGTAAGATTATAAAACTGGCCTTTATGCTTCCTCCTCTTGACGTTTGACATCCACGGCTTTAAGTTGGAGGAGCTCTGTATAGCAAGGACGTGCAAAATTGAATAATTGAAGGTTATTGGAGTGACCAGTCAAGACACACCTTCATGCCTAAGTTTGATAAGTGTGTTTAAATCTTGAATGGAATTGCTTGACATTGCCCGAAAAATCGGTTATAGAATTGCTCCGGCAACATGGTGTCCATGGCCTACACCCAGCCTATGGGTACCGCTACATTCCTCTTATTTGTCTTAGATGACCAATAGGCAGCCTATGCCCGATCGCCTGTGAAATGACCTATTGCTGCATACGCCCTTGGGGGATGAACTCTTGGCTTTAGGAGCTAACCTATTGATTTTTTTTTACTATGATTTTCTAATAGTTAGAGCAAGTGCACCGGTGCTCTTTTGCTCTTTTGCCCGGGCACCACCTCAGCATTCCATGATTTTGACTGGGCAAGCTCTATTTTTCCCCTCCACCGGCTCTGTTTTGCCTGGGCAGCTTTTGCCTTTGTTTGACCAAGGGCAAGAAAAATGTCAAGCAGCTGCCTTTTTCTTTGCCCAGGCTTGGCCTGCTGCCACCTCTGCCTGCCACTGATCGTGGCTGACGTCACATGGGCCAGCAAGAGAGAGACGCACTGGTGAGAGGCCGTGGAGAGCACAGACCAATTAATGTGAGGAATTGTAAAAATGAACAGTGAATTTGAACAGTGAAACCCACTGGTGAACAATATTTTTGGGTGAACAGTGTTGACCGGGCAAGAAAAACAACGGGTGTAAACCTATGTCCAGTGGCAGTGAATAGTAACTTGACCGGTCGAATTCTTGACTTCTCGACTTTGCCTTTTCTTGACTACGAGGGGTGTATTGTATATGGAATTAGTGGAAGTTTTAAAGAAATCTATGGAATTTAAAAGTCTGGGTGTATTCAATATAGACTTTTAACAGTCCATGAAAGTCTTGAGGTATTCAATTAGGATTTTTAAAGACTTCATGAATTCCACCAAAATCTAGGGGTATTCAATTAGGACTTTTAAAAATGAATAAAAGTACAGAGGTATTCAAAATATCATTCATACTTATGGAATTAGAAAATCATGGATAATCATGGACTTTGTAGTGTTAACTATACATAACAAACTCCAATAATTTTCCAGCCTCCAGACCAAAGATTTCAAAAAGTCTATCAAAGTTTCCTCTTCAAAAAAAAAAAAAAAGGTCTATCAAAGTTATTCTCTCTACACACGAAAAGAAGTTTGTCCTTCATCATTTCTCTTTCTTAATTTTTTGTCTTTTCTCTAATTTTTTATGATATCAACTTTTTTGATACCCAACATGTTCATTGCAGTTGTTGAATGTGATTTTTGTTTTTTTTTTCTTTCAATTGTGATACTTCGAACCCTAATAACAATAAAAATGATTTATGAAACCCTAAAACTCAAATATTGTGGTCTAACCCTCAGACCTTGAACCATACTAAATTTTATCTTATTAATTAATTATTCTCATTAATTTGAATTTATATTATGGTTCAAAAAAAGGTTGAACAATTGAATTTCAATTGATTGATTATAGATCAAGACATTGATCAATATTGCTACAATATATGTTAATCGGCGAAAACAAAATTGATGAGAATAATTAACCATAAACATCAAGTGATCTATATTGTATATTTATGTTGTTGGGAGATAGGAATGAGAACAAACACGCTAGACAGACTAACAATTATTTATTTGAGTCAATTTCTATTAGAAGATACTGGAGCATTGAAAAGACAACAAGTTATTATTTTGTTTTGTGTTTGGGCTGCATTTGTTTTTTTTTTTTTTTTAATATTTTGTACATCCTAGGAAATCTGTAGAAGTCATTCATAATAAAGTATATAGATTTTCATAAATCAATAAAAGTCTGTTGCTAAAATCAATGGTTTTAAGAAATCCATAACAGTCTATCGACTTTTTAAAGAGTATGTGGACTTTTCAAAAAGTCTGTCATTTAAAAAAAGTCTGCACAAATCCAAATACAATACACCCCCCCTACGGGTGAACTTGCTCTTAGGTCATGACATCTTTCTAATTATGGTTGAGATTTTCTTTATGAGAGTTAAAATATATTTAAGTGCGTTAAAAAGTTAATAGGTAGATAGTTTGACATTTTAACAGTATCTACATAACTTCATAAGTCAAATATATATTTACCGAATCAATTTCTAACAAACAACTTACGAGTTGTGTCCAATTATCTATATTGTGATACTGACAAGAAAGATTGTTATTATTATTTTTTTTTAATTTTTTTTTTAAATAAATGAAAAGGAGAGGAAAAGAAAAGAACCAGCTCAAAAAATATCTCGGGTGGGTAAATTGGGTTTGGGTTTATATAATTCGGGTTACCTCGTGTTTTTTCATCGGGTTAACGGGTCCTACTCCGACCCAGACGTAAAACCCTGTAAAAACCCATTCACCAAAAAACCCAGTAACATATATAAACCCTAAAATTTGATGACCCCATAAACCCTACCCCCCCTCCTCTTCCCCAATTTGATATTGATTCCCAATTGTTGAAACTAAGAGCAATGGCCATGGAAGACGAAGCAGCGGAGAAGAACGTGATGTGTCTTCTGACGGACCCAGAAGATGCCCCATTAGGAAAGTCTTTGTATCTTCCTCAACACACTGGCACCCAGCAACTTCAACAAATCGTCAATCAGCTTCTCAACAATGTAATCCCACAAGTTTTTCTCATCAAAGTTTCAAGCTTTACAGTTTCATAGTTTAAAGTTTACATTTTTGTTGATGATGCCAGTTCAAGTTCCTGTTTTTAATTTGTATAATTTTCAAACTCAATTACCCAATTTGATATATGGTTCATGTATAGCTCAATGTAATGTGAACTTAAACTGTGTTGCTGATAGTTCAATACTTCGATGAATATATTAGCAAAGCAATGATTTATGTTATGTTTTTTTCATGCTCTTATAAGCAATATGTCTGTGTTTTGTTTTGCTTCAGGAGGATAAGGTGCCTTATACTTTCTATATAGCAGATAAGGAACTTAATCAATCGCTTGGCGAATATGCGGAGAAGAATAAAAGTTAGTTAAATCAACGATGGAAATACTTGAACATTTCAGATGACATGATTCTGTATAGTTTGAAAATATTTGTCAAAAGATTTTAGTGGCTGCTAATTTTAGTTATTACTCTTTTCTGGTGATAAACCTTGGCAGTTTCTGTGGAGAAGGTACTCAAAATCGTTTATCAACCACAAGCTATTTTCCGAATTCGTCCCGTCAATCGTTGCTCGGCCACAATTGCTGGTATGAGTGTCTCTCTCATATGCATGTTCCAAGAACGCCATATTTATTGCCAAATAGCGCCTTATTTATTGATCATGGTCAAATAGTTTTAGTGTGGAAGATAAATTGGGCAATTCATAATCCAATATATTTATTTATAAAGTCTTCTGAAGTACGAACCAATTGTTTTAGAGCTTCATGAGGGACCCAATCAATCATTTTATTTGGGCAATTTTTGTTACTGATATGCAGCTTGTACTTGTATCGTGATCGTTGAATTCATGTTATTGTTGTTGCTGCAGGCCACTCAGAAGCTGTACTTTCAGTTGCTTTTAGTCCTGATGGTCGACAGTTGGCGAGTGGTTCTGGTGATACCACTGTCCGACTATGGGACCTTAATACTCAGACACCTTTGCACACGTGTTCAGGTATGGAATCTGAGATCCTGGTGACTTTTCTTGTTTGTATAACATTTGAAAATTACATTCAGTTGTAGCTTGAACAGCAGAAGAGAAAATTCACTTACAGTTAGAATTTTCAGTCATTTGTATTTTTTTCTTGTTTTAAAATGCTAAGAGTTCGTCGCATAGGCTTGTGGGTTCTTATGGTAACTGCACATTATTCCATTATGCTTGTTATGGTGTGAGAACAAATCGATTTCATCTCGTTCTGTTTATCCAATTTTCGTATGTCGTTTACTTCTTGCCTTATTGTTATTTGCATAACAGAATACCTTCTTTTGTTCAGGACATAAGAATTGGGTTCTTTGTATTGCATGGTCTGCTGATGGCAAGTATCTTGTTAGTGGGAGCAAGTCTGGAGAACTTCAATGTTGGGATCCACAGACAGGAAAACCAGCAGGCAATCCACTTACTGTAAAATCTCTATCCTTTACTGAGTGATCATCTACATATTTTAAATTTTTGGTTCTTGGTTGAGTAAACATCTATGAGTCTGTATAAGTGAAATTTATTGTTTGAAGATCGGAACAAATAGATGTTACTGTGTATTTTACTCAATAAAAACTTCTAGTCCAAGTGTTGTGAATCGCCTTTGTGAGAAACAACTGGTTGAAAGCAGAAGGTCCTGAAAATAACCTTTTCTGAGAATATTAGATGTCTTATTCAGGTATATGTGTTCTTGGACAAGCTTTTTGATGAAATCTTGGTTTGTTCATGTGTGTTAGGGCCACAAGAAATGGATTACTGGAATCTCTTGGGAACCAGTCCACCTTAGTGCTCCATGTAGACGCTTTGTAAGTGCTGGGAAAGATGGTGATGCACGCATATGGGACATCACGTTGAAGAAATGTGTTATATGTCTTAGTGGCCACACACTTGCAATAACTTGTGTAAAATGGGGTGGAGATGGTTTTATATATACAGGGTATACTCTTTTCTTATTTCATGCCATTTTAATGAAACCAGTGGTCTGTTCAGATGGTTCTGTAAACTATACAAAAATGAAACTCTATGGGTAATTACAAGGCTAATCAATTGGATGTCTAACGACATCCAAGTGTGAATAGTTCTAAATCTTGTTAATAGCCTTCTAGTTATGCCTTGCTGCTCAGAAAATAGAAAAATTATTGGAGGAGTCCATTTTAAAGATGACTGAGTTTTCTCACTCAAAAAGTGTCTTGGGCCTAGAATTCTGTAGTGTCTCTATTTTAAGTTACATTATTAAGCTGAAATTTTCTGTAGACATGTAACTAATTTCTCCACTTTACCTGTTGCAGTTCCCAAGATTGTACAATTAAGGTCTGGGAGACTACACAGGGGAAGCTGATTCGTGAGCTAAAGGTAGTAGTACATCCTGCAAGCCATGATGAGTTCAATTCTTCCTTGTTTTTCGCATCGTTGCTAGTTGTAATTGCAGATACTAAGTACATCATTTTGCCTTGTGAGGACCTCAGTTGTTTTCTTCTGGAGTTGTTGTTCGGTGTATTCTCATGCTAACAAATCTTAGTATTTTTTTTTCTGTGGTTAGTAGAAAAGTTGTTACCTTCAAATTTATTGTAGGAATTAACATTCACTTCATTTAGGCTCTCCTCACCTTCAAGGCTTCAGCATTCAACCATGAATTGATTTGACAAATCATAATAGTGTATCACGAGGGTGTTTCTTTATTATCATTTTTTTTCCTTCTTTTGATCTTGGCATCTTATGTGTCATCACTATTCATAATAGAACATTTAAGTTGCCTCATAATTTATTGCTCAAAGAGTTCTTGGGGCTGGTGAATGGGCCTTGCTGTATTTTGTTCCAATACCCATTTGATAGCTCAGACTGATGATTGGGCTTTTGGATGTTTTTCTCCATACCGGTTCCTTTTCTTATGGACATAAATTCTTGACAAGTAATTATGTTGTTTTATGAGATTGCTCTTTTTATTATTTTTTTTCCATGCTGTAATTCTTTTGTTGTATTAGATATAGATAAGTGCTGCTTAGCTGAATTATAGTGGCTCTTTCATCAATAAAATGTCTCCCTCTTCATTCACACCTTGTTTTCTTGTCTTTAATGATATTGGAATTACTGCCTTATCAAATAATACTTCACTGTTGCGTCACTCCATTTCTTATGGAACAAATGAGGCTGGGTTTCCATTAAAAACACTTCCCCCTCCTCCTCCTCCCATCTTTGTTTGTTTGTTTTTTTTTTTTTTTTTTGTGCTTTCATAATAAATCAATTTGATAGGTTTTATCAAGAGATTTCATATAATTTTTCTGGAAAGTTAGGTTGGTTGATTGTTCAATGAATTTCTTGTAAACAATTGTTTTCAGGTTATATTCTTTCATTTTAATACTGGGATTTCCTAATGCTGGATAACACTGTAATTGTTCTTGTTTTTTCACATCAGTTATGGTCATCTGTATGCTTATTTCTTATTCAAACATAGATGGAATGGGGATTCATTTAATTCTTGATGCCCTTGTATCTTCTTTTTCTATATTCTTCATTTACATCTTTGCATCTGTTATGCTATATGGTTTTAGGGTCATGGGCACTGGGTTAACTCTCTTGCATTGAGTACTGAATATGTTCTTCGCACTGGAGCTTACGATCACACTGGCAAGCAATATTCATCTCCTGAGGAAATGAAAAAGGTAACTATCTATAGCGTGGTTTGGTACTTCTGTTAGCCCCTGTAGTTTTATTCCTCGTAGCTAATAGAATCACTTTTTAATATAGTCAAACATCAGATGTCATCTCCTGATTATCTTGACATTCATGAGCATAACATTTTGTTTAGGCTTGTTAACTTAATGTATCACCTGATTATGTTGGCTGGTGTTTGATTTGGTTGGGACTTGATCTTCAGTCTTTTCTTGTCTTATCACTTAATCCATACTTGAGATTCAATTTTCGTTAGTTCAAAGGATATCATGTTTCCTATCAAAAATAAAATCACTTTCTTTTTTGTAATTTTTTTGCCTCCCCCTGTTATTCATTGTATGATGTTATTGCTTTTGAATATTTTTCTTTATGTCCCCATTCGTGGAATTAATTATATTTTCATTTACTGACATATAGGTAGCTTTGGAAAGGTATAACAAAATGAAAGGTAAAGCTCCTGAACGATTGGTTTCTGGATCTGATGACTTTACCATGTTTCTATGGGAGCCTTTTGTCAGCAAACAACCCAAAGCTCGCATGACAGGTCATCAACAGGTAAAAATATTTGCAACACTATTTGGCTTTTAATTGAGGATCCTAGTTGTTGAACTGTTTATTTGGAGTGTAATATTGCTTTAGTTTTCCTATTTATGTTCTTCTGTATCGGCATGTGCATGCTTATGAGTAATGAGTTGAACTTGTGACCTCCACGGTGTTGGTTATCCCTAATAAGTAATAACCAACAGACACCTGCTCACTGGAAAAATATTGCATATGAAAAAAAATGGGTCTTTTGAAGATAGCAATTTCAGAGTTTTATTTTATTTTTTAAATATTTTTTTAACAAATGCAAACATCTAATATAATGTTCTTGGAGTTCAAGCTCTGATGACAATTATGAGAGTTTGTTAGGTAATATGCTTTCACACTATTGCCTGTTTTTGTTGATTTTAAGAATACAGGAATGTTTTCAAAACAAGGAACAAATTAGATTTCTTCTTTCATTTCTCATCGCTGTAGCTGACATTTAAAGACTGTCATTCCCAGCATATTTCAATGCATTATGCATCTTCATTGTAGTGTCAATTTTAATCTAGAGCCCTGATTGGTAGCTTGCTCGTTATGACTACTGATTCATGATAAGAATACATAAGCTGATGTAGTTTGTTCTCTGCGGTTGCTCATGTTTTTGTCTTAGGGCACTCACAGTTACGATTAGATGATACTTGAAACTGGTAGATAAAGTTGCAAATTTTTACATTTAAAGGTTTTATAACTTCCCTGTTTCTTGCCAACAGCTTGTAAACCATGTCTGCTTTTCACCTGATGGGCAATGGATAGCAAGTGCCTCATTTGATAGGTCTGTCAGGATATGGAATGGTACTACTGGGAAGTTTTTTGGAGTTCTCCGGGGCCATGTTGGTGCTGTTTACCAGATCAGGTCTGACTTTATTTCATTGTTTTTGTTTCTGGATGTGCTTATGTTTATGGCTAATCATGACATTGTAAATTGCCCCACAGCTGGGCCGCAGACAGCAGGCTACTTTTAAGTGCTAGCAAAGATTCAACTCTGAAGGTATGACATTTACGGATAATCATTTTTTTCTTTTCATATTTTTTTTTGAGGACTTGGTTACTGACAAATTAGAGAGATTTTTTTAAATTTCACATTGCATTTGAAGAACATCATGACAAGTAACGTGATATAAATGAATAAAAACAATCATTATCCATTAAAATTTTTATAATTGGAATGTGATTTCTTCACATTTCAATAATCATATAATGCCATGGTCAAAAATCATCTCAACTTGCTACTGGGGTAATATTTAGTTCATATGTGAAGCTAGGTCTTTGCACCTCATTCTTATGGCATTCAGTTAATATTGTTGTCTTATATGAGAGATAAGGTATTTTTTTATTTTATTCTTTAATACCTCGTGCATAGTAATTTCTGAGCTATGACAAAGTAGTGCGTTCTGCAAGAATGAATCTATTCAGCATTTGTGATACCAACTTTTCAGCATCTAAATTTTAGGTTCTTTACCATTGTTGTCTTGTTTTAATTTGGACCTTGGTTGGTATACTATGTTGTTGTTTGCTAGTGGTTAAATTTTACGGGGATATATCCATGACCTGTTGCTCAACTCAATGATCAGGTTTGGGATATCAAGACTATGAAATTAAAACAAGACCTTCCAGGTCATGCAGATGAGGTATGTTTTCCTTTGATCCTACAAGCAGTTGATATGCAGACAGTCGAATAGTTTGCTTTATGTGGTGATATACCTATTGATTTAGTTTGTCGTCTTGTAGTTTGGTATGAGTGTTTATTTTGTTGTCATCCATCAAGTCTCTACAACACTTTATAAGAAACTCAGAGAACTAGACTAGTTATGTAAATTCGAAGGTTTCCAAGTCCTGTAGGTGTGTGACCATGTGTCTGATGCTACAAAAATAGGAAGACTCTGAAAGAAAAAAAAAATGATAGCCATATCTATAAGTACAGTAAAACTAAACCAATTGACCAATTCTCCCATTGTAAAACTAGCTGTTGCATACTCGAGAAGCTCTATACTTTTAACATAGAAGACCTCTGTATTTGGCGTCTGTTAAATTATTTGCACATTCTGATTTTATTTTTGACAGGTTTATGCTGTTGATTGGAGTCCAGTCGGCGAAAAGGTTGCTTCGGGTGGTAAGGATAGAGTTTTGAAGTTATGGATGGGCTAATGGCAATAGACAAAAGTACAGGCAACAAGGCTTTAAATTGTCATGTGGTGAATTTAGCATTGAACTTCTTGATGCTGCAATATGAATACAAGTAAGCATCGACAGGAAGACACCTAAATAGATAAACAAGACTTGGGAACTTAAGAATCAGTCACAGGCTCGGTTGACAGGGAAGCTTTATCGTTGAAGTTTATATCTATTGGGGTTGAGCGTTCTGCAAGCTGGCATTCAGAGAGGAAGAGCAAGGCAGCGATTTACCAGTTTGGTTGTTATGTTTTTTTTCCCCCTCGATGAATTAAGTTGGTATTTGTAGATTCGACTTTTGTGAACTTTCTGATTTATTGTCATTTAAACGGTGCTTAGCATTAGATGTCTGTTGTACACTGGAGCACTGAACAGATCAATTAACAATTAAAACCGGTCGTGGCATTGTGTTACAAGGGTTGGTGTAGATTTTGTAGTTTAAGAAACAGCAGCTAAAAAAAAAAAAAAAAAAAAAGCAAGCAAGTCTTGCGTCAGGAACAAAATTTTCCATACTAAGGTGGGGATAAAGTTCTCATAAAATCTCCTAACTCCGAAAATGTGTATAACAATAGAATGTGTTCATTACAGTGTTTCACTTTATAGTGAAAGAAAAAATGAGATTCTGTTACATGACTTCAATTCTCATGAAAACATGTTGTTGCTTCAATAGAGATCAAGACATGTGGACATTTTCAACATTAACGTCCCCAAAACAATGCAACAGTCGTATGCACTGTCATCGTAGTACAATAAGGGTAGCCGCCAATGCAAAAAGAAATGCACCAATGTCTCCATTGACTCAGAGGTCATTTAATTATATTTGCATGAGTTGTTGAGTGGTCTCCATTGTCCTTGTTAAAAAAAAAACCAAGTTGTTTGCCTCGCTTTGTTTGAGGCCTGTTTCCTCTATATATTCTTCATTCACCAAAAATAGAAAGAAACTCAGCTCTTGCTTGCTTCCTAGCAGAGCTAACAAGAGAAAAAAGGATGAGCTGCGGAGAAAGCAAGGTTGTGTGTGTGACGGGAGCATCTGGTTTCATAGCATCATGGCTGGTGAAGCTCTTATTGCAACGAGGTTATACTGTCAAAGCCACGGTTCGGGACCCAGGTTTGTTCCATCACTTCTCTTTTCTGTCTTCCTTCCCGTTTTGTTTTTCAACTTTTAATCCATTTAACTTGCTCAATTTAGCCAGTTCTTTCACTAATCTTCAGATTAAATATCTGAGTTTTATTTTTCACTCTTAATTAAGCAAGTTCTGTTTTTGCATGCTCCAGACGATCAAAAGAAAACAGAACACCTACTCTCACTTGATGGAGCAAAGGAAAGGCTGCATTTGTTCAAAGCAGACTTGTTAGAAGAAGGGTCTTTTTATACGGCAATTGATGGATGTGAATGTGTTTTCCATACGGCGTCCCCTGTCCTACGCTCAGTCTCATCAACTAATCCGCAGGTTCATCTCTTACTTTACATTCTTCAAAACGTTTACCAATTTTTCTTGGTCGCATCTTAAGCCAACAGTTCATGAAATTCAGTTCTGTACTCTTCCAACATTTAATGATGCAGTTTGATTTTAATTACCTGCAAAATTTATATCAGTATGCACTATGATGTTGGTAGCTCTTAATCTTTGTCAGGCAGAATTAATTGAGCCTGCTTTGAAAGGAACGCTTAATGTCCTCGGATCGTGTGTGAAGGTTCAGTCTATCAAAAGGGTGGTTATAACATCCTCTATGGCAGCAGTTGGATTTATTGGAAAACCTCTTGCTGCTGGTGTAATAATTGATGAATCTTGGTTTTCAGATCCTGCTTTTTGTGAAAAAACAAAGGTCTGTGTGTAAATGCTTTTTGTGGCTGCCTAGCATATCATGCTATAACTTAATATGAGTTTGATCTCATTGCTTTCAAGCCAGAAAAACTATGTACGTGCATTGAATTTACTAAGGGATTGGTTTTCATCAGCTTTGGTATATGCTTTCAAAGACATTAGCTGAGGAAGCTGCTTGGAAGTTTGCAAAAGAAAAAGGAATTGATATTATTACAATAAATCCGGGATGGGTGATCGGCCCTCTCTTACAGCCAACTCTGAACTTGAGTGCGGAACTAGTTCTGAAACTCGTAAATGGTACTTCATTGAAAATATTGCATTACATAGATCTGAACACAAGTTCTTTTTTATCATGTTATCTATCATGGCGACAATTACTTCACTGTTGATCTGCTAGAACTTCTGCATTTTGTATAACAGACCTTGCATTTGAACCCTTGCCTCCATGGCCCTATAAACATATATAATTGATCTGAGTACTACTAGTCATCTTATATTGACCGAGCATACATCTTGAATAGTGATTATTCTTGAGCACATCCTTTAGAGTGTTTTCATTAGTGTCATTTGCATGATCTTTTTATCATCAATTTGCGATTCTTATGCGCTTATAACTATTATATTGAAATGCTGCTTCCACATTCACAATATAATCATTTGCATGATTATATACGGATATTTCTACTGAAAAGCAGGTGAGGTTGAGGGATGTAATGTTTGAAAATTACTTTCGCACAATATGTCATATTGCCAAATTGTCATTCCTATGTAGCCTGGTAGCTTTGTGTTATAAACTTAAAGTGAAAGTTAGTCTGCCCTTCAGCTTGATGGATGTTTTAAAGTTTAAACAATCAGCCAAGAAAATTATTGTTCCTGTCTTCCTGATAATAGTTTAATTGATGCAGGGACCGAAACGTTTCCCAACAGAACTTACAGACTCGTTGATGTTAGAGATGTTGCTAATGCACATATTCTAGCCCTTGAAAACCCATCAGCTAGTGGACGTTATTGTTTAGTTGGAAGCGTAAAACACTGTTCAGAGGTTGTGAAAATGTTGTACGAGATCTCCCCTGCTCTCAATCTTCCAGATAAGTAAGTTGCTAATATAATCAAATTGTCACATGCCATTCCTCCATGTGTTTTAGAGGTAGCTGTAAGAACAGTGCAGGTTTACTTGGTCATTAACGGTACATCTAGATTTCATTACTTGCCCTTTTGCATAGTCAGTATGTGCTTACAAGGATACATAATGCATGTTACTTCTGGCATGATTGAGTACCTAATAAACGTAAATTTGGATAATATCTGTTTTAAACCTACATTATTATTTTTTTTATAGAGGAGGAGGGAGTTTATTTGGTCAAGTTAATATCTGTAAATAGATCTTTTCTATATCCTTCCTTTTCACCTTGTTGTGTCTTCAGTACTTTCTAAAAGTAAATGTTATGCTTAGTACAGTCGGATAATGTAAACATTTTCATAATTGCCCAATACAGAATATTGGAACTCACAATCTAGTCTCTATTTTTGACAGATGTGCAGATGACAAGCCTTTCACACCAACCAACCAGGTATCCAAGGAAAGAACCCAAACTTTGGGTGTAAAGTATACTCCGCTAGAAGTGTCTCTGAAGGATACTGTTGAAAGTTTGAAGAACAAGAACTTCTTCTAATTGTGGAACTCATTCACAAGTCAGGAAGCAGTTAAAGATTGATAGTATGTGTATGTCTACCTCTGTTGTTTTATTATTTATGAGATCATTGCCTTGTGTGACTTATAGCTTGTAGTGATGATATGCACATAAAAGTACCATAATGATGCTTTGTATCATTTGCAAAAATTTCAACTTATCAGAAAGCATATGGGAATAATGTGTTGATTATATTCATCTCTCAAGGAGGTTTATATGGTATTAATGAAAAGTAATCGATTCTAATATAAGTCAACTATAGTACTTAATGTTGATTGATACACAAAATTAATCAATTTTTTTTTTTGACTTTGTCAAGGGGAACCTAAAAACTTACTAGGCCTAAAATAAACCTCTTCAGCGCATGTGAAATGCTCCAACTGTGCATTGCAGCACAGTGCCTCGCTACTTTGACAGCTTCGAGGTTCGAACCTAGGTTGGGGAGCACACCCAACTAGGCCACTTGTAGTGGTTAGACAAAATTAATCATAATAAAGCTAATTGATACAGTTCGTGTTTGTTAGAGCATGATCAGTCACCAAATCTAACATTGATTGGAAAGTTACGAAATATTTTCACGATTTTTAATAAACTTTCTCCGAAATTCTCTATTTAAAATCTCAATTCAAGTTATGAAACAGTAACATGTGCGTGTGAACAGTGTATTTCCGATTTTGTTTATATAATAATTCAATGTGAGATAATGAAAACTGATGTAATCATTGCCCCAAAATATCCTATCACCGGAGCTGCCCGGACCGTCGACGGAAAAATTTGGTGCGGAGGTGTTGTTTTGACCAAACTAAAAATAAAAAGCACAGAAAGCAAAAAAAAAAAAAAAAAAAAAAAAAATTTTTTTTCTTCTTTTTCTTCTGGAGTGAGCTGTTCTGGGGACAAGAGCAAAAGGGGTTTAAACGTAATCCAAAGCTGAGGGAGGGTTTTAGCTCCAAAACCAAAACCCTACTCTCAATTCATTTCACTCTGATATGCTTCTTCCTCACTAGTCACTACTAAAAGGTAGGTAGGCTCATGGCTGCTCTGGCTCACGCCCTGCTCGGAATCATCCCAGCTCGGTGTGGTCTCTGCCGAGCCATTTATCCCAACCTCTGCTGCTCTTGGCGCCCTTTACCTAATCCCTCTGGATTCTCCATTTCCAGTAGGACCCACCTTGCTAATCTCACCGCCCGCTCCAGACTCAACGCCGCCCACACCCTCACCGTCCACAATGCCTCCGCTCCCACCACTCTTGAAATCCCCGTCACCTGTTACCAGGTCACTGCAAAACTTCTCATTCTTTTTCTCTCAATTCAATTGGGTTCTGATTTTAGTTGCTTTTATTTTTCTGGGTTTTCTGATGTTCGATCCTTATCCCCCAAGTTCAGCTTTTTATATGGAAATATCATGTCTTTTCGAGCTTGTAGTGATACTTGATGCACCAAATTTAAAACAAATTGTGAACAAGTTAGTTGAGATTATTCGCTTTCGCATATTGCAATTGCATCATTGCATCTATCATATTGGATGTTAATCGTGTATCCAATTACTTTTGAGTATTGCGATTTAGTACCCTCTTATCAGTTACTTGGATGTTTGTTAATTGATGTTGTGTTCTTGCGGCATTTATATTCGTTTTCGAATGTTTCTTATCAGTTTCAAATGCATGGCAGAGAGCTTTCACTGCCGGATATGTTCTGTGATTCTATAGTGGTTGTCAGAGTTCGTGTTGTTTAGCAGTTTACATGTTTTTCTTGTGGGAGTGAAATGTGTTCCTTGTGCAGCCACAGTGCTGTTAATCAATAATTTTTTGAGTTTACTTATTAGTCTGGATTTAAACTTGCAGCTTATTGGTGTTCCTGATCAAGCTGAGAAAGATGAGGTTATTAAAGCGGTATGGATTTGAAGAATTCTGAAGTTGAAGAGGGTTATACTGAGAATGCTATTAAATCTCGGCAGGTAGATAACTTGAAAGTATAGTTGTAAATTTTCCTTCAAACCTTAAAATTCATTTTCCTTTCAATACAGGTGGTAAAGCTATCTTAAGTTGTTTTGATTGCTTTTATTGATTTTTTTAATTGTCTACTGGGTTGCTTTGCAGGATCTCTTAATGGATGTGAGAGATAGGCTTATTTTTGAACCAGAATGTGCTGGTAATAGTAATGAAAATACCCGACCTAAATCTGCTCTTCAAATCCCTTGGGCATGGTTGGCAGCTGCTCTTTGCCTCCTTCAGGAGGTATATTTTTGTCTTTGTACAATCTACTTTGTTTAGGCTTAGTTTTCAATTTTTGTCAAAATATATACATAGAGAACTATTATTTTTACTTTAAAAAAAAGACATATATACTTAAATAGTCAGAGAGGGATTAGATTATTTTTGGACACTGGTAAACTGCAGTTTGAAGTGAAAATCATATTTTTGTTTTTGAGTCTGAATTTATATTTCTGGTACTATCCATCTTATTTGAGTTTGAAATATTTCTCATTAGTATTTGTTAATGTTATTCATTTCATTTTTTTTTTTTTTCAATTAACTATGTGGTTTTAGAAGATGGATTTTATTGGATTTCTCCCTGCCAGGTTAGGGAAGTAGAGCTTGTGCTAGATATTGGTCAAGCAGCTATTAAGCATCCAGATGCGAAGCCATATATTCATGATATTCTTCTTTCTATGGCACTGGCTGAGGTAAGTAGCGTCAGCGAATAGGTCTGGGTCTTGTACCGTCAATTTTGTTTTACTGTCATTTTCTTATCATATGTGTCCTTTCTTGAAGTGTGCAACTGCAATGATTGGTTTTGAGAGGAACAAAGTGTCCCAGGGATTTGAAGCTATTGCTCGTGCTCAGAGTCTTCTAAGAAGTAAAAAATCTCTTGAGAAAATATCATTATTATCTAAGGTAATGGACACATTTTATATTATTTCTCTGAAAATGTTTTTGTCCTAATGGTATTTGTTGGTTCAGTCTACTATATGCATCTGGTCCATTGTGAAATGGGAGAAAAGAGAGTGATTGGTTGTTCTATTTTGTTATTCTGACCTTGTAATACGGTTTTGCAGATTGACAGAGCTAAAACTTTGTGTGAGTGTCTGATTGCATCAGAGCTTACTGATCTGAAACTAGAGGAAGCTCTTACGCTGTTTCTTCTCGGTAAGGTATGTGTTTTTGCTTTCCTCCTAATTCAAATATTGGGTGCTGTTTCATTGAAATACTTTTGGGTGTATGGGAGTCATGGATTTTTTTTTTGGGTCCAGTATTTCCTTTTGTTTCGTCCATTGTGACATTTTGGTTTTCAGGATAATGAGGCTGCAGTTGTTGGAAAGCTGAAGAAGCTTGATGGAAGCAAAAACCAATTAATACAGTCTTTATGCAAACAAGGTGACCTCAAGCTAGCTCAACAACTTTTTCCTCATGAACCCAACCCCTCCCAACAGACCTGTGAGCTCTTAATCCTTTCTTGCATCCGCCAGGATTCTCTCTCTGATGGGTTAGACGTGCATAGCCACCTTGTTGATGGCGGGTGGGACCAAGACCCTTTTTTGGCCACCAAACTTATAGAGATGTACTCTGAGTTGGACTCCATCGAGAATGCACGTGAAGTATTCGATAAAACTCGTAAAAGAACTATTTATATGTGGAATGCACTTTTTAGAGCCCTTACGTTGGCTGGCCATGGAACTGAGGTGCTAAATTTGTACAGACAAATGAATACAATTGGGGTTTCGTCTGATCGGTTTACGTATACGTATGTACTCAAAGCTTGTGTTGTTTCAGAGATTTTGAGTTCGCTTCTCCAGAAGGGAAAGGAGATTCATGGGCATATTTTGCGTCACGGATATGGGGCCCATGTTCATGTAACGACCACTTTGTTGGATATGTATGCAAGGTTCGGGTGCGTTTCATGTGCTAGTAGTGTATTTGATCAGATGCAAAATAGAAATGTGGTTTCTTGGAGTGCTATGATTGCTTGCTATGCAAAGAATGCAAGGCCTTATGAAGCTTTGGAACTTTTTCGGAAGATGATACTAGAGGCCCCTGATTTGTTTCCCAATTCCGTGACCATGGTTAGTGTTCTTCAAGCTTGTGCAGCTCTTGCTGCCTTGGAGCAGGGGAAGTTCATTCATGGGTACATCCTGAGAAGGGGTCTTGATTCAACCCTTCCGGTCATGAGTAGCCTTATCACAATGTATGCGAGATGTGGTAAGCTTGAGCTGGGCCAACAAGTTTTCAATTTGATAAAAAAGAAGGATGTGGTATCATGGAATTCCTTGATTTCAAGTTATGGAATTCATGGATATGGAAAGAGGGCAATTCAAATTTTTGAAGACATGATCAATCATGGAGTATCACCGAGTCATATTTCATTTGTTAGTGTTTTGGGGGCCTGTAGTCATGAAGGTCTTGTTGACGAGGGGAAGTTAATATTCCACTCTATGGTGAGAGATCATGGATTATATCCCAGCATTGAGCAGTATGCTTGTATGGTGGATCTTCTTGGTCGTGCTAATCGGTTAGATGAAGCAGCCAAGGTCATTGAAGATATGCGGATTGAACCAGGAGCTCAAGTTTGGGGTGCTCTTCTTGGATCATGTAGGATACATGGTAATGTTGATCTGGCAGAGAGAGCAAGCAAAAGGTTATTTGAGCTTGAGCCTAGGAATGCTGGGAATTATGTACTTCTAGCTGATATTTATGCTGAGGCCAAGATGTGGGATGAGGTAAAAAGAGTAAAAAAACTTCTAGAAGCTCGGGAACTTCAAAAGGTACCAGGTCGCAGTTGGATTGAAGTTAATAGGAAGATATACTCATTCGATTCTGTTGACGAGTTTAACCCACAAATGGAGCAACTTCATGCACTGCTGGGTGAATTGTCAATAGAGATGAAAGGACGAGGATATAAGCCACAGACTAAAGTTGTCCTCTATGATCTTGATGAGGAAGAGAAGGAACGTATAGTATTAGGCCATAGTGAAAAGTTAGCAGTTGCATTTGGTCTCATCAATACCAAAAATGGGGAAACCATTCGGATTTCCAAGAATTTGAGGCTATGTGAAGATTGCCATTATGTTACAAAGTTCATATCCAAGTTTACCAATAGAGAGATTCTAGTCCGAGATGTGAATCGGTTTCACCATTTCCGTGACGGGGTTTGTTCATGCGGGGATTATTGGTAAGTGCAAACAATTATTCTTTCATTTTTGTTACCTAATAACAAAATAGGAGAAGTTGTGGAAGTTATAGAGATCTTAAAAGGATACGTAGTGTAATTGGAACACTAGAATTATATGTAAACTTGTTCTGATGAGTAAATAGTTCTTCAAGCTTTATGATTTAGATTCATTTGCTGACTAATGTGATCTTCTAGCTTGAGTTTTCCTTGAACTCAATTCGATGAGTCATACTGATACAAAACCTGATCATGGCATACAACTAAAAGACAGAAGTGCTGCAAGCTAAACTAACTCGTTTGTTTTAAACCAAATCCTCTACGACATAAGTAAATTTTATTTATCTTGCAAACAATATCTTATCATGATTTTCATTGTTTTATTCCCTGAACCCTATTGTTACAATTATTGGAATAAAAGATACCACTTTTTTACACATAACTTGTAGAAATTCTAAACACAAACAAACATAATTCATCATCTCTTTGGAGGAGCTTGTGCAATGAACAAGTAGCTGCCAGTTGCATAATTCAGGCCTCAAGGAAACCCTTCTCTTCAGGCATTCAATAGTGTCCCTGAGACTTACTTCCAACGGAAGGAAATCAAGTCCCAAACTTTTTGCCTTTTCCTGGGATATTTGATACTGTGGAGCAGAAGGGATATCCTGCTCACATCTGCAAACATCGAAACGAACCGAATCTTTGCCTTAGAAACTTGTCAAATTCAATTAGTTTTCGACTTATTTTGGGTTATCAACATTCAATTGCAAACATTTGTGGCATTTTGCAAACGCAACTTACATTTCAGTTGGGCACAAAGTAGGATGAAGTTCCTTTAAAATCTTCAGAGCCTCGTGAATGGGGGTGACATTTGCAACTAAACAATATCTTCCACTAGCTGAAGGAACTTCAAATGCTTGAATATGTGCAGAAGCAACATCTCTAACATCAGTAGATGTATAATTTGCAGTAGTTACTCCGTCGATATCTGTATAGGAGAAGAAACAAACAATCAATTAATTGAGAATCATCTATAACATATAGTTCACTCCTTATATTTTCATATATGCATTTGATTCTATTTCCCAGTGCAGTCACCAAATACTAAACCCTAAACCCAAACTGCTCATTCCTAAACCTTAAATGTCCATTTAAGACATATTTCTGTGTAAATTTTCCATCCCTCTGCTCTAACCGGGAAGATAACAGGAGATTATTTCGGAAGTGTACCCTTCTTGAGATCCAGAACCATCTTCACACTGAAATTAAGAGTTGGCTGCAGGAGTGGACCTATCACATACGAGGGATTTATGGCCACCATGTCAATCCCGTTTTCCTTAGCAAATTTCCAAGCCGCCTCCTCTGCTAAAGTTTTCGAAAGAAAATACCATTCCTGAAAAGTTGATAATAGACCACATGTCAAGGCGAAACATTTCATTTTGTTCTTACCACGCGTGAAT
Organism: Rosa lucieae; assembly: GCA_024704745.1. NCBI lineage: Eukaryota > Viridiplantae > Streptophyta > Magnoliopsida > Rosales > Rosaceae > Rosa > Rosa lucieae. The sequence continues at coordinate 3,378,174 of CM045492.1, forward strand.
AATAGTTGAAAAGTTTTCGAAAGAAAATACCATTCCTTAAAAGTTGATAACAGACAACATGTGAAGGCCAAACATTACGCGTAAATAATAGGTGAAACTTGGAAGAAGATAAATGGGCTAAATACAAATTACTACCCTGTGATTTAGGTCCAAAATCAATTCATCAAAAACACCCATGCACTTTCAATTTTGATCTAATAGGTCTAATTTGTTAGTTTTCCGACAATTGAGTTATTTAATTTGTTTATGTGGCTCATATATGGCCTATGTTTTATGATGTGGTGTCGAGGTGGTCTGCATAGTCAATTTAGGAGGGAGTCTTACTAATAAAAATAAATAGTTTTTCAACAAATAATCCAACTATAACTTGAACCTATAACAAAATATTAACGAATTGGACCTATTAGATTAAAATTGAAAGTGCAGGGTGTTTTTGATGAAATTAGAAGTCCAAGGACTGAATTGATTTTAGACCTAAACCACAGGGTACTAACTAGTATTTAGTCCAAGATAAATTTAGTAGTGGAACAGACATACATACCTTCAACTCCTCACAAACAAGTGGATCAGAAAACCATGTTTCATCAACTACCACATTAGAGGTTAGAGGTCTTCCATTGAGTACAACTGCCGCCATGGAAGATGTTAAAACTACCCTCTTGATTGTTGGAAATTTCACGCACGATTTAAGAACATTAAGCGTTCCCTTTACTGCAGGATCAATCAGTTCTGCCTAAGATGTGGAGCAAAAAGAATTAATTATCGAGAGTACCATAAGTTATTTCTCTAATAAGCAAATATGATAGAGGTTTAAATGATGGCAAAACATTTAAAGCATGTAGAAAAGTAGTCACGGAGATCGGATGAACCTGTGGGTCGCTGATCGATGAAAATAGTACCGGAGATGCTGTGTGGAAAACACCTTCACATCCATCAACTACAAGGTCAAAAGACCCCTCTTCTAACAAGTCTGCTTTGAACAAATGAAGCCTTTCCTTTGCTCCCTCGAGTGAGAGCAAGTGTTCTGTTTTCTTAGGATTATCTGTGGCATATACACAAACGGAATAACTGGTCAGTTTAACTGAGCTACGTTACTTCAAATGCTTAGACCCTACTATTCTGTTGTGTTGAACGAAAACTTATGGAAAGAAAGGAATTTATAGTAGTGACACTGACTTGGGTCACGAACGGTGGCTTTGACTACATAACCTCGCTGTAACAAGAGTTTCACCAGCCATGAAGCTATGAAACCAGAAGCTCCTGTAACACACACAACCTTCCTTTCTCCACTCATCTCTGATTAATTTGTGTCTGTATACCTATCTCTTTGTCTTTGGCTTGCTAGTTAGTGCTAGCTAGCTAGCTTGCTTCCACATATATATGTGTGGAGCAACGTTCTCATCTTAATTAGAACAAAAATATAAACACTGGTGGCTGGCTGGCTGGCTGGTTAGCAAATTGTTTATTAAGAAAGGTTCTGTCTTGTTTATTACTTAATTTGTCCCATAAAGATCACTAAAATACATAAAATCAGCAATGATAGAGTCTTCACTTGGAGATTAGGACGTATTGCATATCTGTAATAAACTAGTTGTGGATCCTCTAAAGACCTTGAAAGCATTACTTTCATTGAGAAACTGGTGATTCAAGAACAAAATTGGAAAAAGTCCAGTATCTTTAGCTGTCTGGGGTACGTGGTCGATTTGTTCTTTGCTTTTGAATTTTTTTTTGGCTCAAAAAGTTCATTTCATACATAGCGGCCTGTTTTGAATCCAGTATCCACATTTGAAATCTGCCTCTTGTTCAACAGCTCAACCTGGTTTCCATTTGCAATGTCATACTCATACCCTCGTCACAAAATCGTCAATTGTTATGTGCTAGCTGCTGCTCATAAAGTTTTATCTCGATCATTTGTCTCCGTTTTTCACTTGCATATGTGTGTTTCATAGTAATAAAGTAACTTATTGCTAGTGATTAGTGAATAACAACCCTTTTGTTATTAGTCTTTTACTATTTCATCAGTTGGGGAACAGGGAATACGAACTTGAGTATTATGTGTGGGATCGAGGACATTTGGAATTCGGATCCTCCAATGACTTTGTGTGCTGGGAAGGAGGTTTAGCATGCATACAGGTTATTTCCGGTTCCTAAATTAGAAGAGGGTTGTCATCAAAAAAACATTAGAGGGGGGTTTTTGAGAGACAGACATATAGGTCACATTATTGTGTTATTATTTGTAGTGGTGCGTGTGACTGGAGATATGGTATTTGTGGCTCTTATATCAGAAGTGTGTAGAAGGAAGCTGACACCTGTTAAGGTTGAGTTGAGAACGTGTTGATTACGCCAGAAGAGAGATGACTACATGTGGCAAGAATTCACTATCGACTTGTACCAGTTTATACGTTAGAGCTTGGTTACAAATTATGCTAGTGAGGTTTAAAAACGCTGCTATCTTAGTCTGTTGTAATTAACGTGAGATATGATAGTGATGTTCTTGAGAGTCTTAGTGAAGATTAGTAAGAAACATTGTGATTAGAGTGAAGGGTATAACTACTGATCATATATATCAGAGAGATTTTGCTTGAGTGTAATTCTGAGTGTTTTTATAATACAAATTCTTTTCTACTTCATTGTGAGTTAATATATCCTGAACCATAATTCTAATATATTGTCCTTAGAAGAATGACCATTTCTTTATAAATTATTCCCAAATTAGGCTGATGGCAAGATCTTTCTAAGACATCAAACAATCACTCTACACTTCGTCAGGTTGTGAAGTATAAAAGCAATGTTGACTTGAAATTATTATATATTGTTGTCTACAAACTTCAGAAAATGATGGGATCTACATTCTGCACATAAATTCAAAGAAGTCGGGATGCAGAGGCGCCGGAAGAATATTGTTTTCATAGTTATCTGTTTGGATTTTAGCTTAAAACAAACTTCAATTGTCAATATTTGACCAATTATTGCAATAATACTGTTAAATGAAAAACATATTGTGTGCCTTCATCAAACCAACTGACGGAGAGGGAATCAAGGAATCAGTGATTACCATCAATCAGCGCAATTACGGATCAATCAGCATTTAGTATCATTAATGTAATCGATATTTCTGTTGTAATTATATCTCTATATAAAGGGACTATGAAATGAAATGAGTAGACCAATTCAATCTCAATTTTAGTTTAACATGTTATCAGCACGCTCAGAGCCAATAACCAAAGAAAAAAAATCAAAACCCTAGAAGAAAAAAAAAATTCTTCTTATTCTGCCGCCACCAACATTAAAAAAAAAAAAAAAAATCTCCCTAGGCCGGCCCTGCCCAGACCGGCCTCACCTCTGCCTCTCCGGCCGAGCCCAGTAGCCAAGTCACAGCACCATTACACCCCCGGTCTGCAAGCGGGCCTCATAACCTGCCTGCGCAGATCCCACACCGAGTCATGCAACCCAGCGCCACCGGCCCCACAGATCCTTCTTCCGCCCACTAGCCTTCAACGGAGCCTCATCTGCTGCAGTGTTACACCCCACATCTGATGTACCCTTTTTAATGAGTTACACGAATTTTTGTATGTTTACCATTCGCGGTTATAATTTTAACGTTTAGGGGGTGGCTAAAATTTGACTTTTTATGGGTTAATAATTTGAGAAAATTTCCTTCATGAAAGTTGTAGAGGACGTTAAACCAAGCGCGTACATATATGGTACGTAAAAATCGGAGTTCGTATGCAAAAGTTATGAGTGAAATACGGAAGTTACTATTCATGGTAAAATTTAGATAAATATGGAAAGTTACCGGGTAGGTTTCCAAAACTGGAAACCCACCACTTTTTCTCTCTCCTCTCCCCCAACTCTTCTCCCTTCCCTTCGGGTTTCTCTTCCTCCCTTCGATTCCCCATTTTCCGGCCACCAACCGGCGTGCAGCCGGCCACCACAGGAGCGCCTCATCCCTCTCTTGACCCTAGTGACCTGGGATTTTGGAGTTTTGGCCGTGAAATTCCAGATCGAAGCAAGGTTCGCTCCGGTTGCAGTTTGGGGGTTTCGCCGATTTCCGGAAATTCCGGCCACCTCCGGCCACCAAGTTAACGTCGAAGGTTCGGTTTTTGACGAAGATTATTTCCCCTAAAGTGTTTCATTCCAATTTACATTGTAGAGGTAGAATTGACGATTTCCATTTTTTAGGGTTCTTGAGTTTTCGGGGCTTTTCTTCACCGGCTTGATTCGACTACTTCAAGGTAAAATTGGAATGTGTTGCTGTTGGGAAAATTGTTGGGTCTGTTGTCTTGATGCTAATGCCGGAATTTGGTGGTCATCGGAGGTAGTGGTCGCCGGCGCGTGGACCACGCGCCGCCACTGTAGGTGGTGCGTGGTGGCGTGTAGAGCTGCGTTTTAATTATAGTTTTAGTTCCATAAATCCTATATTGATTGTAGAATTTGATACATGAAGTTTGGTGGAAATCGGAGGAATTACGAATTGAGTATAAATGGTTAATTATCGATTTACGTGAATTCGATCGCCGAATTTCTCTCAAATTCACTTTAGATCTTACATCGATGAATGAATAATGTTGGAGTATTAAGGATGGATATTGTGGAGAGTTGAGGAGTTGGATTTTTGGAAGGGGGATGTTTTGAATTTCCATTTCTAAGTATCGTAAAGTTAAAATTCCGTCCTGTGAAATATATATATTTATGAATGCTATTCGTACAGGACGAGAGGAGTCTCCATACGAGGAAAATCACGAGCGACGTCAGGATTGACCGCATACTGTGAGTGAACTTTTATTTTTAAGGATTGATGCATGCAATCATTTATTTGCTTTCGAATGATAAATTGCTTATCGTATTACGTTTTCGAATCTTATGATTGATCTCTGATATTACTTTGATATATGCGGATTCAGAATTTATACTATTTATATTATATTTATACTCGGCGACTTGAGATTTTATGAGATTTACGAAATGAGATTTCGATGAAGTAAAAACTTTATACTTATTTATCTCCTATTTATTTTGGAACTTGAGATGATCTTGGCGTGCGGGGTCACATCTTTGTACACTTGGATTCTTATTTTGTGAGAAATGTGGGGAAACTATACAGATTTATTGGCTTTCGACGATATTCTTCCTCACCATACGCGGGTCATGTGATTAGGTCTCCTCCTCACTTACTTTGTGTTTGTGAGTGGCAGTTGAGGTAGCTTTTCTCCTCCTCACGTGGGTGGTAGTTGAGGTAATGTTCTCCTCCTCGCACAATCTATGTGTGAGTGGCAGTCGAGGGTAGGTAGAGCCTGAGAGGCTCCATTCCCGTATGGTGAACTCTCCTCCCCATATCCTTTTATTGTTGTTCTTGACTAGCGGGGCTAGTCGGTTTTTCTTGAGCGGAGCTTCTCGTGGTTTTCTCAATTATTGCATGCATCGGGAGTTTTATGGATATAAATGTGGAAAAGTATAAACTCTTTTTTCTTTTCAATTATTTATTTTTGTCCACTCGCGCTAACGTTTTTATATACTTTTCCTTGGGCCCTTCGGTTTCAAATGCCCAGATTGCAGTATTGCTGCTCGGTGTACGAGTGTGAGCCATAGTGACCGCACCTGCTTCCGCCATCACATTCTGTAGGTTACCTGTTTAGCCTACTGCACTCCTTGTCCATTTATATTCCTAGAATGCTCTGATTACTATGAGATATGTGACCCAGACTTGTATGAATTATATTTGAGGTCTATGACCTAACTTTGGTGATTGTGGTATCTTTTACCTTTTGGAGATTATGTATGATGTTATTATCTTTGAGATGGGATTGGTTGAATTATGGGAGCAGGGTGGCTCAAGGAGTTGTGGTTGGATTATTAGAAGTGAATTTTGGTTTTCCGCAGGATTTTGGGTTGTCCATTTTTAAGGGAGGTTATGCCGAAATTTTTGGTAAACCTTCTTTAAAGGTGGGTCCTGCAGGGCCACTTCGGATTCCAGGGTGGAATTCGGGGTGGGTCTTGTCATGCAGCCTCCAACAGCACGTACAACCCATCTGCAGCACAGCCAACCAGCCTCCACCCATCGCTGCTGCACCTTGCTGCCCATCCCAGCGCCCCCGCGCCAGCAGCCACCTATCCCAGCAGCTACCAATCCCTCCTAGCTGCTGCCTTGCCCAGCCGTTGCCTTCTCTGATCCAGCCTCCATGCCCAACAGCAGCAGCCTGCCAAAATAAAAAAAGAGGGACAGAGAACCTGTAGGAAGAAGAAGACGCGAAGGAGAAAGATTACGCGAGAAAAAAAAAAAACACAGAGAAAAGAAAGAAGAGAGAAGAAGAAAAAAAAAAAAAAAAAAAGGGTGACCGGGCCAAAGTAAAGACCCGGCCCAAATTAAACAAAAAAAAAAAACAGAAAAAAAGACTAGGGACGAGAAAAAAAAAAACTCTGGCCTACTATTGAAAAAAAAGGAAGCGGCCCAATTTTTTTTTTCAAGCCAAAAACATCGCTACGCACGCCTGCATCAACACGCGCATGCGTTAGGATCGTTTTGTTTTCTCGAAATCAAATATGTTTTCTTTATTTTATGATTTTAGCCAAGCATGTGAATTTTATTTATATTTTCTATTTTTAAGCATGCTTTATACCTTATTGTTTATGCCTTTATTATATTTTGTTATTGAGCATGTTTAGTTAGATAATTTTGATCATTTAAAGCATGTCTTATTATTTATGCTTTATATTTTTTGAATCAAGCCCACAGGGCGAAATAGTATATTCATCACAAGCCAGAATAGGCCATTACATACCCTTCCGCTGTCATTTAAGGACATAGACAGACAAGAAGGTAGTGGTAGTACCCACAATGGTAAGTAGAAATAGACCCACTCATTATACATTTCAGATCGTAGAGATAGCGGATATCCTCCTTCGGTACTACTCCAGAGACGCTAAAGAGACATAGAGTGCACATCGGTGCGTAGTTTCCTAATACAAGGAATTATTGTAATTTAGGTAAAACTAAAAAACATAGGATTGGGCCTAGGCCCCAAACCCTAGCCCGACTAAACATTGAACTAGGGCAGAAACCTAGCCCATCAATTTGCAGCCCAACATGGTAGTCTTCAAGGAAATTCGCCTCGGCCCATCAACCGGTTCGGGCCAGTCACCCTGCTCCACCCATCCCCGCCGCACTGCACCGTCCGGCGAGATCCTTCCGACCCCCATCGCCTGATCCACATCACAGCCATGACCTCCTGATCCATGTTGCTGCCACGACCTGCAGCACCACGTCGCCCAAGCTCCGCCGCCACGACCTGCATCACTACGGACCAAACAAATCCCCGATCCAAGCTGCTCAAAACCCCACCGCCATCGATCGAGATCCCTGACGTCGGCGATCCAGGAAACCCATAAGTAGGGATTGTAATACCAGCCCGTACAGTCGGACCACCACCATCAAACCATCCCAGCCGAACCAAACTGAAAAACCCAGAGCTCATTCCTCCTCCGACAAAGTCACCATGGGCAGTAGTTCTCCCGTCCGGCAGCAACCCCATGACTGCGGGAGGCCAGAGGCTATCCCAACAGCCGGGCACTGCCGGACGAGATCAAGAAATTGAACGGCGTAGGCCTTATGCTTTATATGATTATATATTTTAAACATGATTATATATTATTTATGCTATATATATTTCGTTATATATTATTTATGAAATTTTGAGCATGTTTTTATTTTATTTACGCTTATATAAAGTATGCCTACGAATGCTTTGTATTATGCTATTGTTTACATTTTATTTTATGCATGATATATTCTTGCTATTATAATGTGTAGTATATAATTTGTTGTATATTTATGAAATTTGAGCATGCCATGTAGTTTATTTCTTATATATGCTATGTTTAAATGTGTAGTATATAATTTGTTGTATATTTATGAAATTTGAGCATGCCATGTAGTTTATTTCTTATATATGCTATGTTTAAATGTGTTATTCTTATTTTTAGAATGCAACATATATAATCCGCTTTGCCATGATAATGAAAATTCATGAGCATTATACATACATACTTACCGTGATAATGCATTTTCACGTAGCATCGAAAAAAATGTGACCATTACGAATCTTGGTCTTGAAATCTAATTCATATTTTTGGAAAATAATTTACGTGGATGTCTTTATGACTGCGTAATTTATATCTTCTCTCTTGTTTTATGTAGATGGCTGATCCAACTCGACTTGAGTTTGACATCTTGGACTCAGAAGGACTTGAGTACCATCGTTGGGTTTCCGATGTAGAAACTGCCTTTGTAGCAAAAGACTACACTGCCACCATTACCGACCCCAAAGATGATGAACTATCTAATAAGGTGAAAGCAGATGCCTTACTGTTTCTGAGGGAACATATTGATCCTAGCCTACGCTAGGAGTACCTTCAGTTGAAGACACCCAAAGAACTGTGGGACGCCCTTAAGGGACGTTTTGGGAACATTCATGACATTTTGCTCCCAGAACTGGCCGTTCAGTGGAATGGAATCCGCTTGCTTGACTATCAAAGGGTCAATGACTTCAACAAGGAAATGTTATGCCTTAAGGCACGTCTCAATTTCTGTGGAAGGGAAATCACAGAAGATGATATGATCTACAAGACTCTTACCACCTTTCCTAGTTCAGCATTTATACTAGCGAACCAGTATAAGTTGGAGTATGACAACAAAAGAATCACAACCTTCAATAAGTTAATAAGCCTACTGCAAGTGGCTGAGAGACATAATGAGGTTCTCTTGAATAACAATGCCAGGCCCACTGGGACAAAGAAAATTTCCGAGGCTAATTATGGAAAAATGAAAGGTGGAAAGAACTCCAATGCAAGGGGGTTTAGACGTGCTGATCCCTACTCACGTGGCAACAATGCACCATATGGAAATGGACATGGGGATCATGGAAAAAAGATGCAAAAGGAAAGAGTTGACAATGAACCATGCTATAGGTGTGGATTCATTGGGCATTGGTACAAGAACTGCCAAGTAAACAACAGAGTAGCAGCCAATTACAAGAGGTATAGAGAGTCTAAAGGACAAGAGGCTCACTATATGGAAGAAGGAGGTCATGACCTAGACGTCAACTTTACAATTGCAGACTTCAATGGCAAAAAGGAACTTGCTAAGTCAATGGATGCTCTCAATCTTGACTAATATGCTTTATTCATTTTATTTTCCACAGACAGTTGTGAAGGCATAATGCCTCATTTTTAATTAGACTATTATTTGGTCTTAAAGAATGGTTTGATGAATTAGCTTTCTGAACAAATACCTTGATTTGATTATCGTTGGCTTATTAATAAATTTTGAATTTTATTCTGAAGCACTGAATTTATTCAAATTTATTTACTACACATATTTACATGGTTCGACATAGCACTATAAAGATGTAAAGCAATACATCTAGAGAAAAATTATTAGAATGAAAAGAATACCATTCTACGCAAATAGAAATACTCTAAACAATATGAGCTATATTTTCTAAATACCTCCAATTTATTTGTAGGAATGAATGGAGGAGAACTTGAGTGCTTAATTGATAGTGGGACTACCCACACAATATTAAGAAATAGCCAATTATTCATTGAATCAATTAATAGCCTATAATTCCTCTGTGACTACGATGATTGGATCATCACAAGTAATAAAAGGGCGAGGAACTGCCAAATTTTTGCTGCCTAATGGCACAACATTTAAAGTCACATACGCTCTATAAATTATTCCCAAATTAGGCTGATGGCAAGATCTTTCTAAGACATCAAACAATCACTCCACACTTCGTCAGGTTGTGAAGTATAAAAGCAATGTTGACTTGAAATTATTATATATTGTTGTCTACAAACTTCAGAAAATGATGGGATCAAAATTTTTAATGGACAGAAAGATGCTTGCGATGCTTCTTAATTTACTCAATCAGGTATGGATCTACATTCTGCACATAAATTCAAAGAAGTCAGGATGCAGAGGCTCCGGAAGAATATTATTTTCATAGTTATCTGTTTGGATTTTAGCTTAAAACAAACTTCAATTGTCAATATGTGACCAATTATTGCAATAATACAGATTATTACAACGCACTACCAATAATGACCAAAATGAGATAAACTTAGTTTTTGGACATTTGCTGCTTTCTCTGTTCAACTCTAGGTATTTTTAAAGGAGAGTGAAATTCACACTCATCATTTTACAATCCACATTCTATGTTTCATTTTTTGGTAACTTAAACTTTTGTCTTTAGTAACTTAGTTTTGTGTTTTTATAAGAATTTCAATCAAAAAAGTAAAGAAAGAGTGTGGATTGTAAAATGGGGAGTGTGAGTTTCACTCCCCTTTTTCAATTCTTAATCATATCCTCTTTTCAAATTCATCAAACGATGGGGAGTGTGAGTTTCACTCCCCTTTTTCAATTCTTAATCATATCCTCTTTTCAAATTCATCAAACGGTTCAAAGCAGATGAAAAAAATGAAAATATAGAAAATAATTAATCCTTTTGTTGATAGTATTATTGTTTTATAATTAGAGCATCTGCAATAGGCTCCTATTTGAACTCTTTAGACAATAGACAATATTTAAGAAGAAGTTAAAAAAAGGCTTCAACCACGCTTTCCTACTACGCTCTCAAAATAGGGAAATTGCTAGGATCTCTTAAATTTAAGTAGAGAAAATGTGACTTTCTAGAGACTCCTAACGCATTAAATATTTGATTATTTTCCTTATTAATATTCCTTTTAAAAGAAAATAATATTTATGGCTCCTTAGAGTGTGAGTTGGTAACAACTGACAACATATCATGTACGCTAGGTAGATCATGCTAATATATTTATAGGGAGTCAACGTTTCAGTCCCTGACATTTCGATTTCACCTAGAAACTCCACATACTCTCCAATTTCAACAAATTGGTCATTGCTGTCCAAATTGTCCATGAAGTGGCTGACGTGGCTAACTGTGAGAGGACACGTGGCAAAGTGAGAGGACACGTGGTGCCACTTCGATTGTAAATTGTCGAAAATAACCCTACCTCTATTACGATTGTTTCGAAACCCTATATCCAAATTCTCGCTCCTAATCTCTCCCAAAAAACCCTAAATTTGAATTTGTGAAAACAGGAACACTGTCCTCTCCATAATCCTCGACAATCCAAAACCCGAGTCTGTTGAAAATCGAAAACCCTAAAAGAGAGTCGGCTCATCAATCATTGTTGCTGGGTAAGAAACCACAACCTGAGTAAAAAAGAAGACCGACGTCTATTAGCAGCAACATGGTGGTGAACGACGCTGACTTGTGGTTACCTAGAGCTGTAAACGAGGAGAAGGAGAAGGATGAAATCCCTAATTATGGTAAGTTTCAACTATTTGAACCCCGATATCAGTTGATTGAAGATGATGAATTCTAACGTTTTGAAAAACAATATTGGGGGTTTATAAATTTCTAGGGTTTCTGGGTTGTGGAAAGATGTATTTGTTTATGGTTTTGGATCTAGGGATGGTAATAGCTTTTGTGTGGTTTCTATTTTGGGGTTTAGGTTTCGAGTGCTTGGGGTTGATTAAAAATTGGGGCTTTGCTATGCTTTATGCACTTTCCCTGAGGGAGAAGAGAGACCTGTTTTCAAAAGAATGTTTATTTGTTTAGGTGCACTGAAGTGTGGCTTTAAGGCAGGTTGTAGATCTGTAATTGGGTTGGATGGTGCACATCTAAAGGGACCCTTTGGGGGGAAATTATTGATAGCTGTAGATGTTAATGCTAATAACAAATCATGGGTGGTGGCATGGGCAATGGTTGAGTTGGAAACCAAAGATGCACGGATCTGGTTTTTGGCATTATTGGTCAAGGATCTGAGCATTGAACATGAAGAAAGGGGATGAGTGTTTATAAGTGATAAGCAGAAAGGTTTGATGCCAGATTTTGAAAAGGTTGTCCCAAGGGCTCATATTAGATTTTGTGCGAGGCACATGTGGACAAACTGCACAAATTTTTCCTGGAAAGGTTATGAAGGACCAGATGTGGGCTTGTGCAAAGGCAACCACCTTGCCTTATTTTCATAAAGAAATGGCTGAGATGAAAAGCCTTGGTAAGGAAGCTTACAAGTGGATGACATGTAGTTGAATTTTTTCGTGTTTCCATGTGAACTTTGTTGAATAATTATCCCTAAACTAATTGTCCATGTTTGCAGCACCGGAGAGACCATCAAGACATTGGTGCAAGAGCCTTCTTCAACACAGATATGGACTGTGACATCATGATCAACAACATATGTGAGAGTTTCAATGGCTGGATTTTGGAGGCTAGGGGTAAGCCCCCTGTGACCATGTTTGAAGAGTTAAGGGTGAAGCTTATGGACAGGATTGTTGTGAGAAAGGGAAAAATAGAAGCCTACCATGGGAATATCTACCCCAAGCCAAGGGCTGTTATAGAGAAGAACAAGGAAAAGGCTGTTATGGACTGCATTGCAACCTTCCATGGTGGAGACATTGCTGAGGTTGAGAATATAGAAATCTCAAAGAATGTGGTAGACCTGTTATTGAGGACATGCACTTGCAGGAGGTGGGACCTGATTGGAATCCCCTGCAAGCATGCCATTTCTGCCATATACTTGAAGAGGGAGGACCCGGATGACTATGTTGCACCATGCTACATCAAGAAGACTTATATGAGTATATATAGCAACCTGATCTAGCTTGTGAATAGCATGGACCTATGGTTTAGAGGTGAAGATCCACCTATCTCCCCCCCCAATATTCAAGGCAACCTGGACGCCCGAAAACAAAAAGAATAAAGGATGCCTCAGAAAAGGTCACAGATGGTGGTGTGAAACTTGAAAGGGTACAAATATCCCATTGAGGTGTGGCAATTGTCAACAGGTTGGTCATAATGTCAAAACATCTAGCGACATCTGCCCTAAATTCAAAGAAGGCTGCAGCAATGAATAAGAAGAGAAAGCACAATGAGGAATGAAGGAGGCACATCCCAAAATCAGGTAAGAAGTTGTGATTTCAGTCATGTATTTGTGGTTTCAAATGTGGTTCCATTTGTAATTAACACGCTTATTATTTCTTGCTATCTAAGAAGGCAAATAAACAGTCCTTTAGCAAGAATGAATTGAGGTAGAAAGCAAAAGAAAGGGCAAAGTACCAAGGGTACGTAACATTACACTATCCTCTAATATAAGGATCTGAATTCATATATACTACTTTTGTTTTTAAAACTCTACTTGTGTACTTATACTACCATCTTGTCAATGTGTCCAGAAAAAGATGGCTGCCTTGAAGGCATCAAGGTTGGATGCAAATAGGTCTGCATCAAAGTCATCAAGGGCTAAACAAGCTAGTTCTGCTAAGCAAAGTTCAAGACCCGCACAAGCTGCATCTGCCCCTACTTCTTCAAGGCCTATGCAAGCTGCATCTACCCCAACAACTTCAAGGCTTGTCCAAGCTTCTAAGGCATCAAGGAAGCAGGATGCAGCAGCCACAAGGTCATCTAAAAGGATCCAGGAATACTCAGGTAAAGGAAATTAGTGTGGAAAGTTGTAAAAGACAATAGCAAGCTTAAGAAAACATTTTAGGCATTTTTTTTCCTGCAACCTTGCTTGGAGGTTGGTAGCTCTAATCTTTTGTTAAGATGATTAGAGCTATCTTCAATTTAGGGTTTAGGAGTACTTGAATAGCTTTTGAGGATGTAATGCTCCGATTTTTTATTTTTGGTAAATTTGAGCTCTGTTTATTGGCTTGCTATTGTTGAAAATACTATGTAGTTTGGATTAATCATGAATGTAGGTGAATGGTTGCCTTTAGCCTTCATTTTTCTTCAAACTTCATTGTCAGTTTATGTTATTTCATATTGTGGATGCTTGGTTGGGTTGTAATTTGCAGAAAATTTGCATGTATTACTTGGGTTATGATATATGCTTCTAATAGGTGATTTGGGGATTTGGAAACAAACATTGCCATGTATGGAGGGGAAAAATGGAAAAACAAGGCATGGGTAAATTGGACTTTTTCCCTTTCAAATTGAATGCAGCGCTGCTGAGTTGGCATGTAAATTACGGCCACGTCAGCAAGATAACGGTGCTTCTGACGGTGGTTGGATGACAAGGACCAATTTGTTAAAATTGGAGAGTATAGGAAGTTTTTAGGTGAAATCGAAATGTCAGGGACTGAAACAGTATTTTGTCCTTCGTGTTTTAATGTCATATATCAGGCATGTACGTTACATTAACTATGGTCCTTAACTAATCATACCCAGATCACGTATTATCAAAATAGATATAGTTTTTGTTAACGTATATACACACATAACTTAAAGAACATGTATTCTCTCAAAAATAGAATGTGCCTCACACCCTAGGTCAAACTCGGAGAAATATTTGTTCCGTCCAGCGGCGTGTCTTAGGGATGTTGTAATCGGATGGGATAATCGATGTCTAGGCCGCTCGTCGGCTGGTCTATTGGACATTGTTCTTGTGAGCCGCGAAAAAGTTTATCGAGCTTAAGTGAAATAGTTCGATAATTTACTTATCGATCTCGATAAACGTTAAAGTACTCGAGAATATTTTCAGAAATTTTCACAAAGAGAAATCCTCAATTTAGGAATTTGATAATAAAGTATACAACACGACGAGTCCGTGAGAATTTTCGGAAAATTTTTTGGACACCCGAAGTGTTTATAATGAGTTTCCGAAGTTTGGAAATTATGGATATTCATTTAAATAAAAAGAAACTATTGCGGTGCAATCCTAGCCGTCGATCTGCTTCATCCTAGCCCTTGATTGCAATTTAAATTGGGGTATTTATATTCCTTGATTAGATCAAGGATGGGGATCAATTCCAGAAAACACGAGAGAGAGGGGGAGCTGGGAGCTCTGACCCGGACGCCACGGCGACCCGAGAAGGAACCCGACTAGAGGGACGCCGTCCGGCCACCCCACGAAGGCGCACGGCTACTAGCAGCTTCGTCTCGGGGTCGCCTACGTCCCTGTGTTCCCAGATTATACATGCAACGACTGGAAAAGGGGATTCGAAGACTGGAAGCCTTGTGTCTCCTCCGGCGATTTCTGCAAACTCCGGAGACTCCAGCCACCGTTAGAGCCTCTTGTGGTATGAAACCAAATCTCCTCATCATACTCTACACGTCTGTGAAATTAGAATTTCGATTCGATCCCGTTTTGATGATTTTGTTTCTGGGTTGGATCTCGGCAGCCGTGTTCTTCAACACCGACAGCTTCTCGGAAGTCAGTGAAGAACGGTCTAATATTCGTGCTCTATGAGTTAATGTAAGTTTGTTTTCGAATTCAATTCGATTCTGGAGGAATTACGTTTTGGGTATAGACGGCCAGTGCCGGGAAACCCAGGTTCCGGCGACCGTTTCACTGACTTCCGGACATTTTAAACTTGATTTCAGTGCTAGTAGGACAATTTGATGGTGGTATTACTCTAGTAGCAGAATCAAGGGATTGGTTAGTCTGGGTTCAGACTAGTCGTGTTCTTCGTCAGTAGCATAATAGCATTGCTTTTGCAAATCCTACCATTGAAGGTAAAAACTGGAGTTATACGTTTGGGTACTTCTCGACAGTTGAATGAATTGATAATCTGTTATTGTGATCTTGAAGTGGGTATTTGATTGATTGAATGTTGTATATACATGTTGCGTGTTGAACGAGACTGAGAATGTTGTTGTGGTAAATTTGTTGTTCTGCTCGTGTTGGTTAAAGGTGATTGGTAAATATTGTTGGTGAATTTGGCAAGGAATAAATATTACGATGGAAAATATTAGTTGTGTATGTGGTTGTGGAATATTTGGAAAATGGTCAAGCTTGGGTGTCCATAGTAGTTTTGGGCACACCTCGCATAAAAGTTCGAAAAAACATTGGGTGTCTTTAGTAATTCCGTCGAATTACTATGTGACGAAATCGTTAAGTAAAGTTGAATTTATTCATCGACAAAATTGGAAATTTGACATAACTTTCGTTGCTTGAGTACTATTGAAGTGATGATAAGTAGAGTAAAGAAATTATTATATATTGGGTGGCCCTAGTGAATCGGGTGTGCTCTATATATATTTGGTCGAACAAGTAATGTTCGGTAATTTGGGTTAATTATCGAACTTGTCGCGATCAGTCAAACGTGGTCAATACTAGTCAAACAATAATTGAAATGGTCAATCCTGGTCAAACCAGGAAAGGTTGGTCAAAACTTGTCAACTCCTGGTCAAACCAAGAAAAGTTGGTATGTACGATTTATTAATCGTCGAAATTCCATATAATTATTTGATGAGATATTGACTGTCGAAATGTCGGAATCTAGGACTCCAATTACCTGAGGAACAGAAGGTTTGCGACTCTCAGAGTACGTGTGAGAAAGCATCTGAATATAGGAAGGGATTTTCAGGACTCTCCTTGTTTAGTGATTTTCTTATATTTTAGTAATGTGGTGCATGTTAAGTGGTATGGAATACATACTAACCAAATCGTGAGAAATGTGACGGCTTGAGAGCGAAATGGGCACTGACTTTCTTGGATTCGATTCCCTAAACCTCCAGAGGGTTAGCTATGATGGTCGTCCGAGTATCTGTAATAACGGACTCGGTACGTATGCGTACCTAGGTAGCGGACGCTTTTGCTACGCTTACCTGGTGATAACTTGAAGTGGGGTAAGGTCATGTAGTGGGTTTATGGGACCGGCCATTGGGTAAGATTCAGCGCACGTATTCAATCGAGTATCATGCATCGATTTTCGAGTCAGAAAGCATATTTAAAAAGTTTGTTGTTCCTTTATAAATTTGGTTTAAGCGTGCTTTCATACTGGAGCTCCAAATATTTATCCATTGATTTTCAAACTTAGTCGAAGTAGAGTTTCTATTAAGCAGCGAGGACGAAAGTTTACCCCTACAACAGTATGGATGCATGTACTATGCAATGGTGATATCGGACGGAGGTGGGTGTGCAGAATAAGTTCGGTAAATTACCATCTAGAATTTACTCTAAACTCTATTTCTCGAACCTCGGATTCCGAGGCTTGTTGATTGAACATTTCATTGAATTCTCCTTCTTTGAATTTCATATCTTTCGAGTAAGCATTTCTATCAAGTTCTGGACGAACGAAATAGATTTTAGCAACTAAATTTTTCATCTCAAGAGTATCTGTAGCTTCCGCTGTGTTTTCAAAAAAAATTTCAAACAAAATGCTTAGCGGTTCTCTAGGATGTAAATCTAGCGTTCAGTTTATGTTTTAGATCCTCGCGGCACTGTGACGTGCCCAAGCTAGTGAGGTGTGGTTTGGGGCGTTATATCTCTGAGTACCCAGACAGAGGAATAATGGCAAAGGGAATCGCAGTGGCTGAGGTGGTTTGCTTGGAGGTTGTATGGAGTCATTGCCCGACCAAACTAGTGCTGTTGTCTTCAACTAGTGGTGCAAGATGGAGAGTCTCAAGGGCTAGATCAAGCACGAAAATGGGGTTTGCTTCAGTTTATGGTCTGGTTTGGGTTGCAGGTGTGGGTTTTAGGTTTCCTCGAGACCTTTCCCGGCTTATGTGGTGGTGGTGCGCCGGTGGATCATCAAATTGGTGTTGCAGTACTGGCTCTTCGACGTCAAGATTGCTAGTGCGATGGCAGTGATGATGAGACGAAGGTGCTTCTTGGTTGGGGTTGCGACGATGGAGGCTACGCAGGGTTGGGTTTGAGCTTCAATCTTTGGCTGGTGTGGTTTCCTCACCATGTTTCCTGAGTTTTGGGCCTTGGCTCTTTTGATGAACTGTTTTAGTTCTATTATTATCATCATCATCACATGGTAGGACGAGGTAGGCTTTGTCCTAGTCTGCACACCTTATCTGTCCTAATTAGGCGGAAAATTTCTTGCTTTGTCAAATGGTCACAATCTTCTAGTGGCATGATGTACTTAGTGTCACTGGATTAATGTCTAATGGCAACATAGTGGAAAAGTTGATATTATTGTACTATGGCTTCGATTGAGTATTGTTTTTCCGCTATGTCACTACAATTGTAAAGCAAATGGAGTAGCCTTAATGCACTTTTTGCTAATTGGTGCATGTTAGAATAAATATTTTTAGTCGAGACACTTGTTATTATCTCAGGTGACACTACTAAAAAAACTGCATATAAGGACACTGGAACAGAGTCCTCTAATATATTTAAGGACTCTAAAAAAGAGTCCTCTATCCGGCAGTCGTTGTAAGTCACATGCAAGGACACTGGAAAAGAGTCATCTTTTCCCTACTAGGACACCTAAACTGTGTCCTTAAAAGCAAAAAATCAGTGTCCTTGTATCTATAAGAGAACACTTGAATTGTGTCCTTATATCATCACAAACAGTGTCCTTGTAACTATAAGAGGACACTTGATTTTTGTCCTTATATTATCAAAAACAGTGTCCTTATATGTATAAGAGGACATTTGAGTTGTGTCCTTACATCCGAAAATAGATGTCTTTAAATATAATAGAGGATGCATAAACTGTGTCCTTAAAACTGAAAAATTGTCCCAAAAAATATATTAAAAGTATGATGTATACTCCAATTCAAGTCCATATCACAATACATATGACTTTGCCATCCAAAACAATCTTCAAACTAGCAGTATTCAGTTCAATACAATCTCAAATCTTCCAGCTATACTCAATTACAAATGAGAATAATTCAAGATATTGAGTATTTGGGATAGACTACACTAGCATTCTAATTGTTTACAATATATTTGATTTCTTCAAAGTGAAGGGTTCAGATAGAGAAACCATGTTGTGCTGCTTGGATTGGCTGTAGCTATACTATCCTCTCTTGCAGGTAATGCTTCATCCGTACAGTATTGTGCAAGGCATCTCAGGTAATGCTTCATTTTTCTACAGCAAACCAGCACAAAGTTCAACAAGTGCAGATTACAGATTTTTCTGGATTAAAGCAATGATCAAAACTTAGCTTATATGAAGCTAGTAGTGACTAGAGTCCTTAATCATGCAAAATAAGCGTAGTCTTTAGCTCGGAGCGAAGTCATAGTTTCCCTAAATCAAGTTCAGGACAGTGAATATATATCAAGTAAAATAAGCATCAATTTATATATATATATATATATATATATAAAATCTAAGAAAGAATATTTGACCTGCAGCTGTCCTGCTTTCCTCAATAAAGCTCCAAAACTTATCCTCCTTCTCTTTGTCGATAACAAACCAACTATGATAATTGCAAACCCCTGCATCATCAAAAAGATCATACAGCGCTCACTAAAAATATCTATCATAAAAAAAAGAATCCTACAACTACACAAATCCAGACTTGTCCATTTTCTATAAATTAACAAAACAGAGAAGGAAAAAAAGTTTATGATTCAAACCTCTTCTGTCCTAACTTAACAGTTACTAAACTGAACTTTCACTCTAATCACTGCAATAACCTTCAACTTCCAAAGAGAATTTACCCTTATAGTATTGATCTGCAAAAACCTAAAGCATCATTAAGGCTGAGTAGTTTGCAAGCTTCACTTCATCCATATACAAAAACTGCAAATAGAATTACCATTTGCTATAAGCTTCCAAATATTGAATAATGACCAAAATTATGCATTGCAGGTTCTTCTCCAATTCAATAAGACACCAATATGTTAGGCCTCCATAATTACTATTTACTATCAGTTAATAATCACTGTCATAATAATACTGAAAGAGTAGAAATATCATACAAATTGATTCCAAAATAAAAAACTCTACAACAATATCAATGAAAAAGTGCAGCTGCTTTCAAGTAACCCAATATATATAACTACATGTGCTTTTAGTCCAAAAATTCATCTAACAAATCACAAATCTGTGATCCTCATACTTCATGCAATACCACTGCAGCAGCACATCATCAACATATCTACATTGATTAACAAATGAAAGAATCCTTTTCTTATCTATTTAAATACCTGACCTTGTCTGATTAATAATGCCCTAACTTAAAAGCATCCAAAAGCACTTGAACAACCTAGCTGTTAAGAAACTCACAGGGATTTAGATAAATTAACTAAAACATATGCAGAATTTACATATGCCATAATTGCGTTAGACAAAGTTTGAATTACCTGGTTATTGTGCTTGTCCAGCTCAGGAGTAGTCTCAGATATTCTCCCAGCTACTGCCGCTGTCTCTCCCTGCAACCTCCCTGCAGTCAACTAAAACATTTAGAAATCATAAACTTATATCAAACTAAATATCAGAATACTTATATCTAATTAATACTCAAGGTAATTGTTAGACTCTAAAAGTAATTAAAAATGAACAAAGAAGATAATCTACAATCCCATAAATATTCATTCCACATTTGAAGTCATAACACCAAAAGCATACATTCTTCATGATTGAATAAGAATCCTGGTAACTAATTTCAAACTGTACAAACTTGCAGCAAACATAGATGTCATAAAAAAAAAAAAATGAACAATAAACTTACCAAATAATAGTTGAAGTTGAAGTTGTTGTCCAAGCTAATCTATAATGCTACAAAAACAACCCTATAAATAAGCACTCACTTTCTCTCCCATTTCTTCCAAATACTAACACTTTTAACATATATAATTTTCAAATACATTGACAAACAATTAATTCATTTAATCACAATTAATCAAACATCAAAACTGCAGATTTGATAGAAAATAACAGTTATAAACTGCAACCAAACAATTAATCCAATAAACAAAGAAGACCCTAAAGATCGACTTGCAGAACCTCACACTATCAAAAGAAAACAGAAACAATTTCAATTACATTAATTTGTTTTGGTATATACTTTCGAACAAAAAGACTTTTTTCCCAACATCCCAACCAACCATTCCATAAAAGAACATTAGCTAATTAATGTGGGCGAAGAGAAGTGTTTAGGGTTTGTTGTTTGAAATAGATCCCCACAATGAGGGTAAGCACTGTGGATAAGTGAGGACACATAACTCGGCAGTGCACTGGCGACGCTGGAGCTCTTCAATGTCATCTTGGAGGCGTCTAGGGAAGGCGACGAGGTCAGAGGTTTGGAGAGAGACGACGGCGACGACATTGCGAAGAGGATATGTGGGTCGGAGGTGCCGTATGAGCATATCGGGACGATGAGGCTTGGCATCTACAGAAGAGTAGTTGAAAAAAAAATTTAACATCTAAGATCTCATCCACATAATTAAGGCACATAAATCGAGCCACTGGCATACCATCTAATTCTGATTTGGATAGAGAAGAAAGCCACCGCCAGTCAACACTCTTAGATCGGAGAAAACTCTTAGATCCTGGTGAAAGCAAACCAACAGGGAATCATGAAGAAAACAATTGTTACCCAGAACCCTAACACAAAGATCGAGAAGAGAGAGAATTCCCGTCGTCTGTGGTGACTGAATTTGATGAGGAGGAGATGCAGAGAGAGGGGTAGGACATAGGTCAACTTAAAAATAGAAGCCAAAGTGCGAATTTGTGTGGGGGAAAAAAAGGTGGGAAGTTTAACTTTTGGCAAAGAAAAATGGCGGGGCAGCAAAGTTTTGCCCTATTTTTTTAGTCTGTGTCCTCATAAGGTTATTAGGACACTTTGATAAAAATGTGTCCTTATAGGGTGTCCTTATATGAAGTTTTTCTAGTAGTGTGATTCTCTTAATGTATATTGTAATTTGGGGTTTAGACACTATGTTCCACCATGTATTCTATGGTTTCATTAATGGTCATAGCTTAAGACCAGCCGTCCTGGCTCTTCCTCAAAAATATATATTGTTTTCAAGCAACCTTGCCAGATATCATGCTTGTTATGCCAACCAAGTCAATGGCATCTACTTCGGCAAAATTTTCAAGCGGCCTCTTTAGTTTTTGAAAGCACATACTGTTGCTGGAAAAATGAAAAAGGGAAGTTCCACATTGAGCTCATAGTTCATGTCAAACTACACCAAGAATACTGTATTGTCTCACACACTTACGTTGAAATGTAGCAAGTTGTAGAATGACAGAGGGTTAGATGGTTGGATGACTCTAAGGATGTCTATGTGCCCACTTCATTTTTGCTATATCTGGTACAACAATTTTTCTTGTTGTTTGAACATTGATAGTGTAAGCGGGAGATTGTAAGACTTAATATGGACTTAACAATGTTTACTAAGAGTCACGACAACTAAGTTGCCTTTCTACAAAATAAGTAAGTATGACATTCCTAGCGTTCATTAGAACCATGTTTATTTCCTATTGACATCAGTATTGATTATAGGTTTTCTTAGCTAATGAGTATCCCTAACTACTTGCATATGGAACAAGAATAAGGTTGGCCTAAATGTAATAGGATTGGAGAACCTTTGTGGGAGACACCTAATCCTCAATGCCTCTTTATTGAATTCTCTTTTTATTTTTTATTTGTTATTTTTTTATAAAAAAGACATGCATTGAAACACCAAAACATAGCTGTAATCCTTATCAGAGGAGCTCCTATTGAGAATCGGTTAATATGTGAAGTCAAAAAACACAAACAGGCACAGCACACCAAGAGAAACAACCACAAAGATATGAGCAGAAGAACACAGATTTAAGGTGGTTCAGCAAAACTTTTGCGTACGTCCACCAGGCAGAAAAACAACCTTCCACTATATTTATAATGGGTACAACCAGAAAGAATAAGAAAACAAGGACTCTCTCTTCTCTTCCTATCTCTCTCTTCTTTGCCCTCTCTCACTCTTTAACTCCAAGAATGGAATACATTTTGCTCTCTGTCTTTGTGATGAAAAACCTAGAGCAGAACCCCTCCTTATATAGCCATAAGGATATCAGCTTTCTTCATCGATTAGGAAACCTATTTCTATTAGTGGTAGGCAATTATGCCTTCTCCTTCTCTGTAATCAACAAGGATTACAGGTAATCCTACATCCTAAATCGGCAATTGCAAATGAAAATTGGGTTGCTGCAAATCTGCAATTGTAAGGAGATTTTTAGAACACAAACCATAATTGTCCTAAATCGCCTGGGCGGCCGATTTTTAGAACACAAACCATAATTGTCCTAAATTGGCAATTGCAAATGAAAACTGGGTTGCTGCAAATCTGCAATTGCAAATGAAAACTGGGTTGTATGTTTCTTGTGCTGTATTGGTTTGTGTTCCGATAGTGGAAAATCAACCTCCTGAGGTATTCATAAAGATCAATTTCAGTGGATACCAAATGATGGAAATTGAAAATATTGCGCTACCACATATTCTTAGCTGACTATGTAAAAGTGATGGGTTTTGTTGAATTGTTGGTTTTGTTCTTTGTGTTTTCAATTGGGAACTTATGCATTGGTCAAATTTCTAATGCGAAAATGAGTGATGGGAATGGCGTTGATGCTGCTATGTACTTATGCAGCTTTTCATGATTGTGCAGATATTGTATCTGATTGGATCATGATCACTTGCTGCAAGTAAATGGGAGTGATGGTTGTTTAATGTTTATTCAAACAATTGCAGATGGTTTGTTTGATTGTTTGGAACTCTTGTGAATCTGGGAAAAAAAAAAGAGCATTAGCGAGCAGTTTTGTTTTTACTTTTTAGATGAAAAGCAAACAGCTTTGTTTTATGTCAAGGCACATGGTCTTATACTCTTGTTTACTAAATAATAAAGAATGCTCTTTTCCTTCCATAATTGTTATGAACTACATGATAATTCATAGTTGTTTCCATAGCAGTATAAATCATTAATATTCAAGATTCAATTATATTACTCTTTATATATAAATAAATGCTACAAAAATAAAATAAAATATTAAAAAATATGAAACCGCCTAGGCGTCGCCTAGTTGTCCGCCTAGACGCCTAGGCGCTAGTCCCCTGACCACTGCCCGACTAGCGCCTAGCGATTTTTAGAACCTTGCCTACATTAATAAGGATTTTCATTCCTCATTGGAACTCTATTCATCAGTAGGAATCGAAAACCTACTGGGTAAACAATTCTCATACTCTAAGACAATTGTCTTAGGAAAGACTCATGGACTGGAAACCCAACAATCTCCCCCTCCAGACCATGAGGGAGGAATACCGGCGTGACTCCATTACTGGGAGTCCGCCCGAGCTGACTTGATGCAGAACTTCATGTTTGGAGCATGTAGCTAGCTCCCCCTGATCAGGCTCCCTCTGATCAAATAACCCAACACCATGTCCCTCCTCGTGGAACAACTCTTGACCATCTTCTTCCTGGTCAGAAAACTCATCATTGAAAAAGGAAATTAGGGACTTCTTTTTCAGATCACCTTTCTTCCTTATATGGCCTTTGCTGTGGAGCCATATGTGTGAAGAAGTATCACCCATTGCACTCAAGTCATCTCTACATACCAAGCTATGTGTCTTGTACAGGGAATGACAAAGCTCTCTTTTAGCAACATCCCACAACCCGTTTGTAAGCGTCCACTTTCCATCACCAATATTGTTTATACCTACACTAGCAAGCTAGTCCTCTACATCACCAAGCATAAGTAACACCCACTTTGGGGCATCCACGAGCCATGGCAAGGCCCAACCGAGACATGCATCGTGTAGCCCTATGTTCAGGCTACGCGGCGGTATCCGGAAGTCGCAAATCCGCCACCGGGAAGCCACCTTTCCGCCCTTGCCAAGATGCCCCCATAACATAGCTTTCTACATGTTAAATAGACTAGAATAGTAACTTTGCTTGTCCCACATCGGAGAACAAGTAAATGGGAAGCATTCCTTCATCTATAAAAGGAATGCCTCCTCCCACAACTCAACACATTCATTACATCTCTTGTAATCTTGTTAGGCCGCAAGGCTCGACACACTAGTATAGCTTTCAAGTGGACGTAGTCTCCCGCTCATGCGGAGGCGAACCACTATACATCTTGTGTCACTCATTCTCTCTCTCTCTCTCTAAAGCTAACTAGAGATCCCCACGGATCACTAACGTTAACATTGGCGCCGTCTGTGGGAAGCCAACACAAAGGCTTCGTCACCTACCACGAGCTTTGACCCATAAGCGTCGAAGTCAACGCTCATTCAACATCAAATTAGGGCCCGGTCAGCGCCCAGCGGAGTCGGTCAACGCCCAACATGTCCGGTCAACGCCCGGCGGAGTCGGTCAACGCCCAGCGGGGTTGGTCAACGCCCAGCGGAGTCGGTCAACGCCCAACATGGCCGGTCAACGCCCAGTGGGTCCGGTCAACGCCCGGCGGAGTCGGTCAACCCCCGGCGGAGCAGGTCAACGCACATCAAGGCTTGGTCAACGCTGAACCTCCAAAAAAAAAAAAAAAAAAAAATTCTCAGGACACCCAGAAAACTTCTCTGGGCACCCATCCAATTTTCAAATTTCCCGTCAGACTTCATCTCCGCTCTGCCCAACTTCCATCTCCGCCGGACTCAAGCTCGGACTCCGCTCCGCTGAACGCGAGCTCGGAACCTCCGCTCTACTTTGCAGCTCCGCCGGACCCGAATGCAGCCCCCTCCGCTAGCCATCTTCGCTCCCTCTGCATTCATCCGCTCCGGACATCACTTCCGCCGAACTTGGTCAGCGGCACCGCTGAACTATACGACTCCACTGAGTCACCGCCAAGCTTCTCCGCCGTCCAAAAGCTCCGCTAGCCGGTATGAGTCTCCGCCAGACTATCGAGTCTCCGCCGGACTCTTGACCACCAGTGGCGGAGTTCCTCCGCTAGCCATCACCACTGCTTCTCCGCCGGTCATCACCTCTTCCTCGGCCTGTCCTTCAGTTTCTGCCTTATGCTTCCGCCAAGCATCACCAAACCGCCAGGAATCACCGCCAAGCGGCAACCGCAAATGGCAAGGTCCAATTGACGTGACCGTTCACCTGCACCCGTCAAGACCATCAGCTCATCCATGACTAACTCGAGCTCATTCCCTATCAACCAACGGTCATCCACAACGACCTCCAGGAACATTTCTGGATGTTCCTTCAATTATTCGCATTCATTCAAACACTTGCCTTCAAGCACGGCCTCGGGCTCTAAGCTTTCAGCTTCTACGCTGATCAGAGCTTCAATTAAAGATGAGTTTTTCTCCTTCATGCTTTATATGCTTACTGAGTTCTCTACGAACAAGTGAACATTAATAATCTATCCATGCAATTACGTCTGTGAGATGGCCGCTGCACACACGTATCATGCTTTCTATTACACACTGATACACATGGTTTGTTATGGCATAGTGCAAGGCCACGTATCAGCAATACCACACACCTATTTATCTATCTACATTTCTCTGTTTTACATAACAGCATGATACACAGCTCTAATGCCACCTATCAAATAGCATGATATATTTCATACTTGGCTACGTGTGCACACCTACAACACACAATTTAGTTGCTTTAAAACATATTTTATGCACAGCACAGCTAGGACGTATGGTCGGTATTCATCATCATAAATCCAAGGTACTCTTTGGCAGCTCATAAAATTGTGTTTAGCCTCTATATACATACCATCATATTGAAAGTGCATACCTCTTGGGCTACAGCTCATCACTTGTCAACATGACAATGATTATTACTTACCTCCAATATTCAAAAATTGAATCACCATTGTTTCATCATGTGAGCAACTGGGTATTCATGCATGCTTTGACGGAAATGCATTCCATGAATACATGCTTCTTATGTCCATCTAAGTTCAACGTCTCTTGACAACATAGCCGGTGCACGTGTACAGGGTGTAGGTTTGTATCTATCACTTAATGCCATGCATATATACAAAGCCGCAATATTACTATGGTCACCACTGACATTTTCAAACATGTGCACATTACATATCTATTGCACATATTTAGTCAAATTTTATTCCTTGATCGGTTCATCATATGAACAAAAGTGCTAATCATTTACCTTATCTTATGTTGACGAGGCACAAGCACCGTTTCAGTCAGCGAAATCATTAGCTTTCTACTATGATGTTTCGTCGGAACAATGGACCGTCACGCTCGGCCACACTCGGCATAAGATAAGTACCTCTGTCTTATCTTTTCCGCTCTTGCAATTAGAGCTACTACCATGCCAATACCATGCTTTTACTACTTCTAAGCATGCCTACAATCTATCACACTTGATATGCTTTTACATGCTTACATAAACTTTTGAGCATGCCAACATCATTTCGTAGATTTGGCAACACTTTCTAGATCTCACATACTAGATATGCCATGCTTCGCATACCGATCTCAATGACCCTTTGGCATATCTACAAAAAGTGCAAAAATGATATTACCATCCACATTACAAGTAAATGCTATACACATATGCCATGCTTCTATTTTAATTGCAAAATTAAATAAGTATGGGAAACTCAAACAAAATTTTATTACTTGCTCTATATGTTTATCATTTTTCAACCAACCGCCAAGCGGTAAGGCTACGCCTCATAATGACAATGACCGCTACGCGGCATTGCAGTCAAGTTTCTCATTTGAGAAAACAGTAAGGGACTAGTTAACACAGCCTACGGCAGCCATTGATCCGGCAGTTAACCCCGACGCTTGGGTACCAAAGATTGGGCTCGCTACCCAACACCCTCTGCTCCGCGCAGCTCCCCTCATCAAACAATTTTCCGACCATCCGGAGGTCTATAGCCAGGAGTGGGGGACTCATCGCAGGGCCTAGCAGGGGCCCACCCGAAAGGGCAAAAGCGTTCGCTCCAACCAATTCTAGATGGACGACGCACTCGCACTAATTATGCTTGATATATGGCACAAAGCTACGCTTTGGTATCAACCCGCAAGACCACCCTCCTTGACTGGGGACTGCGGGGACTTGCACATATAGCCTAGCATAATTAGCAACGGCCACGCTCATGCCCCAGGGCATCACCATCAAGCTACCCGTTAGTGCCTCAGCGGCACCGCCACTCTTTCGCGCTCGTGCCTCAGTGGCATTGCCGAACTTTTCGCGCTCGTGCCTCAGCGGCACCGCCTAGCTTTTGCGCTCATGCCTTCCCGGCACCCCCGAGCTTCCGCTCATGCCTTCCCGGCATCCACGAGCTTACCGCTCATGCCTTCGCGGCATCCCCGAGCTTCCGCTCATGCCTTCCCGGCAACCCACGAGCTTCCGCTCATGCCTTCCCGGCATCCCCGAGCTTCCGCTCATGCCTTCCCGGCAACCCACGAGCTTCCGCTCATGCCTTCCCGGCATCCCCGAGCTTCCGCTCATGCCTTCCCGGCAACCCACGAGCTTCCGCTCATGCCTTCCCGGCACCCCGAGCTTCCCGCTCATGCCTTCCCGGCATCCCCGAGCTTCCGCTCATGCCTTCCCGGCACCCCAAGCTTCCGCTCATGCCTTCCCGGCAACCCACGAGCTTCCGCTCATGCCTTCCCGGCATCCCCGAGCTTCCGCTCATGCCTTCCCGGCAACCCACGAGCTTCCGCTCATGCCTTCCCGGCAACCCACGAGCTTCCGCTCATGCCTTCCCGGCACCCCGAGCTTCCCGCTCATGCCTTCCCGGCACCCCGAGCTTCCCGCTCATGCCTTCCCGGCACCCCGAGCTTCCCGCTCATGCCTTCCCGGCACCCCCGAGCTCCCCGCTCATGCTTTCCCGGCAACCCTTGAGCTTCCGCTCACGAGCTTCCCGCTCATGCCTTCCCGGCACCCCGAGCTTCCGCTTCCCGGCACCACACGTTAATGGAACATTGAATTCTTCTACCATTTGTCGCTTGTGACAAATCGAATTCTTTTTGCGTTCCATTAATACGAGCAACAACCAAACAAACACAAGCGTTCAAGCATTCAACACTCACGAATTACAAACGCTTACCTCCGCAACGCTCATACAACTTACATTTATCATATGCAATTCATATGCTCACACGACCATACGCGTCCTCAAGTTTGTACGTCATAAAGCGATCGTACTCGGCGCCATTCGAGTGTATACATCAATATGTATCATGCACCCCGTACGTTCGTATAGGCCAACGCATATAGGTGCAACTCACATTTGTTGCCCAGGGCAACGAGAATCCTACATATGCCTGTTTTTTGTCCTTGTTTTGCAGGTTCACGAGTCCCTTCTTGCTTACGGAGTTCGGGGACTTGTAGGGGCCGTGCGCCTCTCGGATATTACTTATGCTTGATGACTTCATGATTTGAACTCCCCAACCAAGAAGCTACTCTTACTCGGGGACTTCGGGGACTTATTTATACCTACACTAGCAAGCTAGTCCTCTACATCACCAAGCATAAGTAACACCCACTTTGGGGCATCCACGAGCCATGGCAAGGCCCAACCGAGACATGCATCGTGTAGCCCTATGTTCAGGCTACGCGGCGGTATCCGGAAGTCGCAAATCCTCCACCGGGAAGCCACCTTTCCGCCCTTGCCAAGATGCCCCCATAACATAGCTTTCTACATGTTAAATAGACTAGAATAGTAACTTTGCTTGTCCCACATCGGAGAACAAGTAAATGGGAAGCATTCCTTCATCTATAAAAGGAATGCCTCCTCCCACAACTCAACACATTCATTACATCTCTTGTAATCTTGTTAGGCCGCAAGGCTCGACACACTAGTATAGCTTTCAAGTGGACGTAGTCTCCCGCTCATGCGGAGGCGAACCACTATACATCTTGTGTCACTCATTCTCTCTCTCTCTCTCTAAAGCTAACTAGAGATCCCCACGGATCACTAGCATTAACAAATATATTGGTGGAAACCTTGTCTATCAAGAGCACTTGAAGACAATATGTTGACACGCAAATCAGAAACGTGTCTCACATCCTTCAATGTCATTTGGTAACCAAGATTAGTCTCAATGCAAATATCTCCCATTCCTGAAATCTTAGAGTAGCTTGTATTGCCCATCTTTAACATCCTAAAGTCGTTTGCTTCATATGTAGAAAAAAGCTCCAAGTTGGAAGTAACGTGACAACTTGCACTAGTATCCACGAACCAATCGTGACCCTTGTCACCAACATATAGATATTCTTGAACAGTAAGAAGCTCCCCTGAGATAGTAGCCATAATGTCATCATCTCCATCGTTTTGGTAGTTGCCTTTCTTTTTGTCCTGTTTCCACTTTCGACACATCCGCTTCATGTGGCCTGTATTGCCACAAAACCCTTGACCTGAATTCTTGTCTTGACCCTCTCTGACATAGAGTCCTCCATGTCCATTGTCTATGCCCACAGCTTTCTTTGTTTCTTCATTAAGCATGTTATCCTTAACGGTATCCATAGACAGTACTCCATCAGACGCAGAATTACTTACGGTCACCACGAAAGTTTCCAAACTTTCCTTCATTCTTGGCGTCCACGTCACCCAATTCATGTGAGTGAGTTTGATCATTGTGCTATTTGTTCCTTCTATTCTGACAACACCAAACCTGCCGATTCAAACCTTGAATTTCCTAGACGAGCCTGAGCTTTGATACCACTTGTTGAGAATCGGTCAATATGTGAAGTCGAAAAACACAAACAGGCACAGTACACCAAGAGAAACAACCACAAAGATACGAGCAGAAGAACACAGATTTAAGGTGATTTAGCAAAACTTTTGCCTACGTCCAACGGGCAGAAAGAATAAGAAAACAAGAACTCTCTCTTCTCTTCCTATCTCTCTCTTCTTTGCCTTCTCTCACTCTCTAACTCCGAGAATGGAATACACTTTGCTCTCTATCTTTGTGATGAAAAACCTAGAGCAGAACCCCTCCTTATATTGCCATAAGGATATCAGCTTTCTTCATCGATTAGGAAACTTATTCCTATTGGTGATAGGCAATTATGCCTTCTCCTTCTCTGTAATCAACAAGGATTACAGGTGATCCTACATCAATAAGGATTTTGATTCCTCATTGGAACTCCATTCATCAGTAGGAATCCAAAACCTACTGGGTAAACAATTTTCATACTCTAAGACAATTGTCTTAGGAAAGACTCATGGGTTGGAAACCCAACAGCTCCCACGTATGAGTTGCAATCAAACTAATAGTTGATAAACTTGCGTGCAATTGTGTCATGAGCTATTGGCTTTCATACATTTTCTGTCCTCTTTTTTGTCTTTTTTTGTTGCTTTTTTTTTTTGTTTTTTTTTTTGTTCCAACACTAAGGCACTTCATTTTCCTTGCCTATTCTTCTATCAACCTAAAGTTGAGTTTATTTATGGTTGTATGATTCACTTAGTAGACATATGTCCTTTGCCACTGTAGGTAAGGTAGACACCTTATGTATTATTTGGGGGCACTTCAGTTTAATGACATAAATTTTTTTTTACTACATCTGTAACTTTTTAATGTTTTGCTACAACCATGAACCTCCCTCTAGAATATCATCAAATTGACATCTTAAATGGTTAAAAATATGGAAATCTTGTCAGGTTTTAATGCTTTAGATTAGTGGAAGGATGGAGAAAATTTAATTTCTTGTAGTTTCTGATTTTTTTTTTCTGTAGACTTTATATAGATTCTTTATAACATTAACTTTTGAAAGCTCCTATTTTGGTATTCTGAATATGCAAATTTTTGACTTAAGAAGTATTATTGAATTCTGGATTCTGCATTTGTTTTATCTTACTCCAGTAAATTATCTGTTTTGGTTCATTGGCCTTTTTTGCAAAAGTGTTCAATGTACTAGTGAAATTTGTGTTGAGCTTGATTGAAAGCAATAAAGTTACAGATTTCTTAATTTTCAGAGACTCCGTTTTGAACAGTTTTCATGCACTGCATTTTGTAAAAAAAAAAACTGAGTTTCATATGCAGTTGTGCTCCTGTGTTTTGTGAAGTATTGCATTATGATTGCAGGGTGCTAATGCTTGGGTAAGTGTTTAATTTCCTGTGGTTCAATAGAGTAATTTGTAGAATGATTGAGTTTAGATGGTTGGATGAATCTTAGGATGTTTATGTGCACACTTCATTTTTGCTATATCTGATTCAACAAGAACATAAGAAAGTATGACATTCTAATGTTCGTTAAAACCATGTTTGTTTCCTATTAAATTATTAATATCAATATTGATTAAAGGGCCTTGGCTAGTGAGTATCCCTACCTGCAAATGGAACAAGAATAAGGTTGGGCTAAATGTAATAGGATTAGGGAACCTTTATGGGAGTTCCCATTGTAATGGACCCGATGATGGAGGACAAAATGGTTTGGCGGTCTTCTTCTACTGGAGAGCTTACTGCTAAGGATGCTTTTTCCTTTATGAGACAACCTTCTCCTATGGTGCCATGGGGTAAGCATTTATGGTCTAAATTTATTTTTCCTCGAATGTCTTTGCACCCTTAGAAGGTTTTGCGGGGTAGAGTAATTTCAGATGAGTTTTTACAACGACGAGGAGTGGCTTTGGCATATCGTTGTGACTTTTGTGGTCACTATACTAAAACTCTAAACCATATTTTTCTTCATTGTTCTTTTGCTGCTTCAATATGGAATCACTTCATCTCTATTTTTGAAATGGACATAGCTCCTAGCTACTACAATTCATGAAGTTTTTAATTTGGGTATGTATATGGAGAGGAGTCCCCAGCTTCAAGAGCTTTGGTTAATATGCTTCACTACTGTTTTGTGGTATCTTTGGCATGCTAGAAATCAAATCAGATTTGAGAGCAGGACATTTTCAGTTCTTGGAGTTTGTCGCCTAATCTCAGGGCATATCCAAGCAGCTAGTCGACTTGCAACAGGTCATATGCATAATACAATTCAAGATCTATGTATCTTGAAAAGTTTTGGTGCTTGTTGTCGACCGCAATGTCCTCCTAGAGTGGTTGAGGTTAATTGGCATCCCCCCATTATTGGGTGGATCAAGATTAATTCTGACAGCGCTTGGAAACATAAAGAGGGTATTGGACGTTTCGGAGCTGTCTTTCGTGATTATAAAGGTCAGTTTATTAGTGCTTTTGCTTCTAACCTGGATATTCCTAGTTCTATTGCGGCAGAAGTAATGGCAGTTATTACGGCTATTGAGATTGCTTGGCTTTGCGATTGGAAACACATATGGCTTGATGTAGATTCCTATACTGTATTGGATTATATTCGCTCTCCTTCTCTTGTGCCTTGGCAACTTCGAGTACTTTGGTTTAATTGCTTATATAGGATCTTACAAATGAACTTCAAATCTTCACACATATTTAGAGAAGGTAATAAGGTAGCAGATGCTCTAGCTAATCATGGAAGATCTTTGTCGGAGCAACTATGGTGCGATATGCCTCATCCATTTCTCTTGTCGTTCTATGAGAGTGATGTTTTGGGTCTTCCACCGTTTACATTTCGTTGACTTTTTTGTTTCGCTAGTTTATTCTGGAGGTTTTGGTTAGGTCCCCCTCCATTGTCATTCGCATTTTTTTTTTGTCTTAATAAATTGGAGTGTTAGAGAGGTTGCTCCTCTGCTATCACTCATTGCATAAAAAAATAAAAGGATAAATTTCAGTTTAGTACCCTGTGGTTTGGGGGTAACATTATGTCAGTCCATGCTCTTTCAATCTGATCAGCCCTTGTGCTTTCAATTTCAATCAGCCGTGCCCAAATTTTACTGTTCCGTCCAATTTGAACGTTAACTTTGACTGGATTGACAAAGTAAAATTTGGACGGAACAGTAAAAATTGGGCACGGCTGATTGAAATTGAAAGCACAGGGGTGTTACTGATCAAATTGAAAGAGCAGAGACTGACATGATGTTACCCCCAAACTACATGGTACTAAACTGAAATTAATCCAAAATAAAATAAAATAAAATAAAATAAATCCTCAATGCCTCTTTATAGACCTTGATCCCTGCTCTTGCAATCACCTACAAGCATTCAACTTCTGATGTCGCTCTTGGGAAGCGACCAATTTAACCCTGAAATGTCATTAGTAGTATAAAGTAAATAGGGATCGTTCTATTCCGGGGATTGAGGGTACACCTGTCATTGTCAAACAATTAAACAATTAAAATTAAAACAAAGTATAATATTTACAAAAATATAACAAAATATATACATATTTACGAAAAAGGGGGGATTTTTGGTTTTTGGTTTTATTTTGCCGAAAATAAATACTAAGTTAACTAAATAATTAAAATGCAAAAACATAAAAATACAAATGGGATGTGAGAACAAGGATCAAAGTCGAAACTCATGATTAAAATTAATTCAAGTTCATCATTGTTCATCATAGTCATGCAAGAGGAGTTGATCATGTGAAACGTTCAAAAGCAAACAATTTCCCATATTTTACTTTCAATGCTAATTAACCTAAGCGAAAGCACCTAGATTAATCCTATCAAACATGCATTCAAACCCTAGAAAGCTAGTCAATCATGTCATGTTTAACGCATTAAGCACCTAGAAAGGCTATCAACTCAAATGTGCAACTTAGTATGAAAAAGTCCACCTAATTGCAATCTTCTTTGATTAAATTCGGTTTTTGTACAAAACCTTTACTACTTGTTGATTCAAGAACACAAAACCAAAAAGTTGATTCATGTTCTTAAATTCGTAGCACCAATTATATCAAAACCCTAAGTGTTTGCAACCACATAAGATTAAAATACAAAAGTTATCTATCATGCAAATTTAATCAAACACTCACACAAAAGCAACCATAAATCGCAATATATGAATCTGAAAATTAACAATTAATCATAAAATTTCAGAAATCAAAACTTGTTCAAACATATGTGTCAACTAGGGCAAAACCAACGAAAATACAAAGCAAAGTTACAAAGAAATCAGATTACACCGTGATGAAGATGAGATGAATGAAGTGATGAATGGTCTCTTGAATTTCGAAAGCAATCTTCAAGGATGGTGATGGATGATGTGCACGGCTTGTCCTCTTCTTCCTTGGCCTTGCTTGCACTTCGTGGTTGCCCTAGAGGATGGAGAGGAGCACGGCTAAAGCTAGAGAGTTTTCTGAATTTTTCTCAAAGTGTAAACGTAAAAATGGAACTCGGAACTCCAAAAACGTTGAGAGTGTGTGTGAATATATAGGGGAGGCCCCTAGGTCTTCAAGACGTCCAAAACCCTTGAAAAGCTCACGGCAAACACTTGCTTCCTCCACATAATTTCCTCCAATGAATTCTTGCCACATAAGCCCTATGAGGTGGTGCAACCAATCACAAAATTCCAGAATTAATTCCCTAAATAATCTTGCCGAAATAAAGAGATAAATTCTGATTTTAAGCTTCCCAATTCGGCCAAAATTCTTTAGGGAATGTAGGAATGTATCTAGACTTCATTTGAGCTTTTCTTGGTCTCCACCTTTATCTTCTTTCCATAAAAATCTCTAGGGAAAAATCTCTTGCCGAAATATCTAGGGTTTCATCTTTAATTCACGGATCCTTCCTTCTTTTCCCTTGGTTGACGGCAAAAGATATTCTAGGGTTTATCTCTTGATGTATTTCCATAAAAATAACCCTAGAAAATCTCCCTAGAAAATCTCCTTTTAATTTCTGATTTTTGGACGCCACCTCCTTGATTCTCTCTCCAATTGGACGGCAAAACCCCTAGGGTTTATTCATGCGTCATAAAACCCTAATTGTATGGGCTTTACGGGCCTTTAATCCAATTGCCGAAAATCCAACAAGTCTTGAGAGTTCTTGGGCCTCCATGCGTCACTTTTATGCCATGTCATCTTCCAACGTCACAACACTTTATTTTTCCATTTCTTTTTCATAGTAACGTTGGAAACTTCATTGGTGGGCTTTCCTCCTTTCCGCAGGGTTTCCTGGTTGGACCAGGAAAACTTCTTTTCTTCATTTCTGCTCATTTCTGTGGCTCATTGTTCTTCATCTTTGCTCCCCTGGTGATCGCAAGCTCCTCTTTCCATTTGTGAGTTCATTTCCACTTTCTAGCTCGGAGGTCCTGAAAATAGAAACTTTCCTAAAATGAAAAATGGCAACTTTCCTAACTGAAAATGGGAAACTTTCTAAGAAAGAAAAATAGAAACTACCGAAAATGGAAACTTACTAAAAAAGATAAATAGAAACTACAAATATAGAAACTTTCTACAAATAGGAACTTTCCCATTCAAATAATGGAAACTTTCCTAAACAGGGTTTTATTAAGGAAATAACGCAAGAAATGTAGGGAAAAACAAGTAAAACGTCGCATTAAAATGCTCCTATCAAATTCCCCCACACTTAGCTTTTGCTAGTCCCTTAGCAAAATCACACTAAGACTCAACGAAATTAAAGACTCACAAAAACAATGACTCTATTGCCCTTCAACTATTTGTCTCAGCAATCTCTTACTTTCACAACACCAAGATTATCACTTAACCAAAATTCAATGTTAGGCATTCGAGAGTTAATTGAAACACATAATTTACACATACACAAGTAGGACTTGGTTGTAACAATGGTGATGGTTTCTGTTAAGCATGTTTCAAACAAGTTTGATTCAATCCTCACAAGGTATATCCACTCTTTCTTCTCTCAGAATTCAAGGCAATGCTTAAAAGCTTATACACTCAAGTATATGTGAAAGATAACAAAGTATCACATATGTAAGAAACGAAAGCACATGTATAATTTTCTTTAAAGATCTCATGAAGGATACCAACTACTTGCACAGATGGACCCAAGCCATAGGTTCAACTCTTGTAACTCATCTCCACATCAAGGGCTGTCCCATCTTAAGGATCAAGAAGGTCTTCTTAAAGGTTGTAATGGGGCCAAGGCTCAAGGTTTTAAGAAATGAAGGGTAAAGATTTATCAAAGTGTCCTAAAAACCTAGTAGAGCACATATAGATGTAGAAACCTCAAGAAATCCACCAAGGCATTGCAAAAACGTCACTTTCCCTCGAGGTAACATAAAAGGGGCCTAATGTCTTCATGTTGGGCCCAATCTTCATTGTAAACTTCCCTTGAACCATAGTGAAATGGACAAAGGCCAAATTTTTCTGTAGTGGGCCTTCAGTTCAAAGTAAACTCCAAAATCACTAAGTATGGGGGACTAAAATCCATAAAATTTTCTTTTCTAGCCGTACACAATTTTCTTTTCTTTTCATTTTTCACGGCTTTCACATATTTTTTTTTTCTTTTCTTTATGGACAAGTCTACCCCCACACTTGAACTTTCACCTCTTCTCAATCTCCATCCTTAGCACCAAACCCATGTAGTATGTCTCAAAAGATAGCTCCACTAAGTTCTTAGAACAAAGGGTAGGGTTGTAACTATACTAAGCTTCATGGTTAAGGGTTTTAAGGGTGATGAATGAAAAGGCTTAATGTAGGCTCAAAGGGCTTATCTAGGGGAGTCCCACGACGGGCACAATTGGGGACACAAGTTTATATGGCAATGGTGGTAATTCCTAGGGTGCCTCTATCCTTTCCAGAATCAGGGCCATGTATTGACAAACGTCTCAACAAGCACAAGAGCGAATTCTAGCATTCTCTAGTCCATCAAACTTAATCTATGGCAAGCAGTCAATCAAGATGAAAGAATAATGAGATCATCAAAACATCGCCAAGAAATTAAGAATATATATTTTTCATTTTCACTCCAAGAAAAAGGGACATGGCTCAAATATCTCACATGGCTTTTATGAATCAAAACTCATCTTAACATGCTCATATTCTGTACCAAGGTCACGAGATCCATATCCACTACTCATGCATATATTTTTCATATATCTCAATTAACCAAAGAATACCATGTTAAAAATCATCTCAATCTTGTGATCCTCTTTTAATCATGATTTCAGAGATATAGAATCATCCTAGACAGTTGAAAGGGCATCCTAAGACTCAAAACAAAAACAAAAGCAACGAAATTTTTTTGAATTTTTTGACATTTTTCAATTTTTTGTATTTTTCAATATATGACTCAAAACAAAAGTGTAAATCCCTTCCCACACACTTAAATATTGCATTGTCCTCAATGTAATCAATTAAAAGCATGCAATGAAACACTTAAGCATATAGGGATGAAATTTACGAAAAGACCTACTAAACAAATAAGCAAAAACGAAAAATAAAAGAGAATGATAAGAAAGCAAATCTGATTTGCATGGGTTGCCTCCCAAGTAGCGCTTGGTTTTAACGTCTTCTCAGCCTAGACGTGGTTTCCTCTTGTCCTCAGTTGGTGGAACCTTCAAAGCCTCCCTTTGGGTTTTGAATTGTGTTGCTCGGAAGCCTACCAGTTTCATGAAACTTGGTCATGAAGTCCACCACCTGTCCCATCTGCTTCTTGAGCTCTGCAATGTCCTTGGTATGGTTCTCTTGTCCTTGAAGCAAAGTCTGTGTGGCACTAGTCAATGCTTGAGTGGAATTTGTCAATGCCTCTATCGTCTTATCATAGTGAGAGTAGGGATTCCCTACGTTTTGTTGAGGAGGCATGTAAGGTCTTTGATAAGGAGGTCCTTGAGGACGTTGGAAACTGCCACCAAGAGGGTTCTGACCATTTTCATTGTTGGTCCACTTGAAGTTGGGGTGGTCCCTCCATCCAGGGTTATAGGTATTCGAATATGGATCATACCTTGGACGTTGGGGACCCCCTTGGTTCCCTTGATAGCCTCCTATGGCATTCACAGACTCCCAACCACCATTCTCACTTAGTTGAGGACATTGATCCGTAGGATGTCCTTGCATAGAGCATACCCCACAAGCAGAGGGTCCTCCATGGCCTTGAGTAGTCGCCACCTTGTTCACAAGAAGGGTGAGTTTGCTCAATTGATCCGCAATGGCAGGACTAGTGCTCACCTCATTTACCCTACGAGTTTGTCTCACACCCTCATACTGTTGGGAGTTTAGGGCACGATTAGCTATAAGTTCTTTCCCTACCGTAGGTGACTTGTCAACAAAAGCTCCTCCAGCTGCAGCATCAAGCATTTGCCTTTCCAAGGGTAAGAGTCCTTCGTAGAAGCAAGTAAGTAGGGTCTCATCCTTCATCTGATGTTGAGGGCATTGTGCAAGTAGGGAGTTGAACCTCTCATAGTAAGCAGAATAGGACTCATCATGGGCTTGCTCAATTCCACTGAGCTTCTTCCTGAGTGTGATGACCTTTGAAGCTGGGAAGTATATATTTTTCCAAGAAGGCCTTCCTCATTGTCTCCCATGAAGTGATACGTCCTGCAGGAAGTTCATATAGCCAATCCTTGGCTCTATCAGCTAGAGAGAATGGAAATGCTCTCATCTTCAGAAGATTCTCATCTGCCCCTTGTGGTTGCATGTTTGCACAAACAGATTGAAATTCTCGAATGTGCTTATTGGCGTCCTCCATATTAAGTCCATGGAAGATAGGGAGCTTGTGCAACAGTCCACTCTTAAGTTCAAACTCTGCTTGTCTTCCAGCTGCAGGGGCAGGGTATACTATGCCTGTAGGGGGTCCTCCTTCAACAGTTGCGGTGGAGAGTTCCCTAATAGATGCCATTCTTTCTTCCTTGACTTCTTCAGGTGGTGGTGAAGATGGTGGTGTAGAGTTGGACGAAACCACAGGTGAAGGTGAACGTGTAGGTGATGTAGACTCCTCAGAACAGTAAGTCCTCTTCCCTTGCTCGTTAAATGTGTACTCTCTGTATGTTGAAGGAGAAGGACTTGTGAACTCAAGGAGTGAAGGACCCTTCAAACGAGCGAGCCTTGCTTCAATTTCCTTTATTTTGGATGGTCCAAAGGGCTCGGTCATTCATAGGAATCCTGAACATCATTAAAATTTAAAGAAATTAGTAAAGTATAAAGTAAACTAATTACAAATTAGTGATTTATACATCAACTTTACTATTCACGAGTCACTATTCACAAGTTACTATTCACGACTTTACTATTTATGATTTATACAAGTATAAAGAGAAGTATAAATTACAAACTATCCACAATCTTTTCACAAATAAACCACATAGAAATTTATACAAGTATAAAATATACAAAACACACAATTTACAAGTGAGGTTATGTTCAAGTATCTTATTATCTTTACAAATAAAGTTAATATCTCAATTGATTACAAATTGTAAGTCGAGCCCAATAGAAACCACTACTATTGGTGAGCTACGATCTAGGGATAGTCGCCTAGACATAAGTCACTTTCCTTTGTTTCAGAACGCTAGATGGCCAGATTAAGAGGTAAGTGAGAGGGAGGACTCATTTTAGTGATACTACGGAGGCTACTCCCTCATTGAGGTTTAGGCCCCTATCGGCTACTCCCACATTGTGGTTTACGCACGGTCTATAGTATCTCTGAGATCCAATTTGAACCCATCACCCAGGGTCTCATCCTAAGACACCACCTATATGCCCCTTACTCAGCTTGAAAAGAACTCATGTGTTAGACAGTTCTCCAAATGCTAATAAAAGCCGCCCTCAACCTCATAAGACCTTAAAGGCACCAATGAAGGGTTAAGGCCAATATTAACAAAAGGGCCCTTATCTACTCATACGATTTTACACACTTATAATAATCAAGAATTTAACAATATTTATAATTAATTCTTTACACTTCCTTTGTTTGGACAAGATTAGACACATTTTACAAAAACTTTCAAATAAACGTCACAAAATTTTTTTCTTTTTCGTCTTTTCTCTTTTTTTTTTTTTTTTTTTTTTTTTCCTTTTTACGAAAATAGTTACAAAAAAAACTCTATTACTTTCTTTTCTTTACAATTATTTTCAACACTTAGGTACGGGAACAGGGAGTCTCGATGTGCAATGGGACTGAAACAGCTACCCTTCTCAAGACTATGTTTAATCCAATATACCTTAGTGAATCACAATATTTTCATTTGTTATATATATCATTGATTTCAAATTCAATTCCAAGCGGTAAATCAAGAGGACGTGCGGCCCAAGTATAGTCGTCTAGACACAAAGTCCCTCCTACATCCTTTGGGCAACCTTACTGAAATGGCCAGGTAGGGGAGGGCGACCACAAGAGGTAGAATCCATTTTGGCATGAGCTACTCCCTCATTGAGGTTTAGGCCCATTTGCATGCACTTCTGATTCAAGAACCTGTCATGAGCGTTGTCCCCTTCCTAGACACCATCCCACATAGGCTATACTTACTTGGATGAAAAAGGTCCTAAGTGTGAAGACAGTTCAATGAATGTTAATAAAGGCCGCCCTCAACCTTAAGGGACCTGGACTAGGTACCAATAAGGGGTTTAGGCCAATATTAATAAACACGACTTCACCTATTCCTTCTTTAATTTACAACCTACAATTAAAATTCGTATTCAACAATAAAAATAACAACCTAAGTAATTAATTAACTAATTTTCGACAATTACAAAAATTAACAAGTAAAT
Organism: Rosa lucieae; assembly: GCA_024704745.1. Lineage (NCBI taxonomy): Eukaryota > Viridiplantae > Streptophyta > Magnoliopsida > Rosales > Rosaceae > Rosa > Rosa lucieae. The sequence goes on from CM045492.1 coordinate 3,419,316, forward strand.
TTTTTTTTTTTTTTTTTTTTTTTTTTCCGAACACACAATATAAACAAAACACAAATATTCACAATATGACAAATGATTTTTCAATCCCCGGCAACGGCGCCAAAAATTGATGTCGCTCTTGGGAAGCGACCAATTTAACCCTGAAATGTCATTAGTAGTATAAAGTAAATAGGGATCGTTCTATTCCGGGGATTGAGGGTACACCTGTCATTGTCAAACAATTAAACAATTAAAATTAAAACAAAGTATAATATTTACAAAAATATAACAAAATATATACATATTTACGAAAAAGGGGGGATTTTTGGTTTTTGGTTTTATTTTGCCGAAAATAAATACTAAGTTAACTAAATAATTAAAATGCAAAAACATAAAAATACAAATGGGATGTGAGAACAAGGATCAAAGTCGAAACTCATGATTAAAATTAATTCAAGTTCATCATTGTTCATGCATCATAGTCATGCAAGAGGAGTTGATCATGTGAAACGTTCAAAAGCAAACAATTTCCCATATTTTACTTTCAATGCTAATTAACCTAAGCGAAAGCACCTAGATTAATCCTATCAAACATGCATTCAAACCCTAGAAAGCTAGTCAATCATGTCATGTTTAACGCATTAAGCACCTAGAAAGGCTATCAACTCAAATGTGCAACTTAGTATGAAAAAGTCCACCTAATTGCAATCTTCTTTGATTAAATTCGGTTTTTGTACAAAACCTTTACTACTTGTTGATTCAAGAACACAAAACCAAAAAGTTGATTCATGTTCTTAAATTCGTAGCACCAATTATATCAAAACCCTAAGTGTTTGCAACCACATAAGATTAAAATACAAAAGTTATCTATCATGCAAATTTAATCAAACACTCACACAAAAGCAACCATAAATCGCAATATATGAATCTGAAAATTAACAATTAATCATAAAATTTCAGAAATCAAAACTTGTTCAAACATATGTGTCAACTAGGGCAAAACCAACGAAAATACAAAGCAAAGTTACAAAGAAAATCAGATTACACCGTGATGAAGATGAGATGAATGAAGTGATGAATGGTCTCTTGAATTTCGAAAGCAATCTTCAAGGATGGTGATGGATGATGTGCACGGCTTGTCCTCTTCTTCCTTGGCCTTGCTTGCACTTCGTGGTTGCCCTAGAGGATGGAGAGGAGCACGGCTAAAGCTAGAGAGTTTTCTGAATTTTTCTCAAAGTGTAAACGTAAAAATGGAACTCGGAACTCCAAAAACGTTGAGAGTGTGTGTGAATATATAGGGGAAGGCCCCTAGGTCTTCAAGACGTCCAAAACCCTTGAAAAGCTCACGGCAAACACTTGCTTCCTCCACATAATTTCCTCCAATGAATTCTTGCCACATAAGCCCTATGAGGTGGTGCAACCAATCACAAAATTCCAGAATTAATTCCCTAAATAATCTTGCCGAAATAAAGAGATAAATTCTGATTTTAAGCTTCCCAATTCGGCCAAAATTCTTTAGGGAATGTAGGAATGTATCTAGACTTCATTTGAGCTTTTCTTGGTCTCCACCTTTATCTTCTTTCCATAAAAATCTCTAGGGAAAAATCTCTTGCCGAAATATCTAGGGTTTCATCTTTAATTCACGGATCCTTCCTTCTTTTCCCCTTGGTTGACGGCAAAAGATATTCTAGGGTTTATCTCTTGATGTATTTCCATAAAAATAACCCTAGAAAATCTCCCTAGAAAATCTCCTTTTAATTTCTGATTTTTGGACGCCACCTCCTTGATTCTCTCTCCAATTGGACGGCAAAACTCCCCTAGGGTTTATTCATGCGTCATAAAACCCTAATTGTATGGGCTTTACGGGCCTTTAATCCAATTGCCGAAAATCCAACAAGTCTTGAGAGTTCTTGGGCCTCCATGCGTCACTTTTATGCCATGTCATCTTCCAACGTCACAACACTTTATTTTTCCATTTCTTTTTCATAGTAACGTTGGAAACTTCATTGGTGGGCTTTCCTCCTTTCCGCAGGGTTTCCTGGTTGGACCAGGAAAACTTCTTTTCTTCATTTCTGCTCATTTCTGTGGCTCATTGTTCTTCATCTTTGCTCCCCCTGGTGATCGCAAGCTCCTCTTTCCATTTGTGAGTTCATTTCCACTTTCTAGCTCGGAGGTCCTGAAAATAGAAACTTTCCTAAAATGAAAAATGGCAACTTTCCTAGACTGAAAATGGGAAACTTTCTAAGAAAGAAAAATAGAAACTACCGAAAATGGAAACTTACTAAAAAAGATAAATAGAAACTACAAATATAGAAACTTTCTACAAATAGGAACTTTCCCATTCAAATAATGGAAACTTTCCTAAACAGGGTTTTATTAAGGAAATAACGCAAGAAATGTAGGGAAAAACAAGTAAAACGTCGCATTAAAATGCTCCTATCAACTTCTCTACCCTATCACTAAAATTACATTCATTAGATTGTTCAGAGGAGAAGATAAGCATGTCCCTTGCAGGTTAGTGTTTTTGTTCGTTACTTGAATTATGTGTTCTTAAATTGAGTGCAATATATACATGTTCATGTTGATTTCATCTTACCTTTGTTTTTTTTTTTTGGTCCAATATATTCTTGTGTTTCCTCCTATGTGACGTTTTGGTTTTCAGGATAATGAGGCTGCAGCTGTTGAAAAGCTGCAGAATCTTGATGGAAACAAAAACCAATTAATAGTCTTTTTTTTTTTTTCTGGAATAATGATAATATCATTAAGAGACAAGCCCGAAGAGCCCAGCAGAAATACAGCCCGAAGAAAGAAAGGTTCTCTTTCAACTGAATCAGAAACTGAAATAGAGACCGAAAGAGAAACCAAGAAACGTGCAGATAGCAATTAAACAACAAAATCCTCCGCCATTGGTGGGCATGGGAGTCCATCGTTTCTCAGGACAAGTGACAAAGAAGGTGGTGGCCTGTCAGCCCGTCTGTTAAGACCCACCCTCGACATGGCAAGCGAGGCTGCATTGTGAGCGGCCGAATTCGCTTCACGGGGAATCCATTTCCAGGTAACAGCTTCAAAAAACTTACTTCTCTTGTGGATATCATCAATGATGGGGAAGATTTTCCAGTTCTTAAAATTGGATGATGATTTGAGTTCAGATATCACTGACTGGGAATCCGACTGAACTCTTAAAATCGGATCACTTGTGAAGGGCATGGCTGCATATGTTGGTAGACCAAATCACACCGAGCCCTCCAGATTGCCCAACGAATGCAGCTGATCAAAGTAAGTAGTCATTTCTTCTCTGAAGATGGAGATATTGTTTCCATCATTGTCAATATCCAGGAGTCCAAATTGGTGATCCTTTGTTTTCCAATTGTAATCCCCGCTGGCGAACCAAACCACACTTCCTTTACCCAGGTACAGAGCAGAAGAGTATGCTCTATAGATTCCTCAAGAGCACCGCAAATGGGGCATAGCGGTGAGGACATAAGTTTCCTTCGAGAGAGATTTAGGAAAGTAGGAACTGCACCACTGAGGGCTTTCCAAAAGAATGACTTAAATCTTAGGCAGAGTTGTCATATTCCATATAATCTTCCAAACCTTGGTACTGACTACATGTGATGATCCCGACTTGTTGGCCTTTGGGGCAACAGTGGGCTGGGAGTGAACCCAATGGTACCGAGTACCTCCCATTCCGATTCCATGGCCAGATTAGCTTGTCCTCTCCATCCCTATCACCAATTGGGATGTTTAGTATCTTTTCAGCTTCGAGAGGTTGGAGAAGATGTAGTATGCTCCCAAGGTTCCAAGAGTGAGTGTCCCAATCAATGAGTTCATGAACCATTAATAGTCTTTATGCAAACAAGGACCTCAAGCTAACTCTACAACTTTTTCCTCACGAGCCCCTGATTTGTTTCCCAACTCCGTGACCATGGTTAGTCTTCTTGGGGCATGTGCAGCTCTTGCTCCCTTGGAGCAGGGGAAGTTTATTCATTGGTACATCCTGAGAAGGGGTCTTGATTCAACCCTTCCGGTTATTAGTACCCTTAATTATCACAATGTAGGCGAGATGTGGTAAGCTTGAGCTGGGCCAACAAGTTTTTATTTTTCAATATGATAAAAAAGAAGGATGTGGTATCATGGAATTCCTTAATTTCAAGTTATGGAATTCATGGATATGGAAAGAGGGCAATTCAAAATTTTGAAGACATGATCAATCATGGAGTATCACCGAGTCATATTTCATTTGTTAGTGTTGTGGGGCCTTGTAGGCATGAAGGTCTTGTTGAAGAGGGAAAGGTAATATTCCAAGTCTATGGTAAGAAAGCATGGATTATATCCCAGCATTGAATATTATGCTTGTATGGTGGATCTTCTTGGTTGTGCTAATCGGTTAGATGAAGCAGCCAAAGTCATTGAAGATATGCGGATTGAACCACGAGCTCAAGTTTGGGGTGCTCTTCTTGGATCATGTAGGATACATGGTAATGTTGAGCTGGCAGAGAGAGCAAGCAAAAGGTTATTTGAGCTTGAGCCTAGGAATGCTGGGAACTATGTACTTCTAGCTGATATTTATGCTGAGGCCAAGATGTGGGATGAGGTAAAGAGAGTTGAAAAACTTCTAGATGCTCGGGAACTTCAATAGGTACCAGGTCGCATTTGGATTGAAGTTAATAGGAAGATATACTCGTTCGATTCCGTTGACGAGTTTAACCCACAAATGGAGCAACTTCATGCACTGCTGGGTGAGTTGTCTACAGAGATGAAAGGACGAGGATATAAGCCACAGACTCAAGTTGTCCTCTATGATCTTGATGAGGAAGAGAAGGAAAGTATGGTATTAGGCCATAGTGAAAAATTATCAGTTGCATTTGGTCTCACCGATACCAAAAATGGGGAAACCATTCGGATTTCCAAGAATTTGAGGCAATGGGAAGATTGCCATTATGTTACAAAGTTCATATCCAAGTTTACCAATAGAGATATTCTAGTCCGAGATGTGAGTCGGTTTCACCATTTCCGTGACAGGGTTTGTTCATGCGGGGATTAATGATAAGTGCAAACAATTGTTCTTTCATTTTTGTTACCTAATAACAAAGTAGGAGAAGTTGTGGAAGTTATAGAGATCTTAAAAGGATACATAGTGTAGTTGGAACACTAGAATAATATGAAAACTTGTTCTGATGAATAAATAGTTCTTCAAGCTTTATGATTTAGATTTATTTGCTGACTGTGTGATCTTCTAACTTGAATTTTCCTTCAACTCGATTCGATGAGTCATACTGATACAAAACCTGATCATGGTATACAACTAAAAGACAGAAGTGCTGAAAGCTATATTAACTCGCTTGTTTTAAACCAAATCCTGTACAACATAAGTAAACTTTATTCATCTTGCAAACCCGGTTTGGATATTATCATGATTTTCATTGGTTTATTCCCTGAACCCTATTGTTTCAATAATTGGAATAGGAAATACCACTTTTTTACACATAACTTATAGAAATTCTGAACCCAAACAAACATAAATTCATGATCTCTTTGGAGAAGCTTGTGCAATGAACAAGTTGCTGCCAGTTGCATAATTCAAGCCTCGAGGAAACCGTTCTCCTTCAGGCATTCAATAGTGTCCCTGAGACTTACTTCCAACGAAAGGAAAATAACTCCCAAACTTTTTGCTTTTTCCCGAGATGTGAATCGGTTTCACCCTTTCCGTAATGGGGTTTGTTCATGCGGGGACTATTGGTAATTTGGTATGTGCGAACAAATTATTCTTTCATTTTTGTTACGTAATAACAAAATAGCAGAATTGTGGAAGTTGTTGAGATCTTAAAAGGATGCATGGTTTAATTGGAACACACTGTAGAATTATATGAAAACTTGTTCTGATGAATAAATAGTTCTTCAATTTTTATGATTTAGATTTATTTGCTGACTAATGTGATCTTCTAACTTTGAGTTTTCCTTGAACTCGATTCGACGAGTCATACTGATACAAAACCTGATCATGGCATACAACTAAAAGACAAAAGTCCTGATTGAAAGCTAAATTAACTGTTTGTTTTAAACCAAATCCTCTACAACATAAGTAAACTTTATTTATCCCTTTCAAAAAAAAAAAAGTAAACTTTATTCATCTTGCATACCCGGTTTGGATATTATCATGATTTTCATTGGTTTATTGACCTTATTGCCTGTTACAATAATTGGAAAAAGAAATACCACTTTTTTACACATAACTTGTAGAAATTCTGAACACGATCGAACATAAATTCATCATGTCTTTGGAGAAGCTTGTGCAACGAACAAGTTGCTGCCAGTCGCATAATTCAAGCCTTGAGGAAGCCCTTCTCCGTCAGGCATTCAACAGTGTCCCTGAGACTTACTTCCAACGGAAGGAAACTAACTCCCAAACTTTTTGCTTTTTCCTGGGATATTTGATACTCTGGGGCGGAAGGGATGTCATGCTCGCATCTACAAACATTGAATCAAACCAAATCCTTGCCTTAGATATTTGGATTATCAACATTCAATTGCAAACGTTTGTGGCATTTTGCAAATGCAACTTACATTTCAGGTGGGCACAAAGTAGGATGAAGTTCCTTTAAAATTTTCAGAGCCTTGTGAATAGGGGTGACATTTGCAACTAAACAATATCTTCCACTAGCGGAAGGAACTTCAAATGCTTGAATATGAGCAGAGGCAACATCTCTAACATCAGTAGATGTATAATTTTCAATTGCTACTCCGTTGACAGTACCTGTATAGGATAAGAAACAAACAATCAATTGCTTGAGAATCATCTATAACATATAGTTCTTCACTGCTTATGTTCTCATATATGTATTGATTCTATTTCCAAGTGCAGTCACCAAATACTAAACCCTAAACCCAAATTGCTCATTTCTAAACCTTAAATGTCGATTTAGGACAGATTTCTGAGTAAATTTTCCATCCCTCTGCTATAACCAAGGAAGATAACAGGAGATTATTTCTGAAGTGTACCCTTCTTGAGATCCAGAACCATCTCCACACTCAAATTAAGAGTTGGCTGCAAGGGCGGACCCATCACGTACGAGGGATTTATGGTCACCATGTCAATCCCGTTTTCTTTAGCAAATTTCCAAGCAGCCTCCTCTGCTAAAGTTTTCGAAAGAAAATACCATTGCTGAAAAGTTCATAACATACCATATGTTAAGGCCAAACATTACATTTTGTTCCTACTACACGTGAATAATAGGTGAAACTTGGAAGAAGAAAAATTTAGCAGTGGAACAGACGTATTACCTTCAACTCCTGACAAACAAGTGGATCAGAAAACCATGTTTCATCAACTACCACATTAGAGGTTAAAGGTCTTCCATTGACTATAACTGCCGCCATGGAAGATGTTAAAACTACCCTCTTGATTGTTGGAAATTTCACGCACGATTTAAGAACATTAAGCGTTCCCTTTACTGCAGGATCAATCACTTCTGCCTAAGATGTGGAGCGAAATAAATTAATTATCGAGAGTACCGTATGTTATTTCTCTAAGAAGCAAATATGATAAAGGTTTAAATGATGGTAGAACATTTAAAGCAAGTAGAAAAGTAGTCACGGAGATCCGATGAACCTGTGGGTCGCTGATCGATGAAAATAGTACCGGAGATGCTGTGTGGAAAACACCTTCACATCCATCAACTACAAGGTCAAAAGACCCCTCTTCTAACAAGTCTGCTTTGAACAAATGAAGTCTTTCCTTTGCTCCCTCAAGTGAGAGCAAGTGTTCTGTTTTCTTCGGATTATCTGCGGCATATACACAAACGGAATAACTGTTCAGTTTAGCTGAGCTACATTACATCAAATGCTTAGACCCTATTCTGTTGTGTTGAACATAACTATTGGAAAGAAAGGAATTTATTGTAGTGACACTGACTTGGGTCACGAACGGTGGCTTTGACGACATAACCTCGCTGTAACAAGAGCTTCACCAGCCATGAAGCTATGAAACCAGAAGCTCCTGTAACACACACAACCTTCCTTTCTCCACTCATCTCTGAGTTTCTGTATACCTATCTCTGTCTTTGGCTTGCTAGTTAGTGCTTGCTTGAGTTGCTTCCATATATACGTGGAGCTGTGGAGGTAACGTTCTCTTCTTAATTAGAATAAGAATATAAACACCGGTGGCTGGCTCGCTGGTTAGCCATTAGTTTATTAAGAAAGGTCTCTGGTCCTGCAATGCAGGTCAGAGCCGCCATTTCTTTGAATTTACAATTCTGTCTTGTTTATTACTTGATTTGTCCCATAAAGATCACCAAAATATATATATAAAATCAGAAATGAAAAAGTCTTCACTTGGAGATTAGGACGTGTTGCATATCTGTAATAAACTAGTTGTGGATCCTCTAAAGACCTTGAAAGCATTACTTCCATTGAGAAACTGGTGATTCAAAGGACAAAAATGGAAAGAACAAGTCCACTATCTGTAGCTGTCTGGCGTGGTTGATATGTTCTTTGCTTTTGATTATTTTTTTGGTCAAAAAGTTCATTATATATATATATATATATATATATATCTCTGTTTTAAATCTGCCTCATGTTCAACAGCTCAACTTGGATTCCATTTGCAGTTTCATACCCTCGTGACCTCGTCACAAAATCGTCAATTTTTATGTGCTGCGGCTATTAAAGTTTTATTTGGATCATTTGTTTCCTTTTTTCATTTGCATATGGGTGTTTCATAGTAATAAAGTAACATTTTTTTTTTATGGCAAAGTAATAAAGTAACTTATTGCTAGTGAATAACGACCCTTTTGTTATTAGTCTTTTACTATTTCAATAGTTGGGGAGAGGGAATACGAGCTTGAGTACTACGTGTGGTATCGGGGATTTACGTTTGGAATTCGGATCCTCCAATGATTTTGTGCGCTGAGATGGATGTTTCGCATGCATGCAGGTTATTTCCGGTTCCTAAATTAGAGGGAGGTTTTTGAGAAACTGACCTATTTAGGTCCCCTTTTATTTGAGAACGTCTTCCATAGTTCCATGCTCCCGGCAATGCTCGGTTTTTTGGGTCCACCTACATGAATTTCACGTGCCTCTTTATTAAGACGAGATTCACAAGGGAAAGGCTTAGCCTGTTCCCGGTTGTTTTATTCTCAATTGAGTTTTACCCAATCATGGGGTGAATTGGGTTTTACCCAGAGCAACCTGAGTGAATTGATTACACAGTCTCTACACCTATGAACCTTTGATGATAACAGAGGGAGAACTTGGATCAAGTTGTGTAGCCTGGGAGTGTTCTTCACCGTGTTTGTCACCTATCACCACAACCCGTTCTCTCTAAATTGTTGAAAACTTTTTCTCACCTTCAACGTACTCTTCAGTTTCTAGTACGCCATCTTGGAGGTGATCTTCTCCGAGCAATTCAGCGGTGGGAGACTTGGACGGGCAGGCTGATTGGGTTGAGATCCGGCATGAGGGGATTGAGGGCTGATCAATGGGGGCAAGGTAGAGATCGGCGCAATCGATGGAAGATTGGAAGGTGGTGGTTGGGTTGAGGATGGTGGGACGACGGTGGGCGTTCCTTGCATACGAGGTGGAGGGACCACAAAAATCAGCGTGGGGGTTAGCTTTAGAGCACATGCAGCGGTAGACCGATTGACCAACCAATTGGAGAAAAGAGATGGATTGGCTGATGCAGCGGCATATAATTGCCCGACTGATTGGAGGGGCCCACTCGCCCGGGCAATCGACTGACTGAAAATTAGCAAATGAATCGCCCGACCGTTTGGTCGTGGGCTCCACTGCACATGCGCTGCTGCCAGCAGCCTTTTTTTTTTTTTTTTCCTCACCAATCCTTCTGAGCAACGGTTATTTAATCTCAACTGTTGGATCAAAGATCCAACAGCTATAATTAATTCACAACGGTCAGTTACTTTTCAACGGTAACTTAAATTTTTTATCTTAAAAAAATAATCTGAAATGTAAAAAAAAATCATAAATTGTTTTTTTAAATTCTATAAATACCTACTCCTTTACCTTAATTTCTCACATCAAAATTTTCAATAATTTTACCTCTCCATCTTCTTCCTCTATCAATATTCTCTTCATTTCTTTCAATCATCATCCAACAATGGGAGATTCGGGTACCAATTGGTCTACCGACGAGCAAGTTCAATTGTGCGATTCATGGGCGCGTAAGACCGTGTGCCCGATCACCGGCAAACAAATAACTTCCTCAAAGTTATGGGAAAAAGTTCATGCCGATTATGTGCAAAATTGGCAAGGTCCACCAACAAGCCGAACTCCTCAAGCTCTCCAATCTCAGTTTCGAACATTGAAAAGAATTCTCAAAGATTGGCACAATGCACAAATGACTTCTCGTAATCGTAGAATGAGCGGAACCAATAAAATGGACGAGGTATTGATTTTTCTCCCGATCCTATTTTGTTATATTATTATTATTATTATTATTATTATTTATGTTTTTAAGTAAAATTTGCCCCATACAAATGTTATATTAATTTTTCGGTTGATTTTTATTGCTTTATTCTTCTTGTTTAGGAAAATCAAACTCACGATATCTTCATGAAAAAACATCCCAAGAAGTTTGATAAATTTGAATGTTGGGAGAAAGTTAAGTATCACCCGTATTTTATGGATCCACCATCTAATTCTCAACCACCGGCATCATATTCGACAGCTAGTTTCGCCGAAAACGAGTCTCCAATTGACTTGGATGATGAAATAGTTTTGGAGACACCATCAAGCTCCATGCCGAGACCAATGGGACAAAAGAGAGCCAAGGAAGCAAAGAAAAAAGGAAAGAAGGCGCAAGATGCAGCAGAAAGTATGGCTCTTGCTATTCAAGTCATTGATGAATGAACCTAACAATAATAAGAAGTATGTAACTCCAAATGACAATAGTTTTATTAATGTTAAACAAATTTTATTCTCAAACATAGATAAACATCGATTAAAAATACAAATAAAACCAAACATATCAGGAAAACACACAAACATAGAAAACATTGATTAAAATTACAAACCACCATTTATTCAAATCTAAATCCCAAATTGTGGTGGTTCATACTCAGTTACCATCCATGTTCCAATTGTGCATCACCAAATCATCTTGCAGGCACTTGTGGAGATAGGCTGACTCTACCTGAAATTCACGATCCATGAATGCAGGAAGATTCTGTCCATCTCTCCCTACTGGTTCGAAAGGAATAGGTGCTCCAGAATCGGGATGCACAGGCCGGTCATAGACGGTTGCCATTGCTGGATTCATTAGATCAGCTTCTTGAGACTCCACAAATTCTTCCTCAACGAACTCATCATCCACAATCATGTTATGAAGAATGATACAACTTATCATAATGGCTCGAAGATCCTCCAATTTAAACAGTCTAGCACCGTGACGCAGTATGGCCCATCGAGATTGAAGGATACCAAAACACCTTTCCACATCTTTGCGATAAGCCTCTTGTTTTTTACAAAAGTGTTTCTCCTCTTCTGTTCTAGGGTTTGATATTGTTTTGACAAAAGTGGACCACCTCGGATATATTCCATCAGCAAGATAGTAACCATTGGTATACCTTTTGTTATTGACTTCAAACTCAACCAGAGGAGCAGTTCCACCTATGACACGCTCGAACACATTAGACGCACCCAAAACATTTAGGTCATTTTGAGCTCCAGGAGTTCCGAAGAAGGCGTGCCATATACGAGTGTCGTAAGACGCCACTGCTTCAAGAATAATAGTTGGTCTGCCCTTTCGACCCGAGAAAGCTCCGGCCCAGCCAGTTGGGCAATTCTTCCACTCCCAATGCATGCAATCGATGCTCCCAATTATGCCTGGAAACCCACGGCGTTGTCCTCTGTTGAGAAGCCTATATAGATCAGCGGGATTTGGAGGACGAAGAAACCACCCACCATAAAGAAACTCGACCTGTCTACAAAATTTCTTGAGACATTCCAGCGCTGTAGAAGCCCCCATCCTAGTGATCTCATCACATTGATCTGCAGCTGCACCGTACGCAAGCATTCTCAGGGCACCTGTCATTTTTTGTTCAGGAAGCAGTCCCATTTTTCCAGTGGCATCTGCTTTTTGTCCCCAAAAACTATCGAAGTTGCATAGGTCTTCCATTATGCGTTGGAAGACATGTTTTTGCATTCTGTACCGCCTCCGAAAACCTGCTTCATCGTACACCGGACGTTCGACAAAGTAATCCTCCAGGAGAAAATGACCTCGAACTTCTCTATGTCTTTCGACATTTGGGGCACGGCCAGGTCGTGAACCACGCCCTCTAGGTGCATCCGATAATTGATATTGCGCCACCATCGCAGCCGCTTGAGAGTTTGTTGCTTGAATCCGCTCGAGCTCTTCCATATTTTCACGTTCCCTGTCTAACAACCATTTGTTCAATTCTTCCATCGGAAAGAGGAGAAAAGAGATGTATGATAGATTTGGAAAGAGATGTAGGTGTAGAATGAGAGGAATGTGTGAGCTGAGAATGGAGTCTGCAGCTTATTTATTACCAATATTGAAAGATAAAAAGTTAGGATAAGTACACGTGTCACGTATGTATAGGTGGAAAATCTTATCACATATCCTAAATATATTTTCAGAAGATAACGATATCTGTACTTGACACGTGTCCAATGATGATTGGGCGATTAACCTATCAGAAATTATATATATTTTTTGTAAGATAAATGTATCTACAGTCGACACATGGCAAATGGAGATTGGTCGGTAATCTTATCAATTGTCACCGATAATTTTTTTTTATTTTTTATGATAATGATATCTATGTTTTTTTTTTTCAATCCTTTTTTATCGGGAACAATATTTATACTTGATATACAATTTTATTTGTTTTTAAAATTTATTCATTAATTTTTTATTACATTAACATTGGATGATTAATTTAATTGTTAATTAATTAGTTAATTAAATTATTAGTTTAATGAATTATTCAAATTTGAAGTGTGAATAGTGGATTGGCAGGCAAATTGCCTTTCACTGGTGCATTGTATAAGCTGGAGGCAATTGCTAATTTGAGATGAATAGTGAATTGGTAGTACCAATTCGATTGGCAAATTAGCAATTGCCCTTGGTTCATGGGTGCATTTGCTCTTAGGGCTTGGGCTTATGCTAATTTGGTTTTCATTTATTTTGTTTGTTAGTTTAGTAGGATGTGGATTTTTGTTATTTTATATATGTTTGTTAATATTTTTAATGGGTGTGGATCAAGAGACACTTTATTTTACACATATTTTTACACTTTTTATTAGTCATTAGATTTAAGCGTTTTTAATGGTCTTGATTCATTATAAGCATGATGTGGCAAATGACATGAAAATTCAAAAAAATAGATAAACTTTAATAAAATAATTTTATAAGAAAAATCAAAAATTAAAAATAGAAGATGAACGTCTTCATCTTCTTCATCTTCTGATGAACGTCAAGATCTTCTGGGAAATATGAGAAGCTTTGGCTTTCTTTTGAGCACCATATTCTCCTCTTCCCTTAAGTTGAACAATTAAAATCCATCCTCTCCTAGTCCCCTTCTCTTATTCCATCAAGTTAGTATTAGTAATTGTACAAGTTCTTATATCTCTCGTCTTCCCAAGTCTTCAATGGTTTTCACAGCCTATCATTCGATCTAGGTCTAAATGAAGAAGATTTGGTGTTTTTTTTTCTCAATCTGAGCAATCTTACTGGGTTCCGCTGTAATATGTTTACAGTTACAATAATTATTGTTATTGCAATCAACTTGGAGATCATACAGTTGGAGGAAGAGATCGATAGGCTATCCCTGTGATAGGAGCACAAAGTGTGACGTTTTAAATATGCATTTTTCCTCATTTGGCTAAGTTATTCTCTTAAAATTAATAATTATAATATAGTTTATGTTTTTAGCTACTTCATGGTCGAAAATGGTGAAAAGAGGTAAAAAAAAGAGCATAAATGAGTGTAAAATGAAGGATTAGTTATTTTAGAAACTTTCCTCTCTCATTTTAGGAAATATTTTCTATTTTGTTTTTGGGAACTTTCTTCATTTGAACTTTTCTATTTCTGATTTTCCTATTTTAATGAGAGTCCATCCCATTAGAAACTCTTGAGTGATGAAATCAAGAAAAATTGAAGGATTAATCAGGAAGAATTCGAGGAGATAAAATGGATTGTTTTTATTCAATATTTATTCCTAATTATCTTATTTCTTATTGATTATAAACTCTAATTAAATTCTGATTTTTCTTGATTGTAGGAGTTTATTGTGTGCACAATTCTTGGAAGAAATTAGTGCAATTCAAAGGAGAGGAATAAGGGATGTATCTGGTCACTATTCAAGGCAAATAAAATGAGCCATTAAGGAGAAAAGAAATCAGAAAATTCATGACTTTGTCAAGAGAAAATCAAGCAAATTTGGAGGAGAAATCACCTCAAGATGATTGGCCATGATTGTATCACAAGAGATGAGAATTCCACTATAAATAGCAGCCATTCTCTACTAAAAAAGATCACTTCCTGACCAAGATCATTTCCTGGCCTATCAGTTCTTAGCTAAAAAAATTATTCCATAGCTCTGCCCAATTCACTTCTCAAACCTCCATCACCTACAAAATCGTGACCACCATCCTTCCATCAATCCAAGAAGTTCTTAGGCGTTGAGTCAAGGACACTCCACCACCATAGCAGAGACGAGTTCATCACCTTGTTGCTAAGCCGCTAAGGAAAGCTTCAAAGTGTAACTATGACTCTACTTACAATCTTTGTTTCGGTTTTGTTTGTTTGGATTTGTGAGTTGTGTAATTGGAGACATGAGATTTTCAGAATATTTTTATTAATATTTTTGAGATTTTCAGTTTATTATTAAGTTAATTTTGAGAATTCTTTGATGATGCATATTACAATCTTGTGCCCTTTTATGTGTTTAGGTAGTTTTCAGAGTTAGATTAATAAGTTTGCATGCTAGAATAAAGGTGAGAGTTCTTGTGTGTTTGCTTCATTTGCCAAGAGTAATTGTTATTTGTTAAGGCGCTAAGTTAAACAAGTAGCAATTAGTTCTAAAAAGTGGTAAAAATCATGTTTCAATGGTTAAACGATTCTGGAAATTACGTGTTAAATTCTATGTGTAATGGTTAATTTGCACGCATGAGTTGATTCGAGGGTTAGATAATACTACTAGTTAAGAGAATTACGCTAAGTGTTTTAGAAAATTAGTAGTATTGGGCTTGGTAAGGACTTTTCTGATCCAAGCCCACATTAGAACGAATTAGATAAATGGATTGATCCGCTAAGGCTTTTCATTTGGACTCTTATCTAGGCATTTAAGATTGGCACGTTTTTGTAGCATGTTGAAAAGGATTTTCTGTTTTTACACTTAGTAATTTCCGAGTGGTAGTGGTCTAGGTTACGGAAGTCGATCATTGTATATAATTTTATTTGTTTTGTTTTTATTTTAAGTAGATTAGAACCAAATATCAAGACCCCCCATTTTATTCTTTTATTTGTTAATTGACCTTTTAGTGTAGGTGTACCCTACAATCCCCAGACTAAACGATCCCTGCTTATCCTATACTAACAACTACATTTTGCAGGGTTAAATTGTGAGGCTATTTCAGCCGCATCACCCTGCAGTTTTCTTTTTTGCGTGAAGAAGAAGAAGAAGATGACATTCATCTTCTAATTTTAATTTAATTTTTTTATATATAAAATCATTTTCATTTAAGTTTTTTTTTTTTTTTTTTAGAAAATAAAATTGTTTCCATGTCATTTGCCACAACATACATGAGATCCATCAAGACCATTAAAAATAATTAAATCTAATGGCTAATAAAAGGTGTAAAATTATGTGTAAAATAAAGTGTCTCAGGAACCGGACCCATTTTTAATAAACCGTATTTCTCATCTCAAATTTGGTGGTTACTGTTCTAAACCGACAACATTAGTGCGATGAAAATTAATTGAAAAAAAAGATGTAACAATAAATTGTTAACTTAAATTTTCAAGTGGAGATTGATATGTTTGTAATTATTTCTCTTATTTATCAATTTAGTGTTTGGAATTAACCGCAATAATTTTATATCTCAAGTTTTTATAATAAAGGTAGATCATACGAGAAATTGTCATGGAAAGATCCCCCATAAAACTTTTGATAGATTAGCAAATTATTTTTGGTGTTAATAACATCAAGGTGGTGGTTGACCAAGTGGATTGGTGTTGAAATTAAGTTGAAAGTAGATAATATTTTAACTATGAGCATAAAATATTCCAATCATCTCATCCAACGATCAATTTTTTTCAACTTCTTATGTCTCAATGGAGTTCCCCTTAAAAGAATATAATTTATAAATATAGGGTTATAAATGTATAATAAACTGCATGTGCTAGTTTAAATTTGTTGGTTGTTGTTTTCATTTCGGCAATATTAGTGACCTAAAATTATCAAAAAACATACCTTCCATAAGCAACAATGTGGAGGAAATAGACCCTATCAAAATCGACCGTTAGATGTTGTCATGATAAAAAGAAATGGTTATCATCAAAATTTCAGCTATTTTCGTTTGGGTCTCGATATACCAAGTCAACCCTAAACCCTAAATATTACATAATAAAAAGAAATGGTGCAGGATGCTAATGCTTGGATAAGTATTTGATTTCATGTGGTTCAATGGAATAAGTTGTAGAATGACTGAGTTTAGATGGTTGGATGAATCTAAGGATGTTTATGTGCACATTTCATTTTTGCTGATCTGATGCAACAAGAACATAAACAAGTATGACATTCTAATGTTCATTAAAACCATGTTTGTTTCCTATTAAATTATTAATATCAATACTGATTAAAGGGTAACTTGGCTAGTGAGTGTCCCTACCTGCATATGGAATAAGAATAAGGTTGGGCTAAATGTAATAGGATTAGGGAACCTTTATGGGAGATCGACACCGAATCCTCAATGCCTCTTTATAGACCTTGATCCCTGCTCTTACAATCACTTACAAGCATTCAACTTCTCTACCCTATCATAAAATTGCATTAATTAGATTGTTCAAAGGAGAAGATTAAGCATGTCCCTTGCAGGTTAGTATTTTGTTCTTTAGATGTTACTTGAATTATGTGTTCTTAAATTGAGTGCAATATATACATGTTCATGTTGATTTCATCTTACATTTGTTCTTTTTTTTTTTGGTCCAATATTTTCTTGTGTTTCCTCCAATGTGACATTTTGGTTTTCAGGATAATGAGGCTGCAGTTGTTGAAAAGCTGTAGAATCCTGATGGAAACATAAACCAATTAATATTCTTTATGCAAACAAGGACCTCAAGCTAGCTCTACAACTTTTTCCTCAAGAGCCCCTGATTTGTTTCCCAACTCTGTGGCCATGGTTAGTGTTCTTGGGGCATGTGCATTATGGTTTGAAAAAGTCTGTGTATTATGACTTATGTGCTTATGTACCCTTTGTTGAGTACTGATTGTTCACAGCTTTAAAGAGTATTGACAAGAAACCTATTTTGTGAGTATTTGTTTTCTCGATTGCTGTGTTGTTTGCGCATAGCAGATGTAAGTCTACTAATTCATTGTAAACTTACACAGTAAGCTTTAATCACAAAACTCAAATATAACAATTAACAATTACACAGTATTGCCCATAGCAATTCCCATGTAAAAGATTTTAACTAAACCTTAGTATTGGATCGACAACTTGTGATATTGGTTTTAGAAGCTGGAATCCTTGCTCCCCACAACAGGTTTAAATGACTATGGCTCCTAAGATCATTGTCAGCATATAACAAGATTTAAAACTCACATTTAGAGTTGTCTTCTTGCCACCCTAGGTGTTGACATGTTCTAAACTACCTATAGTTGAGTATATAATTCTAGGTATATGATTAAGTAAGTGTCTATACTATAGTCTTTTTACCACTCTAGGTAAAGCAAGACATATTCATAAGCATGTCGCTAAGGCACTTCATTTTCTTGCTTATTTTTCTATCAACCTAAAGTTGAGTTTATTTTCTAGTTATATGATTCATTTTCCTGCTTATTTTTCTATCAACCTATAGTCCTTTGCCACTCTAGGTAAGGCAGACACCATATGTATTATTTAAGGGCACTTCAGTTTAATGACATAACATTTTTTTACTTGATCTAAAATTTTTTAATGTTTTGCTACAACCATGAACCTCCCTCTAGGATATCATTACATTGACATCTTAAATGGTTAAAATATGGAGATCTTGTCAGGCTTTGATGCTTTAGAATAGTGGGAGGATGCAGACTATTTATTTTCTTACAGTTTCTGAATTTTTGTTGTAGACTCTATATAAATTCTTTATATATAATATTAGCTTTTGAAAGCTTCTATTTTGGTATTTTGAATATGCAAATTTCTAACTTAAGAAGTATTAATGAATTCTGGATTTTGGATTTGTGTTATGTTACTTGAATAAATTATCTGTTTTGATTCATTAGCCTTATTTGTAGGAGTGTTCAATATACTAATGAAGTTTGTGTTGAACTTGATTGAAAGCAATAAAGTTACTGATTTCTTAATTTTCAGAATCTCTGTTTTGGATCGTTTTCTTGCACTGCATGTTGTAAGAAAAACTGACCAGTTGTGCTCCTGTGTTCTGTGAAGTTTTGCATTGTGACTATAGGGCGCTAATGCTTGTATAAGTATTTGATTTCCTGTGGTTCAATGGAGTAAGTTGCAGAATGACTGAGTTTAGATGGTTGGATGAATCTAAGGATGTCTATGTGCACGCTATATTTTTACTATATTTGATGCAGCAACTTTCTTGTTATTTGAACATTGATAGTCCAAGTTGGAGATTGTAAAACTTAATATGGACTTATCAATGTTTATTAAGAGTCAAGACAACTAAGTTGCCTTCTTACAGAATTAGCATGTATGCCATTTCTAATGTTCATTAAAACCAAGTTTGGTTCCTATTTATATAAGTAATGATTAAAGAGTAGCATGGCTAATGATTATCCCTACTTGCATATGGAACAAGAATAAAGTTGGTCTAAATGTAATAGAATTAGGGTAGCTTCACATGACTAGCTTACAGAACACACAATTATTCAAGGTTCATACCTTTACAATAATCTGGCCTATATTTCTAGTGTACATGCACTGACATGTCAATTACTATAACCATTCACACTTGAAATTATCCTCCTGAATCACAAATGAC
The DNA here is from genome assembly GCA_024704745.1 of Rosa lucieae. Lineage (NCBI taxonomy): Eukaryota > Viridiplantae > Streptophyta > Magnoliopsida > Rosales > Rosaceae > Rosa > Rosa lucieae. The sequence goes on from CM045492.1 coordinate 3,438,490, forward strand.
TTCATGTTTCTGAGAGCATAACAGGCATAATTCACATGGCAACGTCAGAGAAAGTCTGCCTCACTCCAGATTAATCATTTCCCTTCTTTATTATGAGGAAAATTCGAATTAAATAACACCATGCCAGGTAGTGGTGCTAGCTAAAATCATCATAGCCCTACTATATGAACATACAATTACACTGTACCCTTTTGTATATGTGATCATTTCCCTTTTTATATGATCAAATTAATCACAATTTTGTCACTTGAAGTACAACATCTCTCATGCTTCTCCCCGTCCAAGTGCAAACAAATAATCCATGTTGTTGCTTGGTCAGTTTATTGATGTATAGATAAAATGCTAATCATTTATCTTATGTTAAGGAGACGCCGTCACCAAGTACTGCTTCAATTAATAAGGCTTCTACTAAGGAACTTTACCGTAGCAATGGAGCGTCATACTTGGACAACTCCAACATGATTTGGGTACTGATATCAATTCCAATTCCAATTCGCTCCAAATCGGCATAAGATAAGTAACTATATCTTCCTTTACGCTCTTGCAATTAGAGCTATTGCTATGCCTTTACATGCTTCTACCACTTTTAAGCATGCCCACAATATATCACACTCGATATGCATCTACATGTCTATATGATCCTTAAGCATGTTTACAACAATGCAACAATATTATTAGCATCCACGTTACAAGTACATGCTAACATGCCATGTTTCTATTTAGTTACAATTTAATTAAATAAACATGTGACCATCAAACAAATTAGGCCATGTCTAGAAGCGTGTGACACTTATGACTTAATTAAACATGCTCGGATAAACACTTGCAATGGTTACGACTCGCTTGAGTATCAAGCATGGCCACGACTTGCTTGGGCTACGCCCCGCATGCTCGCATAGCGCCTATCCGCTCAACTACACCGAACCCTAACTCGCTCAAACATATCCAACATGCTTTAATTAAAGTTCCTAGTTCACAATGCTTCATACTATTCACCATGAACTACTCCCAAAATTTTATCTGGACACCCATCACACTTGCCACTATCTATTGTGCATGTTACATGGTCATAAGATCCATATATTATTACTTGTTATACTTATTTGTCATTGTTCATACAATTACAAACTTTACATATACTTTATATGTAAACATATGGTCTAGCCTCCGGGCACCATACTTTGTCAAATTCTCCCCACAGGAAAGAGACCTAAATGGATCTAGACTCCACGAGTCTATGGTCCACGACCAACCGCCAAGCGTTAAGGCAACGCCTCACAATGACAATGACCATTACACGGCATTTCAGTCAAGCTTTTCTCCTCCGGGAAAGTGTAAAGGGACCGGTTAACACAACCCACGGCAGCCATTGATCCGGCAGTTAACCCCCGATGCTTGGGTATCAAAGATTAGGTTCGCTACTTAACACCCACTGCTTAAACACAGCTCCCCTCATCAAACAATTTTCCGACCATACGGAGGTCTATAGCCAGGAGTTGGGGACTCCTCGGAGGGCCTAGCAGGGGCCCACCCGAAAAGGCATAAGCGTTCGCTCCGACCAATTCTAGATGGACGACACACTTGCACTAATTATGCTCGCAATACGGCACAAAGCTACGCTTTGGTATCAACCCCGCAAGGAAACCTTTCACTAAGGACTTCGGGGATTTGTACATACAGCCCAACATAATTAGCAACGGTTCCGCTAATGTCTCAGGGCATCACCTTCGAGCTTCCCGTTCTTGCCACAGTGGTACCCCCGAGCTTCCCGCTCACGAGCTTTCGCTCACGCCTTCGCGATAACCCTGAGCTTCCGCTCACGAGCTTACCGCTCACGCCTTCCCGGCAACCCCGAGCTTCCGCTCAGGCCCTCGCGGCACCCACGAGCTTCCCTCTCATGCCTTCCCGGCAACCCCGAGTTTCCCTCTCATGCCTTCCTGGCAACCCCGAGCTTCCTTTCACGCCCTCGCGGCACCCACGAGCTTCCTCTCATGCCTTCTCGGCAACCCCGAGCTTCCACTCACTCGCTCGCGGCACCCACAAGCTTCCCCTCAGGCCTTCATGGCAACCCCCAACTTCCGTTCACGCCGTTACGGCACCACAAGTTCCCGCTCACGCCTTCCCGGTAACCCCGAGCTTTCGCTCATGCCCTCGCGGCACCCACGAGCTTCCGCTCATGCCTTCGCAGCAACCCCGAGCTTCCACTCACGTCCTCGGAGCACCCAAGAGCTTCTACTTATGCCATCACGGCAACCCCGAGCTTTCCGTTCAAGCCTTCCCGGCACCCCCGAGCTTACTGCTCATGCCTTCCCGGCAACCCCTAGCTTTCCCCTCACGCCTTCCCGGCACCCCGAGCTTACCGCTCACTCCTTCCTGGCAACCCCGAGCTTCCCTCTCACAAGCTTACCTCTCATGCATTCCTGGGAACCTCGAGCTTCCTGCTCACGAGCTTAACTCTCATGCCTTCCCGGCACCCCAGAGCTTTCGCGCTCTTGCCATCCGACATTCCCAAGCGTTACATTCGCATCCCCTCCACATAATACACATTAATGGACCATTGAATTCTTCTTTTCGCGTTCCATTAATACGAGCTAAAACCAAACAAACATAAGCTTTCGTGTATGCATCATTCACGAAATTACAAATGCTTGCCTTCATGGCACTCATGCAACTTACACCGAGCGTAACCTCGTCAACTCGACTCGTCCATTTTCTTGCGAACACCACGTGCATCATACGCAATTCATATGCTTATTCGTGATATGTTCACACAACCATACTCATTCTCGAATCTATACGTCATAATCGAACATACTCGGCGCCATTCACATGTATCACGCACCTCGCACATTAGTATATGCCAACGCATATCAATTCAACTCACATTTTTTGCCCAAAACAACAAGTATTCTACAAGTGCGTGCTTTTGTCTTTGTTGTGCAGGTTAACGAGTCCCTTCTTGCTTATTGAGTTCGGGGACTTGTAGGGGCTCCGTGCCGCCCGGTTGATTATGCTTGATGACTTCATGATTATAACTCCCCAACCAAGAAGGTCCTCTTACTTGGGGACTTCAGGGACTTGTAGATACCTCTCACTAGCATGACTAATTGCTATCTCACCAAGCATAAGTAACGCCCTCTTTGGGACACCCACAAGCCATGGTAGGACCCAACTGAGACTTGCATCTTGTAGCCTTATGTTCAAGCTATGCTATGGTATCCGGAAGTGGCAAATACGTCGCCAGGAAGCCACCTTCCCGGCCTTGCCAACATGCCCTCACAACTAGGCTTTTTAGACTAGAATTGGTGGTTGTTTGTCCCACATCGAAAACCATGTAAAGGAGAAGCATTCCTTCACCTATAAAAGGAATGCCTCCTCCCACAACTCAATCTTCCCATTACACATTTTGTAATCCCCTTGGGCCGCAAGGCCCAAACACACATAGTACAATATTCAAGTGGACGTAGTCTCCCGCTAAGGCGGAGACGAACCACTATACTTCTCGTGTGTGTGTCGCTCTCTCTCTCTCTCTCTTATTTATCGTTAATTAGACCCCTCGGTCACAAACATTAACAAATACAAAGTATATGGAAATTGCCTATTATATCTCTTGGAAAAATAAAGACTTAAACAGAATTGGCGATCTATTGATCCAAGCCAGATTTGTAGTCTTCAACCCTTGACTCTAGATCATCTTCTTGATCTTCTTGTTCCATATAGTGAGCTTCTCTTACTTCATAATATGCTTAATTTGTAGGCAGTGACAATTTCTTCACGATCTCTACAAATGTGTGTCCAATGACAGGATACTCCACATTGAGAACATACATCTCTGTGCTCAGACTCCATTGATTGAGGCGATTTGAAAGCGTCATAAGGATGGCTCTTAATGTTGGTGGCGCCACCAACATGGTCAGAGTGATTGCCTCCCTCTCTCTTTCCACGTTGACCTCTTCGGTTCTGTGTTCACCTATTTTGGCGGTCACCTTCCTTAGTAGAGCGATTATATGGACCGTAACGTCTAGAAGTATCCCTAAGGTTATTCGCACTTGGCGCCCTCTCTTAGGGGTCCGACTATAATTGGACTCCAGAATATGCTCTGTTTCCACAGATCTCGAATTATAGTTCTTCACAAGGATGTGGTCATGCTTTTCAGCGATATTCATAGCTCTAATGAGCTCATGAAACCTTGTGATCCGTCCTGCAGTAACATCAATTCTATAGTTCTTAGCAACTATCAATGCAGAGACGGGGAAGGTAGAGAGAGTCTTCTCAATCAACATCGCATCTATGATCTCTTTACCGCAGAATTCTATTAAGGATTTAATACGAAGTGCTTCCGAGTTGTAGTCAAGAACTGACTTGAAATCACAGAAGCGGAGGCTATACCATCTCACTTTTAGGTCAGGAAGTAAGGAGTCATGGACGTTGCCAAATCTTTCTTCGAGTGAGACCCACAGCCTTCTGGGGTCTTCTTCATTCATACACTCATACTGGAGCGAATCATCCATATGACGAGTCATTAGGATTTCGCCTTATTTGCCTCTAAGGCTACTATATTTGCTTCCAAAGCTTGAGCTTGCTCAATAGTTAGCACGTCCTGGCTAGGGTCGAGAATCATATCCAGGATTTCATTGGCCTTAAGATGCTGACGGACATCATGAACCCACCTGTGATATCTATAGCCAGTTGTTCCCAATGGGCAAAGTCCAATTTGTTCAGGTTACTCATCCTGAAAGTGAACAAGAAAATGGTTAGTCTTGGAGCGGAAAAAGCTACCACGAAAACATATAAAATTTCTAAGCGTAGTCGCTTTCAAGAAATTAGGAATTTCCAATCATAGTCGCTTCCAAAAAATTCGATTCCAAGAGGTATTGGATTAGTTCGAAACAATGATGTTTGTGGTCAATCGTTTCTTCTCAACAAACTCTAAGTTTGGAGGACTCTATGAGCTCCAAGCTTGGAGTAAGCATGAACCCCCACATTAAGCTTAATTAGGTCTCCCCTATGATGAAGAAAGGGGGGTAGAAGAAGGGAGGTTGCAAGTCCCTGAGAAAAGAAGAGAAATTGAAAAAACACAAAAACGGGAACTTTTCGTAAAACATACCTCTTAGGGTTGTAGTGTGCCTTTGATCCTTGTTGTAGGATTACAGACGAGATTTCAATCCTTGGTCGGGACTACCGAAGCTGCTTCAATCCTGATTAGGTGCAGTAGCACTTCAATCTTGGTTACCTGCAGTCGAACTTTAATCTTGGTTACGGGATTGCAGAAGTTGCTTCAATCCTAGTTACGTAAGATCGAACTTCGCCTGGTTACGTCTAGTCGAACTTCAATCCTAGTTACAGGATTGCAGAAGTTGCTTCAATCCTGGTTACCACAGATTGAGTGCGGAGCTGCTGCCGAGGGTTAAGGGTCGAGGAGGGGTCCTTGATGCGCAGGGGCAGCGAGGGTGCACAGGCGGTGGTGAGGCTAGCACGAGCTACTGACAACAGAGGCGTCGGCGGTGGCTAGGGTTTTTAGGTTTTAGTTTTTGGGATTTCAGGGTCAGGGCTTCATGCTGATAACGTGTTTAAGGAAAACTGAATTGGGAGAGAATTGAGTCGTACTTTTATTGATAATAGGGACCTCTTTATATAGAGGATATTACAAGATATAGAATCAGAGTTGTACAAGGAAAGATAATCGTACAATTAATTAGATATCTATGAATATCTCCGAGAATATCTCTAATTCAAAACCATATTACAACTAAGTCAAGTAACCTAGAGTTTGGGCCAGACACATATTCTGGATTTACTTGAACATTAATATATAAGACTCATTAACATAATAAATACTGTTTAGTCCTTGTACTCTTAATTTTGGACCAATAAGTCCATTCCATTACGGTCTAAACACTCCCTTTAAGTTACTGACGTAGCAATCCTTCTGCGTCAAAAGTCTATTATACCCTTACTCATTTTTTTTTTCCTCAATTTTTTTTCTCTCTCTGTTTTTTTTTATATTTTAATTTTCCTCTTTTCTTGTTTTTTTTTTGTTTTTTCCTGCTTACCCTCTCTCCAAAACCTCCAACCTCTTGTCTCTCATAACCATCAAAACCTAGAAAGTTTTGAACCAAATCCAAATAAAAAAGAAAAAGAAAAAAAAAACTGCAAAGCTGTGTTTCAAGCCCTTGCGAAAAGGATTCGGAAGCCCAAAACACCACAACATCCGTCTGCGGGGAGGTCTTCGCCAAACCTATACTGACTTGCCGTAATTCCAATTTGGAATTGGAATCATACAAATGGGTCCTCTGAATCTTCATCCTAAAATCCATTTCTTCTTCACTATCCCTGATCTTTCGATGCTTTTGCAAATGCAGATGTCGCCCTTCTTCTTTTTCACCATAGCTTTCTAACGATTCTTTGGTCATGCTTGCTTTTGTCTTTCTTCTCAGAAGGGATCTCTGTGTACTCGCTGTGGCCAAGAGGGATCCAACAATTCCGCTTCTCCTCCATCTTCTTCATCTGTTGGAGCCTCTGCTCTCTGAGCACCTCCATATCGTCATCGTCCAGCCAATCTAGGACTGCGATCTCCTCGTCCAGCTTGTCCTTCACTGCTTTCATCATCGTCAGCAGTTGCTACAAACCAATCAAAGGAAAAGTTCATTTCTGTTCCTGGAATTCTATGTATGTATGTATGTATTCGAACGATGAGGAAAAGAGAGAGAAGATTATACCTCTTGGACGACTCAGTTCACCATTGTTGGATTGGATGGATTTGCAAAAGCTTTGATTCAAATGAATGAAATGAGATTTGAGAGAAGGAGAGGGAGAGGGGGAAAGAAGACTGATCTGAGTGAGATTTTGTTGAAGATGGCAATGGAATTGGAATTTGGAAGAGAGAGAACCCGCAGGCAGACATGGGTTGAAGTGTTGATGCGGGTGGGGATGGGGGATGGCAGTGTAGGGAATGTCGCAGAGGAGGTCATAGGGGGGAGAAGAGATAAAAAGAAAGAAAGAATGTACGAAAGAAAGAAAGATAACTTAAAAAAAAAAAAAAAAAGGAAGGTCATAATAGACGTTTTGATGTGGAATGATTGCCACGTCAACAAATTAAGAGTACGGAATAGACCTATTGGTCCAAATTTGAGATTACAAGGACTAAACGTGTGAAATTAGAAGGCCAAGGACTGAAGTATTTTTTGGGTAAAAGTTCAAGGACTAAACAATATTTAGGGTTTTTTACTTCAACAGTGTCTGAACTCTTCGAGGACTTTTGAAATGATACCTGAACTTTCAAAGTTATCAATGAGATACCTGAACTCTAATTTTCTTGTCAACGGAATACCTACGTTATTATTCCGTTACGGGTCCGTTATCTAGAGGCATGTCAGGCGCATGTGATAAAAAAAACAAGGGCAAAACAGACATTTTATCCCAATTCCCCCTAAAATGGATCAAAAACTAAATTCCCTCTATAAAATTTGAAGGACATGAGGTTCGAACCCCCAACCTCTCTCACAACAACTCAACTCCCCACCACTGGAGCACAAATTATCCTCGATACAATACCTCCAAACTTTATATTTATACTCTCTTTAAAAGATACCGAATAATTATACAAAACATACAAACCATGGAAGACTTGAGATTCGAACCTCCAACCTCTCGCACGACAACCCAACTCCCCACCACTAGAGAACAAACTATTCTCAGTACTGGATCTCCAAACTATATATTTATACTCTTTTTAAGAGGTACATAATAATTAAACAAAATATATAAACCATGAAAGACATAAGGTTCGAACCCTCAACCTCTCGCATAACAACTCAACTCCCCACCACTGGTGCGGGAGCTGCCAGCGTTATAATGTCTACAAAATTTATATTTATACTTTTTTTAGGTGATAGATTAAACATAAAGCAGAATGTTCTCTCTCTCTTGGTCTTCGACCTTTCTTCTTCTTCTTCTGCAGTTCGGCTTCATCTTTTTTTTTTTCTTCCTCCCCAATCTCCATCTCAAATCAACACATATCAACATCAGATCTTGTAATTAAAACATATTCCATCACCAAATGGATCAGTTTAGTACCGATTCCACCCCTACTAGTCCAAACAAACCACACAAAGAAAATTTCTGATCTTAAATCAATCATAAACTATTGCTCCCAAACCAAAAAGGAAGTGGTGGCTTCAGTGGTGAGAGGTAGGAAAAGGAATGGATAAATCTGGTGGCTTTGTGTTTCCAAGGAGAGAATGATTATTAGGGTGAGTGGCGGTGATTGTATAGAAAAAAGAAATGGATAGGTGTTGTGGTGTTAGTTTTTAGTGTGAGATTTGCAGGTGAAGAGGTCGGAGGAGATGAGGGAGTCGCGGCGGTCGGGGGAGGCAGGGGGAGAAGAGAATGGGAGGGCGGCATCGGTGGACTGACGTGGTGGGGGGATCATGACGGGAAAGAGAGAGTTGCCGGGGGGGGGCAAATGTCGGAGACCGGAGGGGAGGAGGCGATGGGCTCCGGGGCGGCGAAGAACCCGACTTGGCGGACCTTCGGGTCGCTGACGAATAAGCTAAAAGAAAGCAGGGGAAGAAGAAGCTGAAAAAGAAAAACAAGAAAGACAAAAAGAAAGAAAGAAAGCAAAAAAAAAAAAAGAATTAAAAATAATAATAAAATACTTTTGAGGGTAAATTAGTCTATTACTCTTATTTTGTGCCTTACATGCCGACACGTGGTCATAGTTAACGGACCCATAACGGAATACTGATGTAGGTATTCCTTTGACAAGAAAATTAGAGTCCAGGTATCACATTGATAACTTTGAAAGTTCAGGTATCATTTCAAAAGTCCTCGAAGAGTTCAGACACTGTTGAAGTAAGAAACCCCAATATTTAATCATTCTGTATATTTGAGTTTCTTCATCTAATATATATTAGAATCCATAGTGCATCGATGTTCCACGTGCCAATAGTTAGAGGATAAGGAAAGAGTCCATTCCATGTAAACAAAAGGAGATTGGAGCTTGTCTGAAAAATTGGATGTACGAGGGCATTTTTCTCTCTCGTTTTGTCCCTTGTAGCCTCAAGGCGGTACTCCTGTTCTTCTAATCGAGCTCTTCAATCAATTTCCTATCTCCCTATCTTCTGCTTCTCTTTTGCCTTGCTCTAATTCTTAATCCCTAATTTCCAAATTGGGGATTCTAATTGTCGTTGCTGTTTGGGTGACTCGTGATGATGATTTGAGAAACTGTAACACAGCTTGATCATTTTCAATTCCAACATAGTTCATCTTATAACAACCTGAGAACAATCCTAACAACCTTTCATTCAAAAATTCTAGGTTCACAAAAACAGATAAGTTGAACTAGTAACAACGTTCCACTATTATCGGGTGGTCCAGAAAGAGCTCAACTCGGACCCAGCCAATTCTATCTTGAAAAACCCTAGGATCCAAATCAAACACTTGCCTTAGCATCTCGCCAATCAAATATGGGTTGCTAGGGTGAGAAACCCCGATAGTAAGCTAGAGATCCTACCCACATAAGGACCGACCTTAAACAACGGATTACTGTTATAGATGTTGAGTGTAATACCACAAATTTTTTAATTAATTTATGTGTGATTTCAGAAATTATGAAGTTGTTGATTTGTACGATTAGTGGTTTCATGGTGAAGTGAATGTGTTTCGGACAAATAATTACTCGAAGCGTCTTATTTTCGAGAGGTCAAGACCTAACTTTTTATTTTGGTTTCTTCAAAAACTTCCTTCATGGAAGGCGTAGAGTGTGTTGATACGAGTTCATGGACATGAGGAACACGAAAATCGAAGATCGTATGAAGAAGTTATGGTTAATGGAAATTTTCCTATAAATAGAAAAATTCTGAAGAAAAATATCAGAGTTACCATTTCTGGAAAGTTACCAAAATTAGAAACCCAATTCTCTCTCCAGAAAGCCCTAGCCCCAGTCACCTGAAAATACTTCCTCCGATGACCAACGACGCCACTTACCCAGATCGTTTCGCTTCATTCTCACTGTCCTCCCCACTGAGCTAGTTTCCATCAATTCAAGCCTTACGCCACGGATCGTGCCCAAACTCTATAATGGCGCTGCCTCTATAGTTTCTCCATTTTTCGAAGGTGGTTTGACTCGAAACTAATAGGGTTTTGAAGCTCTCCTCTTACTCGTCGCATCCATACCAGCCTTGTAACTTGAATCACCGTGTAGTGAATGAAATCTTGATTTGAAATTCAATGGCTGATCCGACTTGAAAGCTTGATCTAGCTCGATCCAAGCAGAATCGATCCTAGCTCCATGTGCTAAACATGATCTTTTAAGCTAAAGTGTTGCGGTATCGAGCTTATTCTTGTTTGTGTGAAGACGTAGAGGGATTTCGAGGTGAGTAAATCTCACTTTGTTCTGAGTCATGCTTGAGTCCATTTTCCTTTGTCATTTAAACTGTGAACTATAATTGGTATTAGTGGTGTTTCTGCTGATTTCTCCAGTGTAGCCTGGCAGAATGCTATTCCCGCTGGTGAGTAGAAAGATAACTCCGGGACCCTATCAAAAGAAATACACATCGTCAGAGGTACAAACTGAGCTAGTCGGTCTATGCCTCTCTGATACTTAAGTAAGGCTATGTATGTAATTTGACAGAATAACAGAAGGGGACAAGAACTTATTACCTTCATGAAGGTGGTTGAGTTTGGCTTATATACTCTCAGCAAAGGAAATTGGTTTCCCATTTCTTCGATGCGGGATTTAGTTCCCCAGCTTGTGAGTTCTGATAGCAAGTTCTGGTGCATACTTGGGTAAGCCCTACTGGGCTAAGTGTTACATTGGACCACCCAGGGTGCTTTTCCGTATGAACACCACCTTGCGGGGTATCGGTCCATGTCCTGAGCTTGGCACAAGGGTTGTCTTACGTGGGTCTGGTTGTGATATGAAACCTGTGACAGACCCGTATATGTGCTAGTATGTACAAGTAGCATCCTTGAATAGATGACTAAGTATATATATTTATATGAAATATATATATATATATATATATATATATATGTATCTTGATGGAAAACAATATATTATGATGATTTATATTGTCTTGAAAAAGTGGTTCAAATTGTATGTGAAGTATTTTGTTGAGAGTTGCATAACATTTTTGGGTCTTATGTGACCTCTTTAAATGTTTTGGGTCTAGTGTGACCTTGGCGAGTAAATTGGGAACCATTCCCTCGGGCAGATGGCCCGACAGTTTTGTATAGAGAAGTGAAAAACAATATGTTTTTGGTGATTTGATCACTATTAGTTTGTGAACTACTTTGAAGGAAAACAAATAAATTTGGAAAGAAAAGACGATATTGTTGGCTTTGAGTTGTGAAAGAAGTATGCACGATTTTCATGATGGTTTTGAGATATGAAAACAATATTTTGAAATTGAGTTTTGATATTGTTTTGAGTTGTGGAAATGACAACTGTAATGAGTACAATTGTGAAACAGTGTTTTGAGTTGTGAGTGTGCAATTGTGTATCGAGTTGTGATGGTAGAATTGTGTTTTATTGAGATACCATAGGTCTAGTGTGACCATCTTGGTTGTGTGATTTAAGATGTGGGGGCATGCGTACCAGTACTTGTGTGGTGACCAGTGTAATAACTTGTGTGGTGATTGTTGTGTAAAGGATGTTGGTTGTTTGTTGAGTTATTAATAATTGTGATTATAACTTTTGTTTAATTGATTGATTTGAATGTAATCTTCTGAACTAAAATTTATGCAGGAATTACTATGATTTTGGATCGTATGAGTTTAAGTGATCTCCTGAACTAATTTCTATACAGGGATTACTGGTTGTACTTAATTAAATTGTGAGTGCTTTACATTTCTTCACAAAATTATTGTTGAGATTTCAAATGATTGAAAAGGTCAGAGTGGTGATGAATGCTCTCTGTGGAGAGGAATGAAAGGTGATTTCACTACTAGGATAAAGTTCATAGACATCAGTTCACAACTGATGTTAAAAAAAAAAAATCCGATGTCTTAGTGGGTGATGTTAAAGATTGCCAAAACTAAAACATCGGTTCACAACTGATGTCTAATTTGTGACCAGACATCGGTTTAAGGTTCAGAACCAATGTAAAAATGTTAATGTGATCAACATTTTGGTGTGTTTAGCTATTGTCAAACCTTCATATTTTGGCATTAGATGCTTAATGAAATATAGGTCTAACAACACAATTATCCATTTTAACATCGTTTCTGATTTAGAAACGATGTCTGATAATATTTTACACATCGGTTCCCATTATTTTTTGCTTGTGGTTCATAAGCTTTTCGTGTGTTTGGTACATAATATTTCACTAGATATTCAATCTACATTCTGTAGTATAGTTTGAACTAATGTCCATATTTATTCTAGACATCGGTTTTGTGTATATATCGATGTCCATAGTTATTCTAGACATCGGTTTTTGTTTATATATCGATGTTCATAGTAATGCTAGACATCGGTTTTGTTTATATATCGATGTCCATAGTAATGCTAGACATCGGTTTTTGTTTATATCTCGATGTCCATGTGTATATTAGACATCATTTTTATTTATATATCGATGTCCATAGTAATGCTAGACATCATTTTTATTTATATATCGATGTCCATAGTAATGCTAGACATCGATTTTTGTTTATATATCGATGTCCATAGTAATCTAGACATCGGTTTTGTTTATATATCGATGTTTATAGTAATCCTAGAGATCGGTTTTTGTTTATATCTCGATGTCCATATCTGTACTACACATCGTTTTTGTTTATATATCGATGTCCATAGTAATGCTAGACATCGTTTTTTGTTTATATCTCGATGTCCATGTTTATATTAGACATCGTTTTTGTTTATTTATCAATGTTCATAATAATGCTAGACATCGATTTTAGTTTCCAAACTGATGTATTTTCTGTTTCTGACATCAGTTCTTCATCAGTAACTGATGTTTTTTTCATTTCTTGACTGCTGTTATATATCCCTTTTGCTGCTGTATTTGGTACTAGAAACCTAATCCACAAATAACATGAAATTCAAATGTACTTTAAATATTAGGGAATTGTATTAATTTCTATACAAATTAGTAGTTTCAAAAGTTTTGCACAATAAACCCTAACATACTTTAAGGCTAGTGTAGAAGATACCACTACTGCAATAACTACATGCAGCATAATTTGTTCACAATTCATCATGATATCACTACATATATCTACTACAAAATGGTCAGTAAAATCTAGCCTTACTCAAAATCATATTGCTTGTCAAGATCTAGCTATAGCAAACTCTACAAGTAGTCAGCCACTTCAATGCGCACCTCATCAAGTTGCTCTTGGGTATATGAGTTCCGACTCTTTGCCGCCCACTAGAAATGTATTTTACAACATAAGTCATAGTCATTGAAGCTATTTAAATTAAACTGTTTGTCAAACTATAATATATGCATTTACCTTGGTTGAAAATGAAAGAGTATCATCATTTATAATATATTTCATATATCGCATCACATAATAGCCACACTCAACTCCACCCGATTGTTTAGGTACGCCCTATATATTAGGATTATTGAATTAGAAATGCATTATTGAATTTGATAATCAACAACATATATCATTACTTACCGGAAGTAATTTCACTTTGGGCACTCTGTTAACCCTACCCGTTTCAGCATTAAAAGCTTTAACCGCACTGCATACCACCAAACTATGTCATTATCCAACATTTTGTTACTTGGTTAGAAAAAAATACAAATAAAAAATCAGAATAGTGCTTACTTTATCACCAAGTTCTCCCATGATTGGTAATGGACTGATTTAGGCAATATTCAATGTTCCCTACATGATTAATGTAGGCCACATGATGCAATCAACCATGAAAAATATATATATATATGCAACTGATCACCAAAAGGCATCATGATCGAATATAAATACTTACCCCGGATTATAGGGCATAAAAAATACACAAAAAACACTAATTTTGAACTTCCATGTCCACTACTCCCCCAAATAGCAAAGCTCTCTTCTTATGAACACACATGGAAAACCCAGCGCGGGGTCCAGGAGGCATCCCACTTTTTTTTACCTGTGCAAAGGAATCAATAGTAAGAACAACCGTACACATGACAGTTACTAAAAAATGGTCAATCAAGAAGCTGATCTAGGCCAGTTATGTACCCATAATAAAAAAATATACAAAAATTAATGTAAAAAAATATAAATACTGCTACCTATACTAAACAAATCTGCACATTTAGGAGCATAAATATCGTACTGAAAGTAACATTTAAAATTATTCCATGATAAGGTTGCTTCCAATTCTCCTAATGAGCAACCAATGAAAATGACATGGCTTTTACAAATGCAATGAAACCTGTATGACTGTTTTTCTATTCATTAGTATAATGGGGGTTTAGTTTTCTTTACTTTTATTTCCAGGTAATTAACAAAACGATAATGGTTTTCATTTCTTCCAAATTGCAATTCATAGGAGGAACCATTGAGAAACCCAGACCTAACCACATGGCAATTACAATAGGAAGCATCAAACCCAAACACTAACACCCAGTTCCGTACGTACCAACACCATATTTCACCTAAACCCCAGTATAATATGCGTTTTCTGTATAAGCATCTGAAGATAGATAGATAAGTAAAACTTGAAATCAGATAATCATGTACTCTTCCATTTCTTGATTGATACATCATAATAAAAGAAATACAAGAAAACAGTGATGCGAAAGAAGAACCTTGTTCCATTCCCATGTCCTAGGATCAAGGGACCATAAATCTGAATGAACAATTCCTTTCTCAGAGCTAGTTTTATCAGATGAAACTTCTTTGGAATAGCCACCATATAGAAAGATCTGTAATGTCAAAAGAGAACACATGGTTAAAGCTATTGAGAAAGTCAGTACATCACATTACTAAGTTAATAAGTCCCTCACCTCATCTTGGTAAACAAAAATTGAAAGCCACTTCGTGCACTTGGCCGCATGGCCCCAGGCCTAAGGGTTATTTCTTGCCACTGAAACGCAAAATTGCACAAGTATTGTTAGAAATAATTATAAATAACAACAACAGATAAAAACAGACTTGATTAATATGACAGAGACTAGATATCTTTACCTTGAACTGGTCCAGGTCAAATACATAAAGATCATTATGATACCTGCATATCGTAATAAAATAACCAGCTAATTAGTAAATTAAAAGATAAATATTTGCAAGCTCATACAGTCTCCTTTGCTAGAGAGATCAACAAAAATTCATGAGTTACATAATTATAAAATGTTCAAAAATGTTTCATAAAAACCATCAACAACAACCTCACTTCTCTTAGAGTGTCATAGAAGCCGCCAAAAACAATAATCTTGTGCTTGTACAATACCTGTAACATAACTGATAATGCATCACTGTAAAAAAACAATGAACGGAGATGAAGACTGGACTAATGTTGTAAAGTGTGTGTCTCAACACACACGAACACATACTCAAAGCTATATGGAAATTAGACCAACACAAGTATCAAAAGCAACCTGAATTTACCATTCGATGACCTGAGTGTGGACTTAGACTCCCTTTAAGTTTAGTTGTACCCATTGATTTGTTTTGAGATCCAACATCCAAAAGTCCTGTAAGGGAAAAGAAAAAAGATAACATTACAATCACACAATCGAGGCCGATGTATAGGATAAAGAGTCAAATCCCAGTCTATTAAGAAATATGTTTCCAGAAGGGTTCACCTTATAGTGATGGAACCTCTCTTGGTTTGGGGAAGTAAACTCACCACCTAATAACAGACAATGCAATCATGTTCAAGACGCAAAAGAATTAAAACTGCAAATAGTGAACATGTGTTTGTATATATGAATGTAGTTATGTCAGTATACCGAAGATGTAAGCATAGTTCTTCCAGGTGACAGCCTGGTGATATAGGATTAATTTATGCACCAATTTGAAACAAATTAATCCTACAATATTAGGTCTAATATTTCTTAGCTATCACACAAACTATTTAGGTTTTGTAGAGCCTGAGTTCCATACTCTCAATTTGAATGAGGATAACTTATTCAACAAATTTTGGTCCACTGTGATCTGCAATCAAATTCTTATCTTTTGTAATTTTGATTACAAAGCCCTGCAACTTAGTAAATGCTATAACATTTTTTGGATCTCATTCTGTTCAATAGGGTGCCTAGGGGACTTGGGGTTAATCATTAAGACTGTTATAGTCACCAATATATTTGCTGAACCTGTTACTTGTATTTTAGCATGAACACCATTACAGCATTACGTAAGCATTTCAGAATAATCATAGAAAAAATAGTTTTAGTACACACAACTCTTCACTAAATTCACAATCCATCATTCTATTATCAAAAGGAACGAAGCAGGCTACAGTAGAAAGACAAACCTGCAAATTTTCAAGGCCACCATTCGATGGATTGGAAGATGTTGCCTAATCTTTAACGCTGCCCTTGATAACCTTTTCAACTAGAGAGAGAGAGAGAGAGAGAGAGAGAGAACTAATTAAGAATCAGAGCCCTCCTCATATTGTTTTCTAGAATCAAAATCGCTTCACAACAACGTCTAATACAATTCAGTCAAAATGCATTAACAATGTATACGGAAAAATGCTTAGCATAACCACCATAAAATCTAATACTGTACTACAACTATCCAATGTGCCAAGGGATGATCCTAGAGGCTTTTTATATCAAACATATAGGTTCTCAAAGAATTGAAAGCAAATAAGCAGAATATATATAACACTAACCTACTATAGGTCTACGCAATATCCAATTTCACACCTTACCTCACCCAACAAATCAAATCACAACTTAAAATAAGATAGGTTTGGTGAGCAGTGCATTTGCATAATTGGAGGTGGCACCCTATGTTTTGTTTTATCTACTAATTGGTTATACTATGGGTTACAGAAGTTTCAGCAACAATCAACCACTACCGTTGGCTGTGCAGGCCATATGAGTATGTGAAGTGCACATAGAAGGCGCGCAAATGCTCGAGGCAAACCATGCCTTGGATTTACGAACCCTCACAAAGGTGGGCAACAGTTGGATTATATATAAATTATAGTTAAGAGTGTCACGAAGTCGAGCAAAAGGCCATCCTGCAGACAAAGTTGTAGATCAAAACAAGTTTCGTTGACACAAACAGAACTTATCCTCCGGACTGGACAGGGATTGGAAATGCATTCGGGGTTAGTCTTGACTTGAAGACTTAATGCATGCCGTTGACATCTAAATATGCTGAAGCAGAGAGACAATGCAATTGGATAACAGAACCAAGTAAAAAGAGATTGAGAACATACCCAAGACAAGGACTTTGAAGAATCAGAGCCCTCCTCATATTGTTTTCCAGAATCAAAATCGCTTCACAACAACGTCTAATACAATTCAGTCAAAATGCATTAACAATGTATACTGAAAAATGCTTAGCATAACCACCAGAAATCGAACCCAGAAACTTTTCAGTCAAGAGTTTGAGGCTGTCTGAAAACCCAGAAAATCATGGAGCGATGTTCATGAGAGATAGATCGATTGAAGATCTAGAAAGTAAAACCCAGACAAATTCTTACCGAGTTACAGATGATGAGAGTGAGGGCCGTCGACGCCTCGACGGTCAAAGAGAGGGGCTGAGAAGGGGAGGCCCATGGAAAGAGAAAGGACAGACGGCGACTGCAGCTCCGGCTTCGGCTTCTCGATCTCAGCAATTGGCAGATTCAGTGGATTTCAGAACAAAGATGAGAGAAGGAGGCCGACAAGGAGGAGGAGATCGAGCGGTTGGAGGCAGAGAAGGCGAGGTCGGTTGCTAGACGGGGCGTTGTTGCGGTGTCTGTCGCGGTCTGGGAATGAAAAATGGTGGGGTGAGGGGAAAACCTAGTGGGAAATCTGACTAAGTGTGGGAGGGAGTGAAAATTTGGCTCCCCGCCTACTTAATTTTAGACTTAGTACTTTCCACCTTTTTTTTTTTAATTTTGGATGAAAAGTCTAAACATCAGTCATGTATAAGAAACGATGTTAATTATATGAATAGAAATCAGATTTTTTAGAACCGATGTTATAAAAACAATTTACATCAGCTGAAATCTTAACTGATTTAAAAGACATGATATCTATTAACATTATTCTAGTAGTGTTTATTTGGTGTTGCTTATTGTTTTCCCTTGACGAACACAGTGTAGATTTGCATTTGCTGTGATTTATGCTTATTTATTTTATTATGTTGAGATAAATTATGCATGTGTTCTGTCGTGGTTGTCTGATTTTACTCACACGAGTTTCAAAATCTTATCGGGTTTGTTGTTGCAACTCCGTGCACTATTTGATGGTGTAGGAATTAATCTAGCATGTTAGGGTGATCGTGGCTGAAGTTGGAGTCTTACAGGAGTAACAATAGGTATCGGAAGCTAATTTTGTTGCTTTGACTTTATTTAGACTTCCGTTTTGTTGTATGCTCTGAGGGAGCTTTTACTAATTAAATTATTAACTCAACTAATTACTTCATAAACCCTGTGTAATTTAATATATGACTTTAAAGAACAAATTTGTATTGACATTGTGAGTTTCGGAACTTAGTCGTACACTTATTTTAAAAGCAAATTTTTCCTAATATTTAGGGTCGATGTCCAAATCATCACCCCCGAATTATTTGTGTTTGTTTATTTTAGGGTTTTTGACCAAAAGCACCAAAATAAGGGAAAGTTATCCCACTTACCCACTGAAGATATTTTTATTCCCATTAACACAATTTAAAAGAAAATGACAAATATGCCCTCAGCTTAATTAATATACTACAACACTGCCATCCGATTCTCTCTCCGCTCTCTCTCTCTCTCTCTTCCTGCCGGATTACGAACCCGACGTCTCCGACACCAGCTCGCTCCACTACGGAGGCTCCGGTGAGCTAGCGACGGAGTGTTCGTCTGGGCTGAGCGAGGCAGGTCTTCCTCCTGGAGCGGCGGAACCCTAAGAAGGACGACGGCGTCATCGCTAGGATCTCCCAGTCACCTCCGACGCCGGCTAAGTTGCCAAGAAGTTGCTGAAGAGCACCGGTAAGGTCGCCTGGATCTTCGGCACCACCTTCCTCATCCTCGTCGACCCTCTCATCATCGAGATGGACCGCAAGCAACAGCTCACCGAGCTCAAGTTCCAGCAGGCCAACATCCTCGACACCTCCACCGGCTCGCTCATTCGGCGATCAAGTCAAATCGGGCCAGGTTCGAGCAATAGGTACCGTTTCATTTACTAGAGAGTAGTGGCTGGGCTTGCACTCAAGTCGCCGGAAGATCTCGATGATGAGCTCCTCGGGGAGACACATTGATTCGATCATGGCCTCCGCCTCATCTCCTCTCTCCTCTCTTCTCTCTTCTTTTTTTTTTTTTTTTTTTTGAGTATGGTGGCAGAAGGCCTATAAGGAGAGAAAAAAGAAATATTCTATTGAGAGGTAATAAAGGGTTACTTGAGAGCAATAGACGTTTTAAATTGATGTAATCTCCTCGTTTTTTTCTTTTAATCAAAGTCCTATTGGGGGGCAATAGACGTCTATTGGGGGCAAAAAAAACTTTCCGGTGGGTGGTAGCCGGTAATCGGAATCCGGCGGCCGGTGACCGGATTCCGGCCAAAATTGGCCGGATTCCTGCGACCGCTCACCGGATTCTGGCGAAGTTGGCCGGAATCCTGCGGCCGGTGACCGGAATCCGGCGAAGTTGGCCGGAATCCGGCGGCCGGTGACCGGACTCCGGCGAAGTCCCCTATGGTTTCTCTCTCTTCCATTCTCTCTCTCTCTCTCTCTCTCTCTCTCTAAGTAACAAAGGTGAGGGTAAAATGGTATTAAAAAAATAATAAAAACAAAAAAAAAATCTTAATTGGGTATTAGGGAAGACCTCCTTAGAGTGTTTTGGGTAAGAGAGAATTAAAAAAACTTAGTGGGGTAAGTGGGAAAAAAATCTCTAAAAATGGTGTAAATGGACAAAAACCCTTTATTTCACTACAAAAAAGAATTCGATTGGCCACGGCACAAGGCCGTCGCCAAAAGCCAAATTGCCGTCGCAAAAGACCAACGGCGACGGCTCGGCGACGGCAAAATTGCCGATGTCGTTGGTGGTGTCGCCATTGCTATTTGCGACGGCAATTACGCCGTCGCATAAATTTTGGCCACGGTATTTACGCCGTTGCAAGGAAATTTTGCGGTAGCGAAAGGTCATTCGCGACGGGAACATTGCCGTCGCAAGGTGTGAATTATTAATAAAAAAAAATCTGGCATGCAAATTGCATGCAATATTTTATATTTTTATTTGACCAAAAAAGAAATAAATACATTAGATTAATTTTCAATATCAATTTAATACATATTCACCAATATTCAAATACATGAAATTCACAAAGTTAAAATACATGTAGTGTGAAGACCAACTCCTCACCAACCTAATGTCTTCTGCAAATCCATTACCAGCAACCCAAAGAGCCTTGTAACTATTATGTATCTCAGCCTAATTCAGCTAGATGCCAATCTGTTGTGTTCCTAAGTACCAAATGAGTTCACCTTCCTCCTAAAAGAAATGAAGGTCAGGTTAGAAGCATAATTAAGACATAAAGGTATGCCTAACCATTACAGCCTAGAAGTCATAATCTGTCATTGGACTGTGACTGCTATTGAAGCTGTAAATGTGATTACATGTACAAGATCACCACTTTTGTGAAAAAATGTTCACTATGCACAAAGGGTTCAGCTCACAAACTCACCTTTCTACTTCAGAAAGAATGGAATCATATGGCCTGAAACTTGCATTTGCCAGGTGATCCTACACCTCATGCCTACTTTGGAAGTATCTACATATAACTTTGTTTTGTCGATCTCCACAATCAGATGTGCATACATAACAGGTGAATGTGGAACGTCACTTCCTCTCTGCAAAACAAACGACACATGTTCAAAAGATAAGTGAAGCACCCATTTTAAGAGAAGAAGTATTGCTCACAAGGCATAAGTAATAACAGAACCTATTCAATTTACAAGACATAAGTAATCAGTCACCTTGTGCTTCATGTAACTGATTAGAATTGAAGAGGTAATTGAAATCCATATACAAAAGTAACCAATTCAAGAAGCCAATAAAAATAGTACAACTAAATGATGCAAACATGTAAAAAAGATAAGTGAAGCACCCATTTTAAGAGAAGAAGTATTGCTCACAGGGTCAATGCCAACTCTCCCACCAGGGGCCAAAACATCATTCAGCCATTCAATAGTTATAGGTACTCCGAGACTACCATAAAAAAAAGAGAAGGAGAACGTACTAGGTATTATCTCTTATGTGAAACATCAAAAATTCAATGTTCAAAACTACATATAGCTACATATAAGCCAAAACAATTCTTTTTTGTAGTAGCTTAACATAAAAATTGAACAGTAATATGCTCCTTGATACAGAAAAAGCAAACAGAGCTGAACAAAAGTATGATTAAAATGAATGTTATATATTCAATTAATTAAAAAATTTACCTTCTGTAATCATATGTGCATTTTCATTTGGAGCTGCAATGATATCTTGACTGTTACTCTCTGATGCTTCAGCAGTTTCTGGATGAGATACTATAACCATAAATCAAACAACATCAATTAATTGATTTGTCCAAACAAACAACATTCTTTTATTAAAACTATTTATATAGATCAACATTTCGAAAAGCATAAAATAGACCTACCTCTTTTCCATCTACATGATATAATCTGATCAACACGGTTACATGTAGTTCTTCTTGTAACAAAATCTTCAGCATACGAAATTTGTTGAATTTTTTGTTCATTGTCACGATTTCCATCATCACACTCTTCTAACAATCTTTTTGCTCCTCTCATTATAGTTTTTGGTGCCATCACTGCATTCAAATATATAATGTAGTTTAAATTTTAGATATTTATCCCTGGTAATAATAATCATAATCTGCAACTATCATCAACAAACACCAAACTTTCCCAGTTCACAACAATTATAATTATATATATACTTATGCTAGTGCTACGCCTGAAACAAAGTAGACAAAGAATTTTAGTAACTAATCATCAAGGGCTGGCAGGTACTCTTTCATTATTATGCCACTGCTATGCCTAAACTGAAATGGTTATCAAACATTATACGTATATCTTCAAATTCAAAACACTACATATATATATATATATATATATATAAATATCTTGCTTTCTTAAGTAACCTAAACTGATAACCCAGCATTGTTCACTCTTAACAACTCATGTTCTTCCAAAGAACACAATATTTCTACAACAGATATCAATTTCCAGCAGATTCTGCAATTATTCATTAAGAGTGACAAAAAGAAGATAGACAACTAAACTGGAAGAATACAAAATATAAACAATCAATTGAAAAGCCATAGTAGAAATTAATGAATCACTACAGGATAGTACCAATTGCACAAATTTCACCTTGGTCAACGAAGATCTTCAGTTTGTCGTCTTCTTTCTCTGAACTCAATGATCTACCATCAAAATCAGAAGCCTTACATCAAATCCAAAGGAAAGGGAACTACTATATTACATGCCTAGCACCTTTCACCTAGAGGATGGGTTGCAAAAGCATATACGTGAGTGTACATATGAGATTTTGTAGGTAACTAATTAAAGACCAAGTCGAAATAAAGCACACCTCTGCTACTCTTAGCATTCTTAAGCAATTCCAGCCAGAATAAACAGAAAGCAAATCTGATATTGAAATGTTGTACATATAGATCATTCTAGTTAGGTAATTCCAAAAGAATAAACATAGCTGCAATACAAAGAATTCATAACATATACTAGGCTACTTTATGTATATGGGTAAAGTACAAAAATTACAAATGCACATATTTCATGAAACAATTGAAACCAGACCTACCAAGATCAAGAACACCTACAAAATCTCGATAATACATCGAGTTATCTTATTCATAACACACGGTTCTATCAACTAAGCCAATAAGGTATAGTTATCTCACTCATAATACACAGTTTTATCAACTAAACCCATAAGTTATCCTCACCCTGAAACATAACTGAACAAACCAGTTTACTCTCGATCCCCTAACTTGTCATTATATTACAACAAATCAATGAATCACATAATACACTTTTCTTGCTGTTACTGAACGAATGGGTTCCAAGTTGCAACAAACAACGATCCAAAGTAACAAAAGATGAGATTACAATGTCATACCTCATCAGTGTCGTCAAGGACAAAATGAAATGCCTTTAAAGGAGGGAATCGGTCCACCAGCCTTTGAAGTACCTAAAGCCTACAGAAGAAGAGAAGCAGAAGCAGATATAAACCACAAATACCTTGTTATAATATCATGAATACCTTGGTTTATATAAACCATAGATATACGCGGTCCAGTCAAAGATTCCGGCCTTCCCGCCCCGGTGATTCGTCGTCGCCGCGTCGATATTCACAGTGACCCAAACAGATCAGAAGTAATCAGGTTGATGAAGAGCAGCTACCTATGTCTATTTTGAGCTACAAATCCTAGCAATTTGTTAACGCAAATTGTAAACAAAATGTCATATATTAGAGGTAGAAGCATGAAGATGATACCTTGAAGAGATAGGTGAACTCGGGATCGTTGCAACCGATTGGGGCTGCAGGTGGGTGAGGTGAAATGTATTAGATTAGGTTTTTGACATTGAGAGGAACGATTGGTTGGTAGATCTCCTGAACAACTCGATGGAGTTGACCTAAATCAGCTTATTTAGTTGTCGGTTGTATTCTGCTGGATTTGGTAAAATCTGGAGAGGAAAATAGCTCAAGGAGGTGATGGAAAGAGGAGGAGACGAGGAGGAGATCTGGGTAATCATCGAGGTATCAGATCGAGATGGAGTTATGGGCTCAAAGAACTGAAAGACGAAAGAGGGCGGAGCAGAGTTAATTAGGATAACGCGAGGCAAGTCTTTTGCAGTCGCTAATTGTTATTACCTTGCGACGGCAAATTCTTGCCGAAGTAAACCATAGGGGCTGGCGACCACAACTAGCGACGGGAATTAATACGGTTGCATAACTTTTACATAATTGCGACGGTCGAGTTTTGCCGTCGCAAAAGAGTAGGCTTTAGCGACGGCAATTGCACGCCGACGCAAATTGGTGAAGCGAATTGAATTCTTTTTTGTAGTGTTTTACTTATTATTTATGTTTGAAAATCGAGGCATGACATTGAACATCACAATTACCCTGCTAAAATTATGTTCTTGAACATAAACCTGGCCAAACTCAGACATTGTTGTAAAAACTCGGCATGTGAACCTGTTGGCCATGAGAAACTGTCAACCCAGTCCAACTCTTTGATAAAAAGTACATATATGGCTAGTTTTGAACACGTGAAACCCGTGTGACCGCAGTGGGCTCCACGAATCTCAGTTCCATGCATGTGAAGGTCCAATTGACAGAATCTTTGCCTTCCCCCTAGCGCCAGCATTGATGCTGTAATCTGGCGGTGATTGACGTCGTGGGAGCCATGGCCCATGGGTGACTGCAACACAAAATCCTAACCCTAGTTTTGTTTAGAGATAGAGAGCAGCGACTTTACGAGCAAACTTAAGTTACTTAACCAAAAGGTAAGTCTTGAATTATTCGATCTTCCGGATAAGGTTATGGTTACTTTAAGTTAATTAAGTAAATTAAGACTAAAGATGCAGCACTTCTTTATTGGATTATACGAATAATATATGTCGAGAAATTTGAAACCTTTTATTCGATCTGTTATAGTAGAAACCAGAATCTTAGCTGTTTTCCCAAGCCATTCTATTCTATAAAATGTCTTATCCCATGCATAATAACTTAATAAGTATCTGATCCAAATCCTTTGATCTCAGGCAGATAAGCCCCTCTTACCGTATCCTAATTCTCTGTGCTGATCATTGCAGTTCATCCCCTCATCACCGTCAGTCTAGACTCTAGACTCTCCGATGGTCAAATCCTCCGACCTATCTCCTTCTGGTGGCTATCCTTTTGGTGGCTATTAATTAATCCAACATGGTAAATGTATATACGTTATATATATTTAGTTAACTATATATATAATTATAGCACTGATTATTTGAAATAGTTGAGCACTAGCTAATTACTAATTAGTGATCATATATGGTGCATATATGCTTCAGAGTTTTGAGGATTCTCAGAAAAAAGTCTGTTCAGTTGGGCCGTTTGGGTCAAACGAAGGGAGCGGTCGTTGGGATGATGGAGTTTACTCAACGGTGAGGCAGGTGATAATAAATTCTGATCATTCAGGCATTCGTTGGATTCAGTTTGAATAATGAGAATGGGAGATCAGTTTTGTCAGAAAAGCATGGGTATTCTGTTCTCGGCGTGGCTAAAACACACATGGTAATTCAACTATCAATTAGTCCTTTATGCGAATTTCGAAACATGCATGCCATAAACCAAAGTTAATGAGCTTGGCTAGCTTATAGATTAGTAGTCAAAATGATAGTTAATGGCATGCTATATGATCTACATATTTTTACTTAAAACTTTTACTATTTAAACTGTTTATTTTACGAGTCATTCATTATAATAGTTACAAAAAATTCAATTAAATATCATCAATTGCATAAAATAAATGGATAATTTTTTTTTTTTGAAACGGGCTAATGCAGCAGCCCTTAAGTCTTGATTAATGAAACTGCATAATACAAATCAGAGGGGTATGTAGAGTCTGAACTCCATATTACAATAAGCACTAAAAAACATCATCAACTAATATCAGACGTTTCCACTAAATCTATGTATTCTAACATGTACCAATTAGCAAATAAATGGATAATCTTACACAGTGTATTACAATATATATATATATATATATATATATATAGAGAAAGAGAGAGAGAGAGAGAGGTTCTGAAGAGGACGTCCGCAACTCAAAAAAAGTGCGGACGTCAGGGATTTCTCCACGATCAAGCTCTGACGGCGGCGCGCCTCTTGCCAGATGGAGGCCAATGGTATCCAAAACTAGTTTGCAGTGAAGACAAAGGCCAAAGAGATCAAGATCGAAGATCTGGGCAGCGTGGTCGACTGCAAAGTGGTAGTCCGATCAAGGTCGACTGGAAAGTGGTAGCCGGCGAGTCCACCCAACTGCAAACTGGTCCGGGATGTCCAGAGGGTTCGTCCGGCAACCGCAACGCAGCCATCGCCACCTTCTCGACTCCGGAAGAGGGACGTCCGCACTTTTTCTGGGTTGCGGACGTCCTCTTCAGAACCGTCCTATATATATATATATATATATATATCTATATAAAACGGCTGAAATAAAAAAAATCTTAAGGTGAAAATACATCAACTACAAAGGAGTGAATTTGATTCTTACATAAATTAGCTAACTAATTAATTGTCTTATTGTAGGTCCAACTTGATTATCCAGAAGAAATTTTAACCTCGATACGTGGCTATTATTGTGATGTTTTTTTTGCCCCGACCTATATTAGCAATCTTCTTTTCAAGAGCAACAGAAGAACTTATGGACCATTTGGATCTAATGATCCAATGACAAAACAAAAGTTTTTTTTCAATTGAACTAAAAGGGATGGAGTAAGATTGTCGGGTTTCATGGCAGGTCAACCCTGTGGCATGCATCAGTTCGTTCAATAGGAGCTTACCTAACTCCCATTAATGGCTTTGAACATCATGATGAGAATGAAAACCCTAGCTATCCAACAGTGCCTCTACTTCCAGCTCAACATTCTACTATGGATATAGCGCTCCACAAAGATGAAAAGGCTAGGATAGAGTCTTACATGATTTCGGGCAACCAAGTTAGTGAAAACGAAGGGAACCACAATGGAACTTTTGTAGTTGGAAGAAAGGATAAACATATTGTTATTAACTTGTAAAGATATCTTAGAATTAAGGGTTATCTTTCTAAATATATCTACATTAAGTAATGGTTAGCAATTTTTCGTATTATTTGTAAATAAAACACATACTTATATATATATATATATATATATATATATATTTTAAACTTCCGTACTTCATATTTTTGAAAGTGACTTGTTAAATTACCTATACTTTTGAAACCAAAATATTATACGCATACTATACGTTCATAATTTTATATTCTTTTCGTATTGTACACATATTAAAAAATTAATTATAAATTTGCTGGATTTTTCAACGAACTATTTGATGAAATGTCTATATATTACATGTACATATTTTTCACATTCTATGCACGTCTCTCGTGGTTTGTTTCCACATTAATTATACCTAATTAGAGTGATCAACGTGATTTGTTTCCACATTTTTCCCTTCCGGGAGGCTTAGTAAAAATTCACCCAATGCTTGGGTGTACGACAGGTATGAACCCAGTGCTTAGTCCCAAATATGACAATTATTGTTATATTTTTGGGAATTCCACTTGTCTGGCCATTATCTTTGTTAATCTTGGTAATGTATCTCAGTCCCAAATATTAGTTAATTATAACCTACCCACGGCCTACGACGCCATGACTACGACCATATCATGATTGTAACCATTGTCATGTCTTCCTCCACGTTCATTTATATTCCCATTAGAATATGTGGCATTCGCTTTCAGGAATGATTGTGATCCAGTTAGATGGGATTGATGATTTTTCATCAATAACTTATTGTTCTATTTAGCCACAAGAAGACTAGAAATTAATTTGAATATTTTTTGAATCCACATTCTCAATATTGCTGTTGTAGGAGCATGTTTGAAGCGTGGAAAGTGAAAAAAGTTATCTCTAGCAACATTTCTTCACTTATTTGTCTCAATAAGGAGCTAATTCTGAACAGAGCTGAGTTGTATTCTCTCACTGTCTTAAAATGTTCGAAAATGCAAATGCGTCTATTCATAGTGAGCTCTATAAAGTATCACATCCTTTTTATGAGCATATCATTCGGCTAAGGCTTCCAAAGCTCGAGTGGATCTTTGACGTGAGATATTCGTCTTTTAATCTCTTATAGATATGATGACGAAGAAAGATCCACTACTACAAATTTCCCCATTAGCACCCTTTTTTTAGCCACTAAAAAGTCATCAGTCCCAAAATGAATAGTATAACACCGATATAAAACATCAGTGAGTTTTTTTTCCCACTCACTGATCATCAGTGTCTAATATATGCAGTACACACAAGTAAATAATTGTTTAATACCTATGTCACTGTTAATGGTGTCAAGAAGGAATAGCATTATTACTTTATAGCATTGTTCATCTGTAGCTGCACTGAAAGTAAGAAAAAAGTAGGACTTTAGATATCTTTCACACAATTTCATAGCCACCAATACAAATTATAGCCGTAGGATTACTGATAGAAGAGCTAATCTGACGATAAGAAAACACTTCCTTCAATATACCCCCGTCAGACTTCAAACCTAATTCTAATACAGCTAAAACACGAAGTCTCCAGTGTTTTCAATAACTCCTCTCTTTCTCTCTCCAAGAAATATCCACGAAGTCTCCAGTCTGGTTGCCTGTAAGATCCACCCAGTCTCCAGTCTAATACAGCTAAAACACGAAGTCTCCAGTCTGGTTGCCTGTAAGATCCACCCAGCCATGGCTGACGAGCCCTCAGTGGCACCACCTCAACCACCTTCTCCTTCATCCTCCAATTCGCCCCTCGGAAACTCCGTGATCCCCATAGTGAACAAGCTCTAGGACATCTTCGCACAGCTCGGTTCCCAATCCACCATCGAGCTCCCTCAGGTCGCCGTTGTCGGCAGCCAGAGTAGCGGCAAGTCCAGTGTGCTCGAGGCTCTTGTAGGCCGCGACTTCTTGCCCCGTGGCTCTGAAATCTGCACGCGCCGCCCCCTCTTTTAGATCTAGATCTGGAGGTTTCTCCCCTCTTCTCTCTCTCTCTGTCTCTCTCTAAATCCAAACCTAAACGAGATCTAGATTTTTCTCAACCGTTTTCAATCTCAGCAAAGAACTCGATGCCGCCATTGACGTGCTTCCAAGCTCTGTGTCGAGGTCCAAACGACGTTCTATTCAAGCCAAGGAGGAATTCTCGAGAAGAATGACTCTCCGTTTGAAGCCTTCAACTTTGTTTCTTAATTTGTCTCTGGATCTTACCCCTAGCCGCTTAGTCTTCAGGCCTCAACCAATCGTTAGCTGAGGTTAGAAGTTGCTTGGATTTTTGTCAAATTAAAAAACCAAGCTTGAGCCCTTCGATCTCTCTCTTAGGTTTGATGTAGAGGTAGAAGTGTATGTGAGAGCTTGGAGTGTCAATTTCATGTTTTGAAACTGTGCACGTGTGATTAGGAATGGTAAAGCTATTGAAATCTACTCAACTTTTGGCCATTGTTGGATGTGTATGTGTTTTAGCCATCTTGAGTTTTCTTTTGCATCAAATGGAGTGGTGTAATGAATATAATATGGATTAGAAATTCTGTTAAAAAAGTTTGTGCTAGTTAAGAAAGAATACCCAACTGTGGATTAGATGTTAAGAAAGCTATTTGATGTGTGCAGGGCTTGTCTTGGCAAAAAGATACAGGGTAAAATTCCTAAGAGAATCCACGAGGCTGTGGGGGAGAAATAGAAGCGTGAGCATTTGAATGATCTTTTTCTTGATCTGTTTGATGCTCTTGGTAACTTCCATTGTTTTTATGAGAACATATAATTTCACTTTGCTTCATTTCATCTTATATTCATGATTAGCTTTCGATATTTTTCTTTAATCATTATCAACATGATGGTGGGTGGTTCTTAATTGACTTTTTTTTTTTTTTTATGTCCCTCATGATTGGAACTCATGATAGGTTAGTATAGAACACTATGACACCATAAACATTACATAAATAGATCTGATAGAGTGCACAGAATGCAAGTTTGTTGTTGTTTTGAGCTGATTAATTGTTTGGTTGCAGTTCATAACTGCTATTTTCTATCAAATCTGCAGTTTTGATGTTTGATTAATTGTGATTAAATGAGTTGTTTGTGTTTGTGAATGTATTTGAAAATATATATATTAAAAGTGTAAGTATTTGGAAGCAATGGGAGAGAAGGTGAGTGCTTGGTTGTTTTTGTATCATTACAGATTAGCTTGGAGAGAGCATGGACAACAACTTCAACTTCAACTGTTATTTGGTAAGTTTATTGTTTTTTTTTTTTCTGATGACAACTATGTTTGCTGCAAGTTTGTACAATTCGAAATTAGTTACCAGCTTTCTTATTCAATCATGAAGAATGTATGCTTTTGGTGTTATGACTTCAAATGTGGAATGAATATTTATGGGATTGTAGATTATCTTTTTTGTTCATTTTAATTACTTTTAGAGTCTAACAATTATCTTGAGTATTAGATATAAGTATTCTGATATTTAGTTTGATATAAGTTTATGATTTCTAAATGTTTTAGTTGACTGCAGGGAGGTTGCAGGGAGAGACAGCGGCAGCAGTTAGGAGAAGATCTGAGACTACTCGTGAGCTGGACAAGCACAATAACCAGGTAATTCAAACTTTGTCTAACACAATTATGCTTTGCAAACTACTCAGCCTTAATGATGCTTTCAGTTTGTGCAGATCAATACTGTAAGGAAAAATTATTTTTGGAAGTTGGAGGTTATTGCAGTGACTAGAGTGAAAGTTTAGTTTAGTAACTGTTAAGTTAGGACAGAAGAGGTTTGTATCATAAACTCTTTTTCCTTATCTGTTTTGTTGATTTATAGGAAATGGACAGGTCTGGCTTTGTGTAGTTGCTGTAGGGTTTTTTTTTTAAGATAGATATTTTTAGTGAGTGCTGTATAATGTTTTTGATGATGTAGGGGTTTGCAATTATCATATTTGGTTTGTTATCGACAAAGGAGGAGGATAACTTTTGGGGTTTTATTGAGGAAAGCAAGATAGCTGCAGGTCAGATATTCTTTCTTAGATTATATATATATATATATATATATATAAGTTGATGCTTATCTTGCTTGATATATATTCGCACCTAATTTAGAAGATATATATAAATTTTCATTATGTATCATCCG
Organism: Rosa lucieae; assembly: GCA_024704745.1. Lineage (NCBI taxonomy): Eukaryota > Viridiplantae > Streptophyta > Magnoliopsida > Rosales > Rosaceae > Rosa > Rosa lucieae. Next base: position 3,469,511 of record CM045492.1, read on the forward strand.
GATTTTCACACCTAATACTGTTAATGATCTCCTACAGTCATTCACTTTATACTGAATTATGTGTTTATGGGTTTGTTTGTTTTAGGAATTTGTCCAGCTTGAATCTTGGCGGGGAGATTTTGCCAGCCCTTGGAGATTTGGGAAACTTGGAATCCATGTATGTTTTCTGTTTGTTTTAAACTTTTTTATTTTTATTTTGTGTTCATAGTGTAATAGTCCTGAAGTGGTTTGATGACTCTTTGTTTATTTGCAAATTGTAAAGACTTGCAGGGGAATAAGCTAACCGGTCAAACCTGGATGAGATTGTCAACTGTGCTTCTCTTATGTTCTGTAAGACATCTCCTTCATGTTGACTTTTTATTGGTGTTTAGTTGTTGTTACTTTGATCTATTAGCTTTCTCAATCTTGTAAAGCTATTTTGGAATAGGTTGTCTATTATACTTTGAAGAGTAGTGTGTTTTGGTTTAATTTGACATTCTGACATAGTCAAAGGAGAAGTAAAGAACCTGTTATTTCTCTCTTTATTTGATCTTTATGTTCTGCTTGTGGTCTTGCAATTATCTATGTTAAGAGCTTTTTCAGAATATACATTTATGTTATATTTTTGAACTGTATTAGTCTTATTAGAAGCTTCAATTCGTTAGTGTCACAGGTTTCTTCTTTCAGAAATTGCAACGTTCTCATAAAAGTTATGAAACTGACAGAAAGCATAGTCACTGGATGTAACTAGATGCAGCCATAAAGGAACATGAAGAGATTTAAGTCTTTTTTTTTTGTTAATGTTGTATTTTATTTGAAATTGTATACGATTTGTACAGTACATTTTAGAAATACATGGTTGTAGCTAGACCAAATTGTTATTTTTTTATATATATACTCCCAGTTTTGCCACTGATATTGGTGGCATTGAGAAAACACACTGATTCAATAACAGTGGGAAAGAAAAAGGTGGTTTGCTGCATTGGGTGTTGGTATGCCACTGATGTTTTATCAGTGTGCTTTGCCCCAATAGCACCTACAATAGAGAGGACTGATATCTAATTAGTTGCTGCATAGTGGCTAATGCCATTAGCCACTCTTTTCAGTGTGCTTTGTCCCAATAGGGACTAATTGAAATCAGTGTGCTTTGGGGAAAATTGTAGTAGTGATCATGGCCTTAGCGCGATCCTACTGGGATGCAATATTGCCTTCCTTGATAGTATTTCCAAGGTTTAAGGCCTGAATATGTATCTCAGCATCTAAGACCTAAAAGGGTGATTCTTGTCAGAGATGTCGAGTGTGACAAATTTCAATTTTGTCAAGTTGTCGTCTTTTATACAAAAAGATGAGATACGTCAGAATCCATAAATGTTACAACTTCTGGATTTTAAAATTAAAATAATTTAAACTTCACAAAGGAAGTAATTCAATTGAAACTTCGGGTTTGAGGCTAACATATATAGTTGAACATTGGATTATGAGTAAGCCATGTATGTACTCGAAGCTTCGGGTTCAAAACTTTATTATTAGAACTTCGGCTATTAAATTTTGGTGGTTTGAACTTCGGGATCAAACACTTAGTACTCGAAACTTCGTGTTCGAGTCATACCGATTATAAACTTCTGGTTCCTTTAAATGAATAAGTGTATAAATATAGCTTAAACAAACATAAGGATGCCAATAAGTAAAGATGATAAAGAATGTATACTTATCTCAACCGATTGAGAAAGACAAGGGTCACTAGTAGAATAAGTTAATCACACGACACTTATCAGACAACACATCAAATTTTGCTGTTGTTTGAGTTAATCATACGATAGTTTTTTGTTTTTTTTTTAACCTATGGTGTATTCTCTCCTCAACCAACACATAGCCATTTGGTGAAATTGATAAAATTTCAGACAACAATAACAATGACATCTGTTGTTTGAAAACCTTGAAAAAAAAAATAATAATCTACATTTATTTTGTCCAGCCAAAACACTTGAAACCCTATCTGGTAAAGATCCCTCCCTTAGCTAAAAAAATTAGGTCATTCTCCCTCCCTCATTATGTGCCTTCATTCCCTCGCTCTCGCCCTCAATCCCCCTCCCCTCATCGACCCTCTCACTCACCCTTGCTCTCACTCTCAGTAGCATTCAAGTTCGTACACTCTCAGTGGGCTGTCTCCCTCAATCGAGACTCACTTTAGTCTCGAACCTCCATCTGTGTGTGTGTGTGTGTGTGTGTGTGTGTGTGTGTAAACAAAGAAGAAGAAGTAGAGCTAAAGAGAATTTCAAAAAAGTATTAGAGGGTTTTTCCAATCATTGCAACATAATCGAAATTCTTACAAGCCAACAGTATTTATAGTCACTGGTAGAATACTCTAACAAACATTCAAACAAACTTATTATAGCTTATAAATCCAGCTAGGCATTCAACAATCTTGTCACATCATCACCATTCTAATAGCATCATCAATAGATTACCTTGACCGTGAGTCAATGTAGTGACTATTCAACATGATTGAGTTTTGTGATATTGTTGGTTTGATTGGGTTACGATTTGAATGCATAGCTTTTGTAAAACCCCTAAGACTTCTCTTCATTTATATTTTTATTGGTAAATATTAGACCTTTATTTTATTTTCATCTTCTATTTTAGGGTCTAAGAGTTGTTTGTATAATGTGTATGTATGTGGAATTTGAGTTTCTAGGTTTCGAGGACGTTCAATTTTTTTATTTGAAGATGCTGGGGAAGTGAAACAGTAGATGGAATTGTATAATTGTCAAGAAATTAGTGTTCGTTTCATCCATAACTTCCAAAATGGCATTGTGCATATTGCATATGTGGGTTGATAGTAGAAAGCTTCTGATTGTTTAGTGGGGCCTGGAGTAGGTATGTCCTGACATAGGGGTTAGAGCATTTTTAGCGGACTCTCTATTTTGACTCCTTAGCTATTTTGGAGAGCATGTTTAGTTTTTTTATCTATTTTAGCAGCTGCACCAGACTCCTAAGTGGTTTTCTATTACAACTTTTAGCTATATCGCTCATAAATATAGAGAGCGAGATGAGATTCTTTATAATTTAAAAAATATTTTTTTTGAGTTATTTTATGTAATTTATAAATACATTTAAACTATTTAATCTTCATTTAAAAAACAATACAAATTCAAAACTAGCTAAAAGAGATAACACTGATGCAAACATAATTCTAAAGTGGCTAACCAAAATGACTAGCATTTTGGCTGAATTTAACTCAGAAATGACTAACATTACTAAAGATGCTCTTAAACTTAGAAAATTGAAAACTCGATGAGTAAAGGGAACTAAAAAGGAATGTCTTTGTGAGAAGGGTCTTGTATTTATTATTATTATTATTATTATTTATTTAATTTGAAATTGTTTCCCTATAATAATGTTCTAGAAACAAAGAACTGAAATAAAGGAAAGTATAGGAAAGCGTAAGGTGCAAACTGAGGGATTTAGACGATGTGTTCAAGTTTTGTACAGGGTAATTCTCCATAACAGATAGCCGGTGTATTTATATTTGTTTATTTGAAAATTGAGGCGTGCCATGGAGCAATCATCATCATAAAACCTGGCCAAACAAACGCCACATAAAACATTATTGTAAAAACTCGGCATGTGAACCTGTTGGACACGAAAAACTGTCAACCCAGTCCAATTCTCCGATGCCAAGGTACATATGCGGGCATGCGGCTACTTTTGAACAAGTGAACCCCGTGTGACCGCAGTGGGCTCCACGAATCTCAGTTCCATACATGTGTAGGTCCAATTGACAGAATCTTTCCCTTCCCCCAAGCACCAATATTGACGCTAATCTTGCGGTGATTGACGTTGTGGAAGCCATGGGTGACAGCAACACAAAATCGATACTAACCCTTGTTTTGTTTAGAGATAGAGAGCAGCGACCTTGCGAGCAAACTTAACCAAAAGGTATTCTTAAGTTATTCGATCTTCTAGATAAGGTTATCGTTAAATTAAGACTACAGATACAACACTTCTTTATAGATTATACGAATAATATATCTTGAGGAATTTGAAACCTTTTATTCGATCTGTTTTCTTTCCTGAATCAATTCAATCCTAGTGGAAACCAGAATCTTAACTGTTTTTCCAAGCCATCTTATTCTATATAATGTTTTATTTTAATGTCCTAAACTCCTAATATTCCATGCGTAATAAGTAGCTGATCCAAATCCTTTTATCTCAAGCATATAAGCTCCTCTGACCGGCCGTATCCTAATTCTTTGAGCTGATCATTGCAGTTCACCCCCTCATCACCGTCAGTCTAGACTCTCCGATGATCAAATCCTCCCACCGATCTCCTTTTGGTGACTATTAATTAATCCAACATGGTAAATGTATATGTTATATATATTTAGTTAACTATATATATATATATGTATATATAACTATAGCACTGATTATTGAATATTAGAGTTGAACTGTAGCTAAATATTAGTGATAATATATGGTGCATATATGCTTCAGAGTTTTGAGGGTTCTCAGAAAAAAGTCTATTCAGCTGGGCCGTTTGGGTCAAACGAAGGGAGCGGTCGTTGGGATGATGGTGTTTACTCAACGGTGAGGCAGGTGGTAATAAATTCTGATCATTCAGGCATTCGTTGGATTCAGTTTGAATACGATGTGAATGGGAGATCAGTTTGGTCAGAGAAGCACGGGTATTCTGTTCCCAGCGTGGCTAAAACATACAAGGTAATTCAATTATCAATTACTCATTTATGCGAAACATGCATGCTATAAACAAAAGTTAATTAGCTATAAGGATTAGTAGTAAAAATGATAGTCAATGGCATGCTGTATGATTTACATATTTTTACCTTAAAATTTTACTATTCAAACTGTTTATTTTACAAGTCATTCATTATAATATTTACAAAAAAATTTGTTTAAATATCATCAGTTGCATCAAACAAAATAGATATATATATATATATATATATATATATGTAAAAGGGACTTATTAGGTATAACTGCTCTCAAGTCTTGATTAATTAAACTGCAGAATACAAGGGAGATGTAGAGTTTGAACCCCATATTACAATAAGCAACAAGAGGATACCCCAAAATAATATTAGAAATCTTTACTAAATTTATGTATTCTAACATGCACCACTTAGCAAATAAATGAATAATTTTATAATAGGTAAAATTATCAAGATAAACAACACTCAATTTGGTTCATATTTGGTAGATAATCTTACAAATGTATTAAAATATAGATAAAGCGGTTGGGATCGCAAAAATTTAAGGTGAAAATACGTCAACTACTGAGGAGTGAATTTAATCTTTACATAAATTAGCTAACTAATTAATTATCTTATTGTAGGTCCAACTTGATTATCCCGATGAATTTTTGACGTCGATACGTGGCTATTATTGTGATCTTTTTCTTGTTCCAACCTACATTAGCAATCTTCTTTTCAAGAGCAATAGAAGAACTTATGGACCATTTGGATCCTATGATCCAGTGACAAAACTTAAGTCTTTTTCAGTTGAACTGAGAAGTTGTAAGATTGTCGGGTTTTATGGCAGGTCAACCTTGTGGTGCTCAATGCTTCGTTCAATAGGAGCTTACCTAACGCCCATTGATGGCGTGGAACATCATGATGAGAATGAAAACCTCAGCTATCCAGCAATGGATCTACTTCCAGCTCACCATTCTTCTGTGCGTACGGCGCCCTACAAAGATGAAACGCCTGAGAAAGAGTCTTACATAATTTCCGGCAATCAAGTTAGTGAAAACGAAGGGAACCACAATGGAACTTTTGTTGTTGGGAGAAAGGCTTTACATATTGCTATTAACTTGTAAAGACATCATAGAATCAAGGGTTCGCATTTCTAATTATATCTATGTTAACTGCATAGTTAATAACTTTCTTATATTATATGCGAATAAAACACGTACTTACCTTTTAAAAAAAATATTTTTTTATATCTCTTATTTTTGAAAAGGACTAATTAAATTTTCCGTAGTTTTGAAAAGTATCATGTTTTAGGTATTTTTCTGTATTTACATATATTAAAAAATTAATTATTTAATTAATCATAATTTTGCCAAACTTTCCAATGAACTATTTGATGAAATGTCTGTATAATACGTGTACATATTTTTCACATACTATACACATCTCGTATTTTACTAATTATGGTTAAGCGTATAAAAAAATATAAACGTAACGTAACAAGCTTAATGTTCATCAAATTATATTGAGACATTTGAAGCGATGAGGCCATGATGCGGTTGTTGTCTGGAATATGTAGCCTTAGGCTCTGTCAGATTAACGCAGACAGAAGAAAATAGTTGAATAGATCTGGCCGGCCAGTAATTTGATCCAGTTGCTAGCTAGGAGGAGCTTTAGGAGTACAATGAAGTCAAGTTAGAGTGATATAAGCATCACTCCTGCAAAAAGATAAAAAAATCAAACAACTTGGACACCGTTTGGTCATTTGATCATTATTTAATCTCTTTCAATAGTATATCGAAAACATTAATTAAGTTGCAAAAAATAATAATAATAATAATAATAAATAAATAATAGAGCCGTCTCCTTTCTCCTAGGGTTAGGGTTTCTGCGGTGTTTCTGTGCAATTATCAACAATGAGTACTATTGATACCATGGCTGCTCGACTGGCTTCTTCACTGGCCATTACTGAGGGGAGAAAGCAGGTTGATCTGCGACCAACGCAGGGGAAGGGTCTGCGGTAGGCAGACGTGTTTTTGGTGAGAAAGCTGCTCACCGCTCGAGAATATAAGACTCGATCTTTTCTAGGGATGTTTCGGAACGCATGGAGGGTACACGGATCTTTGCGTGTGGAGGAAACGGAGGGCTAGAGGGTTCTCTTCACTCTGTATGATGCTACAGATCGGGATCGGATCTGGAAGGGAGGTCCATAGGGTTATAATCACGCGCCAATTGCCCTAGCTTACTACGATGGCGTGGCTGATATTGAATCAGTCTCCTTCACCACATCGTCGTACTGGATTACTCTGCAAGGCATCCCCCCTGCGTTTCGTTCTGAGAGGGTGATGACCATGATCTGTTTTACTCTTGGTGATTTTAAGGAAATTGATAAATAGGCCAAGAAGGTTGGAAAGCTTCGAATCAGGGTAGAGATTCCTTTTAACCAGCCATTGTCCTTCCAACATTGGTATTGGGTGGAGGATGAAGTAGAGTTTCTCTGCAAGTTTAAGTTCGACAAACTCTTTGGTCGATGCTCGGTTTGTGGTTTGGTGATTCACGTAGGCCTTCCATGCTTGGGGCCTCTGTTGGAAGAGCATGCTGAGGCAGAACGCACGGTCCTGGGTGCGTCACAGGCGAGTAATTCTACTGCACCGGAGAGGCAGATTGATGGACATCTTATCTTGACTTCGGTTTCAACTTCGACTAGCACAGTGAATGCAGGAGTTCGGACTAGTGTTTCTTTGGGTGGCACGGATGTTGTTTTCCGTACTGTGCTTCCCAACTCAATGCCAGAGCGATTGCTCCATAATCTGGCAATATTGATGAATCGAAGTCGGCGTCAAGCTCAGATACGAGAACTGCCAGAGATGATGGCTGTATCTGACAACATCATAGGAAAGAGAAGACAGTGGGAGAATGATCCAATCACTATCTCTCCTAAGAAGCTCAAACTGAGCCTCGCCGTTGGAAAAAGAAATTTGAATCTGGAACCGGAAAATCTAGGTTTGGTACCTTGCAAACCAAGGAACAGCCCCTCCAGGTGAAGAGAAAGAGGGAGAGACCTGTAGGGAGTAAGAACAAGTTATCCTACGGGGAAAAGAAGAAAGCAAAGCAAGGGGATGAGACTAGGGTAAAGAAAAAGCTTCTCCCCAAGCTTGACAAGGCAAGTGGCGGATCAGGCTCCAATCCGAAAGGAAAAGAGATAGCTCTTTTCTAATTGCAACTTTATTTCCTTCAAGTCTATGTGAAGGTGGTGAAGCTTCTATATGTCTTCTATGACGTTTCTAATCAGTGTTTGTACCACAATTGCGTGCCTGGCAAGTAAGGGTTAGTTGAATATTTCTTCGGTAGAAGGCGAGGTTTGATCACTTTTATATAGGCTTGCACATTTGCGAGCGCATCAAAGACTTTAATAGTTTGCTATAGTTGGATAAGGTAGTCATTTTGTTTTCTATTTTGGCTTTCTTATGTAAGCTTTGCAAACTATAGCCTTTTGATTGTTGATCTATTGATATTCAACTTCTATTAAAAAATATATATATCGAAAACATTAATTGTGTACATAACTTGTGAGCAGCTTGTCACTCATGCATCTGCCAAAACCTCAAGTTGGTAATATTTCTTTATTGGGCTGTAAAATTTACGAGTGACTTGCTGCAGTGGTTTTGTATCTCCGATGAGTCAAGTATGAGGGTGCAGCTGTGACTGTATATTATTTATGGAGATCGAGGCAAGTCTTTGATCTATTCCCATCGATAAAAAGCAACGATTTCAATGAGTATTGAGAAGAAATAATTGCTTACTTCTAAAGAGAATATGACGCATGATGATATTTCTTTTTGAAAGTTGTCTCATAATTACGTGGATCTCACCATGCATAGTCCACTCCAATAAGGGCTACATTAAACAGATTTATAGTATGTTGACAACTGGACATAGGGGTCATCATTTGGCCCGGCTCTAAGCCCTCCTGAAGTCCACCCAGCCCGTAGGCCGAACCCCAGTCGCCCTGATTTCAAGGTTCTCTCATGGCTGCCGACGCTATCCTCTTCTCTTGGGGGGGGGGGGGGGGGTGTTATTCTCATTCTCCCCATTTTTTTATGGGTTTTTAGCCCACTAATACCGCCTCTTTTTGGTGAACTCCCAAACAGATCAGCCACTCTATCAAACTGAATTGCTCGATCCAGAACTTCTCTTTTCTCAGGGAACATTTCCGCAAAAAACCGACCTTCTGTATTGGGGATGTGTAGCATTCCAGCGCTTGATCGATGGGAAGGATAGTTCGGGTCGAGTCTGACCACAACGAGGGGGGCTTAAAAGCGATTGGTCAAAATTGAAGCTGATGAGCAGATCTGAAGAGCTGCGAGGGATGATGGGGCAGGTGATTCAAGGTTCCTACACTCGGTGTACAGCGTGGAGGGGTGGAATACAGTGGTGCAGAGGTCGGATATACTATGAAGTGGCTGAGGAAAACAACGATGGGCTTTGCGATTGTGACGACAGCGGCGGCGGGAAGCTACCAGATCATGGTGGTCGGGGCTGTGCGCCTAAGGGTTGGAAAACGGGAATAGCTACTTTCCGTATGTGCAATAGTAATCGCAACCGGTGCAAGGGAGCGGCTGTCCAATTTGGGTGGGGTGCCCAGATCATTTTCGAGTCCTAACTTGAAGGCATGACCCAACTCAAGTCAGAGGCCAAGATTAGTTGGAAGGGTTGGGTATCCAATTATTTTGGGAGTTTTACTAGATTCAAACCCATTTGTGAACCAAACTGATGGACACTAGTTCTATAGGGTTTCGTAGTTAGGATCCTGGAGGGTTAATCCAACAAACTACATTTTGGTTTGACAAATATGATACTAGTGAATCTTCTGGAGTAGTACTTGTTGATACCACCTATATCACGTATCGCCAAGCATAAGCAACGACCCTATAGGTGGTCCCCATGACATGGCTAGCCCTGCCAATGACATGCATCCAATAGACCGACACCCGAGCTATCTCGTCATGGTGGAGGTCGGACTATATCCTGTTGAAAGGCTATCCTCCCATGCTCTACAAAAGGCTTCAAGAGAAGCAATATGTGCATTGTGTCTCACATCAAAAATGTAATATAGAATGAGACCTCCTTTAGCTATAATAGGGAGTCATCCTCTACTTAGAAGAGGATGAGATCCATGATTCCCACACTTGTATCACTACAAAGGCTACTTGGCCTCACCCTTAGTGAAATCTCTTAGTCGATGTAGCCTTGCCTCTTGGGCAAGGTGAACCACTATACATGCTGTGTCATATCTCTCTCTTTATCTTGCTTCATACTTAATCTTTGAATTCTCAAGCATAAACAGTACTAAAGAAGGGTTTCAAGCTATTTTGTATTGGCGGAGCATTGGATGTTCAATAAGTGGACTTATCTCTATGTATCATCGTGGGTACTACCACATCTTCTTGTTCTATCCTTAGATGACAGGGGAGGGATATGTAACGGCCACTCTGGTTTGAGGCTAGTACAAATTTCTTATCATTCGTTAATACTCCATGAACTTTTTGTAGATGTATTACAATATGATTGTAATCAACTTTGTTGAGTTTTTCTATTATATGAAGATAATTCCCTTATTCAAGAAAATAATGAATATTGGAAGATTTAGAGAGATAGTTAATTGAATATAACCACTTTAACTAATATTTATAAATGTTGTTAAATTAATATTATATATATATATATTAAATATGTTCAACAAAAAAAAAAATGTTTGGATTATCTATATAACCATTGAACCACATTTTGAGGAAAAAAAAAAGTATTTCTTTTTGTTATAAAAAATAAGGCTTTTTTTTTTGGCTCATTAAGCCCTATTCGAAAGACCGTCCCAACCCAATCCTTTCGGCATTGCCCTAATGGGTGAAGAGTTAGCATTTAAGCTCCAGCCCGGCCTTAAATTTTGTTGACTTTGACTAGACCCGCACGGCCAAACCGACCCTAAGCCCTAAAATTATCCTGCCATGATGACCCCTAATTGGACATGCATAATTAGATGAATGTTGTCATATCAAATTATTAATTGATAGATAAGGATGAGTCTTGATCATTCCAGTAATAATTCAATGATGTGATTTCCTTACCTTTTCGTTTCTATAACTCTTTATGGTAAATGGAAAGAGAGAAAAGTAGGCGAAATGGTATAGGTTATTTCAATCCTCATTATGTACGTAGGTATTGAACTATTGGTTTAACTAGGTATATAGAGCGTCTAATATTCTTTATTTTTATAAAGTTAAGATGAGAATATAAAATTTTTTTTTAACGTACTTGTAACGGTAATCGAAATGAGTTCGAAATTCCAACTCCAAATGGATTGATGAAGCGTCCATGCATGGACAACTAAAGAACAAGGTATCTCATGCTTAAAACTCTTTGACTCGACACATCAATGTGGATATATAAATTGACTATCAACAGTGTAATGAAAACTCATTCTCCTCATGTTTTATTAAAGAATTGGTTAATGTTAAAATTTTATTAAAAAATAAACTTTTTTCTCTCTGACCTAGAAGTGGCGCACGGGTTTGGTCGACCGTGGTGAAGAGCGATGCCTTATCCGACGGCGCGCCCTCGCGGTGTTGTCAGGCCAGAAGGGATCGTGTGTCCTATAGTGCGCGGTCTAGCCAGAGTCAAAGTTGTGGGGAGTCAACGTTATTGTTCTATTTGTTTGGAGGATCTGCCAGGGTTGGGAAGCGGTGGAAGGACGCCTCGCTTTCGGACAGCAGGCCATACACGACCAGCTTGATGGGTGGATTGAGTTGGTGTCGCTGGATCAGAAGTCACTTTGTGGTGACGGAAGTTTGGGAGCTTTGCTGGGTTCGTTTCTACTCGGATTGGAGCAGTTGGATCCGATCTTGGTTGGGCGGCTCAGACCTGATCTGGGGATGGGTGGTGCTGGTTGCCGGTGAGATGGGGGAGCGTCAAGTGGGTGGTGCCATTGTTGCAGGTGGTGGGACGGTGCAGGCAGGAGGAAGGCGTCGTATTCTCTGCAGTAGTCTTTTTGGGCTAGGGTGTGGCAATAGTTGGGCTTGGGCTTTGGCCCTTTACCCATGTTATTATGTTATTTTAATTTATTGTTATTTAATAGGATTAATTTCAGTTTACTCCCCTGAGGTTTGGGGGTGTCGTCATTTCACCCCATGTACTTTCAATTTTGAATTTTTACCCATAAACTTTCCAATTTCAATCAACCATGTCCAATTTCTACTATTCGGTCCAAATTGGACGTTAAGTTTGACTTTTGAGGGCTAAAATGGTCATTTCAACATAAATTTTAAAAAAAAAAAAAAAATTAAAAATTGATTTTTTTTTTTTCTGTTTCTTCATTTTTTTTAAAATTTATTTATTTATTTTGTCTTCAACCTATACACCACAAGTTATAATTGGTTTATAAAAATAAAAAAAATACTCTACGTGGTTGAAAGCCGCTCGCTGGTCTACTATATTTGTGATATATCTCTGATAAAGTGAAGAATTTTAGGATATATACCCAATAAAGTGAAGAAATATTTGTAAAAAATAATTTTACACTTTATTTGTAAATAAATATCAGTATATCCCCAATAAAGTGAAGAAATATCTGTGTAAAATCATTTTTTACAGATATTTATTTACAGATAAAGTGTAAAATTATTTTTTACAGATATTTCTTCACTTTATTGGGGATATATCCTAAATTATTCACTTTATCGGAGATATGTCACAAATATCGTAGATCAGCGAGCGACTTTCAACTACCTAGGGTATTTTTTTGTTTTCATAAACCTATTATAACTTGTGGTGTATAGGTTGAAGACAAAATAAAATAAAAAAATAATAAAAAAAAAAAAAAAGAAGAAACAAAAAAACAAAAAAAAAAAGATGAAAAAAAAAAAAAAAGCGAAGAAACCGCAAAAAAAAAAAACTAAAAAACAGAAAAAAATAAATTTTTTTAAATTTTTTTAATGTTGAAATGACCATTTTAGCCCTCAAAAGTCAAACTTAACGTCCAATTTGGACGGAATAGTAGAAATTGGACACGGCTGATTGAAATAGGAAAGTTTAGGGGGTAAAAATTCAAAATTGAAAGTACAGAGGGTGAAATGATGACACCTCAAAACCTCAGGAGGGTAAACTGAAATTAATCCTATTTAATAATTGTTAATTATGGCTTTATGTCGATAATAACTCCCTACTATTATTTGGCAGGGCGACGTGGGCTTCGTCCCAGTATGCCCATTCATTGTGCCTTGTCTGGCCTAGCGAGGTGGCGAGCAATTTGCTTGATCAAATGGAAGCAACCTCCTAGTAGCAGAATAAAATTGAGTGGTATTTGTATTGATGCTATTTGTACTGATGCTTCTTCGTCATATAGTTATTTTTTTGGTATGTCACTGCTATGTCAAAGCAAATTGAGTAGTCATTTGTGCACTCTTTACTAATTGGTGCTTGTTAGAATACATAGATTTTGTGGAGAATCTTGGTATTATTTTAGGATGTTCTCTTTATGCTTATTGTAATCTGGGGTTCAGACTCTATATCTCCCCCTTTTATTCTGCGATTCCATTAATCAAGGCTTGAGGGCAGCCGCGCCAGCCTCGATTCCTTTCGAAAAAAAAAAAAAAGCCTCATTCTCCTCATTGGTAAGTTTACACTTTTCCACTACTTTCCTTGTTCGTTCAAAAGGAGTTCAACCTAGGCTGGAACAATTCCATCTCAAAAATCCTAGGGTCCAAATCAAATACTTGCCTTGGTGTCTCATCGATCAAACGTGGGTTGCAGGATATCCTGAGGCATATATAGACCACCACTTCCAGTTCCACAAACGCTGGCGTATTACTGTCAATCTGTCATAGTCATTGAGTACCACCATTTCTCAGTTGAATTTCATGATCTCCCATTTTTAGCCCCTAGAAGTTGGTCTCTCGATGAAGGAGTAGGGAACTTGAGGTGCATTCTTGAACATAAACCTTGCCAAACGGACGCCACATGTGTTTTAAAAGACACCATATAAGGCATTGCTGTAAAAACACGGCATATGAACCTGCCGGCCATGAAAAAGTGTTAATTAACTTACTTCATTCGTTTTCTACAAAAGAACATATATGGCCGGTTGACATGCAACCCATGTGACCGCAATGGGTTTCACGAATTAATCTTAGCTATGTGCCTGCTAAGTTCAAAATTGACCGAATCTTTGCCTTACCCCAGCGCTAATATTGATGCTAATCTCACAGTGACTAAGGGCGTGGAATCCATGCACGGCTGACTGGAAGGTGGAGGAGGAGGAGGAGGAGGAGGAGGATGGGTTTGCGGCGAGCAAACTTGACCTTGCAGGATATCCTTGAATTATTCGATCTTCCACATAAGGTCACAATTAGCTTAAGATAATCAAGTAAAGACTAAAGATACACACTTATTTTTTGGATTATATCGAATAGTATATCATAAGGAATTCCAAACTTTTCATTCAAGACCTGAACCAATTTGATCCTTATGTAGTGGAACCAGAATACTAGCAATTTTTCCAAGCCATCTTATTCTAATTTCCAATCTTAATGTCCTCATCCATGTTTAAGTAGCTTATACAAATCCTTTTATCTCAAGCATATAAGCTACGGCCGAATCCTAAATCTTGAGCTCATCATCACAGTTCACACCCGCACCGGCCGTCAGTCTAGACTCTTCGATGATCAAATCCTCTGAACTATCTCCCTTTGGTGACTATTAATTAATGATCCAACATGGTAACTGCATATTTAATTTTCTGAGTGTTGTGTGCTATGCCTGTTTGAAAGGCTTCATAGGAAACATGGGAGAAACATGACTAAAGAGTCCAATTTTTGCTCACTTTGACCGTTCAAGTGATAGTAGTCAAACAACTATATACCTCTTGACATGGTATCATAAAAAACTCATAGTCCCCACTGTGCCGCCGTGTGCTGCCATCATCTTCAATGTGATGCCCTGGAAATTCGTATTTATTTTCAGAGGATTTTCCGGAATTAATTTTATGTTTATTGGACGGTTTCGTGGCTCGTGGACGGAGCGGAAGTGTTTCGGACGAATTTTTATTTGTAAAGTGTGGAATTAGGGGGGGGTTTCAAGGTTGACTTTTGATACATTGAGATTCTCCTAAAACTTCCTTCACGAAAGTTGTATAGCGCGTCGATACGAGTTCGTGGACATGTGGAACGCGTAAATCGGAGTTCGTATGAGGAAGTTATGGCTATCGGAAGAAGTTTCCGTTTTAGTATAAATAGGGGAAAATCAGAAATTATTTTCATTTCCTCATTTCCTTTTCCGGAAACAATCCTCTCTTTTTCTTCTCTCTCGTCCGCGTCTTCAGAGTCGAAGTTTTTCGACTGACCCGACCCGGACCCGGTCGATCTGACCCGACTTTTCCGACGAGCTCCGACCATCTCCGGCGACGAAACTTTCCAGACGGGATCGTCTCCGCCGTCTGGTGGTCCCTGTGGTGTTCTCTAGCGCCGATTCTCGGTGGTAGCGGCGGTAGAAGGCGGTGCAGGTTGGTGTTTTCGGACCCGGCCGGAAAACACAACTCCGGCGACTTCATGGCTTCAATGATTCCTTGGTTGAGCTCAGAATAGCCTCACCGATCGATCCTTGGTGGTTGTTTGGATCGATTCACATGAAACTTCAATCAACTCAGTTGGGATTACTGTTCACGGCTTGTGAGGTAGTTTTCGATCCCTTAAGCTTGTTTTCTGACTTCGAGCCAGTTATGGGAATTCACAAGCATGCTTAGATGAAGCTTTTTGATGTTGGGAGTTTTGTGAAATAATGAGTTTTTGGTCGGTGGCGGTGCACCACCGTCTGTGGTGGCGTTCCGGCGGTGTTCCGGCCACTTAAGGAACTGTTTTTGATATTATATATGTTCTACTCGTTGATACGAGCGTTTCGATATATAATATGCAAATTTTGGAGTTCGTATGGAATTGTTATGATTTTTGCAGTTTCATACCGATCGATTTATTTGATCCGTGAGGATTCGAGCGTCCGATCGACTTGTGGTTTGGTCACATCGATCGTGAACGTATTCCGGAGACTTTGGGAGGTCTCGGATGTGGTTTTGCCTCGATTGGCGCCACTTTGGGGATTTAGTTCAAAACAGGGGTTTCAGACTTAAATCATTTGTGGATTGTTGCTAAGTTGAACCGTATGTGATTAGGTGCTTGACGAGGTATCCTTGGATGGTTGTTTTGTGGACTGGCTGCTTTGTTCTGTATTGAAGACGCAGCAGGAGTTTCAAGGTGAGTAAATCTCACAAGGATCTTTATGAACAGAAGTACCATTATTGTTTTGGTGTTAATTATTTAACTGCAAACTATAGTTGGTATTGGTAGGCATTCCTGAGCGAATGACTATATATATATTTAGATGAAATATATGTATATCCTTGTGGATGATTGTGATGAATGATAATATGCATGATGGTGTTCATATTATTGTTGAACGCGACTTTTCAGGAAACAATATTGTAGAAAAGATGTTTTCTATTGTTTGAAAAGTATTGAGCTTGATGTAACATTCTTGAGTCAAGCGTGACTCATTTTAGGTGTATTGGTCTTTGTACCAAGGGTCACAGATTGTGAGCAGGGATTAGGAAAGCCGAAACTTGATGTTTGTAACGTTTTTAGGTCAGATGTGACTTACTTAACGTTGACCTTAAGACCAGATAGGGTCTAAGAAGATCTTATGTCACAGATGGTGATAGATCACAGATAGTGACAGGTTGCAGACGGTAACCTTGATGTTTGATTTCGTGACCAGATGAGGTCTGAAGATCATGCGTCACAGATGGTGAGCAGAGATAAGGAAAGCCGAAATTAGATAGTTGTAACGTTTTTAGGTCAGATGTGACTTACTTAACGTTGACCTTAAGACCAGATAGGGTCTAAGAAGATCTTATGTCACAGATGGTGATAGATCACAGATAGTGACAGGTTGCAGACGGTAACCTTGATGTTTGATTTTGTGACCAGATGAGGTCTGAAGATCATGCGTCACAGATGGCGAGCAGAGATAAGGAAAGCCGAAATTAGATAGTTGTAACGTTTTAGGTCAGGTGTGACTTACTTAACGTTGACTTGAGACCAGATAGGGTCTTAAAAGTATGGGTCGCAGATGGTGACCAACGGTTGGTTCTAAGACCAGACGGGGTATGGAAACCAAGAGTCACAGACGGTGACAGGTTGCAGATGGTGACCAAAGATTTATATGTGTTATGAGACTAGTTACCATATTGTCTTTGAGTTATGGAATTAACTGTGACTATAGATGGTATTAGTGACGTTTCTGAGTGAATGATTATGTGTGTACATATATATTATGGGATATATATATATACATATGTATTCATGTATTGGTGGCATTTCTGAGTGATTGTTTATGTGTGTACATATATATATATTATGGGATACATACATAGACATACTTATTCATGTATTAGTGGTTTCGTGGTGAATCTGTGTTGATGTGTTGTGTGTCTAGGTTAGACAGATTTGTTGTTAGTACATCATGGGGGGTAGCGGGGAGCTATCTGATGCTCATGAGTACGTGTTTTTAAAAGGGAGTTTCGGGGATTCTGTCTTTTAAATGTCCTGGGAGGACTTGTTTATCATATTTAATTGTCAGAGTTTCAATTAATATGACTTTGTCACCGGGTGACTTGTATTCGTTTCTTTTGGGAAAAGAATGTGCTGTTTTGGGAAAATAGGGTATGTTTTCCTTATTCTCGAGTCGAAAGGTTTTCCTCGTGTTTAGCGTGAGTTGTGCGGGCTTTTATCCCGTGATGTTATGTGAGTTGTTTTGAGTTACTCATACGGGCTTGCAAAAGCTTACCGAGTTTGTTGTGTGGGAACCCGGTACACCATTCCAACGGTGTAGGGGTTATTTCTGCAGGTCAGGTTGATCGTGGCTGATGCTGAGGTAGCGTGCTTGCAGCTTAACGGTAGTAAGTCAATTTTGTGACCTTACCATCATAGAGACTTCCGTTGTAGTGAGCTATGAGGAGCATTTACGTTTATCTTGTTGTTGACAATTTAATTCGTAAGCTTGTGTAATATATAACTCTTTGGAGCGAGTGTATATTAACTTTGAGGGTTCAGGGCATCAATATATGTGTAAGTTTAAGGGAAAAAGATTTCAGGTGCTTTGTATTGATGACTGGATATTCACGGATATATAATTATGGGGTTATATATCGATTTATTGTGTAAAAAATCAGGGGCGTGACATTCAATATACTTCAATGTAAGATACTTGCATGGAATTGTCGAGAAATTGTTAATCATGAAACACAAAGAGCCTTAGTCAACATGGTGCAAGCAAAAAAGCCAAGCCTCATCTTTCTGGCAGAAACCCTAGCACAACCAGATATGATCACTTCTCTCAAAACTTGATTAGGTTTTGACGGGAGTATATGTTATGAGGAAACGGAGGGCTCATAAGGAGTTGCCCTACTCTGGAAGGCAGATACTCCGGTCCATCTCAGAACCTATTCTTCTCATCACATCGATGTAAAAGTAGGCAAGAGAGGGACAAATGATCTTTGGAGGTTTATAGGCCTTCACGGTTTTGTATCCCGCTCTCAAAGACATCGATGTGGAATCTGATTAGAACTCTTGCATTAGAGCCGTGTGACTTACCTTGGCTTATGGCTGGAGACTTTAATGAAATTTGGAGCAACATGGATAAATCTGGAGGGCCACCTAGGGCTGCCAGACCGATGGACGATTTTCAACAAACAATGGCCAGTTGTGGTCTATATCATATGGGGTTCATTGGCAGCAAGTATACTTGGTCCATTAGATACACAAAAGAAAGGTTAGACATAGCTTTTCATTCTATGCAATGGAGAGAATGTTTCCCTTTCTCGAGAGTTTTAACCCTCCCTCCTTCTAAGTCGGATCATTGTCCACTGCTAATAGAAGTTTGTGCAGAATGACCAACTTCTTGGAAAGCCCCATCACGTTTTCGTTTTGAGGAATTTTGGCACCAATATCCACAATGTACTGACATCATTAGGCAATGTTGGGCACAACCTCTAACAGGGAATGCAATGAAACAATTGGAGACAAAGATCACTACTACTAGTACTCAATTGTTTGAATGGCACAAGAAAGATGTTTCACAAAATAAAGTAGAGATGAGGATACTACAGGAGAAGATGAAGAACATCATGTCCCATCCATACACTCCTCAACAGTATGATGAACAAAAGCAGCTGCATGTTCGATATAGTGCGTTACTTGCAAAGGAAGAAAAGTATTGGAGACAGAGATCCAAGACGTTTTGGATGAAGGATGGGGATAAAAATACAGCCTTTTTCTATCGCAAGGCATCAAATATAAGAAACAAGAACAGGATCAAAGGCTTAAACAATGAAGCAGGTATGTGGCAAACTGAACCTGAAGCAGTACAAAGCATTCTAGTGCACCATTTCAAAGGTATCTATACCTCTTCAGGCACCAACCTAAATGCTATATTTCAAGTTCTAGAAGCAGTTGATGTTAAAGTTACTGCAGATATGAATTTGGAGCTCACTGAACCCTATGTTGAGAAGGAAATAAAAGATGCTCTATTCCAAATGCATCCATCCAAAAGCCCTGGACTGGATGGCATGTCCCTCGTTTTTTCTTTCAGAAATATTGGAGCATTCTATCTGCTGATGTATGTCTTGGAGTGAAGACTTTTTTAGAGACAGGAGAATTGGAGTATGTACCAAACTTCGCTCATCTGTGTCTCATCTCAAAAATTCCTAAAGCAACAGAGGCTATTCAGTTTCGACCTATTGCATTATGCAATGTACTATACAAAATCAGCTCCAAAGTTATTGCCAATCGGTTGAAACAAATATTGTCTTCCATCATCTCTCCGTTGCAAAGCGCATATGTACCGGGACGGTTGATTACAGATAATACATTAGTGGCCACCGAGGTAGCTCATTTCATGCATAAACTACTCAGACAAGAAGAGGGTTTCTTATCACTCAAGCTAGACATAAGCAAGGCTTATGATAGACTTGAATGGGATTTCTTGAGAGCAATGTTAACAAAGCTAGGGTTTCAAGAGTAGTGGATCAACATCACTATGAAGTGTGTAGCATCTGTTCAGTATTCTATTTTGGTTAATAGACAGCCTTCTGAAGCAATTGCTCCTACCAGAGGCATTAGGCAAGGTGACCCTCTATCACCTTACCTATTTATTTTGTGTGCAGAAGGATTATCAGCACTCATCTTGAAGGCAGTGGAGAGGTCTCATCTAAAAGGGCTTAAAATGTGTCATGGGGCTCCTACTTTACACCATTTATTTTTTGCAGATGACAGCTTGATTTTTGGAGTTGCAACTGAATCAGAATGTATTGTCTTGAGACATATTCTAACACATATGAGCTGGCATCAGGACAAAAGGTTAATTATCAAAAGAGTAGTGTTGTTTTCAGTCGAAATGTGCATCCAGAGTTGCAAGATAAGCTAGCTGGCTTGTTGGAAGTTCAACGAGTGGAAGAGCATGATAGATACTTGGGGTTACCACTATGAGTAGGAAAATCAAAGACTGCAATTTTTTCATACATCAAAGAGAGATTGACAAAAAAGCTTTTGGGATGGAAATAAAAAATCCTCAGTTTTGCAGGTAAGGAAATTTTAATTAAAGCTATAGCACAAACCATGCCATCTTATGCTATGAATTGCTATCTTCTTCCAAAGACATTGTGTGATGATATTCATCAACTGTGTGCACAATTTTTTTGGGGGACACTGATCAGAGAAGGAAAATTCATTGGAGAAGTTAGAGCAAGCTTTGCATGACAAAACAGGAAGGAGGACTTGGTTTTAAAAATCTCTATGCATACAATTTAGCTATGTTAGCTAAACAGGCATGGAGGTTAATCTCAAATCCTCAGTCACTGATTGCACAAGTTTACAAGGCCAAATATTTTCCAAACCATTGTTTTTGGGATGCAAAACTTGGAGATGCCCCCTCCTTCTCATGGAGGAGCGTATTAGAGAGTTGTTCTGAATTGCTCACACCATACTTAGATCACGCGCTTGAACTTTTGGTCCAGTTTGAGGATGTGGACTTAGAATATATCCCTCGTGAGCGTAACTTTGCCGCCAATGAGCTCGCTCAGTTAGCTACAGGCATTACCCTGAAATATGGCGTTCGCGAGTGAATCCTCAAAGTGGAGTAGCGCACGCTGCCTTCCTAGCTCGCGTGGCCTGACCCGCCAGACGACCCCATTGTCGCAGTTTTAGAGTCGATAGACATGGATTGGCTTGTTCCCTTAATTGATTACCTCAAACAGCCAAACCCTACTGTAGAAAGGAAAATCCGTTTTCTCGCACTAAATTTCTTCCTCAGAGGTAACGAGCTACGACGACGTGGAGAAGATGGCGTAGACTTCAGATGTGTCTACGGCCGCAACGCTAAACACTTAATGCGAGAGGCACATGCAGGGTTGTGTGGTGCCCATTAGGCAAGCCCAAAATTGTGGTGGCTCATCCGAAGGCATGGGTACTACTGGCCCAGTATTTTGAAAGACTGTATAACATTCGCGAAAGGGTGTCAGGATTGCCAAGCACATGGACCAGTCCAGCACATTCCCAATATCCCCATGCATCCTCTTATCAAACCCTGGCCTGCGCGGGGCTGGGCGCTATACTTGATTGGAATGATTCATCCGCACTCTTCACTCTAACACAAGTTTATCATTGTCGCCACTGATTTCTTCACTACATGGGTGGGAGCTGATCCTTTGAAGGAGGCTTCCAGCGCCACCATTCGCCAATTTATTTTCCAAAATATTATATGTAGGTTTGGCATCCTTGAAGTGTTGGTATCGGACAGGGGGCAGCATTCATGGGTGGTGATGTGGAGCAGCTGGTTAATGACCTAGGCATCCAATTTATCCACAGCACTCCCTATTATGCTCAATCCAACTGCCAAGCGGAGACCAGTAACAAGATTATTATCACCCTACTAAAGAAGATGCTTGTGGAAAACCCTCGCCAATGGCATGAGACCTTGTATGAGACATTATGGGCTTATCGCACTTCCAAACGGAATCCTACCACTACAACACCCTATATTCGGCCATGATGCAGTTCTCCCATTGGAGATAAATGTGCAATCCCTGAGAATACAGGATCAGCATCATTTGATCGGCGAGGACTATGTTCAAGCGATGTCGCAAGAACACGAAGACCTTAGTGAAAAGAACTTAGAGGCTCTGGAGGCCTTAGTGCAGGAAAAGCAGCGGATTGCTCGAGCCTATGATAAGAGGACGCGTGGACACAGTTTCAAGGAAGGCGAACAAGTTTGGAAGGCGGTCTTGCTGTTTGGTGAAAAACTGACCGGTCGCGGTAAATGGACTCTGCGCTGGGAAGGACCCTTTGTCATTCATAGAATCTTGGAGCGCGGGGCCTTCCACCTCAAAGATTTGGACGGTGCCCTCCACTACAACCCCATCAACGAACGATTCTTGAAGAAATACTACCCTAGCGTTTGGGAGTTTGACGATCCCCTAGATTCTTCACTTCCCGGGACGAGGGGGCATTCATAGTCTTCCTTGGTTCTCATTATCCCTCACATTTAGGCCAATTCCTGTGGCCTCACTCTCACGTCTTCGCTCACACCAGTAGACTAGGGGAGCAACACTATGTATCCAGGCCTTGATTAAGGCCAGTAACTCTGCAATAATTTTTGTAATTTTTTGTCACAACGAGTGTTAGGAATATATGTATGGGCCTATACCAGAGGCCTTATTGTTAATAAAAGTAATAAATTTATGCCCAATAACACAGAAGGTTTCATTGTATTCAAAAAGTGGCTTTGCTGCCAAAAGCAGTACAATACATTCGAGAAAATTACATCTACTACAAGGCTAAAAGTGGCTTAAAGACCATAAGGATTTTAGATCTTCTAAGAGTTTTTGGATCTTGTGGCAAGAGGGGACAACGATATCACTCTTACTCTTCCTCTCTTCACCCGCCTCTCTTGAGCCTGGACCGCAGTTGCTATCATTTGTACTGGATGCAGACGAAAGGAAATAATCCATCGCACCCCTTCCAGTCAGTTATCCTCTGGGATGGAGATGGCATCAGCGCTAGAGCGTGGCCTAGGTGCCTCACCTACCTCCAGGGGAAAAACAAAAGTCTGTTTGTCACAACCCGGAGGTAGACTATGGAAGAAGAACAGTCGGTCTTCCTCCCTTCTTCCTTTTGCTCCAAGCGGGGAAATCTGAGGAGAGGGATTCCCCAGAATGTGGTTTCCCGCGTTAGGAGCGCCTCATATTCTTCAGCCTAACTGAAACCGGTGAGTCCTATCCGGATTTCCAGAGGCCAAAGACTTGAGGTTGGACCTGAGATTAGGCCATAAGGCCTACTCAGGAAATGAGATTATGCCATAAGGCCTAAAATTTAGAGGCTGAGGATGAAATTGGGAGGAGAAGATTTCAGGAATAGAAGGAAGAGAAGCAGGGTTTGCAGAGTTATTTTTGGGTAAGCCATATTTGATTGAATTTTCACTTCCTCCAAAGTGTTGGTATTTATAGGGCCAAGCTCAGTGGCCTCGACCGTGCGATGGGCAGTTGAAGTACTTTCAATGCCATCAATGGGAATATCAATAGAATTGAATGCGAAGATCTCGGAAATGAAAGAAGTTGAAGACGCGTGGGAAGCGGAGCAGTCTTCAAGGAGTTAACCACTCCGTTTCAAGATTATCTTCTCAAACAGTTTTAATGGAAATAAAGGCAAAGATAAACGCTTAATTGCCTGCGAGTCTAAAACGAGTATTTGGGCCCAGTAATATAGGCTGAATATGATTACCATTAAGAATAATAATATTGTTCATACAAAATAATGGGCCTGTTTAGAGGCCTAAAGACCTCGGCCCGCATAAGTTAGGCAGAGGAAAAGTTGGTCCAGGCGGAAGCTAGCGTCAACAGCAGCTCGTTATGCTTGTTGGGCCGTTTCGCGAGCTTGAGCCAAGTTCTGAGCCAGCGTCTCGGAGGCGGCTAAGGGCTGCTCTAGTTGAGGCTCCTCATAGGCAACCCTGGTTGTTACAGTGGCTAGCTGGGCCCGAAGATCCTCAATCTGAGACCGAAGATGGTTATGCGCGAGCCTCAAATCTCTGATAAGGACAGCTCGGTCACCTAAGAAATCGAGCGAGGAGTCCATCTACTAGGCGAGTGCCTGGTAATGGGTTTGGGCTTGCCTGGCCTGCGCTCTCATGACCATTTTCTCGTTGAGGCATTGAGGAAATTCATTGAGCAGCCGGTCGACATCGTGAAACTAGTCTTCAATGGTAGCGCGCTCGCGAAGGAGAACTCGGAGATACTCCAGGATTCTTGTGGGAGCGTCAGACGTCAAAATGTCAGGACCTAGGAGGCGATGAAGGCCTTCCCTAGCATCATCTACAACTCCAGGTGGAGTCACTTCAAGCACACGAGCTAGCGTTTCTAGTCTGGAAGGGAGTACACGCGGTGGGTTTAGAGCCACAGCAGCAGGAGCCTTAAGAGGCTCTGCGATAGTAACTACCTCTGGCACTGGTCCAGGGTTCCCTTCTTTTCCTACTTCAGGCACCAGGAGGGGATGTTCCTGATCAGCCACGTTGTTGCCATCTGGCTCGGCGGCGTTCTCAGCGACTGGTTCTACCTCTGCAGAGACAGCTTCTTCCTCATTGGGGGCGACATTTTGACCTTAAGGAGAAGTGTTAGAGTGCAAAAAGGGTAAGATGAAAGCCAGAGTGGAAAGGGTTGTAGGGACGTATACCTCTTCAATAGGTAACTCGCTGGGAATGTTTGTTGCCGATCTTTCGGGGGCAATTTCGCGAGGGTTGTCTGAAGGTAGGACACTTTCCTCTACCTCAAGTGAATGGTCATCCCAGGTCTGTGATGGTACCAGGGTTAGCGGCGAGTTACTCACGGTATTGGTTGGAGGTGGAGGATTGGTTAAATCGGGCTGCACTGGGGTTTGAGAAGAGGTTGCTCCTTCGCCAGCAGTAGATGATCCCTCACCAGTTGGCCCTGAGGGCCTACCAGGAACCTGCAAATGAGAAGCGTTGTAGGCTCGGACATAATGATGGAATGAGAATATCAGTACTCATGTTAAGTATGAAGTACCAGTAGAGAAGCGAGTGGTTCATCTTCTTCCCACGGATCAGTTTGGATGTCAGCGCGACTGCGCTTACGGGTAATAACAGCGGCAACCTGTTAAGAGTGAAGGGCTAGTCAAGTTAACCTTGAAAGAAAAACACTGAGAGATTAAGTAAAACAGGGAGGTCCTTTACTATTTATGGGTCATCGTCAGAAGAGGATTCTTCAATCTCAAGCTTTGCCGCTACAGTCTTTTGCTTTCCTCTCGCGGTCTGACCAGTGGCTGGAATAAGGCCTGGCAATTCAGCCCATGACCCGTTAACCGCCCGCTAAAAACCCATTTATTTCCGCCCAATAACTTAACGTGTTAATGGGCTGCCAACCCGTTAGTTAACGGGCAGAAACGGTTTGCACGATCGAACCCATGGAGCCTAGTTAGAAGAAAAAAAGCAGTCTAACACTCTAACCCTCACTTCTCTCGCAGTCGCAGCTCACTCTCCTCTTCTCCACTTTAGCCGCTCGAACCCTCTACAATCTACCCATCTCTACGCCGCCGCTGCCAAAGAGTTCACCGACGAGCTCTAGTTCGCCGACGGAACCCTTTACAGTCCACCCATTTCTCTTCTTTCACTTCTCGCAACTCTTCATTTTCAGCTTGTTATGTTCTCGCCGACGAGTTCCATGGTGAGTCATGTTTGTTTTCTGGGATTTGCGAACTTGTCCGATCTCTCCTCTATTAATATAAATCTTTACTATTTGGATCTGGGTTTTTTGATTTTTCTGATGTGTAATATATATGGATTTTTCTGAGGTTTGTATATTTTTCTGTATTGTTCGAATCTCATCCTACGATTGTTGTTCAAAGTTTTGGTAATCATCTCATTCATTACTTTCTGGCCTTTTTGGTTTTTTCCTCATAGTTGTAGGCATTTCCTGGATTTTGGGACTAATTAATCCCTGTATTCAAATTAGGTTCTTTTTGGTTCATTGATGGAAAATCTGATACCAATATGGTTGCTTTTATCGTTTAAATGTCTGAACGTTTCTTGGTACGAGAATTGCTGTACTTGATAAAGTGATAAAAGGTAAAACTGAAGTTCTTTTATCAAGAATCTGTATGTGCATGGCTAGTTTTGAAAAATATGTATATACATTCCACTGTAGGAATTGGGTAATTTAAAGTTTGGTTCTTGAATATTTTGCTAATCATGGTTTTTTTTGCTTTTTTCTTTTGGGTGTTCAAAGTTTCAATCTTGTTTATTGTTTAGGATTGGGGTTTCTGATATGTGCAATTTCTCTTGTGATTTTGTGAACTGGATTGTGATATTGCCCAATTGGGCTTTGATTTATGTTATTGATTGTTTTCTTGATTTTGTTCAGACAAGTATGAATGATGAGACAATTAATACAATGGAAGAAAGAGGAGAAGCTGTGGCAGGAAGTGGACATGGAACGAGTAGAAGACTTCACGCTAGAGGTGTTCCGGTTAGGAAGCGAAAGAAGACTTCTCGCTGTTGGATATCATTTAAAGAGTTGCCTGTGATTGAGGATCAAATAGAGCGTGCAGAATGCATAAAGTGTGGAGCTGTGTATAAGTGTGATTCTATTACCGGAACAGGTAGCCTTTTACGTCACCATGATACTTGTTATAGTTCGAGGAATGTAGTGTCACCTCAGTCTTCTACACGTTCTTCAAAATTTCAGTATGAAAAATTTTCTGAATTGTTAATCGAGGCCATTGTTCAGCATGACTTGCCATTTAGTTTTGTGGAGTACGAGGGAATCAGAGCTGTCTTTCAATATATTTCTCCTTCACTTAAGTTGCCTTGTAGAAATACCGTTAAAGCCCATGTTTTGAAGCTATTTGATAGTGAAAAGTTGAAACTTCAGAATCTGTTAAGTTCAGTTAAAGGGAGAATTTGTTTAATTGCTGATTTGAGGAGTTCTCAAGCAACTGATGGGTATTTAACACTCACAGCACATTTCATTGATTTGGAATGGAAATTGCATAAGAGGATACTTAGTTTTTGTCATATGCCTCCACCACATAATGGTATTGCCCTAGCTGAAAAGATCAATTCATTGATATGTGAGTGGGAGATTGATAAGAGATTGTTTTTGATTACATTGGATAATGCATCTGCTAACGATTCATTTGTTGAGAAATTGAGAACTTAATTGAACTTTAGAGGGCTTCTTTTGTTAAATGGAAAATTTTTCCATGTTCGATGTTGTGCTCACATCTTGAATTTAATAGTTCAAGATGGATTAAAATCAATTGATCATTCAGTTATAAAGGTAAGTGATTGCATCAAGTACATTAAAGGTTCTATGGCAAGGAAGCAAAGATTTTTGGAGTGTATTGTACAAGTGGGAATGGGAGGTAGTAGAAGAGGCTTGAGGCAAGATGTGCCCACTAGGTGGAACTCCACCTATCTTATGCTTGATAGTGCAATTTACTATCATCGTGCATTGATTAACTTTGCATTAAGTGACATTGATTTTCAGTGTTGTCCATCTCCTGATGAATGGGACAAAATAGAGAAGATTTCTAAATTTCTTGGATATTTCTATGAGGTCACTCTCTTATTTTCTGGAACCAAGTACCCTACTTCAAATTTGTTTTTTCCCAAGGTATTTGTTATCCAGCACAGCATTCAACAAGCCATGAGACACCAAGATGGCTTCATGAGACGAATGGGATTAGAGATGAATATGAAGTTTGAAAAATATTGGTCGGATTATAGCTTGATCCTTGATATTGCAATTGTGATGGATCCTCGGTACAAAATGGAATTTGTAGAGTGGGCCTATAGCAAGCTCTATGGTGTGAACTCTGAGCAGTTGAAGCAATTCACTGATACTTTGTATTCTGTATTTGATGTACATGTGGAGAAGTGGTCTAATCCCGATAATTCAAGTGGTTTCATGAGTGAGAGTTGTTCTCAAACTGAAGGTGAAGACACCATTTTGGAGGTAAACACCATTATTAGTCATCTACTTTCCATTATTAGACATCAAATTGTTTTTATTAAATTATGCCTATGAATTATATATTATCAAACTGAATGTGAGTAGCTTACTGTTTGATATTTGGACAACATGACCTAGCTTGCTTCTTTGTATTGTAATAGGTAGCTTGCTTCATTATGATTTAAGTGCATGTTTGGTTTATTTTTGTCTAGGAATTTGATGCTAACTACAAGAATGGTTCAACTTCGAGTATGAGGAATGAATTTCACAAGTATCTTGATGAAGAAATGTTGGAAAGAAAGAAAGAGTTGGATGTTCTTTCATGGTGGAAAATGGAACAATTTCGGTATCCTATACTTTTCCATATGGCTTGTGATGTGCTAACGATTCCTATTTCTACGGTTGCATCTGAATCCGCATTTAGCACTGCTAGTAGAGTACTAGATCAATACCGTATCTCATTATTGCCTGATACTGTTCAAGCATTGCTATGTACTCGAGATTGGATTTTCGGTAAAAAAGGTAAATTCTGTATCACTTGGTTATTGTATTAGCTTCTTATCTTTTCATCATGTGAATATTTATTTTAATTTGCCTCTCTTTCTTTTTGTGTAATTTAGACCAAGATCGAACTGATTTGGAGCAACTTACTGAAGATGTGTTGGATTTGACATTGAATGGGCAAGGCCACACTAACTAAAGACTTTTTTTAGTTTCATGTAATGATTTTCTTTGAATTTGTAATATTTTAGTTTCAAGTAACATTGGATTTAACCTATTATGAGAATTGTGAGTCTAATATGTTTCAAAAAATGTGGATAGGGCTACCATTTGTCAACTTGAACTTGATGATCATAAGGTTAAACAATTCAAGGATGCAATTGAGAATAGCTACTGGTTTGAGTTTTTCATGGGTACGTTCTGCATATTCTCTTAAATTATCACAAGTACCGATTCAAATTAGATTTACTCAAAGTAGAATACTTCTGGAAGCATATGAAACATCTGTTGCAATTCCTGAATCCACATTCTGAAACATTGACATTATAATATCTAGAAAGTTAAAAAAAAAAAAAATTTAAAAAAAAAGAGTTTCAATGGGTTTGGGTTGGAAAAGGATTTTAAAAAAAAATTATAAAAAATGAGTAATTTATTAGAAAAGAATTTTAAAATTAAAAAATTAAAAATTAAGAAAAAAAAAAAAACTTAGCGGTCTTAACAGGTTCCAACAGGTAACCTGCGAATGCATTGGGCTCAACCCGTTATCTTAACAGGTTATAACGGGTTAAACCCGTTAAGACTGCCAACTCGTTAAGCTCGCTCGTAACCCGCCCGTGATCGCACTGTTGCCAGGCCTAGCCGGAGTGTTGGTGAGAGCTTGGTTGCCGGAAGTTGGTGCTCTTCCATGCTGCAACAAATTTGGAAGTAAGAAAAGGGAAAATAAGGTGAGGATAGCGAGTAGCTGTTAAGGGAATTTACCTCTTGAGTAGGCTCGAGAATCACAATCCCAGTCTAGACAGAGCGCAGGGCTCGTGCGGGTCGTAAAGCAGGCTTGGGTAATGGAGAGCGTGCCTCGTCTTCAGGAAAGCGCGCGAGCAGCTCAGTGTCAGCATCATAGGGATATTGTAGCTCTTCGAAAATGGTCGCGAAGAGCTCATCATCCCTTTGCCTCCAACAGTTGACAGAGACTTCTTACCACCATTGTTCATAGTCCTCCTTTGTGCCATCAACGGGATCGAGGCTGTTGGCCCAGTCAGGGAGATCAATCAGCGTGAGCATGCTTTGTGCTGGCGGAGGCCCAGTAGTGGGGCCAATTTTGCGCCAAGAAGTGTTGTAGTTCCAGGCATCGTATAGAGGGAGTGGTACTAGCTGGATTAGACCGAACTGGTAAGCAAAGTGATTAGGAGCATATAACTCGTAACTGAGTTCCTCAACGGTAAGTCTGATATCTGAATAGGAGATAGCGCGGCGGAAGGCCAAGCGCGCACGATCGCTATAGTTAGGGTCCCCAAGAAGAAACCCATTTTCGAGTGGAGGTGGGAATTTTCTCCCAAGTACCAAGTCGCAGTAGGGCATTTCGTGCAGAAGGTACAGATAGGAGAAACACTCAGAATAGGGTGGGGGATGTGTACCTTGCTTCTCGACTGAGCCATTCACCCAAAAGCTCATCAGCCGGTAGGAGCAGTGGAATGTCGTCGCGGCGGAAGAAAGGAAAATAAGTTTGAATCCAAAAATCGAGGATCCAAAAAGGGCCTTAAATAGTGCGGTAAAGAGCGACCATGACCGATTGCCTGAGCCTCGGACTGATTGCATGGTAGCTTGGTACATAGTGCGGTAAAGAGTGACCAAGACGGATTGCCTGAGCCCAACGCGGCGGCCGTTATAGAGGGTTGTGGCAAGAAAAGTCTAGGTACCAGTGGGCCTGTTGGAAGAGGTGCAGAAGACCAATACTCCAGGCACTACAACAAATTCTGGCATTAGTGACCATATTAATGTTGGTCACAAATAGTATTGAATTAGTGAACATTATTGCCAACTGGTCATAACACTTTTAATGACCAAAAGTTTTAGTACTAGTGACCATTTATGTTGGGTCACTGATTTTTCTAGACTTTATAACAAGTGATTTTGCTTTAGTGACCAAAATTTTTCAGCTGATTGGAGGGAATTTCACTACTACAATTATGGGATATAAGGACACAGCCCACGTGTTTAATGCTGTGTGAAAATTTCACCTTGATTCCAAAAATAGCTCCCAAATTTCACTTCGCGCTCGAGCTCCATCCCTCCCCAATTTTCACTTCCCTCCTAAATGCAATTTTCAGATTCCCTCCTCCCCAATTTTCAACTCCCCCTAAAAGGTAAAAGCGAAGCTTTATTGGACGCAGCAACTCTCAGATTTCTTCTTCTCCCAAAAACCTCTCAGACCCAACACCACCGCGATGACCTCGACAGAGAAGGAGGACGCCGTACGACGTCTCACCGCCATCAACGATTACCTGAAAAGGTTACTCCAGCACAAGGAGCTCGACTCCTGATTCCGCATAGGTCAGATTCGCACTCCAAACCCTTCTATCCAACTACAAATGCTAGGGAATCCATTCGGATTTTCAATTCAGCCGATTTTCTGCCCTAGCCGTTAATTTTGGTTGATGTAGTTTCTGGGTAGTGGGTTTCTGTGTGAATTGGGAAATTTTAGATGGTATGAGGAATTTGTTTGGGTCTGAATTACATGTTTCGGGTTTTGCCGTGCCAGAAAACTTACGAGGAGCTAAGGAGTTTGGGAAAACTGAAGATGATTTGAAGTCGCTTCAAAGTGTTGGTCAGATTATAGGGGAAGTTCTGAGACCTCTTTTTTATGAACGCTGTAAGTAAAGTTTGGACCTTTCTTTGCTTAGAACATAAACATAGTTCCTGGAAACTCGTGATTATGATTTTGTTAGGATTGATCGACCTCTAAGTAGAAAATGGAAACTTTTAGTGAATGTAATTTGGTAGAGCTGCTTTGTGTTTGAGAAGTGTGGAAGTAATTATCTACCCTTGAACATTCTTGCTTAATTTGACTTGCAAGACGAATGCCATAATCCTAGTATTAGTTTTATTCTGAAGCATAAACAATGCAGGTTGTTAAAGTGAAATCAGCCATCTCAAGGTCTGGTTCATTCTCTATTATATATATCTTATTTGCTTTGCCGGAAAAGAAAAAAAAACATTTGGGGACAAGCTGTGATTAATTAGTGATCCTTTTGATTGGCTTTTATATATGGTTTATAATCAACATGCATTTATGCATACGGGATTTAGATTATGGAAGCATATAATTCTTATTTTAGTATCTGTTTGATAATCTCAAACCTTATTATGGCTCCTCTTTTTCTAATTTTTGGTTGTACACAATGAGACATGGTAGTATTCCCTTGAAATCAAGCTACATCCTTCCATCTTGGTACAGCTTAACCCTTTTTAAACCCTAGAAGTGTGGGGAAATAATTAGTTGTTGTCTCCTTATTGTTTTCACAATTGGATGTATTGAGTTTATTATCACATTGTATCTGGAATTTATTCAAGATTGAGAAGTAAAATCTGGAATTTACTCAAGGAAGAATCTTGCTTTAAAGAATCTTCTCCTCTGAATGATGCTTCTGACAAATAAATTGACATGTGGGAGCCTTTTTGAATCTGCACACAGTTGGTGCATATTGTCGAACCGGTCAATCAGTCAATCAGCCGTGAAAATGATTTTTTGAGTTTAGTAACTGGAAAAATTAGTCAGATTTCAGATTTCATGAAAGATAGGTAATTCCATTGCTCAGGACAAGGCATAGATCTTAGTCATTTACATATCTGACCATTTTTGGAGAATTAGAATCCTTCTCTAGGATGAGGCTTCAACTGTATAGTGTGATGGTGGGCTTTTCTAGGTAATGTTCACCATGTAAATTGTAGCTGTTAAGTAGAGATGTTGTTTCTATAAAAGTAATTTCCTCTGTTTGCTTTGTAATATCTCTTTATGTGTTTTTGCCTTTATCTGCAGTTTTCAATATTTTACTTCTGCAGTTGTTTCATTTTATGCTAATTTGGTATGCAGCTTTTTAAAAGAAGAATGGTGCTATCTGGATCAAGAAGTTGATATTTCAGATCTAACAGTTTCAGACTAATGAAAACGACTTCCTGACCATATTGAGGAGAAAAAACTTGTGGTAATTTCCGTCCTTAATGCCATATATTACACACCCTATCTTATGGAATCATCATTAGTTCACTCACATTTGCCTTAGTCATAGTTGTCAACTTTAATTAAGATCATAAAGCTCTTGAACTTCAAATTTAAAGTTCCTAATAAGTTGGAATTCTGTTAAGAGCTATAACATACTCAGGTATCTCGAAATGCCATGATTTGTTGGGGTTTACTTGGTTTAAAGCTTACCTCTTTCATTTTCCCCCCGGTCCCGCAAGAGAAAATGACTATGATTGTGGTCTCTTTGTACTCTTTATGGAACGCTTTATAGAAGAGGCCCCTACAATGCTGAAAAAGAAAGATTTAGCAAGGGTACACTATTTTGTTATTTAGTTCTGTTCTATATGGTGGTGGTTTTTATGGATTTCTATCAATAACAATGGACCTTTTTAAGTAGACCTGTAGTAGTTGAGAGAAGGTACTTTTCAATGATTAACTCCCACAGAAGCAACCTACCTCCTTACCTCTAGCAGATCTATATACGACTATTTAGTTGATGGTTCTCCTGGTCCATTAGAAAAACAGGAAGAAACTTTTGCATAGCAAGTGCATGAAATGGCCCAACAACACCATAGATAATGAATTAGGCAAAAGTGTTTTGAGCTAGTGTTTGATTTATATGTTTGAATGACTATAATCATTAGTTAACTTGTGATAAAATTGTTGCTCATCAAAAAAGATAATTGTTTTAAAGCATATTGATTTTTGCTGGATTTGACCAATGAGAAGTTTAAAATTAGTCACCCACATGCTGAAATCTTGTGTGGGACAACAAACCCCTAACAAAGTTGCTCTCTTTTGCCTATTAATTCTCTGGATTTAAGGTTAAGTATGAGGAATTAGTAAATCAATCTTTTCTAATTTTTTGGTATGCAGCATGAGTTGTATTGATTCTGTGGACTCAAGATTCCAACCCATTGTATTGTTTGTGGTCATAAGTTAACTTACTATTTGGTTTCAGCTGGTTCTTGTGGTGGTCTAAAACTATTGAAATGAAACTGAGAATAGATTCATTACGATTTGTTGCAGGTTGTAGCAGCTAGCATGATGAGGATAAGTTGCTTGTTACTTTTGTATGTAAACTTGTTGAAACATGCAGGATCACGTAAGTAAAAAGGTTACAATGCTCAAATGGAAAAAAAAAAAAAAAAAATCTGTTAGGTTTCAGAGAAGCTTTGGTCTTTATCCGGGAATCTCTTATTAATGGTATAGCTAAAGTTGGAGATCCTGCTTTTCTTTGAAACTCTTGGTTACTGTTGTGTTATCAATGGACTTTTTTTTCTTCCATTTTTTTTCCATACTTGGGTGAAGTGTGAGCTTGTGAGGTTTATCTAGAAGGTAATCTAGCTTGCTAGAAAACTAATAGTCACTTGTAGTTTTGTCATGAAATTTGATCTGGTATTCATCTAAAATTTTCAGGTATTAAGATCTCTTAAGAACCTAAACAAAAGTCAATCAAGGACCTGAACAAACATCAATGAAGGTGACCTGTCCTTACCATTCTTTTCAACGAATATCTTCATTTTATATTTGATAGCAAAATTCTTTAGGAGTTGGGCAGACCTTGTTTCATTCTCTTGCATTTAATATGCATGACTTCTATGTATTGCTCAACTCTTAATTGTATGGTGAAAGTACAACTTCACTTATCTAATTAAAAAACAACTGAAGAAAGAACATTACATTATATGTTGTTTTCCAGTTTTCCATTTTAATTATTGATTTTGTATGTTGGTATCACTGATGTCAGTTACTTCAGTTGTACAATGTCAATGTGTGCTTCAATAGTTTCTATTTTGTCAAACTTAGCCTAATGCCTTTTCGTTTACAGTACATTATGTTGTTCAATATTGTTCTTATAATGCAGAATGGTGAAGAGGGTTGTTAGTTCAGAGGTAGATATCTCAATGCACTCAATTACAATTGTTACATGTGAAGAGTTGCAAAAGCTTGTCCATCTTTCTCATAGATTTTGTTGTCGTGGAACTATTGAAATTTTTTTAGGCTTTTAAATTAGTTTTCAAGGGACATATACTTGTGATCATGATCAGCAAGTGATAATGTGGATTGTTTTCCACAATACAATGTATTTACTTTAATACAATTTCTATTATATAGAAGTTTCATTATTATTGGAGTTTTACTTTCAGCTAGTTATTATTCGATGACTATTGTATATATCAAAATAAAAAAAGTTTACGAGATTTTTTTTTTCTAGTGATCAAAACTTTTTAATGGCCTACAGTTTGGTCACTAATATAAGCATGTTACTCAGTTTTTAGTGACCAGGTTATGTGTTTTAGTGTCCAAATTTGTTACTTTCAGTGAGGAACTCTTTGGTCACTAATTTTTTCATGATGAGTGACCAAATAATCATGGTCACTAAATCTTTTCACATTAGTGACCAACAACCACTACTAGAATTTACCCAATTAGTGTCAAACTACTTTTGTCACCTATTCTGAAAATTTCGTCACCCAAAAGTATGAGTGACAAAATAAGTTCGTCACCAATTTCGTCACCTATAGTGCGTGACCAATTCCTTTGGGTGACGAAATGATAAGTTCGTCACCAAAATATGTTTAGGTGACGAAATGCATTTGTCACCTAATCCATGATATTCCGTTACCCATTCTATTTCAGAATTGGACTGATTTCAAAAATTGGAGCCAAATTTTTTGTAACCGCCAAATTTCACTCAATGGGTGACGAATTTCATTTCGTCACTATTTTTAGTTCCATTGATTATTTGAAAATTTATTTCATATTCATCAATTTATAGCTTATTGGATGTCCTAGCATAAATTTCAATTCAACTGTCATATATTGCATTTCAAAGTGAATACAAACTAAGTATTCATATAAAAAAAACAAATATCTGTAAGTACTAGACAGTACTTTACATCCAAAATGTGAAACTCCTAGTACACATTCCAATCCTTTCTAATCCTTTCTTGCTCATTTCATCAATATTATCATCCTCATCGCGACTAGAAAGGTGCCTTTGGGTCTCGACCTTGTAGCAATACAATGTAGCTCAAAAAGTTTGCCAACTGTTGTATAAGAAGTTGATGCAAAGCCAAAGAAGATTAAACAGGTACCTATAATATCCCAAAGAAGAGGGTATGTCAAGAAACATGAAACACAAAACACTTCCATATCAATCTCAAAAGATGAAACTTGAAGCTTCCACCAATTTAATACCTTTACTGCATGTGATACAAATTACAAGGAAATATATCACAATTGACCTTAAATGGAGGAAAATACTTCATATGCAGATATGCATGAATAGGAAGATCTTTAGCATACCTAAAAATGATGAAGATGATAACCCTAAGTGATAAAAATAAATATGTTCAAAATCACTTTGAAAATTTGCAGGAAGAGAGAAATTATCAACTGATCATGAGTTTGTATTGAAATATCATTTAGTGTATATAATAGATATATACTCTATGTCTATGGACAAGTTATACAGCCCAAACCATGGATCTATAAACAAAAGTAAGAACCTTCAGCTGAATGGCTAAGGCCACCAGATTGATTCTATGGAGTTAACGTAAGAGAATCTCATAGTTTCACAAATATTCACATATCAAGCATTCATAATCACCAAACTACAATGAGTCACATTTTAAACTCAGTTTAGCAATTCCAATGTCAGCTCAAGCTCAAAACAAATGCTTCAGATCACAAATTCCCAAACCAAAACCAATCCAGCGCTATAAAGAATAAATCTCTAACGAATTCAGATTCATACAATACAAATTAACTATTTCAGATTCACATCTACATGAACCAGATCGCAGAATCGAAAAGCAAAGCAGAGAAATTGAGATGAGGAGATCGAGAGGAAGCAGACCAGAAAGGTGAGAAGGGTGGGAGTAGTCGGAGCCGAAGAAAAGTTAGTGATGCGATGCAATCGATTTCCTTACCTCACTTCGTCGACTCAATCAAGCCTCAGGAGGAGTCCAATGAGAAACCACACACCAACGACCCGAATCGAAAATTGTTCGAGTGATGGGTGATTTGATTAGAAGGAGGAAGGCGGCGATTTGATTAGGGCTTGGTTACGGGTGATGGCGGTATCGAGAGAGAGACCTAGAAAGTGGATCGATGAGAAGTTGTTGACTAGATAAAGAGCCAGACTTGGTGCATAACTTCATAACATTTACCAAAATGACACAATTTTGCATTTGTTCCACTTTCACTGACGGAATCATCCGTCACTAATTTTATGTGGTTCGTCACCAAAATACACACATCGTAGCTTCTTCAAAGAGCGAAAAATTTAGTGACGAAGTCAAAATTTTGTCACCCAAACCCTTATGGGTGACAAATTTTTGGTTTGTCACTAATACTTTCGTGACTAATTGGGTAATTTCTTGTAGTGAACTATATTTTGGTCACTAAATAGAATTAGTGATGAGTCTATAGTGACCACTCAATGACCAACAATATTTGGTCACTAATCATATTTAGTGACTAAATTGGCTATTTTCAGTGACCAATACGGTGGTCATTAAAGCCAGGTTTTGTTGTAGTGAGGAAAGCAATTCCCCCGGTCGCATTGTGCTCTTTGCGGTAATGGGTTAGCCACTGTGGATAGGAGGTACTGTAGGAGCTGCGACCTGCCTGAGCCATGGTCGACGTGAAGGTGGTGGAATCAAATTGGCCATGCACGTAGGGCTCCCAGTCAATGGGTAGTCCAGTAATGGTGAGAATATCGAGCAAGGTGATACCCATTTGGCCGAATCAAAAGTCGAAGGTATTGGTGGCGGTGTTCCAGAAACAGAGAAATGCGGCGAGTGGTGAACGATTACCACCGCGCGGAAGATGAAAGCACAAATCAATGGTGTGGGTAATACCTGCTGCGTTCCAACGAGCCAGATCTCGCACTCGCCCTTCACGATACCAAGAGAGCTCCGCCGCGCTGATATGAGATGACCAGTACCCTATTTTTGCTTTGTGTTGTTGCGCGCCCCAACTGCAAAAATCTTCGGGAGTCCTTCGGAGGACTGGAATGGATCAACTGATGGGTAGGCCATAAAGGGCGATAGAGTCGTCTGGGAAGAAGTCCCGCGGTGTTGGACCCAGGCTGGCATGGTGGTTTAGGAGTAGAGGTCTCTCGACATTCGAATGGATGTGATAGCGAGCGCCGATACTGGTTCCCCAGGTGTGGGCGGCTTTCTCGTTGATTTCTTCCTCTTGGTCGATGATCATTTTCTTTGGGGGAGCCATTTCTGGATTTCTGCAGGGAAGGTGTTTGAGATAAGGGAGTATGCTGGGTTTAGGAGATTGGAAGGGTTTCTGATGTGACAGGTCTGAAGTGGTTGCGGATTTGAATAAGAGATTTTGTGAGGGAAATGATACGACGAAAGATGTTTAGTAAAGCGAATAGACGCCATAACAGAACCCGACCCAAGTTTCACCCCGAAACCCGGATACGAGCCTGTGGGACCCACCTTAAGTGAAATCCTACCGAAAAATCTGCAAAACCTCCTGATTATACGCATTTATATGCGTGTAATTATATCTAAAACACTATAAATAAGCAAATCCCCATGTCAATTAATACATAATTAATCCATTTTTATTTATTTTTGTAGAAAATAAGCGGAATTGCGGAAACGAGAGAAAATTGTGTGAAATTGGAGCAAATTAGAGTTTCCGACAAAAGGACGAAATTGTCAATGCGGGTCAACCATGATCAACGCCATCAAGAGAGCGGAATTCAATTACCTCCGGTAGCATATGCGGAAGTGTATTGAGAAGAGAGAAGAAGAAAGCAAAAAGAAGGAAGAAGAAAAGAAAAAAAGAAAAGACAAGAAAAAGAGAAAAGGAAAAAAAAAATAATAATAATAAAGACTTTGCTGACGTCATGATGACGTCAGCATCAGAATACATTACCCCCCCCCCCCCCCACGTGCTGCCTCTTCTTCTTTATTTATTTTATTTTATTTTTTTCTTTTTCTTTTCTTTTTCCTCTTTCCTATCCCATGCTGCCACATATATAGCTCCAACCCTATTCAACCCCTCTTCTACCCAACAGTGCCGCAACCTTGGAGGAGGGCTGCTGCCCTCTCTCTTCTCTCTCTCCTCTCCTCTCCTCCTTCTCCTCCATTTTTCATAATAGTTTTAGTTTTCTTTTGGGTATTCATAGAATTTCTCACACAAGCTTCAAGGATTCATCAAGAGCTACAAGATTCAAGCTTTAGGTATTTGTGGGAGTTGTAATTCAAGGGAAGTCATATTAGCCTCCTAGCTAATTGTGGCTACCTTTGTGTTCTCCTACACTTCTATAATCTTTTCTCTTTGAATTTTGTATCTTTGATGTTCATAGTTATGGGTTGTGAGTAATTTCTTTGTTGGGAGTTAGGGTTGTGAAGCCCTAACTCATCTTGTATAAATATTGATGCTTTAATTTTAATAAATGCAATTTCCATTGTGTATGCTTTAAATCCGAATGTATTGGTCCTTAGAAGCATGTTTCTAGGCTTTGTCAACCTTTGGAATTATGTTGTGGGCAATTGTGATGAATAGATTGATAAATTGACAACTTATTGGTCTTGTGGCATCTAGGATTTAAGTGTGGTAACCATTAGCTAGCTTAATTGTAGCTAAGCTTGCTTGGGTCTCTATTATCTTGCACTCTAGGCCTCTAATTTTAGATATTGCGGCCTTAACCGGCGTAATGCCTAAATTAGAGAGTTGATTGTGGCCCTAACCGGCATAATCGATACACCGAAAGGATAATTGGTTTAGTAGCCTTAACCGGTACTAAATACGGGACTTGACACATATAGGAAATGCATGCATTTGTGAAATTGGCTTCGATATTTGCAAGGGGTTAGTGTGAATCACCCGACACTCCCATGTTTCCATTAATTTGAAAACCCAAATTTAATTTTCTAGTTCGTTAATTAGTTGTTTAGTTTATTTTTCGGTTGCGTTTAATTTAGTTGATTCCTAATTCAAAACCCCCTACAAATTTCGACTCATTTGTGCATATCCACCACTAGGCTCTTAGTTTTGATTAGGCTTTGGTGAAAACCAAAGCCGAGCATTATTAAGGCTTGGTGCCTTAGATTAGCCTTTTTATTCACTTTATTTTTATTTTGTTTGCTTAGTGACTTTAGTTCCGACCACCCAAGGATTGTGGGTTAGCCACTAATCCCCGTAGTACGATAAACTTTGGGCATAATATTTCCCTATTTTGACAATGATACGTACGCTTGCGTAAATGTGTATCCAAGTCAATGGCGCCGTTGCCGGGGATTAGGGTTTAATAGCCTTAATCCCTTGGTAAATCGGTTCTTTAGGTCACTTTAGCATATTTTTATTTCTTTGTTATTAAAAAAAAAAAAAAAAATTTGGTTGTTTATTTTGTTTGCTTACTTTCTAATTTTATATTTTCTAATTTTGTTTGGTTACTAATCTCACTTGTGGAAACTCATAGGCATATATTTTTCTCACATTGAACTATGGATCGGTGGAACTATGGATGGGAAGACCCGTGGAGATATGAGCAAGAAAGTTTATATGGTGGAGGTTATCAAGCTTATGAGCCTAGGAAGGAATTCGTTGAAGGACTACTAGCTCAATTGCAAGCCTCCCAATCTCTATTGCAAGCCTCCCAAGCTCGATTACAAGCTTCTCAAGAGATGCTTATACATTCCAACGAGCAACTTAAGACTAGTCTTGCACAAGAGCCACCCTTCACCATTTATGACCGTGAATCTTTCTTTGACCAAGTGGAGCCTATTTCAAGAGAAAATGTACATGTCAAACATCTTGAGCAAGAGTCGTTTATGCAAATTGAAGATGATTATAGTGATGTTGATGTACAAGAAATTGAGCTTGGTTATGAAAGTTCCAATGCAAGTGGGGTGAGAGACTACTCTTCGGCGGAATGGGTACAATCTAAGCTTCCAAATGAAGGGGAGATACTTGAAAATGATTCCGAAGAAGAGGATGGCTTGTCTAATGAGGAGGATGCGGAGTTTGAAGTCATACACCCTAATCCCTTATTCATTGAGGTCGATATTCCCATGGAGGAAGAGAGTCTTTCACTAGCTTGTGATGATGAAGAAATTGAAGAGCCAATGATTTTCTCTCCTCCCACATCCATGGAGATCCATCATGAGTTTCCCAAGGTGGAGAGTAGAACATTGAGCACTTATGTTTTTAATGAGAGGATTGGGATCAAGGTACTTTTACCTCCCAATCCACCATTAAGTGGTCAATGTTTCTACAATGAGGTGATGGATTGGAAAGGAAATGGAGCACTTGCACTCACCCTTTCCCATCACTTTCAAGAGCTTCTACCACCTATTGTTCCTATGAGCATCAATTCTACACCACTTGAGAAGGAGAAGGCAAGGATAGCTCCTAGAAGAAAAATTGAGAAGAAGAGGAAGATTAAGAAGCTATACTTTTGGCCACCAAATGGAGTATTTTTATGTAGCTCTTGGTCTTGTCTCTATGACACATCGAAGAGTCCCTTAGCCCCAAACAATAGGGTGGTCGTACTTGAGAAGTATCCACCTTAACAAGATCATGTTCTATGGACCGGCTTGGGGTCTTTAAAAACAAGCGCTTCTAGGGAGGCAACCCTAGGTGGTTTTGAAATTTACTTGTTCATTTTGCACCAATAAGGCTTTTTTACCATCTTTTTGGGAGGATGGGAGATGTTCGGAGTTGGAAGTGTGAAGAAAGAATGCATTCTGCAGTGGGCAGTTTCTGTTCAGATGTTCAGTTGACTTTGAGAAACTATAGTTTTCAATATACATGGTAATTTGAGCTGAAAATTTCTGAAAATATTATCCTTTGGGTCTCCTATCTTGTCCCAAAATTTGAGCCATTCTGAGTCTCTGGAACTTTAGTTATTTGGTGGTCAATGTGTGAAGGTCAAAACAGAGACAGCTACTGTAGAGTCACTTTGGGAAGCTACACCTTCTACATCCCAAGCAATTTGGAGCTAAAATTTTTCAGAGATGTGTCTTAATATGTCTTCTATATACAGGAGAAACAGTTTTTGATTTTAACCTTCATAGCTTCAGATATAGTGCTCCAAGTAACAGAGGTCAGAAGCAGGGCACAGCAGAAACTGCAGAACAGATTAGTGAGTTTGGAGGCCAACGATTTTTGACTCAGAATTTATATTTCAGTGAAATTTTACCATCAGGTAGCCTTATGAGTCTAGTTTCATATCTTGTTGGTCTCACCTTCTTTGCACCTCTGGAGCTTGAGATATTACAGTTTTGGTGACTGAGGGTCAGCAGAAAACTTCATGACAGATTGGCAAGTTTGACCAGCTTTAATTTTCATTTCAATTGGAGATAGGTAGATAACTTTATATGGATAGAAATCTCTCTCAGTCTACTTTCCAATTCAGAGAGTCTCACTTACTTATCACTTTCCGATTTTGAGATATGGGCATTTGAATACAGAAAGGTCATTGCTGGAAGTTTTCTGCACTCACTAGTTTGTGTTCACTCGGGGTGGTTAGACTTCTTGCACTTCAACTCTTCAATGGAGGCCATTGTAGGGCTGTTGTGAGGTGTGTTGGGGGTGATCAAGCCCATGTAATTAATGAAGGACCTTTTCCTTATTGGCTTATTCTTTGGTGGCCTATTTGTAACGCATTGCTCTTTGGACACTATATATTTCTCAATGGAGTCGATCTTTCATGAGCACCTAGAGCTAGCTTGGAGCATACGTTAAGGAAGTCAAGGCCTTGTGCCTTGAAGTTGGTGTCTTATTTTAGTCTTCTCCGAAGGTCGTGAGCAATGGAGGGTCAACAAAGGGGGTTTTCCGTAACTTTACTCCGCATTTAGATTTTTATTTTCATGTTAATTTTTGTGCTTTCGCCCGAACTTCACTCTCATGCCTAAATCCAACACGGATTTTACCTTTCGAGCTCACTTTACAACATTGAGGACAATGTTGGTTTTAAGTGTGGGGGTGAGGGCTCGGGCGCCTATAAAAAAAAAATAATAATAATAATAATAGTAAAAAAAAAAAAAAAAAGATTAGCTTTATGTAATTATATTTTAGTGGTTAATGCCTTTTCCAACCCCAATGACGAGCCATGAACTTAACTTGTTATGATTGTGGATAGATTAAGCATGATCTAGGACTTTGAATTTGTTTTGTGATTAAGTGTATATGTGATCTATGCTTGACTATATGTGTGCACATAGCCTAAGGTTAGGTTGGTTCATCATAATTAGAGAAGCATATAGATGATTTGATTGACTTGCATACCCTTATTTGTGAGCTTTTGTGCCTATATCTATAGTGTATGCATCGTTCATTCACTTATTCTTTCATGTGTGTACAATTTCATGACATTGCGTATCTAGAACTTGCTTGAGACCTCTCGAGGCTACTTTTAGCTTGCGACATGATAGAAAGGATGAGGCATTAGGACTATATACCACCATGGCCAAAGAAGCATGTGCCCAAAAATATTTACCACTAGATTGCCACTTTGAGCCTATTTATATAATTTAGCCTTTTTGTTCATTACCACCACAAATTCCTACCTAGCCTATACACTTTTATCCTACCCTTCCATGGTAGTTGGTGAAGCGATTCGAGAGAATGACTTTATGTTTAAGTGCTTCAAAAGAAAAAAAAAAAAATCAAAAGTGTGAGGTTACAAAAGAATAAGTGTGGGGGTGAGTGATTTGTATAGAAAAGGAAGTTCTAAAAAAAAAAAAACAAATCAAAAAAAAAAAAAAAAAGAGAAGAAAGTTTGTGAAAAAAAGAAAGAAAGTTCAAGGAAAAGAAAAAAAAGTAAGTAAGTTGTGTGAAGAAAAAAAAAAAAAAAAAAATTACGTAGTATAGCGTGGGTTGTACATTGGGATTAGAGTGAGTGAGTTAGCATTTGTAAGCAAAGTCTTAAATCTCTACAAGAGAGAGTTGTTTCACCGATTTTCATGGACTTTGTCTTTCCCTACCCTTTATTTCTTATTGCCACTTGCCCTTAACCCCATTACAACCAAATAAAAGACCTCTTAATCTTGAATGTTGTGGGTTACC
The DNA here is from genome assembly GCA_024704745.1 of Rosa lucieae. Taxonomy (NCBI): domain Eukaryota; kingdom Viridiplantae; phylum Streptophyta; class Magnoliopsida; order Rosales; family Rosaceae; genus Rosa; species Rosa lucieae. The sequence goes on from CM045492.1 coordinate 3,513,108, forward strand.
TAGCGGAGATGAGATCGAAGAGCAAGCATATGGCTGCGCATGTTGTGAAATTGGCTTTGAGTGAAACACATATAGCCCCTAAACACTTGAGTGGTAATATTTAGTGAACCTATGTGAGTTTAGTGGGTTATATCGGGTCTTCTATATGCCTATTTGATTGTGGTGGATTGATTTGACATATGGGTCAACACATGCATATACTTGAGCATTTCTCACATGTGCATCTTAATTGCCTTACAAATTCAAAAATCATATGTTGTGCTTTGTCAACTTCATGGTCATATACATATTTAGTTCTCCGAGGGTTATGGTTGGAAATGCTAATACCACACTTTCTTTATGTTTGAGCATTTGAGTTTGAGTTAATAGATTTTTGACATTTAATTTACATTTAGTTTGCTTGGGGACAAGCAAAGTTCAAGTGTGGGGGTTCCCCCAAAGTAAGCTACCCAAAAGTTCACAAAACCTGGACATGATTACCATTAAACTCCTACTTAGATACACATACCAATATTTACATTCCAAGTGTATATATTACATTTCATAACTGAAAAGTCACCTTAACCGCAAATCATAACAGATTCTCAAGCGTTAACATTCTCCAAAATAAAAGGGTTATTAGAGCAATTCTACGTAACTAAGCCGATATCATACAAGGTAGGTTAAGTAATAACCTACGGACAAAACGGAAGCGCTGATTCCAAAGCCTCTAGTTCCTAGACGCGATCTCGGCCAATCTGAAATCTTGGCATTTGAAAACGAAGGGCCCAGGGGAAAACATTAAAAAAAACCGTTAGAGTGAGTGGACAAAATTAAAACAATCTATGAAACAATTACTTGAATGCTTCCCTATTTCTCTTGTTAACAAAACTAATATGCAGCGAGATTTCACAATGTTTCCAGCTCATTTCTTTTTAAGAAAACTCATTCGATGACTAGACAGGACTGCTATCTAGTCATCTCATGTCATCTAGGAGGGACTGCCACCCATATGACGCATCGGAAGGGACTGCCAACCAGATTAGGAGGCGGTGGGTAGAAGGGACTGCCAACTAACCACAGGTAGTTAGAAGGGACTGCTAACTAACTACTACATGTCATCTGGAAGGGACTGCCACCCAGATGACTCACCGGAAGGGACTACCAACCGGGATCTAGTCTAGAAGGGACTGCCAACCAAACTATTACCTAGAAGGGACTGCCAACTAGGTAATATACGCATGCGCCAAACATTGTCTCCTTGTCAACTGCTTCCTTTAAAACCGTTTCTTTCATGATACCACATTTACTCAAATAGTATTCCATTAAAAACTTAATACCATGCTGCATACATTATTTAAATAAAATAAAAGTCCACTCACTGGTGAGTCTCGCAGCTAAGACTGCTGCTTGCCCGTGTCCTCCTCGCTCGAGGGCTCAGTACGTCCTGTAATAATTGACAGGATACAATTAACCTCAATAAGAAAATCATATAAGAATTAAACTCCTTTCCTAGAATATTAATATTCGTTGCTCATAAATTCTACTAAAAATCCCACACAACAACTTGGGATTAAAATCCTCAAATAACCTTTAACCTTCACAAGGATCGCTCAACAACTTGGCCAATTAATTCCAACTCCCACGTTGTACCCCAAATGGAGGCATTCCCGAATTTCAGAAAACAAATTTATTTCAACTCAGAAGCAAGATCATAAATTTGACAAGACATAGATTTAATCATTTGACCAACCTAGAGAAAAATGTTAGCGACTAATGAAGCTGAAATCAATGCAGATCCTAAGTTGTTTTTTTTTTTCTTTCACCCAATCGCCAATCTCCTGTAAATTTCAGTAAAATCAAAAGATAGGTAGATGATAAAAAAGAAATAAGAAAAATAATTTCTTTAGAAATGCAATATTTTTTATTTGTTTCCAGGAAAAAGTTTTTTTATTAGATCTTTTCTTTAATCTAAGATTTTTACCAAAGCTATTCAAAGATCAATACATATGGAAGGAATAGTTACTTAATCAAGTGTCATCGTAGAATTACATGATACATTTGAATACTCACAAATTGCAGCCATGATATAAACATGAGAACTCATGAACTAACTTCCTATGTTTCATGGTTTAATTATCACTCAATTGAACTTTAAGTTCGTTGTTCACTTCAAGTTTGGTTATGTATACATTAGCAGAGGATCAATGAAGCAATGGAGATACTTTTTGTTAAAATGACAATAACCATTTTAGCATCAATATCAATGCAACAGTGCAGCCACAAGAACCCAATTCAAGATCAAGCCTTTTTCACAAACAAAATAACCAAATTTGGCTAAAAAGGAACAAAGAGTCACGGTTTGAATGCATTAACTTACCAATAAATACCCAAAAATGACTCAATTGAAATATGCGAGGACGGCTCAAAATCCACAAAAATCAGATTCCAGATTCACATATTTCAAACAAAAAATGATATCTAACATGAATTGATTTCGCAGAAACAATAGTGAGATAAGCAAACATCAAATACAGATTGATTTCATAAAACAGATAGTTCAATTCTTAAAAAAATAGAAATTTTGGAGGATCAAAGATTGAAGAAGGATTACCAGGTGCGGAATCCGGCCAGGACCATAGCTCTCATAATTTTATCAGTATTGATCTTGGTGGCTGACCTTGATACTTTGCAAGAGTAAACAAATAAGCTTATAAGTAAGAAGAACAAATAAAAAGACCAAACGCATACTACAACCATCTAATGGTTAAGAAAATTAATCACACATCCTGGGGCTAGAACATATCCAGTAAAATTACAGTTCCAAAGAGGTGTCTTGAAAATATTATTAATGTCCGATTAACCATCCATCCTAGAACAGATGTACAGGATGTTGACCAGAAGTTGCGATTTGGATACTGAATAGAAGATTTATTTGCAATTCTTTTGTGTACCAATGTGAGAAGCTTATGTTGAAGTGCAAATATCATTTCCTTGTTAGATTAAGATCTGTTGTTAAACCATCCTTCTAGCAATTTTGTGTTGTTGGAAGACAAAAGAAACCATACATCCTTGAGACTTAAGTCAAGAGGTTCATTAATCTATGTTAATTAAGGTTCATTGAAAGAGGTCATATACCATAAACAATCTTTTCAAACCAATACAGTAGGTATAATGTTCTGTAAAAACCCAATCTACAGACAACATAAGCCCTAATGTAATGTACATGGAGATTGAGTTAACTTTAGTGCCTGGATATCAAAATCTAATGTAAAAGCTTCACCATTTACATAACATTATGTAGAGGCTATGACAGGGACAGTGGTACGAAGTTATAAACAATTGAAACATTACTAAGGAAAGCATGAAAGAAATAAAGAAAAGCACCAAATTCATACGATACAGGTCTTTCTTGCCTTTTCAAAGTATATATAGGCAACATCCATGGAAGTAGTTGAAAAAAAAAATTATAATCTCATAAACCCAGCATTATCCACTAAAATCCATAACCAATACAATATACAAACAACAAAAAAGATATATAAAACTAACAACCAGACCTCTTTTTTTTGTTTCCACTTCAAACCTCTCCCCCTTCAATATGCACAACCTGCAAATTAAAAACAAACAACAAAAATAAAAAACCAGATTCAACCTATAAACAATTCAATTAAAAATTTCGAACTAAAAAACCATAAACCACAACAATCAATTAGATTGGAGTCTATCACTATACCCAAAGATTATGCACTGATCCCAGTAAGAACTCTATAGTGAAGGAAGTGGATAAGATTGTTCTAATCGTCCTTAAAGGATAAGCACATGCATAATCAAATACCTTGAGGGGATAACATTTCCAAAGCTTTCATGTTATAATCTTGAATGTCTACATTGTTGTTCCTATAAATAGAACAAAAACTTATTTCACAAAAAACCTCCCAAAAGAATTAATACATAAAATTTAGCTCAAAAATAAACAAATTAGAATAAGGGTCAAATATATTAAAAGATATAGCTTATCATTATTGTACCAAACAACACAAAAGTAAATGAGAGCACATTATGCTATCCCTTAATGTAGTTTTCTGCATAAATTAGAACTGCCATCTCTTTTTTCCTACTTGCCTTGCAGATGCCATTATTCTCTAAATTATTATTCATATTCTTTTCTTCTCATGATCATCAATTTGCATCCTCCTGTTGCAATGGCTACCTATATACACATAGGAGCTTGGTTATGTTAAATGTGTTTCAAAAACCACGAAACCATGGCAGTGAAAATCGTTTCAATATCCTTGACCAGAGATTATTGCACTTTCAAATAGGGATTGTCAAATGGTTAGTTCTTAGTTTCTTATTTCTCATCCAAGTATCACTCCTGGTGTATGATTCATGTGCTGATTTTCTTTTTCTTTTATGAGTCTGATCCCCATTTATTTAATCAAAAGATAAACAATAATGCAATGATGAAACAAGAAAACCCATACAAATTTTAAGGAGACAAGTGATGAAACAAGATTCCTCACCTCAATGTATAAAATGAAGAAGGTGGAGCGTGAGGCTGGAACAGCTGCCGGGTTTGAGATCTCGCCGCAGGGGTACAATGAGAAGTAACCGTTGGTGAAAATCTTTGCGTTCAACCCTCACAGCAGCCATCGATTTCCCATATTTGACTGACAGATTGAGAGAAGGATTGGTTCATAGAAGCAATCGATTTCCCCAATTCGAGAGAGAGATTAAGAGAAGGGTTCTTTGCCTTCTTTCAGTCTTCCGAGATCCGAGAGAGAGAGAGAGAGCTTGCTCATGGAGGTGATGGCGCCGGAAAGGGGGCGGAGGCGGTCAATGAGAGAGAGATAGTAGCGGGAGTGAGCGGAGGAGAGGGAAGTGGTTGTGGCCGTGGAAAGAGAGTGGGAGAGGAAGGAGGAGAGGGCTAGGGTTCGGGGAATAGCAAGAGGAGAAAATGGGTCACCAGTTTTCAATTGTGAAGTTAGAGATGAAGTGAGTTGGAAAAATAATAAGCGCGGGGAATGAAAATTTTTAACTTAGTCTTTTAGCGAGTTTTTGAAAATTTTAGAATGAAAATATAGACATCGGTCAACAGTAAAAAGCGATGTCGGTTATATACATGCAAATAAGCTTTTGAGGAATTGATGTTAATGACATTATTTTACATCGCGTGTATTTCTCACCGATTTAATTGTCATGATGTCTATGAGCATAATTCTAGTGGTGGGAAAATAATCTTATTACGCGTGAGTTACCTATTTTCCAATCACTCTTCTTGATTCTACGCCGCTTCTTTGCTTTTATGGTTTTCTGGCTAAACTGGGCACATTTTTGTCCTACATCATGCAGCTTATTGGTGTTCCTGATCAAGCTGATCAGAAAGATGAGGTTATCAGAACAGTAATGGATTTTGAAGAATTCTGAAGTTGAAGACGGCCGGTTATACTGAGAATGCTATTAAATATCGGCAGGTAGATAATGTGAAAACATATAGTATATATAATTGGAACACACTGAAATAATTATATGAAAACTTGTTCTGATGAAAAAATAGTTCTCCAAGCTTTATGATTTAGATTCATTTGCTTACTAATGTGATCTTCTAACTTGAGCTTTCCTTGAACTCAATTCGAAAAGTCATAGTGATTCAAAACCTGATCATGGCATAAACTAAAAGACAGAAGTGCTGAAAGCTAAATTAACTCGTTTGTTTTAAACCAAATCCTCTAACAACATTAATTAATTTCATTAATCTTGCAAACCCGGTTTGCATATTATCATGATTTTTCATTGGTTTATTCCCTAAATTGTTACAACAAATGGAATAAGAAATGCCACTTTTCTCTATATAACTTAAGAAATGAAGACAAACAAACATAAATTCATCATCTCTTTGGAGAAGCTTGTGCAATGAACAAGTTGCTGCCGGTTGCATAATTCAAGCCTCGAGGAATCCCTTCTCCTTCAGGCTTTCAATAGTGTCCCTGAGACTTACTTCCAACGGAAGGAAACTAACTCCCAAACTTTTTGCCTTCTCCTGGGATATTTGATACTCTGGGTCAGAAGGGATATCATGCTCACATCTGCAAACATTGAAACAAACCAAATCTTTACCATAGAAATTTGTCAAATTCAATGAGTTCAAGACTTAAAGTTGGGTTTTCAACATTCAACTGCAAATATTTGTGGCACTATGCATATCCAACTTACATTTCAGGTGGGCACAAAGTCGGATGAAGTTGTTCTAAAATCTTCAGAGCCTTGTAAATGGGGGTGACATTTGCAACTAGACAATATCTTCCACTCGCTGAAGGAACTTCAAATGCTTGAATATGAGCCGAGGCAACATCTCTAACATCAGTGGATAAATAATATCCATTTGTTACTTCGTGAGCATCTGTATAGGATAAGAAACAAACAATCAATTGCTTGCATCACAAGAACCATCTCTAACATATAAGTGTTGAATATTCAGTCCTTGCATTTTTCATATATGTATTTAGTTTTATTTCCAACTGCAGTCCCCAATTTCTAAGTGCAGTCCCCAATTAATACTATACCCTAAACCCAAATTGTTCATTCCTAAACCCTAAATGTCGATTTAGACAGATGTTGCATCATACTCTGCTCTAAGCAAGGAAGACAAAAGGAGGTTATATCTAAAGTGTACCATTCTTGAGATTCAGAACCATCTCCACAGTGTAATTAAGAGTTGGCTGCAAGAGTGGACCCATCACATACGCTGGATTTATGGTCACCATGTCAATCCCATTTTCTTTAGCAAATTTCCAAGCAGCCTCCTCTGCTAAAGTTTTTGAAAGTAAATACCATGCCTGGAAAGTTCATTCCAGACCATGTATTAAGGCCAAACATTACATTTTGTTCCTAGTACACGTGAATAATATGTGAAACTTGTAAGAACATAAATTTAGTAGTGGAATAGGCATACATACCTTCAACTCCTCACAAACAAGTGGATCAGAAAACCATGTTTCATCAACTTCTACATTAGAGGTTAAAGGTCTTCCATTGATAATAACTGCAGCCATGGAAGATGTTAAAACTACCCTCTTGATTGTTGGAAATTTCACGCATGATTTAAGAACATTAAGCGTTCCCTTTACTGCAGGATCAATCAGTTCTGCCTGTGATGTGGAGCAAAAATATTAATTATCCTGAGTACGTAATTTGTTTCTCTAATAAGAAAATATGATACAGAATTAAATGATGGTAAAACATGTAAAGCATATAGGAAAGTAGTCATGGGAATTGGAAGAACCTGTGGGTCACTGATCGATGAAAATAGTACCGGAGATGCTGTATGGAAAACACCTTCACATCCATCAACTACAAGGTCAAAAGACCCCTCTTCTAACAATTCTGCTTTGAACAAATGAAGCCTTTCCTTTGCTCCATCAAGTGAGAGCAAGTGTTCTGTTTTCTTTGGATCATCTGCGGCATATACACAAACAGAATAACTGGTCAGTTTAACTGAGCTACATTATATCCAATACTTACTCTATTCTGTTTTGGTGAACAAAAAGTTTTGGAAACAAAAGAAATTATAGTAATGACACTGACCTGGGTCACGAACGGTGGCTTTGACGACATAAGCTCGCTGTAACAAAATCTTCACCAGCCATGAAGCTATGAAACCAGAAGCTCCTGTAACACACACAACCTTCCTCTCTCCGCCCATCTCTGATTAATTTGTTCCTCTATACCTCTCTCTTTTTCTTTGGCTTGCTAGTTAGTGCTAGCTAACTAACTTGCTTCCATATATATGTATATGGTGGCAACGTTCTCATCTTAATAAGAATAATAATATAAACACCGATGGCTGGCAGGCTGGCCGGCTGGCCAGCTGTCAATTTATTAAGCAAGGTCTATCTGGTCCTGCAATGCCGGATCGGAGCCATATCGTTGAATTTACAATTCTGTCTTGTCTATTACTTGATTTGTCCCATAAAGATCACAAAATATATTGAATCAGCAACCACTTGGGCATGCTGCACAGAATCAAGTAGTTGTGGATCCTCTACAGATCTTGTTTGAGAAACTGGTGATTCAAGGACAAGAATGGATAGAATAATTCCACTCTATCTGTAGCTGTCTGGGACTCTGGAGTGGTCGATACGTTCTTTGCATTCGATTTTTTTTTTTTTTTGGCTCAAAAAGTTCATTTCATACCTGTTTTGAATCCAGTATCCACATTTGAAATCTGCCTCATGTTCAACAGCTCAACTTGGATTCCATTTGCAATGTCATACCCTCGTCACAAAATTGTCAATTGTTATGTGCGGCTGCTCATAAAGTCTTATTTCGATAATTTGTTTCCGTTTTTCACTTGTATTTGGGTGTTTCATAGTAACAAAGTAATTTATTGCTTGTCAATAACAACCCTTTTGTTATTAGTCTTTTACAATCTCAACAGTTGGGGTAGAGGGCCGGGAATTCGAACTTGAGTCTTTTTCGTAAGGGTAGACGCCTTTCTGTTTACGTGTGGGATCGAGGCTAGGATTTACGTTTGGAATTCGGATCCTCCAATGATTTTGTGCGCTGGGATGGAGGTTTAGCTTGCAGGGCGGCTATTTCCGGTTCTTAAATTAGAGGAAGGTTTTTGAGAAACTGACCTATTTATGTCCTATTATTGTCCTTTGAAGAATGACCCTTTCTTTATAGATTATTCCCAAATCAGGCTCATGGCAAGATCTTTCTAAAACATTAATCAATCACTCCACACTATTTGTAAGGTTGTAAAGTATACATAGCAAAGTTGACTTGGAATTATTGTACAGTTGTTTACAAACTTCTAAAAATCATAAGATCAAAATTATTAATGGACAGGAAGATTTATGCGATGCTTCTGAATTGAGAAAGCAAACTTGAATTGTGAGCATTTGCCGAGTCAGATATGGATCTGCATGTCTGCACTTAAATTCATAGAAGTCGGATATTGATCTGTTTGAGTTTTACCTTAAAAAAAAACGTCAATTGTCAATATGTGACCAACCAGTGCAATAATACACCAACAAGTTGCTGCCCTTCGTGTCCTTTAGGCTGTTAACGCTATCCATAGACAGTTACTTCTATAGGAAGAAACAAATTAAGTTTGCCTTAAATTTGCTAAAAGAAGGATCTAAATTTGCTAAAAGAAGGATCTAAATTTGCTAAAAGAAGGATCTCAAGGTTTTGTATTGAAAAATCGAGTAATAACTATATCATAATATTTAATTAATATAGTTTAAGGAAATGGGAGTGCTAGGCTCACACTCAAGTGAGTATGTGTGAGCCACACTCAGACATGTGTCACTTTCTCATAATTTCCAACTCTTAAATTACACAATAACAATTAAAACTATTTTGAATTTAGATTTTTTTCCATCTATACCCTTGAGTTTTTTTTTTTTCCATCTCTCTTCTGTTTGTACAGTTAAAGCTGTTGTCCATTGCGTCAGCAACATACCAGTTTCGAATCCTCGGAGCTTTGTTCTTCAGAGCCTATTCTCTGTTCAGCCCATATCACAGTGTTCAACTCAAAGCAAACAAAAGAAACTCAACGAATTAAGAGATCAATAATCGAGTCCATCTTTTAATCACCGATCTTTCACTGTAGACAACTTAATCAAATCTGAAACTGCCCCATTTTTTGTTCAAATCAAATCACACCATGTTATACTTTACAAATCAAAATGCTATCTTCAGTTGCCCGATAGAACCAAGAGACCAAGAAAGCAACATAGATCTTAAAGCATTGATCTTTTGGTGTGTGCAACTTTTAAGAAATCCAAAATCCAACCAATTTAGCACTAAGCATATGATTTCCATAGTCAAGATTCGATCTTTTAAGTATTGCAGATAACCCACCAACAAAAAGAACATATTCCTCGTTCTTGTTCTTTGCTGCATTTTCATGTAAATCCAAAACACTATAATCACAAAACTAATAAAAAATGAGTCAATGACAAAAAAATTAAGCTTAACAAGTAGAACCCACACGAGAAAACCAATCTCAAAACTGAAGAATCACCAGTTGAGAAAAAGGCCAAGCCCCCAGAAGGAGAATCTTCTCCCTCAGATCGCTTTTTAGCTTCCACCTAGATATTGAACTTCGGCTAGAGCAATAGGACATTTTGCAACGCCAACAACGGAAAGTTGTTTTCGGCGCAATTCGAAATCACCGCCGAAGAAATACACCAACAAAAAGAAAAGAGAGATGGAAAAGAATAGCTCAAGGGTATAGATGGAAAACAATTAAATCCAAAACAGCTTTAATTATTATTGTGTAATTTAATAGTTGGAAATTATGAGAATGTTGCACATGTGAGTGTGGCTCACACACACTCACTTGAGTGTGAGCATAGCACTCTCCAAATCATATTATTTTGAATTTATTTTTGTATTAAATATTGGACCATCTATAAAAATTAGTTATTTTTAATTCATTTTTTTAGGTAAATTATAAAACTATATAGGCAATATAAGAAAATTTCATAAAAACAACAATAATTTAATTGAATGTTATATTTAGGGAAGATGAGAAGAGTATTTGTTTTTGTTTTTATTTTTTATTTTTTTATTTTTCTCTTTTTGTCTTTATTTGTCTTTATTTGTCTTTTCATATAACTTTACAAAGTCTATTAATAATTAAAAAAAATTAGAGGTCTAAATATCAAATTTGAAGGTCCAATTAGAGTCACCATTCTTTTTAAGTTGTTATATGTTTTTTGTAAATATATCTGAACTGTTATTCTTCGAGAAGTTTTAAATACACACCCCTAATTACTTAATACACACTCCATGCTTAATACACCACCCATTTAATTTCTCATTCTAATATTTTACTAAATACACAACCCAAAGTACCTAAAATATCCTTAATCTAAAAAATCATGAAATATCCTACTTTTTTACTATATTAGGGTTATTATTTAATATGATTAGTATATTCTATTATATTGACGTTTTGTAAATGACCATATTGATTACTTGTGTTTGTTATTAAAAAATACATAAAGATTTATTATTGTTCCCTTTAAATAGATGCATATAAATAGGTTTTTTGTTATTTGAGCTCACATCCACCAAACATCATGTTAATCAAGTATAAAATTATGAGTTGAACATTCAACCAAAACTATATCAGTAGTTTCTCCACAAACAAAAAAGTTGTCATTAGAGGGACCAAACAAATTAACAATTACAAAGTTTTTTCACCTGTGATGTTTTATATTAGAAAATAAATTGATTAATCATAACTCTTAGAACAAAGAAGGAAGTTAACTAAAAAATGGGAGTAAAGTGATATGTTTTAAAAATATTTAATGCCATTGATTTTGAAATTCTAAATATTATGGTTTTAACCTCATTTAATTACAATTTATTTAAGGAAAAATTAAATTAGATAGTTTCTAACTTTATTCTTGTATTAAATTGGGAAGCTATGTATACAAATTTTTTGTGTTTATCTAATTATCTATACATAAATACATAAATAGAATAATATAAGAAAAATATGACTATTTTTTTTTCTTCTAATGCCTAGATGTCTGTTTTGGTCATTTAACCTACTTACAAAATCTAATTTGAAATATAAAATAATAGGGATGTGTATTAAGTGATTAAGGGTGTGTATTTAAAATTTCTCTTATTCTTCATCAAAAAATAATATAAATTGAAAACTAGCTAAATAGAGAACATTATTGCAGGACTCCTTTAACCTAGTTAGCCAAATTAATTTTTTTAGCTATTATGGCTAAAATTGACTAAAAAGCTAAATATGCTCTAACATATTAACAGCCTTGCTCACCCACTTAAGGAATGGTTTTAAAGGACTGTAACACAAAAGTTGTGAGATCTTGGAATTTCGTTTTTTATTTTAGAATGGAAAACTGATTTCAAGCAAATTTTATTTGAATATATGTTATTTTTATAGCCATTATAGCTTTTAAAAATTAGAGATGTGTTTCCAATGTAGATCATTCAATCAGTGGGCGAACATATGTAGATTATTGAAAGAAGTAGCTGAAGCACAAATTTGCAAAAAATGCAAGAGAAACCTATCACATCGAATATGATCAAGCTGTCGAGCTTAAGGTTGCAAACCTTACTTTGGCCAAAGTTACGAACATGGATGCCGCAAGATATGATGATTAGAAACCTCTATTATTTCCAAGGAATTATGCAGTAGCGTAAGCCATATTTTATTAGTTTTTATAAACCATTTTTTGTATTAGATTTTTCCGAGACTTTCGATGTGGTCGTTGGCTTACATTATTAATGAATAAATTTTGACTTTATTCCCTCAATTTTACTTTAACTTTGACTTTTTAACTGTCTTAAAAAACGAATCCAGAGAATTATAGGGCACGTTTACTTACTTGGAAGAAAAGGGAATGATTACGGGATAAAAACATTCCTGCGTTTACTAACACATAAAGGAATCAGAATGGATGTAGGTCCCACCTCCTTATCAGGAATCGATTCCTGAATACTCAGGAATTCGATTACGAAGGGGAGAGATGAGTTTAGGAATCATTCCTCCAGAATCAATACCGATTCCTTTCTTCTCCCATTCCACTTGTCTCCGATTCATGATTATTTTCCATTCCAAGTAAGTAAACGTGTCAATAATGTCTTGCGGATAGGCCGACTACGCACACCATTCTATGAAATAGGCAACTGTTTTGGAGGTGTTGCCCACAATTATTTCCTTTGTGATAACTATGGAGGTCCCTCAAACCTTGTGCTAGCGTTGGTTGTGAAGAGCCCAATTTGCTTTGCTTAACGATACCATAACATCACAGAGACTCTCTACACTCCTCGGATCCAAAGGACCTTTTTGAGCTATAGGGATATTCAAGCCAAAGCATATCATGTGGACACTCACTATGAAATTGGGAATGAATTCATTTTCATCACCTCTAATGACTTCGGTCAAAAACGCATCTTAGAGAAGATTATATCTCTCTCTAGCAGGCCATATGCCACGACTATTTGAGCTATTGAATCCTAATAATGTTAGAAGAGATGATCTCTTGGATTCCAACACATATTGGTTTTGGCATAACAGATTAGGTCATCATGATCGTGATATGATAACATGTATATTTAAGACTTTACATAGACATCTTTTCTTTCAATCTACACAAAACAAAGAATCGTAAGGTGATTCCTCAAACCACAAAATGTGGTTCCATACTTCATTTAACCGCTACGCAGCATACCGTCAACCACTTGCCGATGCGGCCATGACTCCCTCTTAGCCTCCTCTTGCTTCTCACGCTGCTTATGGTGACCTAGTTATGAATTATGCCTTTTCGGCCAACTGACTTCCTCATCTTTTATTCCAAGTATGTAGCTTGTTCTATAAAGCCTGTTCCTTAGAAAAATTAGGACAGAGACCGTCTCACTAAAAGGATTGTACAGGTTCCATCTCATTCTTACAAAGAATCCAACGGGATATTTGTGGACCTATCCAACCAACTTCTGGACCATTTAGATACTTCAAAGTGTTGGTTGATGCATTGATACGCTGGTCACATATCGCGCTCTTGTTAACCAGCAACGATTCTTATACTAAATACCTAGCTCAAATCATTCGATTACGAGTTCACCACCCAGATTATCCGATTTAGTCAATTCGACTCAATAATGTTGGAAAGTTTACATGGAGAATTTTCAATGACTATTGCATGAATGTTGGAATTGACGTTTAACACTTAGTCAGATGTTCATACCCAAAATTGTCTCGCAAAAGCTGTCATTAAAAGATTACGAATGGTCACTGAAACGTTAGTTATGCCCACTAACCTTCCAATTTTCACATGTGCTATGCAATTTTGCACGTAGCTATACCCATTCGTTTAAGGCCTATTACCACCCAGCCTTTTTCTACATCACAATAGATGATTGGGAACGAGCCTGACATCCAACACTGCCATACTTTTGGGTGCGCAGTTTATGTGTTGATTGCACCACCACAACATACTAAAATGGGTCTTCAACGAAGAATGGGTATATATGTTGGACATGATTCTCCTTCAATCATTCGCTATTTAGAACCCTTGTCAGATGATCTGTTTACCACAAGATTTGAGAATTGTCGCTTTAATGAGATAGTCTTCCTATCATTAGGGGAAGATAAGAATGTCAATGTTCAGTGGGAACAACATGAATTATCGTGGTATGTCCCCACTTTGTCTCATCTTGATCCCTAACACACATAGTCCAAAACTAAAGTGCAGCGAATTATCGATCTTCAGAACGTAGTAGATTCATTGCCTGAAGCATTTTCTAACATCGCTAAAGTGAAAATATCACACATACCTGCTTCAAACGTGCTCGTAATGATAGACGTCCGCACGACAAGATGTAGCACCGCCTGAGGGGGAAGCTAGGCAAGGCTCTGCCTCTCGATAAGGGTGGCGTGACCAATGAGACAACGATTCCTGCAAGAAAGTGCAAAAGTTGACCTTTGGGGTCAATGGATTTTCATCAAAGAAAAATGGCCACTTTGACACAATCCAATCCATTAAATATCAATGTTCATAATCCATTCCATGATAATATTTTGGATTGCTGTTATGTCTGAGAGACAACGTTGGATTACTATTATGTATAAAAACAGAATATGCAACCTATAGACGTGGTTACCACATATCTCTATGGGGATCTAAATACAGATATATATATATATATATATATATAAAGGTTTCCGATGGACTTCAACTATCCGAATCGAGTAGCTCTCGGCCACATAGCGCTTTTTCGATTAGATTGGAATGCTCAATTTACGGACTAAATCAATTCAGACAGATGGTGTATAACCATCTAAGTAAATATTGATTGGAAATGAATATATCAACAATGAATTATGCCCGTATGTTTTCATTAAAAGGACAAGTTCCAAGTTTGTTATTGTTACGGTATATGTCGATAACATGAACCTAATTAGAACTCTAAAAGATTTAATTAAAGGAAACTGAAGAGAACCTGAAATCCGAATTAGAGATGAAAGATCTTGGAAAACACAGTTTTACCTCGGAGTAGAACTTGAGTACCATGGCGATAGAATTTTAGTTCATCAATCGGCCTACATACAAAAGATGCTCAGACGCTTTAATGAAGATAAAGCAAAGCCTAGTAGCACTTCCATGATTGTTCAAAATCTTGATCCCGAAAAGGATCCATTTTTTCCCAAAGAAGATGCGAAATGTGCTAGAGACCGAAGTGCCCTATCTCATTCGCGGGGAACATGTTAGCTAGATCTAACTCTGCACTAACGTGTCGTCATTGGACTACGTAAAGATCATCTTTTGATACCTCAGGGGTACAATAGATATCGGCCTCTTTTATCCCTGTAGGGAGAAAATAAATTCTAATTGTTATGTGATGGAATCATAATCCACACATAGAAG
Source organism: Rosa lucieae (assembly GCA_024704745.1). Taxonomy (NCBI): domain Eukaryota; kingdom Viridiplantae; phylum Streptophyta; class Magnoliopsida; order Rosales; family Rosaceae; genus Rosa; species Rosa lucieae. Next base: position 3,528,512 of record CM045492.1, read on the forward strand.
CATCGTGGGTGCTAAACAGAAGTCCCCCACGATCGGCACTGCTGAAGGCAAGTGTACCCTCGCTGCTACATCCCTTCATCAATATCCTACTGATGTTTTGATGGATTTGCTGATGTTTGGTACCTCTTTGACCCACACAAAGGTCTTTTCCAAACTGGTTATGTATTTACCATGAGAAACACCCGATATCTTATAGGTCTTTTGAACAGTCCCTGGTCTCTACATCTTTAAATTATGTAGAGAATATTGCTCTTCAAGAAATAGTTCGTGAATGACATAAGGGGAAGGTTTGATGCTTGCATGGTATTCTCGAAATGTGAAGCATACTGTACTCTTTTTCCCTTTCGACTAAGGTTATTTTTATGTCAAAGGATTTTTGTTACTCTGTAAAATTTTTAACTATCTTGAAAAGCACCATCAACATTCATGATGTCACGTTTGGATATCACAAGGGGGACTGTTGTAGTGAACCTAGTTTTGGTGTGACTAGTCCAAATGGGAATGTGAATCTTTATATAATAGGGAGAGTATATTTAGTTATAGATTTCCTGTTCATATTCTGAATAGAATTCCTTGTAATATTAGATTTAGATTCTATGTAATCCTTATCATCTTGTCCCTACATAAATAGCCCCATTATGAATGAGAAAGCACATTTTTCTCAAATTTCCTCATTCTACAACAGTATACCAATAATTATTTTAGAATAGGAAATTTGGTGAGATCCAGACTGTTGATTTTAAACATCATCTAATCTGAATATGTATGTATGTATGTGTGTGTGTGTGTGTGTGTGTGCGCGTGCGTGCGTGCGTGTGTGTGTGCGCATGCGCGCGAGTGTATAATCGGATCAGTTCGAAGTCGCTGGTGTTCTTGTTGTCATATCTTGTTTGGGATAAACGGTATACCAAAGCTAAAAAACTTTCTGGGTTTTCCGGCAGGTATCTTTTAGGCTATTTTAGCCATTACTGGATCTCAAAACAATGCGGTAAGCTTCATCCGGCTAAGCAAAGCCATAACTGTTATTAGTTTGTCCTTTTTATTGTGCAGTTGTTTCCCTCCGAACCTCGGAGAACTCGTGCTCTAACAAAAACGAAATGTATCAATTAGCTTTATTATGATTAATTTTGTGTATCAATTAGCATTAAGTACTATAGTTGACTTAGATTAGAGTTGATTACTTTTCCTTAATACCATATACACCTTGAGAGATGAATATAGTCCATCACATTATTCCCATATGCTTTCTGATAAGTTGAAGTTTTTGCAAATGATACGAAGCATCATTATGGTTCTTTTATGTGCATATCATCACCACAACCTATAAAGTCACACAACCTGGCAATGATCTCATAAACAATAAAGCAACAGAGGTAGACATACACATACTATCAATCTTTAACTGTTTCCTGACTTGTGAATGAGTACCACAATTAGATTAAGTTCTTGTTCTTCAAACTTTCAACAGTATCCTTCAGAGACACTTCTAGCGGAGTATACTTTACACCCAAAGTTTGGGTTCTTTCGTTGGATACCTGGTGAGTTGGTGTGAAAGGCTTGTCGTCTGCACATCTGTCAAAAATAGAGAGTAGATTGTCAAGTTCCAATATTCTCTAGTGGGCAATTATGGAAATGTCTACATTATCCGACTATACTAAGCATACCATTTACCTTTTTTTATCGGATGTCCCCGAAGGGACACATACCATTTACTTTTAGAAAGGACTGAAAACACATGGTGAAAAGGCCATTTAGAAAAGATCTATTAACAGATATTAACTTGACCAAATAATGAAATAAACTCCCTCCCTCTCAATAAAAAAACATAATGTAGGCTGAAAACAGATATTGTCTAAATTTACGTTTATTAGGTACTCACTTATGCCAGAAGTAACATGCATTTTGTATCCTTGTAAGAAGCTATTGAGTATGCAAAAGGAAAAGTAATGAAATCTAGTAGAAATTTACCGTTAATGACCTAGTAAACCTGCACTATTCTAACAACCGCCTCTAAAACACATGGAGTAATGGCATGTGACAATTTGATTATATTAGCAACTTACTTATCTGGGAGATTGAGAGCAGGGGAATCTCGTATAACATTTTCACGACCTCTGAACAGTGTTTTACGCTTCCAACTAAACTATTACGTCCACTAGCTGATGGGTTTTCAAGGGCTAGAATATGTGCATTAGCAACATCCCTAACATCAACAAGTCCGTAAGTTCTGTTGGGAAACGTTAGTCAAAATATGAAATGGAAAGGAAGAGATATTTGTGAGTGATGAATTTTTTCATGTTGATTCAATGGTGTAAATGGGGTTATATATACAAGTCCTACACTACTACATTACACATCTTGATTTGCAAGTAAACTTGCTCTCCAAGTGTACTTGTCCTCCAAGTTTCCTTCTTCTGCAAGATTATATGCAAGCAAACTTGTTCTACACAACATGACTCACAAGTCAACACTCCCCCTCAAGTTGGGGCATAAATGTCACGAAGACCCAACTTGCCTAGTGAGTCATGGAACAACTTGCTATATACAACTTTGGTAAGTATATCCGCTAATTGCTCCTCGGTTGGAACAAAAGGAAAGGAGATTAACTTTGCATCCAGCTTTTCCTTAATGAAATGTCGATCAACTTCCACATGTTTCGTTCGGTCATGTTGTACAGGATTATGTGATATGTCAATAGCTGCTTTGTTATCACAGTACAATTGCATTACTGACTTAGGCTTAAAACCCAAATCTCGGAGTAAATTTCGTAGCCACAGAAGTGCACACACTCCATGTGCCATACCTCTATATTCAGCTTCAGCACTTGACCTTGCAACAACCTTTTGCTTCTTACTTCTCCAGGTAACAAGGTTTCCAACCACAAAGGTGAAGTACCCAGATGTAGACTTCCTGTCTGTGATAGAACCAGCCCAATTTGCATCTATATATCCACTAACATCGAGGTGCTGACATTTAGAAAACATTAAACCTTTTCCTGGTGCTGATTTTAAGTACCTCAAGATTCTTACCACTGCCTCCATATGCTGTTCACTTGGATTATACATAAACTGACTCATAATACTAACTGCATAAGCAACATCAAGTCTAGTGTGTGACAAATATATCAAGTGTCCCACTAACCTCTGGTATCTTGGTTTATCAGTTGGAACCTGATTAGGATATTCTGCTAGTTTGTGATTTTGCTTGATTGGAGTGTCAATTGGAGAACAATCCGACATACCTGTCTCTGCCAAGAGACCCAACACATACTTTCGCTGACATAAGAAGATGCCATCTCTCCCCCTGGCTACCTCAATCCCCAAGAAGTACTTCAAATCTCCCAAATTCTTCATCTCAAACTCAGAAGCCAACTTCTTCTGAAGACTTTCAATTTCTACCAAGTCATCCCCTGTTATTATCATATCATCCACATATATAATAAGCACAGTTACCTTCCCCTTTTGGTGCTTTAAGAATAAGGTGTGGTCTGAATTGCTTTGCTTGTATCCAAAGCATCTAATGGACTGAGTGAATCTGCCAAACCATGCCCGAGGTGACTGTTTAAGTCCATAAAGGGATTTCTTCAATCTGCAAACAACATCATCATGTGTATCTGATGCATATCCAGGAGGAAGACCCATGTATACTTCTTCAGTTAACTCCCCATGAAGGAAAGTATTTTTTACATCAAATTGATGAAGAGGCCAATTCAGATTAGCTGCAAGTGACAACAATAATCGAACAGTGTTCATCTTGGCTATCGGAGTAAAAGTCTCATCATAGTCAATCCCATATGTTTGAGTGAAGCCCTTAGCCACCAACCTCGCCTTATACCTACTTACTGTGCCATCTGCATTATGTTTGACAGTGAAAATCCATCTATACCCAACAATCTTTTTACCACGAGGAAGTGGTACAAGTTCCCAGGTGTGATTCTTTTCTAATATCTCCATTTCTTCCTCCATTGCCTTGGCCCACTTTGGGTCTCCCAAAGCCTCCTGCACTTTGTTAGGAACAGATACAGAGGATATTTGATTCACAAATTATGCATAAGGTTTAGATAACCTATGGTGTGACACAAAGTTAGCTACTGGATATTTGGCTTTAGCAGTTATGGAAGGTTCATACTTTTTGGCTGGTTGACCACGGGTAGTCCTACTAGGTAACACATATGTAGAAGATACAGACTCTACAGGGTTACCAGGTGAAGATACTAGACATACTTGAGATGGAGCTTCTTGACCAGAAAGTTCAGCATTAGGAGGTGAAGTATCAGATGAGGGGGAAGCTGGAATAGAGTCCTCTTCAGAAATCAACTGGTCGAGAATTTCCTTCGATTGGTCTTGTACACTTCTGCCCATTTCGCCTGTTTCCTCGTTCGATTGGTCGACTGGTCGATTTGGGAAATTTGACTAGTCAACTTCAGGATGTCAGTACTCTCTTCTTCTACGTCTTTATTCATCTTCAACTTTACACCAACAAACATCTCTTCAAAAAACTCATTCTCCCCCTGACTCTTCAAAAAACTCATTCTCCCCCTGAAGAGTGGTGTTGTTGGGGGAGAAATAACACATATCTTCATAAAATGACACGTCCATGGTGACATAGAACTTTCGTGTAGGTGGGTGATAGCATTTATAGCCTTTCTGATGAGAACCATAACCTACAAAGACACATTTGAGAGCTAGGGCATCCAACTTTGACCTCTGATTTTTGGGTATATGGACAAAGGCAACACAACCAAAGACACGAGCAGGAAGATTATGGAAGGAAGGAATAGAGACATGGGTTGACAGGACTTCAAAGGGAATGCGCCCCTGAAGAACACTGGAAGGAAGACGATTAATAAGATGTGAGGCAGTCTGAACTGCCTCACCCCAAAGATACTTGGGCATGTGAGCACTAAATAGCAATGCTCGTGCTATGTCTAGAAGATGACGATTTTTACGCTCAGACACACCATTTTGTTAAGGTGTTTGAGGACAAGTGGTTTGATGGATTATACCTTTTTCTTGGAAATATTCCTGAAAATCACGATTAACAAACTCCCCCCCCCCATTATCAGAACAAAAAACTTTGATATGACCATTGAACTATGTTTGAATCAATTTTTGAAAGGCTTGAAAAGCAGAAAACACAGCATCCTTAGATTTAAGCAATGCTACCCATGATAATCGAGTGCAATCATCAATAAACAAGACAAAATAACGCATTCCAGAAACAGTGGGTTCTCTGGAAGGTCCCCACACATCAGAGTGAATAATCTCAAAAGGCATAGAACTTTTATTAGAAAGACTCAATGGGTAGTTGACTCTATGGCTTTTTGCCAAAACACAAGTTTCACAATGTAAGGACGACTCGTCAATACCAACAAATAAAGAGGGCATAGCTTTACGCATTACACTAAATGAAGGATATCCTAAGCGTCTATGCCATAACCAAACTTCATTAAGCTCTCTAGAAGTCAAAGTCAAAGCAACTGGGACATTCTTCCTTGGTCTCTCCCCGGCATAAGCTTGATCCAGATGAAATAGTCTCCCCCTCATATACCCCTTGCCAATGACTTCCTTGGTTAGAAGATCTTGAAACACCACATACATGGGAAAAAATGTCACAGAGCACAAGGATTGAGTATTCAATTGGGGAACTGAGATTAAGTGGTGAGACAAGTCTGGTACATACAATACATCATGCAATGCTAGGGTAGGTGTGACTCTTATGGACCCAATACCTAAGACAGGAAATGATTCACCATTGGCATTTGTAACATATGACACAGTAGGTGTGGATAAGGTAATGAAATACTTCTTATCATAGGTCATATGATCTGAAGCACCAGAATCAATAATCCAAGTATCTGAACCTACAAAGTTAGAAATTTTTAAAGCCATACCAATCTTACCAGTACCTCTAGCAACCAGTGAGACTGTGGGGCCATCACTGCCTGTGGTATGATCTTGCCCAGTGACTCCAAAGTACTCTGAACTCTGAACAAGATGAACATCTGCCTTTCCTCTACCTCGAGGTTCAGTTGGTTTGGGTTTGCTGAAGTATCCAGCTGGGTACCCAACCAACTTATAACAAGTCTCCTTGGTGTGTCCAGTCAGTTTGCAATGTTGACATACAGACCTGCCTGGAGAAGAACCCTGAGTCATAGGATGTACTCCTGATTGTGGTGTACTGAAGCCAGGAGGTGGACCTTGAGCCCGAGGGGGCTTAGCTTGGATTGTTTGGCTGGAGATTTCAGAATGAGCTGCCTTTGTGCTACCTTGCTGAGACTCATCCTTGCGGATGTAGTTAAAAGCCTCAGTGAAGGAAGGAGGCTCTTGCTGACGCAACAACTCTCCCTTGGCACTGTCATGTCTAGCATCTAATCGACTCAGAAACCAGTGCACACGCTCTAACTCCTTCTCCTTCTGGTACCAAGTAATATCCTCAGCATTCTTCAATTTGTTTGGTCGCCGTTGATCAATCTCGGCCCAAATGTTTTTCAGTTGGGTGTAGAACACTGAAACTGCTTGCCCTTCTTGCTTCATCCTTGTTGCCTTGCACAACAATGCATAGATCTGGGAAAAATCAGATTCATTCAGATAGAGATCATTGAGCGTCTTCCAAACTTCTGCAGCAGTATCACACCCAATGATCAATTGGATCACCTCATCAGTCATGGCCTTGTACATAATTGACAGTACAAGTCCATCAGCATCTTCCCACTTGACATACTATTCACTTTCCTCATTCGCCGGTGCCTTAATGGTACCGGTGACATGACCCATCTTATGGATTCCACGAAGGTGAGCGGAAATCATCTTCTTCCATGTCCTATAATTCCCAGGTCCATTCAGTTTTGCTCCTCCGAATGAACCTGATGAAGAATCTGGGTTTTGAACTGAGACTTCAACTTTTTGGATACCGGAATTGTTGGTATTCCCTCCTTCTAGAAGTGGAGCATCAGGACCAGCCATTGGAATCCGACAAAAAAACAATATGCAGCGGAATTGAGACAGAAGGTATGTTCGACAAGTCGAGAGGGATTAATCGACTAGTCAAGAAGTAGCAGTACTTCCTAAGTAAGGAGAAAAGAAATCTTATCCTTGGGTGTTGCCTATCGCGCAACTTTTCGGTAACTCCTTTTAATGTGACCAGATAAGGAGGGTTAAGATTTTGGTGGAGCAATGCTCACTTTTCAACCTTTCGGTTACCTTTCTCTTATTCGATCCTTGGCTTAGACATCGCATTAATTGGATGGACCTAGTGGTGTTGGGCGAGTAAGCTCGACGTTACAAGGATAAAATTCACCTTCTAAAAGATAGAGAACAATCCTAACCTCCGAATTAGAGAAATGAACAATCTTACCCCAGAGTGTGAGGAAAGAAGAATGAAGGAAAAACAAAGAGACAAAGTCCTCTCGGATCTTTGCTCTGATACCAAGTCAAAATATGAAATGGAAAGGAAGAGATATTTGTGAGTGATGAATTTTTTCATGTTGATTCAATGGTGTAAATGGGGTTATATATATAAGTCCTACACTACTACATTACACATCTTGATCTTCAATTGTACTTGTCCTCCAAGTTTCCTTCTTCTACAAGATTATATGTAAGCAAACTTGTTCTACACAATATGACTCACAAGTCAACAACGTTCGGTCCCTGCATCAATTAAACTATTATCAGGAACAATTTCTTGGCTAATTTTTAAGACATCCATGAAGCTGAAGGGCAAACTAAATTCCACTTTAGTTTATAACACAAAGCTACCAGGCTACATAGGAATGGTAATTTGGCAATATGACATATTGTGCGAAAGTAATTTTCAAACATTACATCCCTCAACCTGGCTCCCCAGCCACCCCCTTTTCAGCAGAAATATCAGTATATAATCATTCAAATGATTATATTGTGAATGTGGAAGCAGCATTTCAATATAATAGGTATAAGCGCATAAGGATTGCAAATTGATGATAAAACAATTATTCGAATGACGCTAATGAAAACACTCTAAAGAATGTTCTCAAGAATAATCATTATTCAAGATGTGTGCTCATTCAATATAAAATGACTAGTAGTGTTAGGAAATTCGGGTCAGCTTCCGAATTCCCTAGCCCAAGATCGAAACCGAATGAAGACAGTAATCACAAACTATGCAAGCAAACACAAGATTGTTGACGAGGTTCGATCAAACAGTTGACCTACGTCCCCGGGTGATGATGATGGTGGATCCACTAAACGAGAAGAAGATTACAAACTTTTGAAGAATGTTTTGGCTCTTCCACTCAAATAACCTCTCTCCTCACAACCCAAATTCTCAATAGAGAATTCCCAAATACACCCGATCTCTCAAAGCTTGCAACTCTCTAAAATCTCTCAAATTATTAGAACTCTCAATTGATCCACACACGGATCTCTCTAAACGATGTCTCAATGGCACCCTCCAGAATGAGTCTCTTTCAACCCACAACGGCACCTCCTAGAATGAGTCTCTTTCAACTCACATCTTCTCTTAATGGTGTCTTCCAATCTCTGAAAGCACACACCAAACCAATAACCCTGAATGACTATTTATAGGCTCACGATTAGTCCAACTCCCAATAGGATCTTCAATCCTAAGCCTTTACTTCTAAGGAAAAACTCTATTAATCCTAGATACACTAGAATAACTTACCCAAAGCCTTCAGAAGTAAAGAATCCAAAAAAGACAAGGAATTAGATATTGAGCCGCAATCCTAACAAGTAGTACCAAGATCAATTATATATGTTTATAGGGCAATGGAGGCAAGGGTTGAAATGCAAGGTCTGTTAATGTTGAAAATGTCCACATGTCTTGATCTCTATTGAAGCAACAAGAAGTTTCATAAGAATTGAAGTCATGTAACATCTTCAATAACTGTAGGGTGTCCAACGAAATGGAATTCCATCAACAGAATCTCATTTTTTTCTTTCACTATAAAGTGAAACACTGTAATGAACACATTATATTGTTATACACATTTTCGGAGTCTAGATATTTTATGAGAACTTTATCCCCACCTTAGTATGGAGTTTCACATGCATAATCCAAATTTCAACCGCCAATATGTAATATCAACTTCCGTAACAATAAACTAACAAATTGCTGACACAAGGATGATTGATCATATGTTGAGGAAACCCTTCTCCTTCAGGCTTTCAATAGTGTCCTTCAGAGTTACTTCCAATGGATGAAAACTAATTCCCAGACTTTTTGCTTTCTCCTTGGATACTTGAAACTGTGGGCCAGAAGGATCCTCACATCTGCCATTAATGACAAGAGGAAGACAAAATAACACAAAAGGGTTACTGCCATATAGTTTTGCAATACAAGTGTATAAGTAGAAAAATAAAAAATTGATGACTCTGCTTAGTTAGGTTATGCCAAAATATAGATAAGGGTTATAACTTGGGGGTAATGTTCACTCGTCAGATATCAAACATCTTATGTTCTTAGAGTATCAATATGCATCAGACCTCTAAAGTCTAAACTACCACTCAACCTTAGATAACCAGTCCAAAATGACAGTCCGGCAACAATATGCCAAACAGTTTATAACATAAATTTTCGGTAGGATAAAACATGAAATTAGTAAGATAAAGTTGTAAATTTCATTACCAGTTGAATGGTAATCTTCATTAGTGAAACTGGCAACAGTTGCGGCATTTTGCAATTGATAACTTACCTTTCAGGAATGTACATTGTGGGATAAAGTTGTCGTATCATCTCTAGAGTCTCGGAAATATTTGCAACATGGCTGACCAAACAATACCTTCCACTAGCTGAAAGAATTTCAAATGCTTGAATATGTGCAGCGGCAACATCTCTAACATCAATAAATCTGTAATTTGAAGCGGGCACTGCCTTGCCTACAGAAAAGAGAAAGGAAATAATCAACTGCCAGCTTGCAGCACAGGAATTTCAATAATCAACTTTACCTCATAATTTGCTCTAATTAATCATGCAAAGGTAGAGAAAGACAATTGCTGAAGTATGTACCAGTTATGAGGTTCTGAATCATCTCCACCGTCAAATTAATTGTCGGCTGTAAGAGTGGTCCAATCACAAACCCCGGATTTATTGAAACCAAGTCAATCCTATTTCCTTCAGCAAATTTCCAAGCAGCCTCCTCAGCTAAAGTCTTTGAAAGAATATACCACAGCTGGACATGTCAAAGGGAAGTTCATACCAAATTTAAAATACATACAAAAATAAGCTAAACTGCTTTGTATGTAAATCTCTTGATTTCAAATATTATTCTATAAAGGTAGGAGTGAAATGAATTACTACTTATAAAACTTACAAAAGGTGAAACCTGGAAAAAGATGAGAAATGGAACCTACTCACCTTGTGCTTCTCAGCAATTAGTGGATCTGAATACCATGTTTCATCCACTAAAACATCAGGGGTCAGAGGTTTTCCATTCATCATTACTGAAGCCAAAGAAGATGTCAAAACCACTCGCTTGACGGTTGGAAATTTTGCACATGATTTCAGAACATTTAATGTTCCCTTCACAGCAGGGTCAATTAGTTCTGCCTGAAGATATGGAGACAAATGCTCATTGCATTCTCTACATCAAAAATTATAAAATAAATTTGAACCATTGAAAATATGATGTTCTCTAAACAAATACAGACAGACGCCGAGAATTATGATCCTGCAAAGAGGTACAAAGTACAAACAGAAACCTAAGTTTTTACTGACAACATCGGAAGAATCTTTTGGAAACTATTCCCAACCACCTCTCCGATGAGAAACTAGGTGGAAAAACAAGCCAATAGAAAAATTACAAAATCAAAAGATTAAACTAATCGCTGCTAATGGAAACAATCATAACCTTATCTTAACAGGTAAGTGAAGTTACTAGAGGGGATAAGCAAAGAAAAGTAACTTTATCAGTCTGTTTATACATTTTCTCTCAAGTAATTACGGCAAAGTGCATGAGCCTTGACATGCTCTAGCTAGAAAAGTAAATACCGCTGCCTTAGCTAACTTATATCAACTATTTTGCTTTTAATTCATCTACAAGAACATAATGTGAGATTCCTGCCACCTGGATTAACTAGTTATGATTGAATAATCCACTTATGGGTGAAAGAAGAACTATAAGAAACAGCCAGTTAAGAGAATGACAAAACATTTGAAGTATGTAAGTAATTGAAGAGATGGACCTGAGGGTCATTGACTGATGAAAAAGATACCGGAGATGCGGTATGAAAAACACAGTCACATCCATCAACTGCAGGGTCAAAAGATCCTTCATCTAGCAAATCTGCTTTGAACAAATGAAGCCTTTCTTTTGCCCCCTCAAGTGAAAGTAAGTGTTCTGTTTTTTTGGGATCGTCTGGGGCATACATAAACACAACTGGTTAGTTGAATTGAGAATACATCAACCACACTGGAGCAGAAGTATCAGCAGACAAGTTTAGTTCTCTTCAGTAGGTAGTCAAACATGCAAGAACAATCAATATATGGATGTAACTTTACCGGTTATCATAGAACAAGACATGCATAAGGTTTTGGCAAATATAATCTGAGGAATCAGATGATACGTGGTAATAGGTTTGATCAACAAGTCTTAATAACGGATGAGGAACTATCCACACCTACAACTAATTTACATTTCCTCATATCTGTTGTTACATACAACTCTCCTTTTGTCTTGGAAATATCTATCTTTTATTGCTAGAAGTCTCCTTTTGTTCGAATTTGGAGCTAAACTGTGGGCTTCGGCGTTTTGGGAGAACCAAATATGGGACCGGAGATGGGGCTTCTAAAGCATTTTTGTCCAAATTTGGGAGCCATTTGACTAACAACAGCTAAAGGCTTGCCGTATCAAACATAAACATTATATTTCAAGAATCATACTTTGACTCCTCAACTTTTCTTATGGTAAACAAGTTAGATATTGAGTAAACTTCTGTGTTTCTATTCATCTTACACTGAAGTTTAAATAGGATTACAAAAGGAAAGCATACAGCTCACTACTGCTCATCTATCACTATGCCTAACACTACAACTCAATCAATCATTTCACAACTAATCTTAGTTGTCATTTCCAGCTAATCTTAGTGCTGCACAACCTAACATGAATCACGACAAAACAAGCAACAAAACCCAGAACTTGAAAATGGAACTAATTGAAAGAAGTGTGTGCCCAGAAAAGCTTCTAGCCTTCTACTCACTTGGGTCCCGAACAGTGCCTTTGACAATATAACCACGTTGTAGCAAAAGCTTGACCAGCCATGATGCAATATAACCAGATGCTCCTGTTACACAGACAACACCTTTCCCTGCTCCGCTCATCCTCAGACTCTCTAAGCTGAAGAAGCTGAAGAAGCTTTCGTACGGTTGGTGTTTATGATCGGGGGAGTCAACAATGGAGGCAACTAAAGTTGCCGACCTATTTAATATAAATGGAAGTAACTGGACCCACTTCTACGTATGGTACATTATTTTTTCAATTTGGTCATGCTGAGACTTCATTAAATTGGATTTGAAGTAATTTGTGTAATTAGGAAAAACGTATTGGGACATTTATACACACAATATTCATCATTACTAAAGTCACAGAACTGAAAACCAGTCCCATGATGGGAATATTTTACAATATGCTTTCTGTGTTTATTCAAATTTTACACTATGCTTCTCATGAGCATTTATTCTCAATGGAGCCATATATAACAAGCTGAAGCATTTTCCTAGTTAACTCTAAATCTATCTATAGATGAATTAAAGGAAGCCTTGGCACTGAACAATATATCATCCATCATTATATCTCTGGAGTTCAGCATAAACCGCATTTGAACTGCCGATACGTGATAAACAAACAGGATGCCGTCAATTGGATGAATCAAATGTTGAGAAAGACCTTCTCCTTCAGGCTTTCAATAGTGTCCTTCAGAGTTGCTTCAAATGGATAAAAACCAATTCCCAGACCTTTTGCCTTCTCCTTGGATACTTGAAACTGTGGGTCAGAAGGAAGCAAAAGAGGATTGTCATCCTCACATCTGCCATTAATGACGAAAAGAGAAGGGAAAAAGAAAGAAACTTTAGAAATTTGCCACATTCATCGAGTTTTCAGAGTTCCTAATTGAGCTAAATTTTGCAAATTCTTCATAGATGGAAAGGTGGGTATTATGACCAGTTTAAAAGCACATTGAGACAGCTCACATATATATAATAAATATATTTAACAGCCATATGGTTTTGCAACTCGAGGTGACTGAGCAGACAAATAAAAGTTGGTATATGATGATGAGTTAGGTTGTGCCTAATATAGAGGATTATGACTCGGCCACTCGCGTAATGTTCTCTCATCAGATATCAAGTATGCTATGTTGTTAGACTACCAATATAGATCAGACATTTAAACCCCATTCAACCTCAGACAAAAGGTACCAATTGACGTCCTGGCAACCATATGTCAAACCGTTAATATCAGAATTTCCCATAGGATAAAACATGTAGTAGGATAAATTTCTAAAATTGGTTTCCAGTTAAATGATAATCTAGTTTCAGCTATGGCATTTTGTAATGTATATTTACCTTTCAGGAATGTGCAAAGTGGGATAAAGTTGTTGTATAATCTCTAGAACCTCAGAAATGTGCGCAGCATGGCTGACCAAACAATACCTTCCTGTAGCTGAAGGAACTTCAAATGCTTGAATATGAGCCAAGGCAACATCTCTAACATCAATCAATCTGTAATTTGAAAGGGGCACTGCCTTGCCTAGATAAAAGAGAAACAAAAAAATCAACTGCTACCTTGCAGCACAAGAATTATTCAATTCCAACTTTCCATCATACTTTGCTCTAAATCATGCAAGGTAGAGATCAAAACATAATTGCTGAAGTATGTACCAGTTATGAGATTCTGAATCATCTCCACGGTCAAATTAATTGTTGGCTGTAAGAGTGGTCCTATCACAAACCCTGGAAGCAGCCTCCTCAGCTAAAGTCTTTGAAAGAAGATACCATAGCTGGACATGTCAAAGGGAAGTTCAAACCAAATTCAAAAATACATACTAAATTAAGCTAAACTGCTTTGTATGTACTTAATATCTTGATTCCAAATATTATTCTATGAAAGGAGGAGTAAGATGAATTATTTGTAAAACTTACAAAAGGTGAAACCAAGAAAAAGATGAGAAATGGAACCTACTCACCTTGTGCTTCTCAGCAATAAGTGGATCTGAATACCATGTTTCATCCACCACAACATCAGGGGTCAGAGGTTTTCCATTCATCATTACTGAAGCCATAGAAGATGTCAAAACCACTCGCTTGACGGTTGGAAATTTTTTGCATGATTTCAGAACATTTAGCGTTCCCTTCACAGCAGGGTCAATTAGTTCTGCCTGAAGATATGGAGACAAATGCTCATTGCATTCTCTAAATCAAAAATTATAAAATAAACTTGAACCCTTGAAAATATGATGTTGTCTAAGCAAAAACAAACACACGCTGACAATTATGATCCGGCAAAGTAATACAAACTCAAAACTGGAACAACCCTCTCCAGGAACTCAATTAGGTTTTGCTGACAGCATCATTAGAATCTTTTGGAAACTATACCCAATTACCTCTCCGATCAGAAACTAGAGGAAAAACAAGCCAATAGAGAAATCAATAATTAACAAAGCAAAATATTAAACTCATTGCTGCTAATGGAAAGGACGGATTATCATAAACTTATCTTAACAAATAAGTCAAATTGACAGCTGATGGGATAAAGAAAAGAAAGTAACTTTATCAGTTGCCTCAACTAATATCTTCTGCAACCGCAAATTGAGCATCAACTAGTTCTCTAGAAAATTAATTATGGCTTCCTTCGATAAGTTCTCTCATCTCTTTTTTGTTTTCAAAATATACAAGAGCACAATGCAGGAATGAAAGAACTTTATATGAGAAACAGCCAGTTAAGAGAATGGCAGTCTAGAACAACTCTTTTCACAAACTCTACTAGGTTTTATTGGCAACATCAGAATAATTTTCGGGAAACTAGTCCCATCATTGTCTTCAATGAAGAAATGTTAATGCAAAATGAGGAAAACGGACATCTTAACAAATAAGTCTAATTGCAGAGAGGTGCATGCTAAATAAAAGGAAAGTAGATCAGTTGGTTTATACTTCTTTTCTTGAAATTCTAATATGTTATGAACCGGCAAAGTGAGCCTCATGGAGTTTTCTACAAAGGTGTTTACAGTTGTCTTAGATAAATTTTCTTAATTAGAAATTTAGAATACCACACATTATGATTGAAAGAACTTTAAGCAATAGGCAGTTAAAAGAATGGCAACACATTTTTGAAGTATTGAAGTAATTAAAGAGATGAACCTGTGGGTCGCTGATCGATGAAAATAGAACTGGAGATGCTGTATGGAAAACACCGTCACATCCATCAACCACAGGGTCAAAAGATCCTTCATCTAGCAAATCTGCTTTGAACAAATGAAGCCTTTCTTTTGCTCCATCGAGTGAAAGCAAGTGTTCTGTTTTCTTCGGATCGTCTGGGGCATACATAAACACAACTAGTGAGTTGAATTGAGAATACATCAACGATACTGGACTACTGGAGCACAAATATCAGCAGACAAGTTTAGATCTCTTAAGTACGTACAATATCAAGAACAAGAGCATGCATATCTTGTCAATATGAGCTGAAAAACAGATGATACTTGGTGATAGGTTTGGTCAACAACTAAACCTCCCATTTCCTCATATCTGGTATATACAACTCTCATTTTGTCTCAAAAATATCTATCTTTTATTGCTAAAAATCTCCTTTTGTTGGGATTTGGAGCTCAGATTTGGGAACGGAGATAGGCTTTTCTATAGCATTTTTGTCCAAATTTGATTATGGGGAGACAATTGGCTAACAACAGCTAAAACCTTGCTATATCAAACATAAACATTGGATTTCAAGAATTAAGCTTTGAACCCTGAACTGTTCTATGGCAAACAGAACAAACAAACAAATGGCCAGAATTTGAAACTTGAACTCACTTGGGTCCCGAACAGTGGCTTTGACAATATAACCTCGTCCTAACAAAAGCTTGACCAGCCATGATGCAATATAACCAGACGCTCCAGTTACACACACAGCAACTTTCCTTGGTCCACTCATCCTCTGACAAGTGAACTCCAGATTGGGGTAGTCGATAATGGAGGCAATTCCAGTCTTCAGCTTATTAAGAAGTAATGCGAGAAGCTGGATGTTAGGACCACGTCTGTTAATCCCCCTCTTAATCCTACTTTATTTGCATTTGCAGTAGACTTAGAACAGCCCTTAATATTGTGGTCCTGAGAAACACATGACTGCTTCTCCTTTTGTGTGGACTGAGAGACACATGGCTGCGTCGCATCTCCAATTCACTTCAGCATCAGGTGAACCACTTTCACCGTCAGGCCAAGCGGTGGATGTCACCGTTTCTATTCAAGGATACCACTTTACGAGCTCCTTCTTGCTGATGCCGGTGGCTGGCTGCGAACTACTTCTCGGAGCACAGTGGCTTGAAACTTTGGGTTTCATCGGATGGCATTTCTCAGGAAAAGTGATGGTGTTTACTGAAAAGGGGCAATCTCATGTACTGCACGGCATCACTAAGCAGCCTAGCCATCTGGATCAGTCATCCTTCATGGCCCTATTACCAGTTGAGCATTTGGACTCTGTATCTCCCATCACAAGCCCAATTGCACCTTAAGAGCTAACCCACCCTCGTGAGTTGCAACCACTCCTCACACGATACAAGGATCTGTTTTCCTCCTCCACAGGCCTACCACCCAAACGGGCCGTGGATCATAGAATTGCGCTGCCTGCCCAATTCTGGCCCAGTTAACGTAAGGCCGTATCGCTATGCCCATTCACAAAAGACGGAAGTAGAGACTCAAGTCCAAGACATGCTCTCTAATGGCCTCATCCGTCCAAGCCGTAGCCCCTTCTCTTCGCCGGTCCTCTTGGTGAGAAAGAAAGAAGGCACTTGGCGATTTTGTGTGGACTATTGCTCTCTTAATGCCGTCATCATCAAGGATAGATTTCCAATTCCCGTGGTTGAAGAACTTCTCAATGAGTTACATGGAGCAAATTATTTTTCCAAGTTGGATTTACGTTCAAGTTATCACCAAATCCGCATGCATGAGGAGGACATTCCTAACACGGCATTTCAAACTCATGACGGTCATTACCACAAACTGGTAATGCCCTTTGGTCTTTCTAATGCTCCCTCAACGTTTCAAGCATTGATGAATCATGTGTTTAAGCCTTTTTTACCGAAGCTCGTTCTTGTCTTCTTTGATGATATATTGATCTATAGCCCGGATTTGCAATCTCATATTAATCATCTTGAAGAGGTATTTCAAGTACTACAAGTTCATCAGCTCAAAGTAAAGCTCAGTAAGTGTTCTTTTGGGCAAATCAAAGTGAGTTGCTTGGGCCACGTTATTTCTGGTCAAGGTGTGGCAGTGGACCCAGATAAAGTTCAATGTCTTAATGACTGGCCCAAACCACATACCACAAAAGGGCTGAGAGGGTTTTTGGGCCTTGTCTGATATTATAGAAGATTTGTTAGGAACTTTGGGCTGATAGCCCAACCACTCAATGATATGCTTAAGGCTAACAATTTCTTCTTGTCCCCTGCTGTTGAAGACGCATTTCAACGCCTTAAACTAGCCGTCGCAACTGCTCATGTGCTCGCTATATCGGACTTCTCTCAACCATTTACTGTAGAGACTGACGCCAGCGGCTTGGGCATTGGGGCCGTGTTGACTCAAAACAAGAGTCCCATTGCGTTTCTCAGCAAGACTTTATCTCCTCAGAATCAGGTACTATCTGTCTATGATAAGGAGATGATTGCAATCTTGTATGCAATTGAAAAATGGCACCCGTATTTGCTTGGCAATCAGTTCACAATTTTAACTGATCATCAAACCCTAAAATATTTGTTGGACCAATGAATTACTACACCATCCTAACATAAGTGGCTGGCAAAATTACTTGACTATGACTATAAGATAGAGTACAGACCTAGACATCTCAATATAGTACCAGACGTGTTCTCCAGACGCCATGAGCTTTGTGCCATTCAGTTGGTCTCCTCTCCAATCTTCGATAGCATTACTCAAATCTAACAAGCATGCTCTCGAGATCCGGAAGCACAAAACATCATCTCAACCATCCAACAAGGTCTACCAACAAAGAAGAACTTTGCTTGGGTGAACAATCAGCTTCTTTACAAGAACAAGATTTTCATTCCACATACATCAAAATGGAGAGCAAAGGCCTTACATGAGTTTCATTCTTCTTTGGAGGCCGGTCACTCAAAGTATCTACGTACCTTTGTTCGCCTTTCTCGGAGCTTCACTTGGCTGGGCATGCGCTAGGACGTCAAATCCTATATTGCTGCTTGTGATCAATGTCAGCGGCAGAATCACTAGCGAATTCATCCACCGGGGTTGCTAAAAACCCTCCCCATTCTGGAAGATGTATGGCTTGATATATCGATGGAATTCATCGATGGATTACCAAATTCTCAAGGTAAGAATGCAAGTTTGGTAGTGATTGACTGGCTCTCTAAATATGGGCACTTTATTGCTTTAACACACCCCTATACAGTTGCCTAGATCGCCGAAGCTTTCGTGAAGGAAGTCTTTAAATTGCACGGTATGCCCAAGTCAATCGTGTCCGATCAAGACCCGATTTTCCTCAACCATTTCTGGAAGTCCCTCTACAAGCTCTAAGGCACCCAATTGTGCCATAGCTCTGCCTACCACCCGCAGTTGGATGGTCAAACGGAAGTTGTTAACCAATCGGTGGACCATTATCTCAGGTGTTTTGTTGCTGACAAGCCTGCTTCTTGGACCATCCTCCTTCATACCACCTTTCATTCCACCATCAAAATGACCCCATTCCAGGCTCTTTAAGGCAAACCACCACCTGCTGTGCAGCGGTACCTTCCCAGTGTCACCGTCGTTCATTATGTGGATCTTGCGTTGTGCAACCGCAATGAACTTCTTCCCTCCCTTCGTGAGCACATGGCTGCTACCCAGAACATAATGAAAAAACAATCGGACAAGAATCGAACTGACAGTGAACTTGTAATCAGAGATTGTGTTTTCCTCAAGCTCCACCCCTATCGTCAGCAATCCCTTCTCAAGAGGACTTCTCACAAGCTTTCTCCACATTTTTATGGGCCTTTCAAGATCTTGGATTGAATTGGAAGCTTTGCCTACCACCTGGAACTGCCACATTCCTCCAAGATCCATCCTGTTTTCCATGTTTCCCTTTTGAAGAAACGTGTTGGGGACACTGTTCCCACTTCTCGGACTCTTCCTCAGTTTGATTAGAAAGGGGAGTTGATTTGGGTTCCTGAGAAAGTCTTGAATATGTCTGTGGTCCACAAGAAGAAGCGACTCATTACCCAATGGCTAATACAATGGTTTGGGCTGCCAAAGGAGGATGCCATATGGGAAGAGGCCCATTCTATCATGGCCAGATTTCCAAACTTCGGCAACCATGGACGACTTACACTATGCCAAAAAGTCCATCAGACGACACACTTCAGGCGACATAAGTATTGTTTTCTGTCGTTTGAGTTTTTCAGAAAAACACAGATGACATAAATTAAATGTGTTGTCTGAATACACAGAGAAACCATACTCGTTTCATTTTGAAAATATGGTTAGATACAGACAACACTTATATGTTGTTGTAAAATATGGGGATATTTCATATCTAACCCTAAGAGAATATTTTGAATTCCCTCCAAGAAGTTCTAGTCCTTTCGCTCTCAAAATGTTGAGACCCTAGCTGACTAGTCAATGGGGGTGATACTCAAACAACACAATTGTGTTGTGTGAAGAAGGTGAGTTTCACTTTTTTTTTTCCCAAGTCTTTTTTGGCATTACTATACATTTACTCCTTCCCATCTCGGCTCACTCTTTCAGCCACACAAAATCCCCATTTTCTCTCTCCACCTCTCGTTTGCTTCCCCGATACCCAAAATCCCTAGAATCTCTCTCAATTAAATTCTCTTCAGACATCATGTTCAGATCCAATCCCCGAAACCGGAAGGCTTCTCTTCCAAAGACAATGGTTTCAATTTGGGAGTTTAGTGTTCTTCTACCTTTGGGGTTTGTCTGATTTCTCACATTTTACTCATGATTTTTCTTCTTGCAGA
Source organism: Rosa lucieae (assembly GCA_024704745.1). NCBI lineage: Eukaryota > Viridiplantae > Streptophyta > Magnoliopsida > Rosales > Rosaceae > Rosa > Rosa lucieae. The sequence continues at coordinate 3,548,701 of CM045492.1, forward strand.
TTGATATTGGTTCCTCATGCAGACTGTGAAACAGATAAACCCTAAATCATTATGTCCCAATAGGGGAGACGCAAACCCCTATCTCCTTCTCCGGGCGTATGCGGTTCCACGCCAGTTCTCATAAGCCAAACCAAAGAGAAAAGCTGCTCTAGTCTATCACTCCTGACTGCTGGTTCACTCTCTCCGCAATGATGGTGAGCTTCATCTCCTAAAGATGGAAGCTTTCACCGAATCTTGGGTTTCTTCTTCAATCCAAGAAAAACCCAAAGGAGGAGGTATCGGTATCGACAGTAGCAATGGTATGGCAAAGGGAAAACTGGCGGAAAGGAAGGCTTTATTGGCACGTATGGACAATCACTTATATATATTTGACTACAACACATCAAATTTGTTGTTCTCCACATAGCCTACTGCCCTCCATGTCTCAACAAGCTTCTCTTCACCACCAAGAATCTATTCTTGTTTGCTTTCGACTCCTTGTTCATTCTATGCACTTCTCTAGCTCTGGTTTTGTCCCTGTTCGTCGCCCATGTTGACTCGGCCTCTACTTTAGGCTAGGTAACCAGCTCGGACGCATATGTATCTCTCTCTGGCTTAATTAGTTTGGTTATGAATTTCACTTTATATTTTGGTTCATTAGTTGATAGATCTGGTTTGTTTTCCTTTGATTTCTATATATAAATTTGGTTTGTTTTCAATTCAGTTTGCCTAGGGTTTATATGATTACATTTGAGTTTCAAGATTGGGCTTTTTATTTAGGCATTGCCCTCTGTCTCGACCTCTCAAGCTTTATAAATCTTCAATATTTTGAGTTGAATGTTACACTACTATAACATCTGTTTTGTTTTGTTTTTTTCTTTTCTTTTTTGCTTGGTTGTAGGTTGAATTGTTCTACTGATGCCGATTCAAATTACTCGTGAATACATATTTGAGGTATTGTAACAATTAATATTTTGAGATTCCCCAATTTAATTCCATTTATTAGGCTGGATTTATGTTGCATTCTGAATTCTATCGTTTGTGCATAATGTTAATACTGTTGTGAATGATAATGACTATTCATGCAATAGGTATTGTTTAATGTATGCGATTGACAGACTCGTAATGTATGCAATTGACATACTTGTAATGTGCGATTGATTAGTATAGCTATTATGTATTGCTTTTTGTATACATGATGTAACCCTATACAAACCTCATGGTGAGATGAATACAATACATTTTTCCAATTCTCTACAACACGTTATCAGCATGATACTCTAACCCAGGCCCTAGTTAGGAAAAAAAACCCTAACACCCGAAATTTCAAAATTTCTTTCACCAAAAACTGCCGCAAGCTCCTAGCCCTTGCTAACCATACTGTGCATTGCTCTTACAGCCCTTGAGCACCCGTGTTTCTCCTACTGCCCCTGCAGCATCGTCGCATGCCTGCTGCTTATGCAGCACAGCAGCACGCTCGTTCCTGTGCAGATCAGCCTGTTTTCACGCCCCGAAACATCTTGATCGGGACCTCAGATCAAAATCCTTCCTTCACAAAAGTTGTTCGCTCTGCCTCTTGTATCTGACCTCCAAATTTCAGTCCTATTGGAGTCGTTTTGAGATCTGTACACCATTCGAAGTGGGAGCTGTTCAGAAGCAAATCTGCTCCGAATTTCAACAAGTAAGTTTTAAAGATTAAAGTTCCTCCTTTCTTGTCTTTTAAATTTCTTTATTTTCTGCAGGATTTTCAATATACGAACATGGGTTCGATTATTTAATAAAGCGGAATTGTGGGGATTCACGCTTAACGAACTAAGAGTGTTCGTATGAACTAAGAGTGTTCATAATGCTCGGACTAAGAGCGTCCGTAAGCATCAAATTGTGACCATATTAAAACATTATTGTATGGTCTAATCCAAAAGAGATTCTTGGAAATTGTTTTCTTGGTAGCATAGTTCGGAAATCTTATTATTTTAGTTTTCGTGGAAGTTTAGCTCCGAAACTAATATATCTTCTCTTCTTATTTTGAGGATGTCGAATGAACCTAGACACGACTTTTCCATGCTTGACTCAACAGGCTTGGATTACCACAGTTGGGTAACCGATGTTGAGAACCACCTCACTTCAAAGGGAATATTACCCATAATCTAGGCACCTAACCCGGATCGTGTGTTCGTGCGAACACCTAAAAAGCATGCTGAAGCAGTTATCTTGATGCGACGCCATATGGACAAGACACTCAGATTGGAGTATATGTCGATCAAGGATGCAAGAGAGCTATGGGTAGCACTAGAAGAGCGCTTTGGCAATATCTAAGATTCTCTCCTCTCTGACTTGAAGGTTCAATGGAACAATCTGCGCTTTGCTGATTTCAAGTCTGTTGCTGAATATAATTCAGAAGCTCTTCACCTACTGTACTTACATAGGCATTTACAAGCATAATTAGCTATAATGAACCACACTCATGCTACCGCTAGCGGTACTAACTCCCTCCAAAGGAGTGACCTACAGGAACACAGCTAAGCAGGCTACCGCCTGAGCCCCGGCTTGCCCCCAGATCACTGCTGACACGCCGCTCCAAGACAGCATTAGAAGCTCCAGAAGCTGAGGACTGAAGCATGTCAGTCCCACATCGAAAATATGAAGAAGATCAGCTCCTTCTTCACCTATAAAAGGTTCTCTCTTCTCTCCTCATTGATTACGCATTTTTAATACTTACCTGCTATTACTTTGTGAACATAAATACATTGACTAACTTAGGCATCAGAGAAGAGAAGATCGCCCAGCGCGGTCTCCCTCTATTTCACTTGACAGGTAGCGGAAACTCTGAGTATCATAGCTAGCGGTTCGCCCATCAGACCAGCGTTAACAAAGGTTTAGCTACCGCTGAACTTTAAGCATTGACATTGGCGCCGTCTGTCGGAATCCTTGAACAAAAGGCCATCCCACCATAACAATGACTAACGGTAGAGGGCGAAACGCTGAGGAGCAAGAGGATTAGTCCGCCAATTCCCACCCCACCAACCTCACGATCAATGTTAATCCAGCGGTTAATGTTAACCGTGCACTATTCAACATGCCAGTCAACCCCAGCGGGGAACCCTAGGCTAGTTACCAGATTCCACCAACCCAAACTACAGCGGAGGCTCAACCGAGCGGCAGCTGCCCCCCGGTGCAGGACCTCGCCGCTATGTATGAGTTGGAACTAGCGGACCTTCACAAGGCAAATCAAGAGCGCGAGTAGGAGAGCAGAGAAAAGGCCGAGGCACAAAAGAAGGTGGCCACACTGATGTCAAGATTTGACGAGCTGAAAAGGGCGCTGGAAGCAAATGCCAACCTAGCGCAAAGCGAGCAATCACGGAGCACCAGACACAGTCAGCCCAACACTGGCGGATTGGTATCCGGACCAATCATACAGATGCAAGTACCGTTGAACCCACCAGAGCTACGAGGAATTGGACCACCTCTGGAACCCCGACTAATGTTGGAGCAGGAGGCAGAGTCACAGCCACACACCAGTCGCTCAACAATCAGGGCCAGAACCGAGGGTAATATACTTGTCCCCAAGCGAGAATTGGTTCAGCGGAACATCCAGGCAGGACCCGATGGAAATACAACCACCCTAATACTGGAGCAGATGCAACAATTAGAGCAAAGGCTAATCCGGGCCGAGGCAGGCGCCCCAGTGCTAATACCAAATCCACTCTTTGCGTCAAGACCAAGACCACACACCACCAGGATCTTGCATGTCATTCGCCCAGCACACGCAAAGACACCAAAGATGTCACTTTACAGCGGCATGACTGACCCCTTTGTCCATATGGACACCTTCAAAAATGTCAACAATAACAAGGGCTTCGATGACGCTACCCTCTGCCATTTGTTCAGTGAAACGCTGGATAGTGAGGCAATGAGTTGGTTTTTTGAGTGTCCGCCAGGGCCCATCGACTCGTTCAATGCACTATCAAATGCTTTCCTCTCTCGGTTCATCCTCTTGGCTGCCAGACACCACAATACATCTCAACTATTCAACCTCAAGCAGGGGGGGACAAGACATTGAAGGCGTTTGTCACCAGGTGGCGAGCGGCAACGTCCCAGTGCCGCGATCTTGATAAAACAATGGCGCTTACAGCTTTCAAGCAGGGACTCCTCAAGGGACCATTTCTCTATCACCTCAATTATAACCATCCAAATGCCGCTTACGACCATGTCATGAGCGAGGCTGTCATCCATGCACAGGCAGAATTCATTACATATGGAGAAACCCCCCCACCACCACCAACACCTGTAAAGTCCACCCAACCCTCCGCCAACCATCAGGAAACCGCTAGCAAAACCTCTGCCATGCCTCCAACTGATAAGAAGAGAGAGTGACAGCAGGGCAACTACCAGAGAAAGCGGCAGAGGGACCAACAATACAATAGAGGCAACGCTCATCTCATGGGGATAATCGTAATAAGCAGGAGTCATCCCAGCGCTACGCAGTGTTTACAGTTCTCACGGCCTCATACGAAGAAATATACTACTAGTGCAACGACCAGATACCGCCACCACCCCTAAGGAAATACCCAAGGGTGGGAAAGCCCAGAAACACTGGCAAGTGGTGCAAATATCACAAGGACAATGGCAACAACACTAACAATTGCAATGCCCTCAAAACAGCCACTGAAACCTTATAACGAGATGGTAAGATGGAACAATTCAAGGTATACCAACCACCACTCGTGATCACTAACATTGAGCCCTTGGGCCGCATCAACACCATCAACGGTGGTGCTCCAATCACCAACATGTCTCACAGGGCAAAAAAGCGCTATGCGCGTGCTAACCACCCCAAGGAGGTGTGCAATATCCTTTACGAGAGGTCCACTAAACTCCCAAAATCTGGTTGGGAGCCCATTACCTTCTTAGAGGAGGAAGAGTGCGGAGTACATCTGCCCCACGACGATCCATTCTTGATCGACGCCATACTCGATAAATGGTCAGTGGGAAGGATCCTTATCGACAGCGGGTCCGCTGTAAATGTCATCTTCAACAGGTGCTACGACAAACTTCGGCGGAACAAAAAACTACTACAGGATCATGAGCCATTGCTTAGCTTCTCCGGTGACGTTATGAAGCCATTGGGTTCTGACTACATACGACTGGTTATCGGTGCCAGTCCACTAACGGCGGAAATCCATACGGAGTTCATCATTGTGGACTACTTCAGTTCATATAATGCCATCATTGGTCGAACGACACTTAACAAACTCAAATGCATCATCGCCGGGTACATGCTCCTCATAAAGTTCCCTACTCCCAACGGAACAGGTTGTGTGAAGGGAAGTCAACAACTGGCACGCGAGTGCTACTCCACAACCGTGGCGCCGCCATGAAATCCTAACAGTGGGAAATCATGCAGCGACACCAAATATCTTTGAGGACCCCAAGGATGATGAGGAGAAATATGTCAAAAAGAAGCCTATCAACCCAGAAACATCCTTAAGGGTTATTAGCATCTTCGACGAGTACCCTGAGCAGATAGTCCACATCGGCGCTCAGCTAGACCCAAAGGTAGCGGCTGATCTCACTCAGTTTCTGCGTGACAACGCCATCATCTTTGTATGGTCCTACGCTGACATGACAGGCATCTCCCGCGAGATCATCACACACAAATTGAGTATCAAACCATCCGCCTACCCTACCAGGCAGCGGTGAAGGGCCTTTGACGAGGAGAGATACCGTGCTATAGGGGAAGAGGTTGCCAAGCTCCAGAGCATTGGATTCATCCGCCAAGTAAATTACCCTTAGTGGATTTCCAATTTGGTCATGGTCAAAAAACCCAGCGGAAAGTGGCAAATGTGTGTCGACTTCAAAGGCCTCAATAAGGCATGCCCCAAGAACAGTTTCCCACTACCTCACATAGACTAACAGGTCGATGCAACCACTGGTCACGAGCTACTCAGCATGATAGATGCCTTCTCCGGCTACAATTAGATCAAGATGCACCCTGGTGACCAAGAGTGCACCTCCTTCACCATCGATAAGGGCCTATACTGCTATAGTGTCATGCCGTTCGGTTTGAAGAACTCCGGTACAACTTACCAACGACTAATGAATGCCATGTTTGTTGAACATCTGGGCAAAATCATCGAGGTCTACGTGGACAATATGTTGGTAAAAAGCATAAAGGCCAGCGGACACGTGGCAAACCTCATAATTATATTCGCCATTCTCTTGGCCTATGGTATGCGCCTTAGCCCAGAAAAATGCTTCTTCGGCGTTACTGCGAGCAAATTTTTAGGTTACATAGTCAGTGAACGGGGCATAGAGGCAAGGCACAAGCCATCCTCAACATGAAGGGTCCAGAATGGAAGAAACACGTTTAGAGTCTCCAAGGCAAACTAACCGCCCTTTCTTGGTTTATCTCCAGACTCACTGATAGATGTCTCCCATTTTTCAAAGTCCTGAAAACAACCCACAATAAGGTCATCAACTGGAACCCAGACTGTGAGGCAGCGTTCCAAAGCTTGAAAGAGTACTTGGCGGCAGTTCCGCTCCTCTCTATTCCTGTGTAGGGGGATACATTATATATATACCTAGTGGTATCACAGACAGCGGTAAGCTGTGCCATTGTCCGGCGGGAGGGCCAGGATGAGCTCCCCATATTCTACTCCAGCAGTGGCATGAACGGGTCCGAAACAAGATATCCCCCCCTGGAACAGCTCGCTCTTGCACTTATCGTCCCCGCTAGGCGCCTCTGCCAGTACTTTCAGGCCCACACAATTCATGTCTTTACGAATCAACCACTGAAGCAGGTAATGCAGAACCCTGAGCACTCGGGCCGTCTCAGCAAATGGGCCATCGAGCTCAGCGAGTTCGACATTGACTACAAACTAAGAACCGCCATGAAGGGCCAAGCGGTGGCGGACTTCATTGCTGAGCTCACTGAGCGTCAGGTTAAAACCAACATAGAGGCAGAGCCCAGCATGGAAATGATAACCATTGAAGGACCAACCCCCCAACAATCAGACTGGAACCTACACGTGGACGGCTCCGCTTGTGCCAAGGCCAGTGGCGCCGGAGTCATCTTAATAGGGTCAGGGGGACTAAACGTAGAATACGCCTTAAAATTCAACTTTAAGACCTCAAACAAGATGGGGGAGTATGAAGAGCTCATCGCCGGCCTACTCCTCGCCATCGACTCAGGGGCTGACAGTGTCAACATATTCAACGACTCCCAGCTTGTCGTTAACCAGGTCAATGATAGTTTCCAGGCCAAGGACCAACAATTAGCGGCGTACTTGGGTTACGTCAAAACGCTCCTCAAAAAATTCAAATTTCACACCATCACACAGATCCCCAGGGAAAAGAACGCCAAGTCTGATTCACTAGCAAGACTAGTGTAGATACCTACTAGCATGACTAGTTTGCTATCTCACCAAGCATAAGTAACACCCTCTTTAGGACACCCACAAGCCATGGTGAGGCCCAACCGCTACTTGCATATTGTAGCCCTATGTTCAAGCTACGTTACGGTATCCGGAAGTCACAAATCCGTCGCCGGGAGGCCACCTTTCCGGCCTTGCCAAGTTGCCCTCACAAATAGGCTTTCTAGACTAGAATAGTGATTTTAGTCATCCCACATCTAAGAAAATGTAAAGGAGAAGCATTCCTTCACCTACAAAAGGAATGCCTCCTCCCACAACTCAAACGATCCCATTACATCTTTTGTAATCCCCTTGGGCCGCAAGGCTCAACACACTAGTGTAACATTCAAGTGGACGTAGTTTCTCGCTAAGGCGGGAGACGAACCACTATACATCTCGTGTCACTCTCTCTCTCTCTCTCTCTCTCTTACTTATTGTTAATTAGATCCCCACGGATCAAAGTATTAACATTGCCGCCGTCTGTGGGAAGACGACACATTGGCTTCGTCACCTTCCATGAGCTAAGTCTGCTTAGCGGAGCTTGAAGAAATTTCTTCGTTCTTTGAGTTTATGTTTGAATTAATACTTCTTGGCGGCAACTTTTGCCAAAACATGATCAACATTACTTCAGCGGTAAAACTAGAGCAGAAATTTGCACCCTGAGGGTTGGTCAACGCCCAGCAGGGCCGGTCAACGCTGGGTCAACGCCGAACAAAGGTGGGCAACGAATAGTCAACGCTAACAAAAGTCACCGCTGACCTACAAAAAAAAAATCCAATCTCTGGCGGTAAACATTAAAAAAAAAAAAAATTGGGTGCCAAATTACTATGGACACCCGGCCTTTCTTTGGCTTATCACACCGCCAAGGGCCTCCTCCAAGCTCTGATGTCTCGCAAAACCACTGCAACATTATCATGCTTCCGCTACACAACACCAGCGGTAACCAATGGCAACCCCGCACCCAGCGGTAACCCACCGCCAGCTCAAACTTCATTCGGTGCGGCGACCTCCATCCGAGCTCCTCTACCATTGGCCGTAACTTTCGCCGACTAAGGCTGCCTCCACCAGCAAGGCTCCGCCCCGCTGATCAAGGTTCCTTGCAAGCACCCTAGCCAGCTCCGCCGAGCTCCAGGCCTGCTACGAGGCTCCGCTGAACTCAAAACTCCGCTGAGTTCCGCCGTTCATGCTCCGCTGATGATCCAAAGCTCCATCATCACTGCCCTCCTCTGCTAGCCAAGAGAGCCGCTGACAAGCTCCACCGCTAGCCAAACCTCACCGCCGACCACAACCAGCGGCTCCGCTAGGCATCGCCAAAGCTTCACTGGCACAGCTAGCAAACTTCATTGGCACCACTTCACTGCCACCGCCGAGATCCTTCTGGCAAAGCTTCCCCTGAGCTCCGTGTTTCCGCTAAGCACCGAGTATCCCTGGACACCACCGACCAGAAAAGGCCACCAGGGTTCGCCAGAAAAACCTCCGCTGAACACAACTTCCATCCAGCCAGCGGCTCCGCTCCGCCAGCCCGCATAGTCTCCGCTAGCGACCAGCAGCCAGCACGCAAAACCCAACTAGCGTCTCCGCTCAGCCCAGCTCCAACGAGACTCCCGCCAGCTACTTGCCACCCAGCTACCATCACCAGCAAGGTAAGTGCCAGCTTTTGAACTTCACCTCCGCTGAACTGTTCACCGCTAGGCTTTACCTTCGCCGGCAAAACTCCGCTCCGCCGAGCACTACCCCTGACCAAAGTTGCTCCAACAACGAGCCCCGCTCCACCTAGCATCATGCTCCGCTGGACATCACCACCCATCAACTCTGGGCATTCAAACATCAATGAGAGGCTTGGGGCTCATTCCTATATTCTCCGAGCATCCACTCTGAATCTCGTTGCTTGGCACTTTGGTTTCACCATGGATTTCATCTGCACTCACAGACCAAACGAGCTAAGTCCACTGATGCTATGCTCTTCTCTTACCTTTATGGATGAGCATGCATTGGAATTATAGTTGCACACCACATGCTTATATGTGAAAAAGTATGACTATTTTACTGCCACATATCAGCAGCATGATACACTAGGTTCTCCTTACCATGTGTTTATAGCGATGTACGTGTAGCTTGGAACACCACATATATGCCTCTGTTCCACACAAACAAATTATTATTTATGAGTACACCATGATACATACCATACTAGACATCATGATATGCTACCATGGGAAACATAATTAAGTGGCACGTGGCCCTGATTTCTCTTAGCTCAAGGGCATGCATCAACTTTATCTCTGAAGCAAAACCAAGCATCAACTTTATTTGACTAAACTATGTCAGAAATATGCATGTACTCTTGCCTAAACTATCTAGGCTATACGTGGGCACCGACAATCCACCTATATAGCTACATATTATATTTGCTCATCCCCCAGCAAAGTTTCGTAAACACATTTAGTCGGTACTTGACTCGTTTGCCTCCATGATGCATATACCCAAATCACATTTGTCTGTTAGCATGTTTATTGATATTGATGGCAGCCCCACTTCCATTAACTCTCACCACATATACATATATTGATTGAGATTGGTATATGGATGCTTTCAAAATGGAATAATGCCAAAGATTATCTCAATAGCTCACATGTGCACTACACTAGCTTGCAAAGCTCAGGCGGCATGTTTACATAGTCGACATGTTTCAATTGCCATTCCAGTTTAAATTATGCATGAGTAATGCATGTGGTTGTCAAAATATGTGTGCTTACTCCAAATATTCAAATATTATCTCACCATTGATAAGTGGTCAGACTTTGAAAATGCATTTTTTGCATAACTTTTGACCAATTCCATCAAGTGCTAGCATTCTAGCAACTGGGTATTCACTGATGCTTTGACGCAAATGCAGATGCATCTGATGCTTCTCATAATTCAACCCTTCATCTACAGATGCTTATAAATGTCCATGTACTTAATGCCATGCATATATACAAAGCAACAAGATCACTATGGTTACCGGCCACCATGACATTCCAAAACATGCATGTGTACATTAAATATCTATGGCATATATATATTTAATCAATTCAATTATATGGAAAGAGTACTAATCACTTACTCTATCTTATGTTAAGGAGATATAATCACCGATCACATTTTCAATTACCGAAATCATCACCTTTCGACTAAGGTACTTTGCCAGAGCAAGGGAGCGTCATGCTCGGATAACTCCGCTAGCCTCCAAATTGGCATAAGATAAGTCACTATATCTTATCTCTTGTGCTCTTGCAATTAGAGTCTTTGTCATGACTATACATGTCTCCATAACACTTAAGGCATATCTACAAAAATGCAAAAATGATATTAGCATCCACATTACAAATACAAGCTATACACATATGCCATGCTTCTACTGCAACTCAATTAGATAAATATGGGTCACTGAAACAAAATTTTATTACTTGCTCTATTTGTTTGTCATGTTTCATACAAGTACAAACTTTACGAGTCTATGGTCACCGCCAAGCAGTAAGGCAGCGACTCATAATGACAATGACCGCTACGCGGCATTGCAGTCAAGTTTCTCCTCCTAGAAATAGTAAAGGGACTAGTTAACACAGCCCACGGCAGCCATTGATCCGGCAGTTAACCCCGACGCTTGGGTACCAAAGATTAGGTTCGCTACCTAACACCCACTGCTGCAACGCAGCTCCCCCTCAACAAACAATTTACCGACCATCCGGAGGTCCGTCGTGGCTGGTGAGTGGGGGACTCCCTGGCGGGCCTAGCAGGGGCCCACCCGAAAGGGCAAAAGCGTTCGCTCCAACCAATTCTAGATGGACGACGCACTCGCACTAATTATGCTTGATATACGGTACAAAGCTACGCTTTGGTATCAACCCGCTAGAACACCCTCCTTGACTGGGGACTTCGGGGACTTGTACATATAGCCCAGCATAATTAGCAACGGTCACGCTCATGCCTCAGGGCATCACCTTCGAGCTACACGTTAAAGGCTCAGCGGCACCCACGGGCTTCCGCTCCCGAGCTTACAGCTCACGCCTTTGCGGCACCCTCAAGCTTCCGCTCATGAGCTTACCACTCATGAGCTTTCCGCTTACGCCTTCACGGCACCCCCGAGCTTCAGCTCATGAGCTTACCACTCATGAGCTTTCCGCTCACTAGCTTACCGCTCACGCCTTCGCGGCACCCTCGAGCTTCCGCTCACGAGCTTACCACTCAGGAGCTTTCCGCTCATGCCTTCGCGGCACCCTTGAGCTTCCGCTCACGAGCTTACCACTCACGAGCTTTCCGCTCACGAGCTTACCGCTCACTCCTTCGCGGCACCCTTGAGCTTTCGCTCACGAGCTTACCGCTCACGCCTTCGCGGCACCCACGAGCTTCCGCTCACGCCTTCGCGGCACTTACGAGCTTCCGCTCACGCCTTTGCGGCACCCACGGGAAGCTCACGAGCTTTCCGCTCATGCCTTCCCGGCACCCCCGAGCTTCCGCTCATGCCTTCCCGGCAACCCACGAGCTTCCGCTCATGCCTTCCCGGCACCCCCGAGCTCCCGCTCATGCCTTCCCGGCACCTCGGAGCTCCCGCTCATGCCTTCCCGGCACCCACGAGCTCCCGCTCATGCCTTCCCGGCACCCACGAGCTCCCGCTCATGCCTTCCCGGCACCCCCGAGCTCCCGCTCATGCCTTCCCGGCACCCCCGAGCTCCCGTTCATGCCTTCCCGGCACCCCTGAGCTCCCGCTCATGCCTTCCCGGCACCCCCGAGCTCCCCCTCATGCCTTCCCGGCATCCCCGAGCTCCCGCTCATGCCTTCCCGGCACCCCCGAGCTCCCGCTCATGCCTTCCCGGCACCCTCGAGCTTCCCGCTCATGCCTTCCCGGCACCCCTGAGCTTACTGCTCATACTTTCCCTGCAACCCTTGAGCTTCCGCTCATGCCTTCCCAGTAACCCCTCGAGCTTTTGCTCACGACCTCCCGCTCATGTCTTCCCGGCAATCCTCGAGCTTTACACTGATGCCTACTCGACACACCATACGTCAATGGAACATTGAATTCTTCTACCATTTGTCGGTTGCGACAAATTGAATTCTTTTCGAGTTCCATTAATACGAGTGACAACCAAACAAACACAACCATACACGCGGTCATCGTTCATGAGTTACAAATGCATACCTTCGCGGCGCTCATGCAACTTGGATCTTGCGGGCATAACCCCGTCAAACTCGACCTCGTTCGTCTCCTTGCGCGCGTCACGCATTTATCATATGCAATTCATTTGCTCACACGACCATATGCGCACTATTATGCTCATATATGCCAAACGCATATCAGTGCAACTCACATTTGTTGCCCAATGCAACGAGCATTCTACATATGCTTGTTTTTTGTCTTTGTTGTACAGGTTTACGAGTCCATTCTTGCTTACGGAGTTCGGGGACTTGTAGGGCCTCCGTACCGCCCGGTCACTTATGCTTGTTGACTTCATGCTTATAACTCCCCAACCAAGAAGCTCCTCTTGTTTGCGGACTTCGGGGACTTGTAGATACCTACTAGCATGACTAGTTTGCTATCTCACCAAGCATAAGTAACACCCTCTTTGGGACACCCACAAGCCATGGTGAGGCCCAACCGCTACTTGCATATTGTAGCCCTATGTTCAAGCTACGTTACGGTATCCGGAAGTCGCAAATCCGTCGCCGGGAGGCCACCTTTCCGGCCTTGCCAAGTTGCCCTCACAAATAGGCTTTCTAGACTAGAATAGTGATTTTAGTCATCCCACATCTAAGAAAATGTAAAGGAGAAGCATTCCTTCACCTATAAAAGGAATGCCTTACCTTTCAAAAAAAAAAAAAAAGGAATGCCTCCTCTCACAACTCAAACGATCCCATTACATCTTTTGTAATCCTCTTGGGCCGCAAGGCTCAACACACTAGTGTAACATTCAAGTGGACGTAGTTTCCCGCTAAGGTGGGAGACGAACCACTATACATCTCATGTCACTCTCTCTCTCTCTCTCTTACTTATTGTTAATTAGATCCCCACGGATCAAAGCATTAACAACTAGCAACAGCTCAACCATACCAAAGTCCAGCGGACACAAGGGTAGAGTGTCTTGACAGGCCTAGCATCACAAAAACCCTAGTGGAGATTTTCAACATTAAGGTCAATCCCAGTTGGATGAACGAGATCATCGAATACAAGCGCTATGGAACATTGCCAGAGGACAAGGTCGAAGCACAATAGCTTAAGCGAAGAGCAACCCGCTACAACATCCAGGATGGCAAGCTTTACAGCTAGGGGTACACCCACCCCAACCTCCGGTGTCTAACCCGAGAGGAAGGAAAGGTCGTTCTGGCAATGATACACGGCGCCAGATCCTTCTCCAATCGCACAATGCTACAAGGCTACTTTTGGCCTATGCTCGGCGACGACACCAGAAGGATATCGAGATCTTACCAAAAATGTCAATAGTATGTTGATCTCCCACATGCCCCGGCGGAACCACTGTCGATCATCATTGGTCCATGGATTCACTCCACATGGGGCTTGAACTTAATGGGCAAATTCCAAACCGCCAAGGGCCAGTTCAAATACATCATTGTTGCAATCGACTATAACAGCAAGTGGATAGAGGCAGAGCCACTGACGGCAATCACCACCGCCAAGGTAACTCACTTCCTCTGGAAGAACATTTATTGCCGCTATGGTGTCCCCCACACAATCATCACAGACAACGGCACACAGTTCAACAACAAGGAACTCATATCTTTCACCGCTAACCTGGGCACCAGGATGAGTTTCGCATCTGTTGCTCACCCCAAACCAACGGCCAAGTCGAAGCAGCAAACAAGATAATCAAAAAACTGCTAAAAAAGAAACTCGACGACGCCAAGAGTTTATGGGCGGAGAAGCTTTCAGAAGTTCTGTGGGCCATCAAAACTACCCCAACTTCCTCCACTGGTGAAACACCATTTTGCAACCTACCGTTAGGGTCGACGGCTACTGCCCGGAGACCAACGGCGAGGGCGTCAACCTCGACAGAGACCTCCTAGAGGAAAAATGACACAAGGCCCATTTGCACAATTTGCAAAACAAGCAGTGGATATCGCGTTTCTACAATGCCAGGGTCAAAGCCTAGAACCTCCAACTGGGGGACTGGGTAATGAAGGAAGTCATTCCACAGCCAACAACACTCCGCCCAACATGGGAAGGTCTATACAAAATTGTGGAAGTCGTTAGCCCCAGCACCTTCTACTTAATGGACAAGGACGGCGTCACAACGACCCACCCTTAGAATACCGAGCACCTTCGATATTACTACAAGTAGTCATACCACTACCCTACAGCATCTTGGCTTAGCTAAATTTTTGACTCAATATTTAGCTAAGGGAATCTACCCAACGGGTACAACCCCTCTTTTTGTAAACGCTGACATATCAGCTATCAATGAAACGAGGAATTATTCAAACCATTATCGCCAAGTCCAATCACAAGAATCAACTGGCAATGCCAACAATATTCGGCAGACTACGTCCGCTACATCGTGCACTCGGAACAATTTTAATCCCTTTAATGTTTCATGGAGTCACAAAACAGCAGTCAAAACTCTAACGGTTCAGAAGTATGCAAACAATGTAATCAGCAAACGCATCCACACTTGGAAAATTTTTAGAAACAAAATACAATTGCATTTTAGGGGTCGGGACTCCCCGCCCAAGAATGTTGTTGAATTACAAAGGGCTTAGCGGTGCAAAAAAAAAAAAAAAAAAAAAGATAAAGGCCTCAACGGCACTACTTCAGGCTGTGGAGCTATCTTCATTGACGAGGGGCATCAGCGGCAATCTAGCCCTCCGGCGGAGGTTGTTGCTCGGACTGACGGCTCGTCTGTTCAGACCCATGAGCGGTAGGGCTCAGCGTTATAATGGTACCATCCGGTCGGGTGTGGGCGGCCAGAAAGCCAGCACGGGAGACCTCGGACTGAGTCGGAGGCGGGGTCTGCTGAGAGTCTTCCGCCGGACGCACACCACTCTCCCCACTACCTGAACGGGCAACCTCAGCCTCGACGAGAACCACACCCTGCGCGGGTGGTGCGTTCTGACTGGACGACCCAATGGGCTGGGACGCCTTGACCTAGTCAATGGCACCCTTTTGCTGCAGCAGCTCCACGTTGGCAAGAGCACTGGCCTTTGCCACCTCAGTTAATGCTCTCTTGTACTCCGCCGACTGCTTGAACTCTTCCACAGCGGCAGACGCCGCACGATTCCCCTCTGCTCCCAGATGAGCAACCTCATCCTCCAGCCTCTTCACCGCATCAGACTTAGCGGCAGAATCCCGCTGAAGGATCTCAACTTTCTTCACCTTTGCCGCCACTTGATCCTTCAGCAGGGCTATGTCTTGCTCCAGCCTGGAGACGTGGTCATTCCGCTCCACATCCCGCTCAACAGCGACAGACAGCTTGCCCCGGGCCTCAGCGACATCACATTCTGCCTTGGTCAGGCTCTGCTCCGCATCCGCCAACCAGTCCTTGGCCTCCGCCAACTCCCTCTAGAGACCCTCGACCTCCTCCCTAAGCTGCCGCTCCACTCGGGGTTGCTTTGAGGCTGCCAAGAACATCTCATGTAGCCCAACGGACAAGTTCTAGAAGGTCGAGCTGTAGGGCGCACGATTCCCTCCAGCCCACCGAAACCCAACCGCTCGCAGAGGTGGAAGATAAACTTCTGCTCATGCTCCGTCAGGAATTCGGCATATGCCAATGTCTGAGGGTCGACATTAGTCTTTTGGGCCTCTAGCCCAGAGGCATACATGCTCTCCAAAAAATTGTTGATCTCGGCACGGTCTATGGCTTTTTCGAACGCCTCGCAGCTCGCTCTGTTACCCGGCGGAGAGTCTGTACAAAAACAACGGGTTAGCTTGACAACCATCGAACTAAGACACATCAACAGAAGGTACTTACCAAGGGCTTGTGTCAACTGCTGATCGACCAACAGCTCCCAGTCGGTAAGTAGGAGGAGATCTAGCAAATTGCGGTTCTGCCAGCAGCCACGGATCCTTGCCAAGCGGCACTCTTCTTCGGGCGTCAGACTATAGCGCAGGACCGCTACACAAATAACAACAAAGTGGTCATTACAACAGGGAATTATTACACAACAAAAATCAACTCTAAATGGCGGCAGACCGACAACATCAGATAGGTTGGAATTTGATACGCCCAAAATAGGCGCTCAACTTAACCCTGCAAGATGTAGTCGTTAGCAATATAGAGTAAGCAGGGATCGTTCAAGCCGGGGATTGAGGGTAACTTTATAATTCACACAAAAGAAAACAAAACTAAACTAACTAGTGCACAAAACAAATAACAATATTAAACTAAAGAAAACGTCAAATAGTAGAAAAGAGAGAAAAAGATGGCAGGAAAAGAAGGGGATAGAAAGGTGCGTTGCAATCCTAAGTTGAAATAGATTTTGGGGTTTTTGAGTTCAACGAAAGTAAAAGAAAAATAAGAAAGAAAAACAATTTTTATTTTAGGTTTTGAGAAAATAAGATGGAGAACATGTTAGAGACTCGGAAATCCACCACCAATTACTTTCGAACAATGTTAAGTTAACCTAGATTCAATTACTAAGGTGTGAATAGAAATCAACCAAGAAACAAGTCGGAGCAGATCATGTCCCTTATTAATGTTTCCCTAATTACTTAGTCTACGTGAACGCACAATAGCTAAGCCTATCAAACATGCAATCAAGGTATAGAACGCTATCCTATCAACAACACATATAGTGTCAACATATTTGAAGCATTAAGATCTCATGGAAACGATTGATTATAGAGTTGCAGTCTAGTGTGGAACGCCTACCTAGCATGCTCTTCTAGTTGTTTAAAACATCAACTTTTGTTCAAAGCCTTGCATACTTGTGGATTAGAAAACAAGACGATTAGGTGAATTATTTTCTAAACCTAGCTCCAATTACATGCATATATCCTAAGTGTCGACCCAAAGAACATAAACACATAAAAGTTTTCAATCAAGCAGAAATAAACAACCAATTCACACCAAAGATCAAGAAACTAGATTTAAACAAACATATGTTCTACATAATTGGGGCTTCAAACCTTGCCCCTAACAAAAAGATAGTTAGTTACACATTGTCTTAAATTCAACAATTAAAAACATGAATATTTGATTACAAGAGGATAAAAACCGTAAAGAGCAGAGTATGAGAGCCACGAATTCACTTTTAGGCAGCCTTAGATGCAGGCAATCCTTCAAGATAGGTCACGGCAGGAGCTTGATGGAGATGGATGGTGAATTGCACGGTTTTCCTTCTTGAAGACTCGGGAATTTTAGACTTTGTGTGCTAGGTTTTGGGAGCAGAAGATGGCGCTGTAGGATGATGGTTTTTCAACGTGTTCTACTGCTCTATATATATAGAATACACAGCCCTAGTTTCCTTTCCCAATTCTGCTTTGAAAGCCTCCCCTAGTTGCTTGGGGATTACTCTACTTGGTGCATAATTAAATGATTTTCAAGCCTTAATAATCTTCCCAAAATCTTGAGGAATCATTCTAGGACTCTCCTTCATATTTTCAGCAGCAATAACCTCCCAAAAATGCCCTGGAAATCCGTCCAAAGAAGAATTCTGCAAAACCGTCCTGTTTTGACTAGGATTCAATTTCTGACTCTGAAGCTTCCTTCTTGGACAAGGAACGACTTCGTCTTGACAAGTTTCTGGATGGTTCTTGACTCCCACGTGCTCTATGACATCATATCATCTAGAATGATCAATAACCTTCTGGAAAAACTCCAAGAAAATCGCCGGAAAAGATCTCCCAAAAAGCTTCGTGAAAAGCTGACAGTTTCTGCCTTATCGGGAAGCATACTTCGACTTTGATTTCCTACTGTCTCGTTGACAATTTTGACCTGTTATTTCGCTCTTGTTGAAGTATAACATCATGTACTCAAGGATCGCTGGCCCTTTATTCAAATTTGAAGCTGGAATGATGCAATAATTGCTCCTCAAAACCGTTCCCAGAAAGCTGATTCTGAAACTGCAGTTTTCTGCTTTGCAGCAACTGTTTTGCACAACGATTTCCGTGGATTTCCCTTGTTATTTCTGGCTAAATGGTTGATCAAACTTGGTCCTCTGCATCAGTAATTCATGTTCTATGGCTCCATTTCTCCCTTTCAGCTCCTATTTCTCTTGAATCACTCCATGAACTACCTAAAAAGAAAACAAAGTTAAAACTGACTTTTTCAAGGAATTAACTAAGAAAAGTGTAAGGGATTTCACACTATATTCGTCGCATTTATGCTCCTATCAGAATTCCTAGTTAATCTTGAAGGTCGGCTCTCCATCGTTCGACCCCGCTCTTCTCTCCCAGCCGGTGGTGGCAACATAGAAGGTCCCCCGCAAGGGTGACATGTAGTCCTTCAAGTTCTCAATTAGCTTGGGCACCCCCTGGCGGCAACTCAGATTCACTTGTCTGTTGCATCCTTGGCGCTTCACGTACACCAACTCGTAGAAGTGTAGCACCTTCTCCATGGTTGGACCCTCACAACCGGACAAACGCCAAAGTGAATTGAGCGTCATCAGCAACCGCCACATATTAGGGTAAATTTGCCCAAAAGCGATGCCAAATTCACAAACCAAAATCTGGAGGTTTGGCAGCAGCGGGAATGTCACTCCCTGGCGGAAGATCGCCTCGTGCACTGCGGCATGCCCCACTGGCAGGAATGATGCTCTCATCCTTCAGCGGCGGTCGCAGTTTCACAACTCCTGGTAGGCGGAACACCCACTTCACGACGTTGACGGCGGCCACCATCATCGGCCCTCCCGCCTCGTCAACCGCGGTATCATCACGGAGAACCCAAGCTGACTCAACCTCTTCCCCGCCAGCCTCTCTCACCCCATCCGCGGAGCCGCTAGCAGCGCTATTACTCGCCAGCTTATCCTCCCGCCTTTTGCGAGTAGCGGCATCCTCTCCTGCCCTAAAACTCTCAGGACGACCAACACGACCCATGGCAACTTCCCAGGGTATGGTCTGTAGCGGTGCAATGTCTAGCGGTTCAGACCAAGAGGTTCCTGTAGGGGCAGACGAACGCAATGAGTCAATAAAAACCCTATCGGCCACGTTAGACCCGAATCCTCACCACTTGAAATCTCTATGACTTTAGCCATCCCAAAACCCTAAAAACCCAAACCAATCAGTTCATACAAGATCTAGACTATCCTTTTATCACTTACATCCAGAAGCATCAAGAACAATTGCCCGGCAAATACCAAAACAAGAACAGAGCACCCATATACTCAAAAACCCAGATTCGACCATCCAGCAAACCCCTAAGCCCTAACTCTCTACCAAACACCAAAACCCATCCCCAAAACTCGCTTTACACCCTCAGAGCACACCAGGGAGGAACAGAATACCCAAATTGGAAAAACCCAGAAACCGATAAAAGAAAATACAGAAATCCAATAAAATAGGGATGTGATTCAGAATACCAACCTCAAAGATGAAGACTTTGGTGCGACCGAAGACGCTTCTCTTCATTGCAGGAGATCTTCATGCTTCAAGGATCGACAACTTCACGGAATCATAGCAATCTTATTCTCGGAACGCAGAAAACCAAGCTTGAAGACTACGATACTAATTCAAAGTGCAAAGTGCCAAAACACAAGGTTTCCCTCTCTTTTATGTCAACATTAAACTAATCTACGCCGTCCGCTAAAAAAATGACATCGCACCACAACCTTACACGTGCCCCACAAACGCACTTACTCTCTGGATTAACCAAGGCGACGCCTCAGTTACAAAATCAATAATTACTCGCATTAATGACGAGATGACGGGCGTGCTGAAGAGACGTTATCGTACACGCTAATCCAATACATGTAGGTCACGTGTCGGGCACTATTACACGAAGCGTCTGTCCAAGGCAACCATCGAAAAGGAAAATCGTCAATCATTAAACCACTCAGCGAGATAGTCTCCGCTAAGCGCAACTCTGCTAGCGGAACTTCTCTTTCCATCTTGCAAGCGAGATAGTCTCCGCTAAGCAAAACTCCGCTAGCGGAACTTCTCCCTTTCCATCTTGCAACCGAGATAGTCTCCGCTAAGCGCAACTCCGCTAGCGAAACTTCTCCCTTTCCATCTTATAAGCGAGATAGTCTCCGCTAAGCGCAACTCCGCTAGCAGAACTTCTCCCTTCCATCTTGCTAGCTAGATAGTCTCCGCTAGTGGAACTTTTCTCTTTCCATCTTGCAAGCAAGATAGTCTCCGCTAAGCGCAACTCCGCTAGCGGAACTTCTCCCTTTCCATCTTGCAAGCGATAGTCTGCACTAAGTGCAACTCCGCTAGCGAGACTTCTCCCTCAACACCTGGGAAGACCGTCACCATTGACCGCAACGCCATGCACCAGGCTACCGCCAGGCAGGTCCTCGAGACATTTCCGGCCACTTATTATCAGCGGAGGGACTTTCGCCAGTGGCGATTCCCGAGGCAACGCCTCACTTTGACAAAGACCGCAACGCGGCATTGCAGTCAAAACACGGTCTTTCGGGACAGGTAGAGGGATGCGTCAACAGTCTTCAAAGGCCCTGATCAGGCATGTTGAGCCCCGCCACGTGGGTATCAAAGATTGGGTTCGCTACCCAACACCCTCTGCTCAGCGCATCTCCCCTCAACAAACAATACACCGGCCAACCGGAGGTCTATCTTAGCTGGGGAGTTGGGGACTCCCTAGGGGGCCTAGCAGGGGCCCACCCGGAAGGATATATAAAGTGTTTACTCAGTAAGTCCATGGTTGACAACGTACTGACGCTAATTATGCTTTTGCAAGACTGGCGGAAGCAACGCTTCGAACCGCTAGGCAACTCCCCAACCAAGATTGCCATACTTGACTGGGGACTTGGGGACTTGTACTTACATAGGCATTTACAAGCATAATTAGCTATAATGAGCCATGCTCATGCTACTGCTAGCTGTACCAGCTCCCGCCAAAGGAGTGACCTACGGGAACACAGCCAAGCAGGCTACCGCCTGAGCCCCGGCTTGCCCCCAGATCACCGTTGACGGGCCGCGCCAAGACAGCATCAGAAGCTCCAGAAGCTGGGGACTGAAGCATGTCAGTCCCACATCGAAAATATGAAGAAGATCAGCTCCTTCTTCACCTATAAAAGGTTCTCTCTTCTCTCCTCATTGATTACGCATTTTTAATACTTACCTGCTGTTACTTTGTGAACATAAATACATTGACTAACTTAGGCATCAGAGAAGAGAAGACCACCCAGTGCGGTCTCCCTCTGAAGCCTTCTGTATTTCACTTGACAGGTAGCGGAAACTCTGAGTATCATAGGTAGCGCTCCGCCCATCAGATCAGCGTTAACAAAGGTTTAGCTGCCGCTGAACTTTAAGCATTAACACCTATAGTCCATGTTGTGGTTTTGAGGACAACCTGTCACAGAGCAAGAGCTTATTGAGAAAATTCTCTCCACCTTCCCCGTTTCAGCCATTGTGGTATCAAAGCAATACCGCATTGAAGTCAATGCTGGACGGATCATAAGGTTTCATCAGCTTACCAATCTCATATCTGTAGCTGAGAAACATGATAACATACTCGTTAGGAATTATAATTCAAGGCCCATTGGAACTAAGAGTGTTCATGAGGCAAATTATAATGCACCCAAAAGAGGGCGCAAGGAGTGGAACCCTAAGAATAAGGGATATGAGAGACCTATGGGTCCATATAACCGGCCTAACAAGGAAGGAAACCTAAGGTTTGGTGCGGATACACGTGGTGGCAATGCCACACGTGGGAGAGGTGGTCTTGGTGGCGGTGCCATGGGTCGTGGTGGAGGCGCCATGGGTCGTGGTGGTGGCATCAACCCTCCTAGGGAATGCCCACAACGTGCACCTCAATTAAAGGGAGGTAACCACAATGACATGTGTCATCGATGTGGATCAAGTGAGCATTGGTTCAAGCAATGCAAGGCAAGCGAGTAGCTAGCTTCAAGATATAGGGCGTACATGGACCTGAGGGAGCAAGAAGTGTACCTTGCAGAAGAAGAAGAAGAAGAAGAAGATGGTGGAGATGTAAATCTCACCATAGAGGACTTCAAAGCTGAAGATGAAGTGCACAAGGATGCTGCAGACTTTCATTAGAATAGTCCTTTTATTTTCCAAGAATTTTTGTAATGGCAAATAAATGACAATTGTATTAAACTCTTTCGTATGTGGTGCACCCAATGAAATATGATGTCTAGGAAAGTCATTGAGATTAATGGTACTTAAGAGAGCCTCGCTCCACCAACATCTCTCTCTACTTTCCTAGTCATATTTGATTGGAGTTACCAAACGGATAGAGTGACTACAATGTGTCTTAGTTTAATTTTATTTTGGATTAGACTTTTTGGGACCTTTGATGTAATCATTGGCTATCTTTATTAATAAAGTATCGTATTATTATTTGATGTCATGGACATGTTTTAATTCCGAACTTTATTATTTTTAGTATGTTTCCTGGAGAGTTGAAATGCCTTGTTGATAGTGGTACCACACATACTATATTGCGACATAGGCAACTATTTCTATGGATGACGCCTAGTCGATCTTCTGTGACTACGATGGCTGGACCATCACAATTGATTCATGGTTAAGGATCAGCTCAATTTATGTTGCCAAATGGCACAAGTATTAATGCCACCGAAGCTCTATATGCTCTTAGGGCTAGAAGAACCCTATTGAGTTTTAAAGATATAAGAGCCAATGGTTTTCATCTGGAAACACATTGTGAGAATGGACAAGAGTTCCTTTGCATCACCTCTAATGACTACGGACATAAACGAGTATTAGAGAAACTTATGTGTCGCTCTAGTGGGTTGTATGCAACCACTATTCTAATGATTGAATCCAACCATGTCATGAGAGATGACTTATGGGATTCTGACACATATAGGCTTTGGCATGACCGTTTGGGACACTCAGGTCGTGATATGATGATCCGTATATTAAAGACTTCACACAGACATCTATTTTTCAAAACGAAAAGAAGTCAGAACCAAAATTCGATCCAAGGTAGGACTGACGCCTCCTACCCCCTGAGGCCCAAAAGTGGTATTGACGCCACCAATACCTCCTTGGTTCATTTTTCTACTTCTAAAGTCAATTGTGACTTCGTGGCTCAACCGAATACTTCCCTAGTTGCTTCTAAAGCCCATCTTTCATTTTGCAAAGCCTGCTCTTTAGCAAAATTAGGATCTAGACCATCCTATGCAAAATACACTAAGGAAAATATTCCATTTTTATAAAGAATCCAAGGTGATATTTGTGGACCTATTCAACGAACTTGCGGACCATTTAGATATTTTATGGTGTTGGTTGATGCATCAACACGATGGTCACATGTCATGCTATTGTCCACAAGAAATGCTGCATTTGCTAAACTCCTAGCACAAATCATTAAATTAAGGGCTCACCACCCTGATCATCCCATTAAGTCAATTCGTCTTGACAATGCTAGAGAGTTTACATCAAAAATGTTTGATGACTATTGCATGTCCATTGGTATTGAGGTTGAACACCCTATTCCTCATGTTCACACTCAAAATGGTCTCGCAGAAGCTGTCATTAAAAGACTTCAAATGGTCGCTAGAGCATTGGTTATGCACACCAATCTCCCTATTTCTGCTTGCATGTAGCTGTGCTCATTCGTTTGAGGTCTACTGACACTCAACCATTTTCTGCATCCCAGATGGTTACTGGATATGAGCTTGATCGATGTCTCACACTTGCGCATATTTGGGTATACAGTTTATGTGCCAATTGCGCGGCCACATCGCACCAAAATGGGTCCTCAAAGACGATTAGGCATTTATGTTGGATAGGAATCTCCAACCATTATCCGCTACTTAGAACCCTTGACAGGCGATCTATTTACCGCTAGATTTGAGGATTGTCACTTTAATGAGACAGTCTTCCCGTCGTTACGGGGAGATAGGAACAATAATGTTCAACAGGAACGACAGGAATTGTCGTGGTCTGTCCCCACTTTATCTCATCTTGATCCCCGAACCACACAGTTCGAAATTGAAGTGCAGAGAATTCTTGACCTTCAGAACATAGCAGACTCTATGCCTGATGCGTTTTCTGATATCGCTAAAGTGACAAGATCACATATACCTGCTGTAAAAGTGTCTGCAATGATTGATGTCCCTAAAAATCATGGACATGGCGCCACCCCTAGGGGTATTGGGCATGGCGCCGCCACCACTAATAGTGATGGCAATGTGGCTCAGGTCGGGCTCCCAGCAAAGAAACGTGGGAGGCCCAAAGTTTCGATGGATTCTCGCCCGAGAAAGAAAGTGAGTTTGGCACAGAAAGATCCATTAATCTTCGACATAAGTAACCCGTCTCATGAAGATATTCCGGATTATGGTTATGTCCAAGAGACATCATTGTGGGACGCTCCCATGTTAGAACCAATTCTAGGGAATATGGAGATCTCCATGAATTACACTAGTGTACATGAGACGTTGAATTGAGATTCTATTATCCTTGATAATGTGTTTGCATATTCTATTGCTTAAGGAATTATAGAACACGATGATATCAAACTCGCTCCTTTGAAGAATGTCAACGAAGAGCAGACTGGCCAAAATGGAAAGATGCGATCTAGGTTGAATTGGATTCACTAACAAATAGACAGGTATTTGGGCCTATAACGCTGACACCCCCAAGTATAAAGCATGTTGGTCATAAATGGGTCTTTGTTAGAAAGCGTAATTAGAAAAATGAGGTCGTTAGATACAAAGCCCGCCTTGTGGTGCAAGGTTTCTCACAACACCCTGGAATCGACTACGAGGAGACATATTCTCCATTAATGGACGTTATAACGTTCCACTACCTTGTCAGTTTGGTAGTTTCCGAAAAACTTGACATGCAGCTTATGGATGTGGTTACAGCATATCTCTATGGGGATCTAGATTTAGAGATATATATATATATATATATATATATGAAGGTTCCAGATGGACTTCAATTACCCAAGTCAAGTGGCTCTAAACCACAGAGCACATTTTCAATAAGATTGAGACGCTCACTATATGGACGGATGTGGTATAACCGTCTAAGTGACTACTTGATTGGGAAGGGATATGTCAACAATGAAATATGCCCATGAGTGTTTTTAAAGAGGACAAGTTCCGGATTTGCAATTGTAGCAGTTTATGTCAATGACATGAACCTAATTGGAACTCTAGATGAGTTAAAGGAAAATGCTAAGTACTTGAAATCCGAATTTGAGATGAAAGATATTGGGAAAACATGGTTTTGCCTCGGACAAGAACTCGAGCACCGTAGTGATGGGATTATGATCCATCAGTCAGCATATACTCAAAAATTATTAAGGCACTTTGATTAAGATAAAGCAAAGCCTGTGAGTACTCCTATGATCGGTCGTAG
Organism: Rosa lucieae; assembly: GCA_024704745.1. Lineage (NCBI taxonomy): Eukaryota > Viridiplantae > Streptophyta > Magnoliopsida > Rosales > Rosaceae > Rosa > Rosa lucieae. Next base: position 3,574,555 of record CM045492.1, read on the forward strand.
TCTTGAGCCTGAAAAAGATCTGTTTCGTCCAAGGGATCAGGACGAAGACTTATTAGAGGCTGAATTGCCCTATCTAAGTGCAATAGGAGCATTATTGTACTTAGCTCCCCAGACATCTCATTCACAGTGAACTTGTTAGCTCGACACATTTCTGCACCAACACGCCTCCATTGGATTGGCATAAAGACAATCTTTCGATATTTGAGAGGTACGGTTGATATGGGCTTGTTCTATCCCTACAGAGAGAAAAGAAATAACGGAAGTGTGGGATCGGACTCCACAAGGCAAAACACCACCTTCCGTGCTCCTCCTCCCTTCCATCAAAATGACAACGATGTCTTGATGGGTTTTGCTGATGTAGGGTATTTCTTTGACCCTCACAAAGGTCTCTCCCAAACGGGTTATGTCTTTACCATGTGAAGCACTGTGATATCTTGGAGGTCTACAAAGCAGACCCTTGTTGCTACTTCCTCAAATCATGCAGAGATTATCGCTCTATATGAAGTCGTGCGAGAATGCATATGGCTAAGGTCTGTAGTTAGACACATACGAGGAACTTGTGGTTTGAAGTCTACCACAGATGAACCTACATGCATTTATGAAGATAATGCAGCTTGTATTGAGAAAATGAAGTTAGGTTTCATCAAGGGCGACAACACCAATCATATATCGCATAAGTTCTTTTACAATCAGCAACAACAAACACTTCTAAATGTTGAAGTGAATCAAATCCGTTCAGAGGATAATGTAGCGGACTTGTTTACCAAGTCATTACCTAACTCCACCTTCGATAAACATGTGAAGAGCATCGGATTAAGAAAGTTATTCGAACTCCTATAATTGTAGAAATCAGGGGGAGACCTTGACATCAGAGGGAGGTATGATGTCTACATGTTCGATCTCGAAGAGTTAAGGACATGTTATGCTCTTTTTGCCCTTTGACCAGGGTTATTTTTGTCCCACAGGGTTTTTGTTACCTGGCAAGGTTTTTAGTGAGGCAACGATCAAAGTGTCATCACCGAGTTTGAGCGGCACAAGGGGGAGTGTTGAAGGATGTCGACTACTCCACATTCAAGTGCGTTGTGCTCTTTTTCTCCTTCGACCAAGGTTGTTTTTTCCCACAGGGTTTTTATTACTTGGCAAGGTTTTTGACGAGGCAACTTAGAAGCGCATAGCAGAGGCAACACTATTGACATGGAATATCCAAGGGGGAGTGTTGTGAATGATAATGACTATTCATGCAATAGGTATTGCTTAATGTATGCGATTGACATACTCGTAATGTATGTAATTGACAGACTCGTAATGTATACGATTGACAGACTCGTCATGTATGCGATTGACATACTTGTAATGTGCGATTGATTAGTATAGCTATTATGTATTATCTTTTGTATACATGATGTAACCCTATATAAACCTCATGGTGAGATGAATACAATACATTTTTCCAATTCTCTACAAAAAATACTTATTAGTTTATTGGTTGCATTTGAATTGCAGATGAATTTAGATTATGTAGTTTTGATATGGGCTTGGGTTATGCTAAGGAATCAATGGAATTAGTAGTATAGATGGATATGGGATTGAGCAAAATGAAGCTGAAAGGGTATTGCATTTGGCACCAATAGGAAACTCTTGGGTTTTTCAGCTAAGGAAGTCAAAAGGTTTGCATTTGGCACCAATAGGCTTTATTGATTCACTTGTTTTACTAACCAATTTTGGAAGCTAATAGGAAACTCATCAGATCGAGCCAAGTATGGATTGAGTTTTTGAAAACCTATAGTGTTAGAGATTGTTCTTTAGTCTGGTATATAATAATTTGCTTTACATATAACTATATAAGATAAAACTATTACTTAGAAATAGTTGATGCCATGACTGATGCAATTTTCGGTTTTCGAAGAAAGTTCTTTTGTGCTGTGGAAGTTCATTCGAATTTGGACAAATCTTATTTTTCTAGTTTTGTTTCCATTAGTTGTCGAGGACAAGTACTTGAGCTTCACTTGTGTTTTGGTATGTTGCTTATGTTTCAAAAGGAACTGGAAGTTGATGTTTGTACGATGTGTACCAGAGTATGGTTCTATCTTTGTGTTGTTACAGATTGAGATTTTGTGTTATGAAATTTTTGTGTAGTTTGTTGATTTTTCTTGTGCTGTTATATTTATTTATTAGGTGATACCCTACATAGCAAGTGAGTACCAGAAAGATAAAATATGGCTAAGACGGACCCGGCATAACAAACGTGATTATCAAGTTGTTATTGCTGTTGATGATTCCCACAGTATGTCTAAGAGTTGATGTGGGGATGTTGCTATTGAAGCTCTGGTGACAGTCTGTCGTACAATGTCACAACTGGTCCGTCCCCAAAACCCCTCCTCTTCTTCTTTTTTAGCTTGCTTTGTTTTCAATTTTGCGATTCTGATTGGTCTGATTGTGGGTTTGTGGTCATGTTCTGATTTGGATCGGTCTGGTCTGTATTTCGATGAGAATTATGATATGGGTTTGGTCTAGATCATCGACTAGTATCGTTATCTGATACGGTTCTGATTTGGTTCTTTATATAATTTTTTGTTCTTTATGGTTTTGTTGATGATCTAGCTTAGCATCGTAAGGTTTTAAAACCCTAAAAATATGAGTCTGATTGTGATTGTGAGTCTTGGATAAGGAGTTTGTCTGGAATTGTTGATCAACTGTGGGTTTGGATTTCTGGATTTGATGTGAGGTTGATAGTTTATGCTTATTAACCAAAATTTTCTTGTTCTGTGTTGTTGTTATCGTAGACTGTCTTAGATGTTGTGTACCCCAAGGTATCTGAGGATAATAAACAAGTATTATAATGGCTTCGTTTGTATGTTCCGTAAATCTGTGCTATTGTTTGCTTGGAAGTTGTTTCGTTGGTATATGATTTCTCTAATATGTAGACAAATCTAGTTCTATATTAGGTGTGTAAACGCTCTACTTGTTTAGTTTAATGTTTTCTTCGTTTCTGAAAGTTGCATTTTGTGATCGTTGGAGTGATGTTTGATATTGTGCTGCAGGTGCTTCTTGGGGATGTTGGAGCTGGAAAGTCTAGTCTAGTGTTGCGCTCTGTTAAAGGACAGTTCATTGAATTTCAGGTTGGTCTATGAAAACCTTTTGGGATTTTTATACCTTCTTTTTGTTCCAGGATATTGATTTTTATTGTATGATACTGCAAGAATTGACAATTGGTGCTGCCTTCTTCTCACAAACATTGGCTGTAAATGACGCAACTGTAAAATTTGAGATTTGGGATACAACAGGTTAAGAAAGGTACCATAGTTTGGCGCCAATGTATTATAGAGGAGCTACTGCTGCAATAATTGTGTATGAATTAACTAACCAAGTGAGTCCATTTATCCACATTCTTTAAGTTCTAGATGTATCTAAACTTTATCTTTTGGCGATGATGAAGTTGAGGGTGAGGCATTTGACCGTTTTGAGAAAGCAGTGTGATCCTTGAGGTCTGAGGCTAGAGCTGCTACCTTCCTCACTAGGGTATCTGTCATACTCGTTAGTGTAGATTACAGCACCAAAACCTATTTTATAGGATTAAGTTAATGAATTTGCACTACAATATGCAATTACATTAGTTAATTCTAAATCGTTGACATTTCGAATAGCTGGCCTTATGTTTTCTGTCTTGGCTTTCGTTTAATATAGTAAAAAGGATTTTAGTACTACTCTAGTTCTGAAAAATAAAAGTTAAAACAATGAAAATATTGTAGTCTTCCCGAGCTGACAATTGTTTCTGTGTAACTAAGTATCATTTGAAATTTTCTTTTCCGTTTCATTTGTTGAATATAGGGATAGTGGAAAGGTCTAAGCTCTGCTAGTTGATTATGCCTTAAACAGAAATTCAACTTTATTTTTTCTCTTGTAGGCCTCATTTGAGTGAGCAAAAAAATGGTTGCTAGAACTGAAATCACAAGGTACTGCTCGCACTTTCTTGCTGTCTAAACTCACTCAGTCCTTGGCTGCTTTAAACAATCTTAGGCTATAACTTTAATTTTAGTTTTGTTTAGGTGCTGCACTCTGTATACTGACTTTCTATGCGTGTTTGCGTCTTTCAATATAGCTAATTCTATCTACTTGGATTATTCTTTTATGACAAGGCAATCCAAATATGGTCATGGCACTAGCTGGTAATAAACAGATTTGGTAGAGTCAACTCTCGGTCAATATGCACTTGTTGCTTTATTTTAGCATTCTTACTATGGTATTTGAAAGCTTTTAAATTTTTTATTTTATTCTTTTCTTATGAGGGAACACGTAAAGCCATGAAAGATGTTTGTTTGAATATAATCGATGTCAAGATTTTGCTTCTAGTTAGTTTGTTAGTCATGAGGTATCATCTCGTTTCTTGCTCTAATTGGGCTCGTCGTCAGAAGGTTTTTGTTGTTTTCTTGCAAGCTAATCTGTTCTCTGATTTGCTTCAAAGGGATGTAAGACGTCATTCTGCTCTTTGTGCTGGCTTGCTGCAAGAAAATGGATCCTTCTCATGGATGCCCACAATAGCATTCTCATGGATCCTTCTCATTGTGCTGGATATCATTCTCATGGATGCCCACAATAGCAAAGACAATTTTAATCATGCTTTGGTAAGCCTTTTTCTTTTCTTTTCTTTGGTAAGGACACTTGAGTAATGTGGCTTGATGTTTTGCTATTTTGTTTATTATTCTGCTAAACTGCTTTATCCTTGATTGCATGATATCTGATCTAGCAAAATAAGGATATAACTTCATTCTATGTGCATATTATCTGCAGGGTTATGCATATATACTCACGCACCCTAGAATACCTTCCATCTTCTTTGACCACTTTTATGATTCAGGTGATTCTATTCATGATCAGATTGTGAAACTGGTACAGCAGTATAGCTAGCTAGTTCCTTTATTAACTTGTGTCTAGTAGAAATTCTTCCTTCTTTAAGCATTTGGACTTGTCTGCATATCTAGATTAGTAGATATGGGTCATTTTGAATTGATATTCATGATTAGGTTTGTGCACATGAGACAATGGTGGATTAATGAAAATTGCAATGAATGATATTGGATGTGGATTTTATGATTTCATACTTTCATGAATGGGCAATTTTTGTTTCCAGAATGTATGCATACCAATTGTAACGGGGAACAACTAATATGTGTTATCTCAAATTGCAAGCTACAACAAAAGCACACCAAAATGTGTGGTTGCAGCTGCACACAAACAACACAAAAACCAGTTAGTGTATTGTCCTTTTGGTGTTGGTATAACAGAAAATTGTAGTCTAAATAACAAAAAAACAACAAAAGTTAGATGATAATGTTAGCTAAAGCGTATAACAACAACAAATAAGTGTGGTTGGATTTAACTAAAGACAATATAAAAGACCTACAATTTGTGGTCCCTTTTATATTCAGACCACATATATTTGTCATGTTAATAACCTCAGATGACAGAAATCTGTCTTGCAAATATGCTTCACACAATAGAATTTATATCAGAATGTTGTTGTTTTGTTTATCAGAAAATACAAAACTGCTGTTTGAATGCTTTTAAAGATACAGATCACAACGTTCCCAAAATGCAAAACTCATTAGACAATATAAGACTTTTATTTTTTTTATGTCGTCTGATGCCCCCAAGAGATGGCACCGTACTAGACGACATATTTTTGTTCGTTCAGACGACAGAACTATTCTGTCGTTTGAAGGCCTCTTGCAACTCAAGGGGCCGGGACTTGTTAGGACCACGTCTGTTAATCCCCCTCTTAATCCTACTTTATTTGCATTTGCAGTAGACTTAGAACAACCCTTAATGTTGTGGTCCTAAGAGACACATGGCTGCTTCTCCTTTTGTGGGGACTCAGTCCGATTCCTATATTTTGTAAACTCCAGCCCCAGTTGAGGCATGAATGATTATGATTAATCTTTAGTTTTCCTTCTTTCCTCTCTGTTAAGAGTTTGAACCTATTACAGGACGCCTTGACCCACTTTTCTACCTTATTTTTTTTAGTATCATTTCTTTAAAATAGTTAAAATAGTGAAAAGCACGTAATATTATATTATATATATAATGATGCAATCTTAAGGACTACGTGAGTACGTAATAATAAGGGGTGATCATTTGGCCCCCTTCAGCCCTCAAGCCTGCCCGGCTCGTAGGGCTGAAGCCTGACCTAACCCTTGCTTTAGGGCGAGCCGGTCCAACCCTTTCTCAAATAGGGTAGGTTATGAGTCATGCAAATGAAACTTGGCCTGGTCCTTCAGCCCAACTTGTTTGAGCCCATTATAATGATTCACTCTTAAGTATTACTGTGGGTACTATCACTATCTTCTTGTATGTCTATAGATGGCAACGAAATGGTATGTAACGGCATATTCTGGCTTGTGATGAATATATTTTTAGCCCCATGGAACTTGACTCAAAAAAGAAAAAAGAAAAAAAAAAGACTGTGAGAATCGGACCATTACCTAACTATCCTAATATACACCACAGAATAAAGATAGTAGCCAATTTGCTATCCTAGCCATTGAAGTATAACTATCCTCTTGCTTCTCACGCTGCTTATGGTGCCCTGGTTATGAATTATTCCTTTTCGGCCAACTGACTTCCTCATCTTTTATTTAAATGTCTGTAGCTCATTCTACAAAGCCTGTTCCTTAGGAAAATTAGGACCGAGACCGTCTCACGCAAAGGATTCTAAAGGTTCCATCTCATTCTTACAAAGAATCCAATGGGATATTTGTGGACCTATCCAACCAACTTCTAGACCATTTAGATACTTTAGAGTGTTGGTTGACGTATTGATACATTGGTCACATATCATGCTCTTGTCAATCCGCAACGATTCTTATGCTAAATACCTAGCTCGATCAAATCATTCGATTACGAGTTCACCACCCAGATTATCTGATTGAGTCAATTCAACTAGATAATGCTAGAAAGTTTACATGGAGAATTTTCAATGACTATTGCATGAATGTTAGAATTGACTTTTAACACTTGGTCGGATGTTCATACCCAAAATTGTCTTGCAAAAGCTGTCATTAAAAGATTACGAATGGTCACTCAAACGTTGGTTATGCCCACTAACCATCCAATTTTCACATGTGCTATGCAATTTTGCACGCAGCTATATATACCCATTCGTCTAAGGCCTATTACCACCCAACCTTTTTCTACATCACAATAGATGATTAGGTACAGGCTTGACATCCAGCACTGCCATATTTTTGGGGGAGCAGTTTATGTGCTGATTGCACCACCACAACGTACCAAAATGGGTCTTCAACGAAGAATAGGTATATATGTTGGACATGATTCTCCTTTAATCATTCGCTATTTAGAACCCTTGTTAGACGATCTGTTTACCACAAGATTTGTGAATTGTTGTTTTGATGAGACAGTCTTCCTATCATTAGGGGAAGATACTGTGGTGACCCTTGAGAGGGGTCCCACAGCCCTAAGACCCCGAGCCAATGAGAAACCGACATGTCACGGATGACATCCCGATAACTCATCAACCCGAAATCCCAAGGCCTTTTGGGTTCAAACTATTGGTTTACAAAACACTTTCTTGGACAAATCGTTCTAGCAACCAAACAACACATTTTCAAAAGTGGAATTTGAAATGGGCTAAGAGTTTTGGGCTTGGAATAGGAGCCCAATTCGGAAAATGACAAATCACTAAGTAAATACAAGTATGAGAGACGCGCCCCAAGGTTGCGGGTCTCCCAAGATTTTGTACACAAGTAGGAAATAAATAAACAAGTAAATTAGTGAGAAAGTAAATAAACAAGTTACTTCAAAGTTTGATAAAGGACCAGAACCATTTCTTGATAAAGTCAAAGAAGAATACGCCAAGCCCAACATGTGCCTCCTCTATATGCTCCCCGACCACATCCTCGAAACCTGCACACTGTTGTAGAGGTGAGCTTTCGTCCTCACATGCCCAGTAGGGGCCGACCCAACCATGCTAGGTTTGAAAGATAATAATAATAATCGAAAATATTTACTACATAATATTGTGTACATTTAACGAAAATACTTTATAAAGAGGCAACCACGAACATTTATTTCTTTTATAAAGCATATGCAGTATGCTTCACACAATTTGGAGCTCCGAGATACTTACTTGCCGGCTAAACTCAAACAAATCGATGACCGACCTGGTTCGTCATCCTTCGAGAACCGACTAACTACTCTATAGTCCTTGTAACTACAAGTAGCGAAAGTGTCCATTTCCTGACTCTAAGTCTCCTATGACTAGTTCACTGTTTGTACTCACTCTTCCTCGACAAACAGAGGAGCACGGCCCCCTCCGGAGGTTCACGGTTATCGACACCGTGGGATCCCTAGGAATCTATGCATCTAGGTCCCATTCACTTTCAGGTCACAAGTACAAACATACGATGGGTACAGTATCTCAACATGCAAGTCTAGCCTCAGTTTTCGCAATAAGCAAATATCAGTTATGGAAACACGCATATCACGAGGCATCGACTAATGAACAACCAAAAACGTACTTTCAGGCAACATATTAATATACTAGAGCATTCCACACATAGAAAAGTCTCTAACAAGGAAGGGACAGCACACCCTACCTAGAATTAGAGTGCTCGCCCAAACTTAGCTTCGCTTCTGACCCTCGATACTTCTTCCAATTACATGTGTACACGCTCGAGTCCTTTATAATAAAATTAAACCAATAAGTAACTTGACTTCATTATAACTCAACTAACCGAGCAACCAAAGCATTTACTTAATTTCCTTATAGTCTATAGGATTATTCTTTAATATAAAAATCTACTATCCATTCCCAAACAATCCAAATGATATTGCATTTGAACCATTTAGGATATGGTGATCATGCTTAACACTTGTGTTCTTTAAGCATAGTTTGGTTCAACTCATTTGACCTTTCTTTGTTTAGCATTCTTTTGATAAGAAGACAAAGCATAACTTACCATTCCCGAATGATTTTATTTACTATGTTCATTCCGGGATATGGTAACTCAGATAATACTTTAATTGTATTTGTTTCATTAACTTTAATACAATAACTTAATCATATGAAATCCACCATTTTCATTTCTGAATACCACTCAACAGTAATAATTACTCAAGCTCCTTAACCATTCAAGCAGCATACCAACTTTTCATTCCATTCGATAACAACCACTAGGATTTTACAATCACCACACCAAAACCCACGGTTTGACAGGGACCAACACTTACCATTTCTTCTTTTCCAAACGGAGATTTGAGTCACCATAGCTGCATTCCCATCATCTTTACTCGAATTCCTAGCAAGCAGGACAAGCTTAATAATCCAATTATTAACCAAATTCATAACCAAAGCAGAGTTCGTGACCCTTACCTCAATCCATTTTCAATGGAAACTGACCCAACACTTCTCTTCTCCAAAATCTTCAAAACACAGATTCCTCAAACCTCAAGTCTCCATCTCCACAACAGAACAACAACTTATTTAATTAATCTCAAAGTCCAAACAACAATTAAACTCACGATTCAAAAGCTTGGTTGCTTACCCTATATCAGTTCAGTCGAAACCACAACCACTCCATAACATACTGCTCCTTGCAGTCCTTGTGTATTCTTCATCATCCCATCAAAACTGAAATCAAAACCAAGACCAGAAGCTCCCCTTTCATTCAATTCCCATCCTCCAAGTCCAAGATTCAAGAACAACCACCAAAAGAATTGAACATCAATATTCACTACTTTTAGAGCTGAAATTCAACCAAATAACGAAAGGGGCTTCAAGTATGGCTTACCAGAATGATAGAACTAAGCCGGCAAGGTTCACAGCGGCGTGTGAGGCGCGTGCAGAGTCTTTCGTAGGAACCGGAGATCGAAACCATGGGGTTTTGGATAACAGATAGGCTGTGATACCATTTATGGTGGTGGTTTGATCTAAGTCGGACTGGAAGTTGGAGGATAGAGATATGCAAAGCCACAGGCTCTGGCGTTGAGCATTCGGCCTCGTTCGAGGTCGGCTAGTGTCGGGGCTTTAAGGGATTATGACCAGCATGTCTAGATCGATTGGTGGGACGATACGCTCAGACGATGGCCAGAAGTGGAAGCTTTGGCTGGGCAACACGGTGGGGCTGTGGTGGTCGTCGATGGAGATGAACGATGATGCTTGGTGGTGATGTCGGTTGGTCTTTGGTCTGATTTGTACTCTGGATCGATTGGTGGAGGTGGTGTGTTGAGATGGTGGCCGGAGCTGGAGTTTTCCGGTGATGTCAGAAAGGACGAGAGAGAGAGGTCGGGGTTGATGCATGGCTTCAATTTCTCTTGGGTTTGGGTCAGATTAAGGTACTGCATTGATGGGTGGTGGCGATTTTGCAAGATAGTGACCGGAGATGGTGGCTTCCGGCACTTGCAGAGGGAAGAAGAAGAAAGAGGGGACAAGAGGTCGGGAGAGAGAGAGAAGGGAGGACGCGGCTGCAAGGGAGGAAGGAGAAAAATGAGGCTAGGGTTTTCACAATTTCCTATTTATACTAATGTGAGCAAAATACCCATTTTGCCCTTTGCGACGAATTACGAAACCCTTCTAGCTAATTGCTTTCAGTTTGAGGCTCGTAACTTTTCTTTTATTCTTTTTTCGTCGAAAACTTCCTAAGTTCATTCTTGACTTCGTACTAGGCCCAAAACTCGATTTGTAAAAACTCAAAATCCAAAACTTTGTTACAACTCGATTTATCATCTTCGAAAATTCAACAAACTGTCGCCTCACTAAACTTCTGTAACCTTTTGGGCCCAAAACGAAGGACTCTGGCCCAAACTTACATTATAAGGTCCAAATCGAAGTCTCGACACCGAATTAATCTCCAAGGTCAATTTCTTCACTTAAATCAGGTTGCGAAAATCTTATTGGCGAAAATTACCTTCTAAAAAATTAAATAAAATTTTCGAGGGCTCACAGATAAGAATGTCAACGTTCAATGGGAACAACATGAATTATCGTGGTACGTCCCCACTTTGTCTCATCTTGATCCCCAACCCACATAGCCCAAACTAAAGTGCAACAAATTATTGATCTTCAGAACATAGTAGATTCGTTGCCTGATGCATTTTCTAACATCGCTAAAGTGAAAATATCACACACACCTGCTTCAAACGTGCCTGTAATGATAGACGTCCCCACGGCAAGATGTAGCACCAGCCGGGGGGGGGGGGGGGGGGAGAAGCTAGGCAGGGCTCCGCCTCCCGATGAGGGTGGCGTGACCAATGAAACCACGATTCCCGCAAGAAAGCGCAAAAGGTGACCTTTGGGGTCAATAGAGTCTCATCAAAGAAAAATGGCCAATTTGACACAATCTAATCCATTAAATATAAATATTCATAATCCATCTTATGATAATATTTTGGATTACTAATATTGACAAGACCCGCCCCGGGTTTCATCCCGAAATTAGAAGTGGCCCTGCAGGGCCCACCTTAGAAGAAATTCTTCCAAAAATTTGGTAGAGCTTCTCCTTAAATGGACTACCCAAAACCTGTAGAAAGGAAATTTACACTTCTAAATCACCCATCCTTATTCTCCTGGAGCCACCCTACTCCCCAAAACACAACATTGTCCAATTCACAAAACACAAAAGGCATCTTGAATAACATTAATCCCACAGGTAGTTAGAGCAAAACTAATAAAAAGGGTAAACAAGGAAAACCTACTTCAAAGGAAAACGTGGAAGCCATGCTGTTGACTATGCCTCAATTCCATATACGCTCGACCTCAACTAATTTCGCCTGCAAATTGGGCATTTGAAACCGAAGGGCCAAAGGGAAAGTAATTGAAAAAACACGTCAGCATGAGTTGACAAAAATAAACAACTAAACAAATAATTTAAAAGAAAAGAAGTTGTATTACTTTCCCACAGATTTAAATTCATAAAACTTCGATGCATGCAGCATTTATAAAACGTATGTCTTTAAAACTTGGAGTCTTGTGAAAACATACCAGTCCCCGCTGGCTAAGAGAATCAGACTAGCCCCGCTAGTCAAGTAACAAATAAAAGGATATGGGAAAGAGATTTCACCATACGGGTAAAGGAGCCCCTCAGGCTCTACCTACCCTCGACTGCCACTCACACATAGATTGTGTGAGGAGGAGAACTAATAACCTCGACTACCACTCACGTGAGGAGGAGAATAAATCACCTCGACTGCCACTCACAAACACAAAGTAAGTGAGGAGGAGAATAAGCTACCTCAACTGCCACTCACAAACACAAAGTAAGTGAGGAGGAAACCTAATCGAATGACCTGAGTATGGTGAGGAAAAACAATCAAAAACTAGTAAATCCATAAAGCTTCCCCAATATCTCACGAGAAAACAATAAGTATATTCAAGTGGCGTGACCCTGCACTCCAAATATTCTCAGATTCAGAACCAAACCAGAAAATTAGTATGAGCACAAATTCCTTCGGAAAAAAATCACATTTCCAAAAATATTCAAGAATATCTCAAAATTGACTACTAAATATAATATGTAATCCGGAAAATCATCTCGGTAAAATAAATCGTCAAAAAATCATGTAAATCATATTTCCAAATAATAATCATATATTCCAAAACCAATTCCGAAAGACATATCGAGATAAATCATAATTAATCTCTGAAAATCATTATTGAAAGCAAAAGCACGAGATAAATCGAAATCAATTTCCAAAATCAATTCATATGCTCGAAAAGTAATATGATAATTAAATAAAGCATTAATTCAAGAAAATATGTGCATGCATCATTATTTAAAACAAAAGTCCACTCACAGTACTATATAGGCAACCACGTGTACGAGTTCCTTCGTCGGGCAATAGCTCGGTATGTCGCCCTGTACATAAATATAATTCGTGAATAACGATTCGGCAATTACATACGATTCTAATATCTTATCCTCCTAAATCAAACTTCCAATTTCTTTTCCAATTTAATCCAACTTCACCCCTAATACCAACTCATTAGTTTAATGGTTCTAGGGCAGAACCGAGAGAAATCCAACGGTTGGATTATCATAATTCAATGATTGACATCCCAAAACTTCGGAATATTTGGAATCAATTCAAAACTTCTCCAATCTTCACCAACATCACATATTCCAGCTCTACAGCAATTATAGAATTTAATAGGCTAAAAACCGAAGCCAAAAACCTGCCTTACGTGCCACCCACAGTGGCGGCACTTGGGGCCCACGCGCCACCGGCCACCACCACCGATGGCCACCAAATTTTGGCAACAACACCTACTCATCAAGCCTAACACTTTTCTCAACTACAACAAGTTCCAATTTTACCTTGAAGAGCTCTAATTCGGCCGGTGAAAAATTTCCAGAAAATGCAAAACCCTAGAACTTGGGTTTATGCTTGATTCTGCGTCCACACTGCAAATTGAAGTGAATGGCCTTAAGGGAAATGATCACCGGCTTTAGGCACTTCTATTATACCCGATTTTTGTTGCCGGAGATGGCCGGAATAGGGAGAAATTGCCGGAAAACGTCAACGGCTACAGTAAACTTCCAAGCTTCAAATCGTGCTTCACCAGCCAAATCGTGACGACCCAAGACCACCAGCATGTAGAGGAGGAGGAGGCGAGTCGGCCAGCCACCAGTGGCTCGCCCATTGGTGGCCGAACGAAGTCAAATCGCAGGGAAGAAGGGAGGGCTGACGCGGGAGAGAGAGGAGAGGAGAGAGAGAGAAAATCTGGGGGTAGGTTTCTGAAAAATGAAACTAACTACAGTAACTGTCTATATATATAGAAAGTTACCGTGAACAGTAATCATAAATAGTAACTTTAATTTTTCGCTTATAACTTTCGCATATGAACTCCAAATTTTATGTACCACATATGCACGCGCTCGGTTTAACGTCCCCTACGACTTTCATGAAGAATATTTTCTCAAATTTTGGCCCGAGAAAAAAGTCAACTTTAGGCCACTAAAAGTACCAAAACGACAGTAAAGGTCATTTACCGTCTAAATGCCAAGTAAACCGAAAAATTTCAAGTTCGGGACGTTATAATTATGTCTGAGAGACAACGTTGGATTATAGTTATGTATAAAAACGGAATATGCAACCTATAGACGTGGTTACCACATATCTCTACGGGGATCTAAATATAGAGATATACGTAAAGGTTTCCGATAGACTTCAACTATCCGAATCGAGTAGCTCTCGACCACAGAACGCTTTTTCGATTAGAATGGAACGCTCAATTTACGAATTAAATCAATTCAGATGGATGGTGTATAACCATCTAAGTAAATATTGATTGGAAATGAATATATCAACAATGAATTATGCCCATATGTTTTCATTAAAAGGACAAGTTCCAGGTTTGTTATTGTTACAGTATATGTCGATAACATGAACCTAATTAGAACTCTAAAAGAGTTAATTAAAGGAAACTGAAGAGTACCTGAAATCTGAATTGGAGATGAAAGATCTTAGAAAACACGGTTTTACCTCATAGTAGAACTTGAGTACCATTACTACTACAATAACATGATTTAAGGACACCTAAACCGTGTCCTTAAATACATACAAGGACTCTCCGGGTGTCCTCGTAAGTCCCAAACAAGGACTCTGAAAATGTGTCCTCTTATCTATACTAGGACACAGTTTATGTGTCCTAATAGCCCTAGACATGGTGTCCTTAAATCCATAAGAGGACACCTAAACTGTGTCCTAAAAGCTCTAGAAATGGTGTCCTTAAATCCTTGAGAGGACACAAAAAAAAAAAAAATACTCATATGTGTCCTTAAAACTAAAATAGGACACTTAATAAAGGTAATAGAGGACGTTAAGAAAGTATCCTTAAAACTTGTAAAGAATCCAAAAAAAAAAAAAAATTAATAAAAGAAATCTTCCTCTAATTATACATAGCTCAAAATACACCACCAAATGCATTATTAATTTAACCAGAATATCATATCCATACATATACCAAAAAAAATTCTAAAGTGTAACAAATTACAATTCAACAATTCTAGTCTAGTAATTCAATCTACTGCACCTTGTAGGTTTATAGTTGCTTAATCTGATTCCCAAAATCCTCAATCACAACCTGAAGAGGAAGGAGAAAGAATATCTTATATTATCAGTGAATACTACCTAAAACAGCTGCAATATCATTCAGAGAGCATGGAAGGTTCAAATAAATAAAAATTCAAGAAACTAGATCTAGCTGCAACATACAATAAACTTGGAAACAGGTAGAGCTGGTTCAAGGAAGCATATTACACAAAGCCTATAGGTATAGAACTTGCAGTAAAAGGAAAAATAAAGAGATTTAAACCTTTCATCATCAGATTCATCAATATGTATCATTAATTGTTGGAGTAGAGAACATGTCTACACAATTTCTAATAAACTCTTCACTTAGCAGTACATCATCCCCTCCATTATCTGGTACTTCAGCTTCAAAGAGAGAAGAAACTCAGAGACCAGGACAATACAAAACAACCATCCAACATTACAGGCACAAGAGCTATCTCTTACCCACAATATCAGGTAGGGAGGATTTGCAAACTGGTCCATTTAAACTTACAAAATATTTCTCCCAATCAAATTTGCTGAAGTAATCCAAAAATCTATAGACGGGCCTACAAAACGGAAACATAATCAAGTGCTTGAGCTTCTGTATGATTTGAAATATAAAACTCAAAATTGATTCTACAATTACTCACCGTAAAAGGCCCATCTAGAGAATAATGAAAAAGATGGAATATATAGGACTAATGTTTCCAAAGCATTTGTTGAAAATAAACCATGATGAGCACCAAGAATACGACTCTCATAGTAGCAAAACACTTTTATCAGAATAATGCTGCGTTTGAAAATATGATCTTTGCCAATATAGTGATCAACCTACATACCAAGCAAAATGAAAAATGTAATCCAAATAGCAACTGAACATCACTGAACTTTTGATACTAGTATGAGAAGACAAAAAATTATTGTAACAAGACTGGACCGGAATCACCCTATTCATTTCTTTGCAACATAACAAGACCAGCTATAGCTATGGATCACGAATTGAGTTGCTCATACCTGTTCAAGAAAGCATAGTGTACAAAGTCCTCCTAACTGATTGAAGGAGATATCTACAATCATATTTTGAACAATGCATTTTACAAGTTTAACCTGCAACCAAAACCCCCAAACTTTAAAGTACTATATAAGCACACAGATAGAATTTAAAAGAAAATATGTATATTTAATAGACTGACTTAGAAGCAATATCAATCAACATGAAACATTGATATGAAACACGACCAAAAAAAAAAAAACTAGTTAACAACTAAAATCTAAAGAAATTAGAAACAATGGTTTTCAAATAGTACATATAAATAAGCGTAAATATCACAGGAGAAATATACTTTGAATTTTAGAAGAGAATAATGAGATTTAATGAACCAATATACATTACTACAAAAAGTGCATCACACAACACTCATCAGACAAGAGAATAAAAGTTGACTGTCGTCTGATAATGTGAACTCCATTGTACAACGGTGTTAATGAAGTTCTGTTGTGGGAATGCTACCAAATTGAGAACTTTTTCTTCCGAGTTCTATCACACAATAGAATTATGAATGTTCTGTTGTATGAATGACACAAAATTTAGAGGCAGATATCCCGCCATCACATAACTCAAAATTCCCTCTAAAGACAAGTTCACCAATTTTATCACACAATAGAATTATGCATGTTCTGTTGTGGAAATATGCTGCAAGGTACAACAGTCTAGTTGTTTTCATTGTATGACAATTTGACAATTTCTAGTACGTGTACCTAGTGCAAGATGAAAAATCTTGTACAACAGGTATTGTCATTCTGTTTTCTGAATGAAGAACATAGGCGGCAGCAATGTTTTTATTTTGGCTCAAATTGATTTGAATTCCTTCCACCAAAGGTAGGCAGCGGCAAATTTCCCTCCCTTCTTTGGCCCATATCATTTTATGTACTCTCTCTCTTACAACAGTTTTTTTAACTATCTGTTGTAGGATGAACTAAATTATAATTGAAGTCTGCCACCAAACTCATATGTCGAAAAGAATAAAAAAAAAAAAAAACAAAAGAAGAAGAGAGAACCACTCAACCTATTCTTTCCCCTCTCTCCCTCTCCCTCTCCTTCTCTCTCTTCCCCCCCCCCCCCCCCCCCCCCCCCCCCGCCCGCCTCTCGCGCTCTCACTCTCTTAAAACGCTGAGCCTAAGCCTCTTTCTCAGTCCAGCTCCTCGTTTCTAATATTTCTTCCCCGATATACCGACCCAAATCCTCTACTCCTATTTACCCTTCTCCTTGAAGCCCTAATTCACCAGTTGTTCTTAGTCTCTAGTGAGAAATTAGGGTTGGAATTGGGGGTCGCTCTTCACTTCTCCAAACTAGCCTCCAACTCAGTCTACCTAATCGATAATCGAAGCTCCGCTTTGCGTTACCCTCACACTCTCTCTTTCTCTCTATGGCTAAAGATCTGAATCAATTCAAGGCTTTTCGATCCAGTAAGGTTCCTATTTCCAACGAATTCCATCATCTTCTAGATCTGATTTCGCCCTAATAATTTGCCATTGCTTTTCCTTGAATGGATCTGAACCCAAAATAGCTTCTCCACTCCGCAGCTGACCCTCTAATTTGCCAAACAGACCCAACTCAGTTGCTTCCACAATGAGAACCAACTCACTTTCTCCGAAGACCAACAAGGCCAGCCTTAGGAGGCCTTTCTCAAAGCTATTTCAGGTTTAGTTTTCAGGGAAGCTTTGACCTTTTTGAAAGTCGAAGGCACTGACAAAGCTCAAGATCTAGCGAAGGTACTATCTTTTCCTAATTTTCCTTTTTTCTTTTGTTTTTCCCCAATTTGCTTTGTTTCAGTTTTATACAGACTCCACGAATGTCTGTATTGCTTTTGTGATTTCGAGTATGTGTGTGTGTGTGTCTGGGAACACATTTCTTTCCTAACTTAGCAAAAAAGAAATAGAAGCTTTTGTGTTTCGTAATATTAGATCCTTATGGATGATTGGCTTGAGGATTGTGATATAATAGGAAGATGCAATGTGATTTTTTTTTTTAGTCCTTATCAGGTGCTTATTCACTTATCTACAGGGCGTTAATCTCATTCACAAAATGGTTCAATCAAATGTTGATAAGCGGCTGGTTCAATGAGAGTGGTACTGTCTTGACCACTGTTTTGAACTTCTTGAGGGGTTTGTGCTGCCTAAAAGTGTAGGTCCGATCCTTTTTAGTTAATTGATGTTTCTTGTTCTAGTTTTAATTTAGTTTTGGAGTCTGGGTAGTGTAAAGTACAAAGAAGTAAAGAACTATTTTACTTGATTTAGGAAGTAATTATATTCTCTATTGATAGCTTAATAAACTAAGCAACTAATTTTATAGGATGAAATACATGTTGATAGTTCAGTATGTCAAAATGCAATCTGTGATCTAGAAGTGGATGCCCAGTCGGATTCGTTGAGAAACAAACTCACCAAGGTAATTACAATCCTATAAGATGCAAGGGTATGGTGTTTAGAGTTGCCACTGTGCTTCCTATTTTAAGAAACTCTGAAAATGGTCAGGTGTACATGAATGCAATTGGTCTTTCCATGCTTTGACATGTTCAGGCACATGCACTCTGTCCAGAGGATAATGGAGTAAATTTATTTCTAATCATGTATATAATGTTAGTAATTTATCTGGTGTTTTGTTGAAAAGGCCCTATATTGAAAAGTAGGGACGGTTGAAAAGGCACTATATTGAAAAGCAATTCAATGTAATCCTCTCTACACTCTAGTAGCTCTATTCTTAGTTTATGCTTAATATTTGTTAATCGCTTTTCATGTTCATAGGGATTTAAAATACCCATGTTCTCTTTCTGGAGGATAAGAGATCTGCTCAACTCAGGTTAATATTTTCTATTACAATTTTAGCTTATAAAATCTGTACTCGCATAGGATGAAGTTATGGAATATGTTTAGTGACATTGACATATTTTTTGGCCCTAATCATTTTTCAGAGCTGAGGAGCTGGAGATAGCATTGATGGAGATGGTTAAGCAGGATAATAGTCGACAAGTGCATGCTTGGGTATTAGATCCAGAAAACTTTTATATGTTGCAGTTTTTTTATACATGTTCCTTTTTTATATGGATCTTGATTGATTGAGGGTGGTGCATAATTTGAATTCCTTTTCAAATTAATTTGCATACCTTATAACCATTATAAGGTACATGTTTATTTATTGAAAAAGTTTATACATTTTGGAGGCCAGTTGCAAAATTCATTAATTTTTGCAGAGCTGTTAGCATGTAGGAGTGGTTTTGGTGTTGGTTTGATGGGATTATGACAACTTATTCTTTTCACACTTTGAACTATCCTTTCGACAAATTGGGCTATGAAAAGGCAGGTAATCTTCTTTTGAAGCTTTTGTTTAAGGTTATATAATGTCGTAGGCATACATTAGTATCAAGTCCCCATATGTTTATTAACTAAACTATGTTGAACAATACTGATGCAGAAGAAACTCTCAAGGTCATGAATAAATTTTAGTTTTAAGGGCACTGGATATCCAACTTATGCTGTGTTACCTCAGAAAATGAATGTGTTTCTTAGTTCCTCATTAAAATTTCATTGTGTTCACTAGTCCACTCACTCACAAATGCACATTCTTTTAGTTGACAGCAAGCATGGTTCAGATTTATGTCATTTCTCAGATACCTTAGATTGAAATGAAAAGACTGAGATTCCAGTTTTACATTGCATAGATGTTTTTGGTTACATCGCATAGCATTTTCAATAATGCAAACTTATACAATTTAACCAAGTCCTTATGCTTGGGGTAGATTACTTCCTTTGGGAAAAAGTAAAAAAGAAAAGATGGTAAAAGAAGCAAACCTCATTGGAATTGAATTGAATTGTGGGTCATTGTGATGAACTTTGTTCTGTATAATTGAATTGTGGGTCATTGTGATGAACTTTTATTTTTTTGTCTCATAACTTTGAACATCAAATAACTTAGCTTAATTGCCTTTTGTTTTACCAAATTCAGAAATACCCACAGCATTGCGTGGGGCTTAGTACCTAGTGATAGCTAAATTAGGATAACTGATCAGCATACTTTTATCATGCTCATATTGTGTACATATTTTTACTTGTCAGGTGGAAATCACAGCATCAAGCATGAAGCAGAGTTGAGCCATGTAGGTACTGTATCATGATCTTTTGATGCAGTATGTGGTAACTTGTGAAGTTTCACAACAAGCTTGGAGGTGATGCAAATAAGAATATAGTGCACAAGATGCTTGACAAAATGGCATAGGAAGGTTTTGTTGAAGCGAAAAGATATTATATCAGCTTTTGATTCATGTATAGCTAGCTAGGAATGCTTTCTTGTTTGGTACATTATGTAGTTACTTGGATGTATGGATGTTTGAAAAATGGTAATTAAATGATATGGATTAGAGTACTATTTGTGTGGTAATTATTGTCCAATATTCAGTCATACAACATAATACAAAACAATGTGTTGTATGATTGCAGAAGAGTTCAAAATTAAGGCTTCTCCTACAACAGTCATTGGCTATTAGTCAATTTGATTACAATATCCACACCACAGCTAACCAAATGTAGCTGCTGTGTGAACTAACAACCAACAACAAAAGAAACAAAATTCTGTTGTGTGAGATTAATAACACACAACTGAAATAAAATTCTCTCTGTTGTCTGAATGCAATAACAGACAAAGGAGATAATTTCACTTTGGTTGTCTGTTACTTATCCTAGACAACAAAGAATGAGTTATATCTGTTATGTGTTGTGAATCTCAGACAACAAACAATGAGTTATAGCTGCTGTGTGTTATGAATCTCAGACAACAATTAATGAGTTATAGCTGTTGTGTGTTATGTGTCTCAGACAACAAAGAGAGAACTATAGTTGTTGTGTGTTATTGATCTCAAACAACAAAAAATGAATCATAGCTGTTGTGTGTTATGAATCTCAGACAGCAGCAAAAATTATCTTCTGTTGTCTGAATGGCCGAGGCATCCCTGCGCATTCCATGGCAGGCACCTGCTACGCAGAATTCACACAGCGGAAAAATAGCTATTCTGTTGAGCCAACTACTGTCAGACAACGGTGAAATTACCGTTGTGTGATTCTTCAATCACACAACACTGACTTAGATAACGGTGGACTTGGTTATCAGACAACAGAAATCCACCGTTGTCTGATTAACTTTTTGTAGTAGTGATAACCCAATGTCCCAATTCAAGACAATGTTGAAAGTAACAGATTTAAGAAAGACTGAAAACATCTAGCAAAGCTTCATTTGTGGACTGACTTACTCATATCTATCTTATTTTTCATTACCGAATACATCAAAGGAAATCTCATAAAATTGATCAGAGTGAAAAATATCATTCTATTTTCCCTGATAGACATTGTGACAAGAAGAGAAGCCGAAGTATTTTAAGAAACAATAAATCAGAAAAGCTGAAGTATCAAATAGCTTTCTCAACATCTAATCCACAGTTGGGTATTCTTTCTTAACTAACACAAACTTTTTAAATACAATTTCTAATCCATAATATATTAATTACATCACTCCATTTTATGCAAAAGAAAACTCAAGATAGTTAAAACACATACACATCCAATAATGGCCAAAAGTTGAGTAGATTTCAATAGCTATACAGGTTGTACTGTTGCCAAACATATTTGTTTACATATCCTGTCCCTTGAATCCCTTCCTTCAGAAACCCCATTTCAAAATTTCCATCTTGCACCCTTTCTATTCTAAAGGTTATACCATCTTACATCAAGTTTCTAAAGTAAGACAAGCTTTACCATTCCTAATCACACATGCACAGTTTCAAAACATGTAATTGACATTCCACGCTTTCACATAAACATTTCTACATCTACATCAAACCTAAGATCTGTAACACTTGCTAGTCTACCGGCGCCTGCGTTGCCCCATTCACCTTGTCAACCACCGGAGCAGGATTCTTGGAACTCATGATCTCCAACACCCTATAAATAACAAAACACCACAAAACTCAAACTCTTGTATTACAATCCTACAAAGCACATGCTAATCAAAAGCCCAAAAAATTAACTCTAAACTCAAACCCTAGTTTTCTTTCCCACAAATCAATCTTTTGCATAAATCCCAATAAACCCCTTAAGCAATTGAAACCCCTCAGAATAAAATAGACATCTGGGCTTTTGTTCATTGAAAACAACAACCCCAACAGATACTTTAACTTCTACAAACCTAGAACCAACCACCAAATCAAACCCAAACCCAGAAAAGATTTTTACTTTCTTGAATGAAATAAAAAAAAAAATCAAATATATTATAGTACATGGAGATCAAAATGCTGGGCAGAGACAATTGGGTGTTAGATTGAGAAAATTATGGGAAATTTGGAAGGGAATTAGAAAAGCGTATGATAGGGGTTTGGCATTTATAGACAAAAGTCGTAAGAGATTAAAGAGATGCGCATGGAGAAATTGCAGATGGCGAATGACGGTGGAGGAAGACAGAAAGTGTGATGGGAGAGTGGTTTGCATTCAGATTTTGGGTTGGCTTCTTTGAGGTGTTATCTTAGGATTTCAGGAGTGAGAAATCAAAGTAAGAGAGGTAGAGGCCGAGAAGCCGGCCACCAATGGAGAAGAGAGAGACATGGATCGAAAACGGAGGGCGGACGAGGAAGAGGGGGTTGTATTTTTGATAGATCTGGACCATCTGGTTTTGATTTAGGTCTGACCTCTAAAGTCTCAGTTTGAGAGAGAGAGAGAGAGAGAGAGAGAGGCGGGTCAACTTGTAAATTTGTGTGGGAAAAACAAGTGGGAAGTTCAACTTTTGGCAAAAAAAATCGGCGGGGGCTCCTTGTTTTTTTTAGTCGTCCTCATAAGGTTAGTAGGACATGTGCATATAAATGTGTCCTTATAGGGTGTCCTTGTATGTGGTTTATGTAGTAGTGCATGCCGATAGAATTTTAGTTCATCAATCAGCCTACATACAAAAGATGCTCAGACGCTTTAATGAAGATAAACCAAAGCCTAGTAGCACTTCCATGATTGTTCAAAATCTTGATCCCAAAAAGGATCTATTTTGTCCCAAAGAAGATGCGAAGATGTGTTAGAGACCGAAGTGCCCTATCTCATTCGCGGGGAACATGTTAGCTAGATCTAACTCTGCGCTAACGTGTCGTCATTGGACTGCGTAAAGATCATCTTTCGATACCTCAGGGGTACAATAGATATCGACCTCTTTTATCCATATAGGGAGAAAATAAATTCTAATTGTTATGTGATGGAATCGGAATCCACACATAGAAGCATCGTGGCTACTAAACAGAAGTCCCCCACGATCGACATTGCTGTCGGCAAGTGTACCCTCGCTGCTGCCTCCTTCATCAATATCCTACTGATATGTTGATGGATTTGCTGATGTTTGGTACCTTTCTGACCCACACAAAAGTCTTTCCCAAACTGGTTACGTATTTACCACGAGAAATACCACGATATCTTATAGGTCTACTGAACAGACCCTGGTCTCTACATCTTAAAATTATGTAGAGATTATTACTCTTCAAGAAATAGTTCGTGAATGACATAAGGGGAAGGTTTGATGCTTGCATGGTATTCTCGAAATGTAAGGCGTGTTGTGCTCTTTTTCCATTTCGACCAAGGTTATTTTTATCTCAAAAGATTTTTGTTACTCGGTAAAGTTTTTAACGAGCGTGAAAAGCACCATCAACATTCATGACATCACGTTTGAATATCACAAGGGGGAGTGTTGCAGTGAACCTAGTTTTGGTGTGACTAGTCCAAACGGGAATGTGAATCTTTATATAATAGGGAGAGTATATTTCGTTATAGATTTCCTGTTCATATTCTGAATAGGATTCCTTGTAATATTAGATTTAGATTCTATGTAATACTTATCATCTTGTCCCCACATAAATAGCCCCATTATGAATGAGGAAGCACATTTTTCTCAAATTTTCTCATTCTACAACAGTATACCAATAATTATTTTAGAATAGGAAATTTGGCGAGATCCAGACTGTTGATTTTAAACACCATCTAATCTGAACCATCTGAATTTTGTGTGTGTGTGTGTGTACATACACACATATATGTGTGTGTGTAATCGGATCAGTTTGAAGTCGCTGGTGTTCTTATTGTCTTATCTTGTCTAGAAAATTATCCCAAACGGTGTACCAAAGCTCAAAAACTTTCTGGGTTTTCCGGCAGGTATCTTTTAGGCTATTTTAGCCATTATTGGATCTCAGAACAATGCGGTTCGCTTCGTCCGGCAAGGCAAAGCTATAAATGTTATTAATTTGTTCTTTTTATTGTGCAGTTGATTCCCACCAGAGCTCGGAGAAATCGTGCTCTAACAAACACGAATTGTATCGATCAATTAGCTTTATTATGATTAATTTTGTGTATCAATTAACGTTAAGTACTATAATTGACTTAGATTAGAGTTGATTACTTTTCATTAATACCATATACACCTCCTTGAGAGATGAATATAATCAATGACATTATTCCCATATGCTTTCTGATAAGTTGAAGTTTTTGCAAATCATCACCACAACCTATAAAGTCACACAACCTGGCAATGATCTCATAAACAATAAAGCAACAGAGGTAGACATACACTTACTATCAATCTTTAACTGTTTCCTGACTTGTGAATGAGTTCCACAATTAGAAGAAGTTCTTGTTCTTCAAACTTTCAACAGTATCCTTCAGAGACACTTCTAGCGGAGTATACTTTACACCCAAAGTTTGGGTTCTTTTGTTGGATACCTGGTGAGTTGGTGTGAAAGGCTTGTCGTCTGCACATCTGTCAAAAATAGAGACTAGATTGTCAAGTTCCAATATTCTCTAGTGGGCAATTATGGAAATGTCTACATTATCCGACTGTACTAACTACTAAGCATACCATTTACCCTTTTTTTTATCGGATGTCCCCGAAAGGATACATACCATTTACTTTTAGAAAGGACTGAAAACACAACATGGTGAAAAGGCAGGATATAGAAAAGATCTATTAACAGATATTAACTTGACCAAATAATGAAATAAACTCCCTCCCTCTATTAAAAAAATAATGTAGGCTTCAAACAGATATTGTCTAAATTTATGTTTATAAGGTACTCACTCATTCCAGAAGTAACATGCATTTTGTATCCTTCCAAGAAACTATTGACTATGCAAAAGGGAAAGTAATGAAATCTAGCAGAAATTTACCGTTAATGACCAAGTAAACCTGCACTATTCTAACACTGCCTCTAAAACACATGGAGGAATGGCATGTGACAATTTGATTATATTAGCAACTTACTTATCTGGGAGATTGAGTGCAGGGGAGATCTCGTACAACATTTTCACGACCTCTGAACAGTGTTTTACACTTCCAACTAAACAATAACGTCCACTAGCTGATGGGTTTTCAAGGGCTAGAATATGTGCATTAGCAACATCTCTAACATCAACAAGTCTGTAAGTTCTGTTGGGAAACGTTTCGGTCCCTGCATCAATTAAACTATTATCAGGAACAATAATTTTCTTGGCTGATTGTTTAAGACATCCATCAAGCTGAAGGGCAAACTAACTTTCCCTTTAAGTTTATAACACAAAGCTACCAGGCTACATAGGAATGACAATTTGGCAATATGACATATTGTGCGAAAGTAATTTTCAAACACTACATCCCTCAACCTGACTCCCCGCCCAGCCCCAGCCCCCCCCCCCCCCCCCCCCCCCCAAATGATTATATTGTGAATGTGGAAGCAGCATTTCAATAAAATAGGTATAAGCGCGTAAGAATTGCAAATTGATGATAAAACAATTATTCGAATGACACTAATGAAAACACTCTAAAGAATGTTCTCAAGAATAATCATTATTCAAGATGTGCTCAGTCAATATAAAATGACTAGTAGTACTAAGATCAATTATATAAGTTTATAGGGCAAGGGTTCAAATGCAAGGTCTGTTATACAAAATGTGGAAGTTCTAGCAGATCAACGTACAGTGACTTTAATTCTCGCCATGATAGATAAAATGATAAAAAAAGAACATGTGTTCAGATCTAAGTAATGCAATATTTTCAATAAAAGTACCATTTACGAGTTTCAGAACTATTTCATCACTAAGGTTCAGAGTTGGCTGTAAAAGAGGGCCTATCACCCATCCCGGATTTATTGTAATAATATCAATTCCTTTCTCTTTTGCAAACTTCCAAGCAGCTTCCTCAGCTAATGTCTTTGAAAGGATATACCAAAGCTGATGAAAACCAATCACTCAGTAAACACACATATATAGTACGTTTTT
Organism: Rosa lucieae; assembly: GCA_024704745.1. Taxonomy (NCBI): domain Eukaryota; kingdom Viridiplantae; phylum Streptophyta; class Magnoliopsida; order Rosales; family Rosaceae; genus Rosa; species Rosa lucieae. The sequence goes on from CM045492.1 coordinate 3,600,940, forward strand.
ATGGCTTGAAAGCATTGAGATCGAACTCGTATCAAGTTATAGCATGGTATGCTAGACAACCACAAAAACCATTTACACACTAACCTTCGCTTTTTCACAAAAAGCAGGATCTGAAAACCAAGATTCATCGATTATTACATCAGCAGTAAGAGGTTTTCCATTAAATGCAACTGCTGCTATAGAGGATGTTATAACCACCCTTTTGATAGACTGAACCTTCACACACGATCCAAGGACATTAAGCGTTCCCTTCAAAGCAGGGTCAATTAATTCTGCCTGACAACGATTAAGAGCTAGCAACATTATAGCGCATATTGATATAGATTTTGCAGGTAAAATCAAACTGCATCAATAACTCTTGGCAGAGTATCAGATAGAACTGAATTTCATAGACTGTTGGCTTACGATGCAACAAAGAAAATTTGATAAACGTTTTGTATGTAAATAAAGAGATGAACCTGCGGATTAGTAGATGAGAGTACGACAGGAGATGCTGTATGAAAAACACCTTCACATCCATCAACGACAGGGTCAAAAGAACCTTCTTCTAACAAGTCTGCTTTGAACAAATGAAGCCTTTCCTTTGCTCCATCAAGTGAGAGTAGGTGATCTGTTTTCTTTTGATCATCTGGAGCATGCAAAAACAGAACTTGTTTTCTTCAGATATTTAATTTGAAGATTGGGAGAACTGGCTAAATTGAGCAAGTTAAATGGATTAAAAGTTGAAAACGAAACGGAAAGAAAGACAGAAAAGAGAAGTGATGGAACAGACTTGGGTCCCGAACAGTGGCTTTGACAGTAAAACCTCTTTGCAATAAAATCTTCACCAGCCATGACGCTATGAAACCAGATGCTCCTGTCACACACACAACCTTGCTTTCTCCACAGCTCATCCTTTTTCTCTCGTTCTCTCTGCTAGGAAGCTAGTAAGAGCTGAGTTTTTTTAATTTTTGGTAAATGAATGAATATATAGAAGAAACAGGCTTCAAACAAAGCGAGGCAAACAACTTGGTTTTTTTTTAATGGAGATTACCGCATTGGCCCCCTCTTAAACAACTTGCAGCAAAAACAAAAAACCTTATCAAGTTCCTTTGACTACAATAGTCAGTCTCTATCATATATCTCTCTATTACCGCATTGAACTGATTTGTCTATTGAACTTGTCTGGAGGACCATTTTCTGTTGAAAGATCTCTAAGAGGACTCTTTTCTACCAACAAATCTATCAACTTTTTATCCAAACTATCCCAATTTATTGGGTCAAAAATATTCACCGGAGCATCCTTCACATTATCATTATGACCTGTACCATTCTCATTTTCATCATTACCCAAATTATCAACAACTACATTGCCATTGGTGTGCTCTTCCGCCTCTTCATACTAAATGTCTATCCAAACCTTCTGGTTCTCTAGTAATGAACCTATCAAGACTTCCCCTTAAAGAGTTAACCAACTCTGCATTTTTTTTCTTCTTAAACGTTTTGCATATCCAGATAAACATTTTCTTTTAGGAGGCATGCTTCTAAATTTTAGCAAATCAATTCAAGCAACATCCCCAGACAATTTAAGCAAACTTAGTAAATCAAGGTGAAGGAGAGAATCTGATTCCCTGAACTCAAAGTATAGTATAAGACTCTGAGTTTGTTCACTGCTCGACTTCTCCAATTTTCTCAATTCCAGAATCCCACAAAATTGCTAGACGGCCTACTGGCCTAGACCTTTACAATCTGGAAATCAAATCAAACCATTAGAAATAATGCATCAAAGAATCATTATAGGCCTGAGTAAATAACACAGCAAATATTGGTTCAATCATACCTGAGTGGCTGAGTAGAGTCTGTAGAGAGGTACTGATGTCAAATGAGATTATGAGAATTGAGGAGAGGAGTCGAGGAGAGACAGAACGCTAAGAAAAGAGAAGGATAAGGTTTGGTTGTGTGGCTCCTAATTTCATATTATCTTTTTTTTTTTTTTTGATCAATAAGAAACTTCATTAATAATGAACTGGTTACAATGATTTTGGGCAACATCTCTTACACAGAAATGACCACTAGACTTCACACTAGAACTCTATAATGACTGACTGAAGGAGCCAAAGGGCTCCGACTAAAAAGAAAACTTGCACAACAACTAAATGACAAAGACAACATGCACAGGAGCAGTGAATCGTTAACACTCAACTTTGTCAACACTAACTCGCCACCGAGAGTCTGCCTGTCCTGCTTTTGATCGACCCAGCCAACACTCATTGTGACTTCGAACCCGACCAAAGTGAATTGCTGGACCGTCAGACATGGGACTAAAGTAAACCAATATCGTGACCACCCTAATGTCAACACCGTCAATACACTTATGCTCCAAATTGCCATCGCCTTAGACCCGAAACCAGATAGGAACGACCCACTAGAAGGCCAAGGATGATTGTCTATGCCACGGCTAGACTTTTTCGCCATCACTGCTGACCCAACTCTAGAACAGGAGACCCTCTAGACTACCAAAAGGAAGATTGTCTCTACCACAACTTGCAGTGCAGCTGACCTAAAAGCTAATACCAAACACAAAGAGAACACCAGCTAATACCATAAACCAAACCCAACGAAAACCATGACGACAACCTTAACTCAGGAGAGTAAGGACTTATTTCAGATCTGACAAACAGATCCAAGACTAAAGACAATGAAAGAAGAGTAAACACCAAATACACCAGACTAAAAAAGGCCCTAAAACAAAAGCCCAACCCACCACCACTCCCTCTGAGGCCCCAGCGTTACAGCCCACCAACCATGCTGGAAGCGCGCCCTGCCGTCACCACACAGTCACCATTCACGGCCATGCCGTTGTCGAACCAATTTCGCTGACAGAGAACCAACATATAGAAATCCCCACCATCCCAACCCAAAACACGACCCCCCCCCCCCCCAATCCATGAAGATCAAAACCAGATCCACGACACCCACCGTCACCCTCCTCCAACCCACCATCAAGGGATCACCATCTGCAAGATCAGAAACCCCAATCTCTAATGGATTTGCGTCGCGATCCGATTGGATCGAACCACAGATCCACAAACCAGATCGAAAACAAAACCCTGCAACACAACTGGTCTCCACCACCTGCCACCAACCCAAATCCTATGCAACCTCCATCCTCGACAACAGGCGCCATCAGCAAGCCACACTGCATTGCACCTCATCTTCTCTCGCCCAAGATCTGAGAAGAACAGATTGAAATTGATCTGCAGAATCCAAGATCAAGCCACCATGCCCCAACCCTGTACCATGCCTCTGTCAAGGAACCCCGCTGCGAACCCAGATCATCATCCTTTCCTGGACCGGAACTTGACCGCGGGAGTGCCGGCGGCGTTCGGCCGGGAGAGATCGCACAAAGCCTCTCTTTTTTCTCCGCCCGTGGGGAGCGTTCTAGTTCTAATTTCATATTATCTTCAGTTTTTAATATTTATTTACTGGACTAAATAATGTTTAGTCCTTGAGCTTTTGACCATAAAACACTTCAGTCTCTAGCCTTCTAATTTCACACGTTTAGTCCTTGTACTTCAAAATTTCAGACCAATAGGTCCTTGCCGTCTAAAACCTTCGTTAAGTCGTGGAAAAATGTCTATCATGCCCTCAGTTCTTTTTTTTTTTAATTAATTAATTATCTCAAATTCACTTCAGTATCAGGTGAACAACTTTCACCGTCAGGCCAAGCGGTGGATGTCTCCGTTTCTATTCAAGGATACCATTTTACGAGCTCCTTCTTGTTGATGCAGGTAGTTGGCTGGGAACTACTTCGAGGAGCACAATGGCTTGAAACTTTGGGTTTCATAGGATGGTGTTTACTGAAAAGGGGCAATGTCATGTACTGCACGGCATCACTAAGCAGCCTAGCCATCTGGATCAATCATCTTTCATGGCCCTATTACCGGTTGAGCATTTGGACTCTGTATCTCCCATCACAAGCCCAAATGCACCTCAAGAGCTGGCCCACCCTCGTGAGTTGCAACCACTCACACGATACGAGGATATGTTTTCCTCCTCCACAGGCCTACCACCCAAACGGGCCATGGATCATAGGATTGCGCTGCTTTCCAATTCCGGCCCAGTTAATGTAAGGCTGTATCGCTACGCCCATTCTCAAAAGATGGAATTAGAGACTCAAGTCCAAGACATGCTCTCTAATGGCCTCATCCGTTCAAGCCGTAGCCCCTTCTCTTCGCCGGTCCTCTTGGTGAGAAAGAAAGAAGGCACCTGGCGATTTTGTGTGGACTATCGCTCTCTCAATGCTGTCATCATTAAGGATAGATTTCCAATTCTCGTGGTTGATGAACTTCTCAATGACTTACATGGAGCAAAGTATTTTTCCAAGTTGGATTTACGTTCAGGTTATCACCAAATCCGCATGCATGAGGAGGACATTCCTAACATGGCATTTCGAACTCATGATGGTCATTACGAGTTTGTGGTAATGCCCTTTGGTCTTTCTAATGCTCCCTCAACGTTTCAAGCATTGATGAATCATGTGTTTAAGCCTTTTTTACGGAAGTTCGTTCTTGTCTTCTTTGATGATATATTGATCTATAGCCTGGATTTGCAATCTCATATTAATCATCTTGAAGAGGTATTTCAAGTACTACAAGTTCATCAGCTCAAAGTAAAGCTCAGTAAGTGTTCTTTTGGGCAAATCAAAGTGAGTTACTTGGGCAACGTTATTTCTAGTCAAGGTGTGGCAGTGGACCCAGATAAAGTTCAATGTCTTAATGACTGGCCCAAACCACATACCACAAAAGGGTTGAGAGGGTCTTTAGGCCTTGTCGGATATTATAGAAGATTTGTTAGGAACTTTGGGCTGATAGCCCAACCACTCAATGATATGCTTAAGGCTAACAATTTCTTCTGGTCCCCTGCTGTTGAAGACGCATTTCAACGCCTTAAACTGGCCTTCACAACTGCTCATGTGCTTGCTGTATCGGACTTCTCTCAACCATTTACTGTAGAGACTGACGCCAGCGGCTTGGGCATTGGGGCCGTGTTGACCCAAAACAAGTGTCCCACTGCGTTTCTCAGCAAGACTTTATCTCCTTGGAATCAGGTACTATCTGTCTAGGATAAGGAGATGATTGCAATCCTGTATGCAATTGAAAAATGGCGCTCGTATTTGCTTGGTAATCAGTTTACAATTTTAACTAATCATCAAACCTTGAAATATTTGTTGGACCAACTAATTACTACACCATCCTAACATAAGTGGTTGGCAAAATTACTTGGCTATGACTATAAGATAGAGTACAGACATGGACATCTCAATATAGTACCAGACGTGCTCTCCAGACGCCAAGAGCTTTGTGCCATACAGTCAGTCTCCTCTCCAATCTTCGATAGCATCACTCAAATCCAACAAGCATGGTCTCGAGATCCGAAATCACAAAAACATCATCTCAGCCATCCAACAAGGTTTACCAACAAAGAAGAACTTTGCTTGGGTGAATAATCAGCTTCTTTACAAGAACAAGATTTTCATTCCACATACATCAAAATGGAGAGCAAAGGCCTTACATGAGTTTCATTCTTCTTTGGAGGCCGGTCACTTAGAGTATCTACATACCTTTGTTCACCTTTCTCGGAGCTTCGCTTGGTCGGGCATGCGCTGGGACGTCAAATCCTATATTGCTGCTTGTGATCAATGTCAGCGGCAGAACTACTAGTCAATTCATCCACCAGGCTTGCTACAACCCCTCCCCATTCCGGAAGATGTATGGCTTGATATATCGATGGATTTCATCGATGGATTACCAAATTCTCAAGGCAAGAATGCAATTTTGGTAGTGATTGATCGGCTCTCTAAATATGGGCACTTTATTGCTGTAACACACCCCTATACAACTACCCAAATCGCCAAAGCTTTCATGAAGGAAGTCTTTAAATTGCACGGTATGCCCAAATCAATTGTGTCCGACCGAGACCCGATTTTCCTCAGCCATTTCTGGAAGGCCTTCTACAAGCTCCAAGGCACCCAATTGTGCCATAGCTCCGCCTACCACGCGCAATCAGATGGCCAAACAGAAGTTGTTAACCAATCGGTGGACCATTATCTGAAGTGTTTTGTTGCTGACAAGCCTGCTTCTTGGAACACCCTCCTTCATTGGGCTGAATGGTGGTATAATACCACCTTTCATTCCACCATCAAAATGACCCCATTCCAGGCTCTTTACGGCATACCATCACCGGCTGTGCTGCGGTACCTTCCCAACACCACCGTCGTTCATTATGTGGATCTTGCATTACACAACTGCGATGCAATTCTTCGCTCCCTTCGTGAGCACATGGCTGCTGCCCAAAACAGAATGAAACAACAATCGGATAAGAATCGAACTGACTATGAATTTGTAGTCAGAGATTCTGTTTTCCTCAAGCTCCACCTCTATCTTCAGCAATCCCTTCTCAAGAGGATTTCTCACAAGCTTTCTCCACATTTTTATGGGCCTTTCAAGATCTTGGATATAATTGGAAGCGTTGCCTACTGCCTGGAACTACCACCTTCCTCCAAGATCCATCCTGTTTTCCATGTTTCCCTTTTGAAGAAACGTGTTGGGGACGTTTCTCCCACTTCCAGACTCTTCCTTAGTTTATCAGAAAGGGGAGTTGATTTGGGTTCCTGATAAAGTCTTGGATATGTCTGTGGTCCATAAGAAGAAGCGACCCATTATCTAATGGCTAATACAATGGTCTGGGCTGCCAAAGGAGGATGCCACATGGGAAGAGGCCAATTCTATCATGGCCAAATTTCCAGACTTCGGCAACCTTGGATGGCTTGCAACTCAAGGGGCCGGGTGTTAGGACCATGTTTGTTAATCCCCCTCTTAATCCTACTTTATTTGCATTTGCAGTAGACTTAAAACATCCCTTAATGTTGTGGTTGTGAGAGACACATGGCTGCTTCTCCTTTTGTGTGGACTCAGTCCAATTCCTATATTTTGTAAACTCCAGCCCCAGTTGAGGCATGAATGATTATGATGAATCTTTAGTTTTCCTTCTTTCCTCTCTATTAAGAGTTTGAACCCATTACAGGATGCCTCGACCCACTTTGCCACTTCTACGTATATTAGATTGTTTGTTAATATATTTTTTAGTATCAATTCATTAAAATAGTTAAAATAGTGAGAAGTACGTAATATTATATTATATATATAATGATGCAATCTTAAGGACTATGTGAGTACGTAATAATAAGGGGTGATCATTTGGCCCCCTTCGGCCCTCAAGCCTGCTCGGCCCGTAGGGCTGAAGCCCAACTTGACCCTTGCTTTAGGGCGGGCCGATCCAATCCTTTCTCAAATAGGGTAGGTTATGAGTCATACAAATGAAACTTGGCTCGGTCCTTCGGCCCAGCCTGTTTGAGCCCATTATAATGATTCACTCTTAAGAATTACTGTGAATACTACCACTATCTTCTTGTATGTCTATAGATGGCAACAGAAGGGTATGTAACAACCTATTCTGGCTTGTGATGGATATATTTTTAGCCCCATGGGGCTTGATTCCCAAAAAAAAAAAAAAAAGACTGTGAGAATCGAACCATTACCTAACTATCCTAATATACACCATAGAATAAAGATAGTAGCCAATTTGCTATCCTAGGTATCACTTTAATATCAATTTGATATCTTAAATTTTATTTTAGCCAATATACTACCTTATGTTTTCAAAATGAGCCAATTTGCTATTCAAAGTATTATTAGTGCCAATTTGCTACCCTACGTTTCACCTTTCGTCATATTAATTTGTTCATTACTCTATCCAAACATTGATTAATTTTGAAAATCTAGGATAAAAATGACTAATTTTGAAAATTTATTGAAGCATATTGGTTAATCTTGAAAGCCTAAAGTAGCAAATTAGCTCAAATAAAACTTAGGGTAACAACTTGGCTAATTTTGAAAAGATACAGTAGCAAATTTACTGAAATAAAACCCAGGGTACCAAATTCAGACTAATGTGAAATCTAAGGTAGCAAATTGACAATTATGCCTAGAATAAAACTCTAAGTAATAACTAATGTTACCTGACATTGCTAAGACTAAACACCAAGTACGTACTTTAAGTTATAGTTCTAATTTATTCATACTCCTGTTTGGCTCCAAAACCAATTGGCATGCAAACTGTCTCTTTTGAGCATGTGCACAGGCGTGCCAGCACCGTGGGGTGCAGTCATCGGGGAGTCCCTTGACCTGACTTCTTCTCGAGCGTTGTGGACAGGGAGAGCACCAACCTAGTCACAAGGTTCTTTTCTTGCTTTTCAGAAAAGGAGTTTTTGCCTTACGGGCAAGGGCTTTGGTTGTGATCTCTTTCCGACACCGAATCGATACTCAACGTTGTGGGTTGAGCAGAGCAATCACTGGGAAGTTTGGAGAAAGTACGGGTTTTGCTAAAGCGTGACTTTAGCTTCGCTGGGTTGCGAGGGCGTTACCCTTGCTTCGCTGATAGTATCGGTGGCAGTAACACTAATAGTCGGCTCTTGGAGAGACTAGGAGTACAAGTACGGTCGCCGTGTTTCAACTAGGTTGAAGGTATGCTCCGGGGAGGCTTTGATAATCTGAGAGATTAGTTGATTTGAGAGTTGTCCTTTTTGTATTGTCTTTAGCCTCTATATATAGGCTGTTGCAGATTCACCTTCCAAATAGGAATGAAATACTATATTTTAGGCCACAGTTATTGGCCTTGAATCAAATCAAAACACTGACTAGTTTTGATATTATCGTAGGCAATATTTAATATTATCCGCCTCTGTCACCGCTAGAATGTAGGCAAAGTTAATTACCTCTTAGATTCTTGGACGTAATCTTCCTCTTAGATGCGGTAGGATATGCATGTATATATGTGTATATATATATATATCTTCGAGACTTCCTCAGGTATCTTCGTGAGGACTCCCGGCCCAACAATCATGTATATATATAGCCCACTAAGCCATGCAGCGTGCATAATTAACTTGTATATATATCTTCCTTGATATTCGCGAGCAAGCATGATTAATTGTTCAGCACCATAATTTCTTGTATATATATATTGGCAGCAAATAGTTGATGGCCCACCATGCTATGCCTCCCTTAATTGCAATAGGTGAGTAGCCTTGATTCTTACTTCTATTTTGCTGCAGCTGCCTTCAGCTTTGTGAACAAGTTGGAGTCCCTTGGGGACGACGGTGACTCCATTTTGTCTCTTGCTCTTGGGCTCGAAGGTTGGTAATTTCGCGATGGCGAAGCCCACTTGATTGGCCGGAAAGAGCCAAAGTGAAATGCTTGCTCGTCTTCTTCGTGTGACACTTGGATGCCACATTCTTGCTTGCATCGCGAACAAAGGACCACTGGTGAGGCTTCACTAATGGCTTTAGCTTTCTTCTTTGTAGGGGGTCTCGTCCCCTTCTATTCTCCCTTCTTGGCCCTTTGTGGTCAGATCCAAGATTGGCCTTCTTTGGTTCTTCTTGGTCCAGTTTACATCAACCATATTGATCTCGGAGTCCGGGAAAGGGTTCAGGTCTACTAGCACTGCAGCGGTCGTCGGAGCTTCCACCTGCAAACTACCATTATTGAGCCATACCTGAATTTGGTCCTTTAGCTTTACACAATCGACTATGTTATGGTTCCAGAGATTGTGGAATTTGCAGTACTTCTTTCCTTTCAGCTGATCTGGACGAGGAAAAGGTCCAAAGTCTGTCTTCACCATCTTCGCTGCGATCATCTCATCTAGAATCTCATGTGCCTTATTGGCATCATATGTATACGTTGCGAACTCAAGTTTGGTGAAGGCCACAGATTTGAGTTTGACAGGTTCCTTAGATATCTTCAATTGCTTGAGAGCTGAACTTTTTTCTTCCTGTCAATTCAAATGCAGAGACATCATTCTCCTCTTCCTCATCTTCATCCTGGAAAATTTCTTCACTATGATGGTGGTAGTAAGGATCATAAGTAGTCGGTTGGTAGCTCAGCGCTGCTATTATGCGGTGTTTTCCTGGCACATATGTCCCTTTGGACGCATTCTTCCTAGCATCAGTTTCTCTGAGGAGATGCTCAAAGCTACTGACTTCTATGATAAGCTCTCCCATTGACTAAATCATGCTGCCTGTTGCTTCTTTCGTTGGCGAGGCCCCAGACCTTTGATTGCCAATTTAACCAACTCCCTTTCAGGCAATATCATGCTTAATTTGGCCTTCTGGATCTGAAAGCGTTGGAGATAAGAGACAGCGGACTCGGTGGGCTGTTAAGCCATTTGGGTGAGAGATGCTAAGTCAACCTCAGGCTCAATAGCTCCAAAAGTCTCTCGAAAGAGCTTCTCCATGGCTGACCAATCGACCACTGACCCTAGTCGCAGTTTAGAAAACCATCTAAAAGCCGCGCCAGATAGAGAACTGCCAAAGACCTTGCACTTGAGGATGTCATCATTTTGGTACTGGCTGCACTGCACCTTAAACCAGGCTAGATGGGTTACCGCGTCCTTAATATCCTCTCCTGAAAAGTAGAGAATATGATATTTTTATAGCCTCTGGGAAAGGGCGCGAGCATTATATGCGGCGGGAAAGGTCCCTCACAGACCCCATCTAAGTGTGCCCTAGGATTAGCCAGCCTGATCATCTCCTCAACTTCTTCACGTCTCACATAGCTCGGAAGAAGGGGAGGTATCGCCACTTTCTGGCGAGCATTCTGCAAGGGTGTACCTGGCTGTTGGCTACTGTGCCTTCCCCTAGGCGAATTGTCCGGGGAACAGTGGATGGTTGCAATGTCATAGCTAGTACGGCCACATCCTTTACCAAGGCCATTATTTTGATCGGAGTGCCAGTCTGGTCAATACCATAATAATTCCCTAGAAGCTCTTCATAGACATTCTCTGCCCCGTCACTGTCGTATTGCGTAAATGCAGCAGGATTAGGAAGAGTGCTTTCCTATGTCTTCTGAGTTTTACTCTTTTGCGCAGGAGTTTGAGTGGCCTTAGTACCACCAATTACCAGGGCTTTGTCCTTGTTTTTTGTTGCTAAAGCAGAGTAGGCTGTAGCCGGCGTTACAGTATTGCCGCTAATTTTCTCCCGAGCATTAGGAGGTATGTATTTGCCTGTACTTGAAGGTTGCCCAAGTGTGCCAAGAATGGCGTTAGGATCCCTTAAAGCCTTATTCAGCACTTCCTTAGCCTGGTCCAACTCAGCTCTCTGCATGGCAACTTGGGTCGTAAGATTGGACTCCTCATTGTGAAGTACTGCCAGTTCTGCCGCAGTATGCTTGGCCTGGTTAGCGATGTCAGCGGAGATACGCTTGCTCTGAGTGGCCTGGCCAGTCATCATATCCACGAGCTCCTTATGATTCTCTTGGCTTTTCTTATACGTATCTTGCCACTGCCCCTGTGTTTGTCACGAACTCATTTCGAGATTTTGCAGTGAGATCGAAACTTCATCCAGCCTTCGGCGTTCTTCCGCGAGGGCTTTTTCCATCCTTTCATTATTTGCAGCATTATTTTGTTGAAAGATGGCAAGCCGTTCCTCAATGCTTGCATTCGTCGGGGCGATAATGGGCACAAAGGGTTCGATTGTCTCCTCACTCGCGCCCACTTAGGCAGTGTTGGCCATGCCGCCAGCCTCATTAGGCTGGACAGGAGGATCTTTGTTGCCCTCAGTAGCGGGCTGTGGAGTTTCACTCTGCTCTGTTGACATGTTTGGTGACGTTGGGTTGAGTGAGAACTTCTGTATTACCTGTTCGTCAGTAAGACCATGACAGTTGGCACGAGAGTGTGGCCTGTAACTGGAGGTCTTGTGGTTTGGGAAATTTACATAAACCTTTTGGTAAGGGTTTGCGCTTGATTTCCCAATGGTTGCAATCACAAAGAAACGCTAAGCGTCTCACTGGGTGTGCCAAAATGTTTGGCTCTAAAACCAGTTGGCGTGCAAACTGTCTCTTTTGAGAGTGTGTGCAGGCGTGCCAGCACCGTGGGGTGCAGTCGTCAGGGCGTCCCTTGACCTGACTTCTTCTAGAGCGCTGTGGATGGGGAGAGCACCAACCTCATCACAGGGTTCTTTTCTTGCCTTTTGGAAAAAGGACTTTTTGCCTTACGGGTAAGGGCTTTGGTTGTGATCTCTTAGCGACACCGAATCGATACTCAACGTTGTGGGTTGAGCAGAGCAATCACTGGGAAGTTTGGAGAAAGCACAGGTTTTGCTAAAGCGTGACTTTAGCTTCGCTGGGTTGCTAGGGAGTTACCCTTGCTTCGCTGATAGTATCGGTGGTAGTAGCACTAATAGTCGGCTCTTGGAGAGACTAGGACTAGAAGTGATTAGTTGATTTGAGAGTTGTGTGTAGTTCGTCCTTGGAACCTGGTATTTATTCCTAGGGTTTCGACTGTTCCTTGCCATAGAAGGATTATTGATCTAAGTTTTCTATTCAATCTCTGCTTATTGATCCAAGTTTTCTATTCAATCTCTGCTACTTGACTCCAATTAGGGCTCGTTTTCCTAATGGATCACGGAATGAGTGAAGCTGTAACCCAAACCCAAGTAGGCTTATTTTTGGGCCGCAGGTATCGGCCCGCTATGCTAAATCCACTAAAGGATCTTGTCAAAATTACTTTTGGGCTCAAACAACTCCCACATGACCTCCCTACACAGAAAGAAGAAGAGGAGGAGGAGGGCGGGGGTTTATATCATTGGAGATGCTAACTGACATAGTTTCCATTTTTTTTTTTTGACTAAATGCTTGTTCCTCCTCATACTTTTCCCTTAAAAACAGTTTAGTCCAAATTTTTAAAATTAAACAGTTTAGTCCTTATTCTCTCTAATTCTCACACAGCAGGTCCTAAAATGACTATTATACCCTCACTTTATTTATTTATTTTTTCTCTTTTTTATTTTTAAATTTTCTGCCTCTCTCTCTCTCTCTCTCTCTCTCAAATCTCGAAAACTAAATCTTCCAAATCAAGATCAAGAACCATAGAACGTTACATACAAAAACTCAATACAAAAATCCAAAGTGGATAACCAAAAACCCATCAATCATTGTCCGAAATTTCTCATACCCAGTAAGCGAAAATGAGTGTTCTTGAATACTTAGATGCCCATAACATCCTGGAGCTTCAGGTCTGGAACAACGCCGCGTCGCCTTCGACGACAATGAAGGCTCTGAATGCTCCAGCGTCGCCGTTAAACCCTCCTAGTCTTTCTAATCCGATTGCAGCAAAGAGAATTTGAGCCCTGTTCTGAAAACTTCTCTTTTCACGGTGTCTATGATGCTGTTTAAGCTGCTGAACGAAAATTCGCGGCAGCTATTGGTGGCGCCGAAGAAGATGGGGTTTGAGGTTGAAGAAGAGAAAGGTCGAGACCTAGGGAAGATCTATTCGGAGATTGAGGAAATTGAGAAAGAGATAAGCCGATTGAATTTGAGGCTGGAATTGCGGAAACTAGTGAAGGCCCAGAAAGTGGTAGAGAAGCTTGACAGAGTTGTGGCGGTGAATTTCATGGAGCCTTCATAGCAGAGTGTGAAGATTCCGATGGGTTGAGAAAGATTGAGGAGTCTTTGAATTTGAGCGCCAAGCTGAAGGTTAATCGGAGAGGTGTGAGTTTGGGGTCGTCGGAGATTATCACCGGTGCCGAGTTCTGGCAACCAAGCAAGCTTGAGATAACCCCTGTTCAGAAAATACAGGAACACTGGAAATCTTGCTTCTTGAAGCTTTAGAGCATTGATGAACTGAGGGTTACTAAAGACCCTGGCAAAAGCACGAGTATTAGCCTGAAATCGAGGAAGACCGCGTCGAGAGAGAGAGAGAGAGAGAGAGAACCAGAAAAAAAAAAAAAAAAAAAAAAGAGAGAAAAAAAAAGGAAGTGAGGGGTATAATAGTCATTTTAGAACCTGTTGTGTGAGAATTAGAGAGAATAAAGACTAAACTGTTTAATTTTAAAAATTTGGACTAAACTGTTTTTTAAGGGAAAAGTATGAGAAGTAACAAGTATTTAGTATTTTTTTTTTTTGATAAAAGAAACTAAAATTACAAAACAAAACCACGAGAACAGTCGGACTCTCAACTATGATGTGGTGGCCAAGATGAGCTGAGGCGTCTATAACTAAATTGGCTTCCCTCCAAATATGTGTAAAGTGGATGTTTTGGAACTGTCTAGCCAGAATACATATATCATGCACCAGGGTATAAATTCGCCAGGGAGTGGAGATTTTGCGGTTAACACAATCTATGAGAAGTTTGGAGTTGCCTTCAAGCAGCAAATTGAAATGATCATGTAAGAGGGCAACTTGCAAAGAAACTCATAAGGCAAAAGCTTGTAAGAAAAGAACTGAGGAGTGCCCCAAGTTTTTGGCACCAGTAAGGATGACTTGACTATTGTAATCTCTAATGACAAAGGCAGCGGTAGCATTTTGGTTTTGAAGAACGAACTATCAAAGTTGAGTTTGACAAAGTGAGCAAGAGGAGGATGCTATTTAATCAAATCAGATCTGGTAGGCCTGTGATGGCGGGAATAGTATGATTTGGGAAATGGTTATGAAATAAATTACCTGCAGCAAAAACAACTTGAGTAGGAGTCTTGAGAATATTTTGAAAGATAAGATTATTCCTTGTAGACCAGAGAATGTAACAAATGAAACAAAGTTTTGTAAAATTAGTTCTAGCTAGATTGGAATTTTGAAACTTCCTGCTCATTAATGGTGACAAGAGAGGTGTTTAGAGTGCACGTTACGAGAAGAAGCCATCTGTCATCAAGGATGAACAAGGGGTGGCCAGCAAAACAAAAACTAAAGATCATGGTGGTAGGTGAGAATTACAAAGAAATAAATGGAGAATCCCAACAGACAAACCGAATAAAACGAAGGTAGAGGAAGATCAATTGAAAAGACTGAACGAAGGGTAGGAGAGCCGTCAGATCTAGGGTTCTAGGGTTCAAGAGAAGAGGGACAAAAGGGGCTTAACGTGTAATCGGAACAAAGAAGGAAGAAAAGGTAATGACTAGAGGGAGGAGAATAAGGGGAGTGTAAATCTAGTGGTCGCTCGTTGAAACAGAGATGATCACTACGCCATGCAAGAGGAAGAAGGTGGAGAGTGTGGTTGAAGAGAGTGGAAGCATTGAGAGACAACATAGTCTCCATTGAAGCACTACGTACCCACAGAAGAAGCATCCAACTAAATGTCCTTATTTATAATTTTCAAAGGGGAAGCCGCGGTTTTAGGCTTTGTTGTAAACCTCAGTTTGTGAGGCAACACATCCTCCACTATTGGTTTGTTTCTACTGCCTACTGGATGTCCATCCCTAGATCTCTTAGCTGTAGAGACTAATAGAACTCTTGCTTTCTCAAGTAAGGCTAGCACTAGTTCAAATTCAAGCTCTACTGGCATTGTTAAAGTGTGATCAAGTCTCTTGGTCCATTTGTAGTAAGTCACCAAATTCATTGATGTTGTTTGCTTACTACCCGATATGGGCCCAGATATAGGCTTAATTCGAAATTTCTCCAGTTGCTCCACGAGAATGTGCGCCAACATGCACAGGGATCGTGGACATGAGTGGCTTGGGTGCCTCCGTCAAGAGATTAGAAGCTTGGCATTAGCCATGAGATCGGACAAATGGATCACGGCCACCTATGCACCTACACTCGCAACAGGCTCCTTCAAAACAACAAGATTGCTTTCAAAAACCCTTATGTTAGGGTAAGGGATTGCACGCACAGTGATGGGCACATTCTCAATCTCCGACAACCTTAAGCACCTAGTTTTCTAGTGTTCCAACAAACCACACACCCAACAGAAAGCCCCAACTCGCTTGTAACAAAAACGGACTAACGCTGTTGCACTAGAATAAAATTCAAATACCAACGATGGGTAAGCCTGCTTCATCATATCCCAAAGATTGTGATGGATCCAAACTCTAGTTGTTGTTCCTCGCTGTAATCCAAACTAATACAACTGAAGCACCAAAACTAGAGTTGAGCCAATCAAGAGTGCCAACCCCTCCGTAAATAGAGCTAAGGCGGTCCAAAGATTTCCACCCACACCAGAATATTAGTGGTCAGAACCCTAGCAGCTTCACATAACTCATCAAACTCCACTAAAGCCAGCATTGATTTGCCAAACAAACAAGGACCCCTCTTGTACAACATGCTTCCTCTCCGCCTCCTGAGAAAATTTGAGGACATACCAATCCCCCTACTTCCGGATCAACAAGCTATCTTTTAAACCCAGACCAAAGCCATTGTGCCCATAACCGCTTTCAGATTTGTCTTCCTGTTGGCATGGAGAAGTCAACCAACAACGTGAAAATGATTTAAGATGGCGGAACCACCTACATAATCAAAAGATATTTTCCCCTTATCGAAGATAACCAAAGAAGCAGCTAAATGCAGAAAAACTTCTTCAACCATGGATACAACGACGTATTTTCTGAGAAAAACTAAGAAAGAAAAAACCCTAGCGGAGCTCCTTGTGTCTCTCTATTACCTAATTTAGTTAAGGGTTGAATATTTCAGTCTTGTTCTTTTGATCTTTTCTTGATCCATGGTTTGAAGTAATTTATGTAAATTTTGAAATTGAAATTTAGGGGGTTTAGACTTTAGAGCATTACTTTGAAGGTCTAAATTTCAAAAGTCAACTGCTTACGCTAATTTTGTAGCTTTTTTCCCATTAAGGTGGAAGAGCCAAACCTCAATCAAAATTTCGTTGTACAGGGTATTTTCGGTGGTCTTAACCCCCTCCACATTCTCCCGTATGTGTGGCATATGTTTTCAAGCCAAACATGTTGACAATTTATAATGAGTGATGTGGAGCACGTGTTACCGTTAAGTTTTCACACGTCAATGAATCAGCTCTAATACCATGATAAAGTATCATGAGCTTCATCACCAAAATCATTCGAAAATAATGGGAAAGGCCCAAACACTTACTTATTAATGCTATAGTTGTTGAAGGAAAATCAGTTTTGTGTGCCTATTCAAACTAGGATTAGTTTCATGGTTGTAATAGGAGAGAAGGTTCTAGAATTCCTAGTCTTACTCGGATTAGTTTTCATTGTAACATTAGAACATGTACTTTGTAATCCCTATATACAGGGCTCCTATTATCAATAATGAAATATAATTCTCTCATCAATATCTCTCAAATCTCTCATTCTTAAACACGTTATCTGCACAAGCCCTATCCTTGAGATCAAAAATCTAAAACCAGAAAATTCTTCAACATCACCTTTTCACCGTTGCACCTAGCCCGTGATAGACTAGCCGCTGCTACCCACCTGTGCGCCACTGATCTACATACTGCCCCTGCATACCTTATGCACCATTGTGCCTCCTACTGCCTCTGCAACATCGCCGCACACCTGCTGCCCCTGCAGCATAGCAGGACGCTCGTTCCTGTGCAGATCAGCCTTCTTGAAAGCCCCAAAACGTCTTGATAAGGATCTCAGATCAAAATGGTTCCTTCATAAAAGTTGTTCGTCTCTGTCTCTCCTATCTAACCTCCAAATTTCAGTCTTATTGGAGTTGTTTTGAAACCTATACACCAATCGAAGTGAAAGCTGTTAAGAGGCAAATCTGCTCCGAATTTCAACAAAAAATCCTTGAAAACTGCTGCTGCCACCTTCAAGCATCACTGCAGCAGCTCCTAGCACACGCTAGCCTCATCTTCATGCCTGCCCCTACAGCGCCTACGCGCCCCTGTGCAAGCATCAGTCGGCCAGCTCCATAGCTTACCTCGGCCAGACTTGTATTGGCCACACAGTAGGGATTGAAAGATAGTTTGCAATCCCCGACCCATGATCGATAGCATGCTTGCAATCCTACACGCTTGCATCAACACGCGCGTGTAATGAGAGTTTCAAGTTCTGAAATTCATGAGTGAGTTTTCACAAGTTGTTCCCGTTTTTGAGATTTAAATTTACTTTTCTTCGGGTACTTACAAAATCCCTTCCTGTACATCCCACCTTTCTGTAACGTGAGGATTCACGCTACATACGAACTAAGAGAGTTCGTAATCTTCGGACTAAGGGCATCCGTGAGCATCGATTTTTACGAACTAAGAGCGTTCATAGGCTACAAACTAAGAGAGTTTGTAAGCATAAAAATTTGAGCATATAAATCTCATTGGTTTCAATCCAAATCCAAAATTTGGAAACTATCAACAAAGACAGTGGTTATAACTCTTTCTCACTAGGCATACTCAAAAGTACTTGTGATGTCTAGGAAAGGTTTGAACTGAGAGAACGGTTTTAAAAGTGAGCAACGCTCCACCAAAATCTTGCCTTACCTTACCGGGTCACAACCAAATTGGAATTACCAAACGGATTGAGTAACTACTACTTGTCTAAGCTTGATTATCCTTTTTGGATTAAATTTAGAAACTTTGACGTAATCATTGGCTTTCATTGAAATAAAGTGTCGATTTTGATTCGAACTTTATTCATTCAAGTATGTTTCCTGGAGAGCTAGAATGCCTCATGGATAGTGCTACTACGCACACCATACTTCGAACTAGGCAGTTATTTCTTGAGATGACGCCTACTCGATCTTCAGTGACTACGATGGCAGGGTCATCTAAATTGATTCATGGTTGAGGACCAGCTCAATTCTTGTTGCCACATGGCACAATCATTAATGTCACTGAAGCTCTCTATGCTCCTAGGGCTGAAAGAACCCTTTTAAGCTTCAAAGACATACGAGCCAATGGTTTTCATGTGGAAACACATTGTGAGAATAGACAAAAGTTCCTTTGCATCACCTCTAATTACTACGGACATAAAAGAGTCTTAGAGAAACTTATGTGTCGATTTAGTGGGTTGTATGCAACCACTATTCGAATAATTGAATCCAATCATGTTATGAGAGATGATTTGTGGGATTCTGACACATATAGACTTTGGCATGACCGTCTGGGACACCTAGGTCATGATATGATGATCCGTATATTAAAGACTTCACACGGACATCCATTCTTCAGAACAAAGAGAAGTAAAAAACTAAAAATTGGTTCGAGGAGAAGCACCTGCACCTCACGGCACCAAGACTATGCAAGACCGGCCACTTAGGGCCAGCGCCGTCTACCCCCTACGGCAACAACATGGCTTTGACGCCATGGACCATTGTTTGACTCCTCCTTCTACTTCTAAAGTCAATTGTGACTTCATGGCTCAACCAAAATCCTCATTGGTTGATTCTCAAGCCCATCATTCGTTCTGCAAAGCCTGCTTTTTAGCAAAATTAGGTTCGAGACCATCCTATGCAAAGGACACTAAAGAAAATATACCATTCTTGTAAAGAATCCAAGGTGATATTTGTGGACCTATTCAACCACCATGCAGACCATTTAGATATTTTATGGTGTTGGTTGATGCATCAACACGCTGGTCACATGTCATGCTATTGTCCATAAGGAACGTTGCATTTGCTAAATTCCTAGTCCAAATTATTAAGTTAAGGGCTCACCACCCTGATCATCCTATTAAGTCTATAAGATTAGACAATGCTGGGGAGTTTACATCAAAAACTTTTGATGATTATTGCATGTCCATTAGGATTGAAGTTCAACATCCTGTTCCTTATGTTCACACCCAAAATGGTCTCGCAGAAGCCGCCATTAAACGACTATAAATGGTCGCTAGAGCATTGGTAATGCGCACTAATCTCCCTATTTCTGCTTGGGGCTATGCAATATTGCATGCAGCTGTGCTTATTCATCTTAGACCTACTGCCACTCAACCCTTTTATGCGTCCCAGATGGTGACTGGGTATGAGCCTAATGTCTCACACTTACGCATATTTGGGTGTGCAGTTTATGTGTCAATTGCGCCGCCACAGCGCACCAAGATAGGTCCTCAACGACGATTAGGCATTTATGTTGGATATGATTCTCCAACGATTTTCCGCTACTTAGAACCCTTGATAGGCGATCTCTTTACCACTAGATTTGCGGATTGTCACTTTGATGAGACAGTCTTCCTGTCGTTAGGGGGAGATAAGAACATAAATGTTCAACAAGAACGACAGGAATTGTCGTGGTCTGTCCCCACTTTGTCTCATCTTGATCCCCGAACTGCACAGTCCAAAATTGAAGTGCGGAGAATTCTCGATCTTCAGAACGTAGCAGAATCGATGCTTGATGTGTTTTCTGATATCGCTAAAGTGACGAGATCACACATACCTGCTGCAAACGTGCCTACAAGGATTGATGACCCTAAAATTAGAGTACATGATGCCATCTCGAGGGCACCTGAGCATGGCGCCAACGCCCCCTCTAATAGTGATGGTGACGTTGTGTCTTGGCCCATGGCTCCTGCCAGGAAGCACAGGAGGCCTACAGGTTAGATGTATTCTGGCCCAAGAAAGAAAGCGAGTTTGGCACAGAATAATCCATTAATCATTGATGTAAATAATCTATCTTATGAGGATATTCAGGATTATGGTTATGTCTAAGAGACATAGTTGGGGGACACTCCAATGTCAGAACCAATTCCAGATAATAAAGAGATCTCCATGAATTACACTAGTGTACATGAGATGATGGGTAGAAATTCTATGGCTATTGATGATGCATTTGCATATCATGTTGCAAAAGGAATTATAGAATATGATGATATCAAACCTCCCTCTGTCGAAGAATTTTAACAAAGAGTGGATTGGCCTAAATGGAAATATGCGATCCAGGCTGAATTGGATTCACTAGCAAAGAGACAAGTATTTGGGCCTATAGCGCAGACACCTCCAGATGTAAAACCTGCTGGCCATAAATGTGTCTTTGTTAGAAAGCGTAATGAGAAAAATGTGGTGGTTAGATATAAAGCCTGCCTCGTGGCGCAAGGTTTCTCACAATGCCCTGGAATCGACTATGAGGAGACATATTCTCCTGTAATGGACGTCATAACGTTCCGCTGCCTTGTCAGTTTGGTAGTTTCCAAAAAACTTGACATGCAGCTTATGGATGTGGTTACAACATATCTCTATGGGCATCTAGATTCAGAGATATATATGACGGTCCCAGATGGACTTCAATTACCCAAGGCAAGTGGCTCTAAACCTCGGAGCGCGTTTTCAATAAGATTAAAACGCTCACTATATGGATTAAAACAATCCGGACGGATGTGGTATAACCGTCTAAGTGACTACTTGATTGGGAATGGATATATTAATAATGAAATATTCCCATGCATGTTCATTAAAAGAATAAGTTCCATATTTGCAATCGTAGCAGTTTATGTCGATGACATGAACCTAATTGGAACTCTAGATGAGTTCAAGGAAACTGCTAAATTTTTGAAATCCGAATTTGAGATGAAAGATCTTGGGAAAACACGGTTTTGTCTCGGTTTACAACTCAAGCACCCTAGTGATGGGATTTTGATCCATCAGTCTGCATATACTCAGAAAATTCTGAGGCGCTTTAATGAAGATAAAGCAAAGCCTGTGAGTACTCCCATGATCGGCCGTAGTCTTGAGCCTGGAAAAGATCTGTTTCGTCCAAAGGATGAGGATGAAGAATCATTAGAGGCCGAAGTGCCCTATTCAAGTGCAATAGGATCATTATTGTACTTAGCTCAATGCACAAGACAGGACATCTTCTTTGCAGTGAACTTGTTAGCTCGACATAGCTCTGTGCCAACACGCCGTCATTGGATTGGTGTAAAGACAATCTTTTGATACCTAAGAGGTATGATTGATATGGACCTATTCTATCCCTACAAAGAGAAAAGGAATGACGGAAGGATGAGATCGGACCAAATTGGCTCAAGAGCCATCGTCCAAAATGCCATGGCCGGCAACATTGCCCCGCCGCCACCAAGGGTGGCAGGCCTCACCCTCCTTCACTCCATCAAAATGACAATGATGTTTTGATGGGTTTTGCTGATGCATGGTACCTCTCTGACTCTCACAAAGGTCGCTCCCAAACGGGTTATGTCTTCACCATGGGAAGCACTGCGATATCTCTTTGGTCTACAAAACAGACCCTTGTTGCTACTTCCTCAAATCATGCAGAGATTATTGCTCTACATGAAGCTGTGCGTGAATGTATATGGCGAAAGTCTGTAATTAGACATATTCAAGGAATTTTGGTTTGAAGTCTACCACGGATGAACCTACATGCATTTATGAGGATAATGCACGTTGTACTGAGCAAATGAAGTTAGGTTTCATCATGGCCGACAACACCAAGCATATATCGCCTAAGTTCTTTTACAATTAGCAACAACAATCACTTCTAAAGATTGAAGTGAATCAAATCCGATTAGAGGATAATGTAGTGGACATATTCACTAAGTCGTTACCTAAATCCACCTTCGAGAAACATGTGAAGAGCATCAGATTGAGAAAGTTATCTGAACTCCCATGATTGTTGCAATCAGGGGGAGATATCGACATCAGGGGGAGTTATGATGTCTACATATTCGATCTCGAAGAAGTGAAGGGCGTGTTGTACTCTTTTCTCCTCCTCGAGCTTATTTTTATCCCACAGGGTTTTTCACTCGAACAAGGTTTTTAATGAGGCAACGAACAAAACGTCACCACCAAGTTTGAGAGGCACAAGGGGGAGTGTTGAAGGAAAATCAGTTTTGTGTCCCTATTCAAACTATGATTAGTTTCATGGTTGTAATAGGAGAGAAGGTTCTAGAATTCCTAGTCCTACTCGGATTAGTTTTCCTTGTAACATTAGAACATGTACTTTGTAATCCCTATATATATATATAGGGCTCCTATTCTCAATAATGAAATACAATTCTCTCATCAATCTCTCTCGAATCTCTCATTCTTAAACAATAGCAAGGTTTCAAGTTTTACACGCTCGAATAAACATACAGAGAAGAAAGAACAATGGAAACGCCTACGGAAGGCTTACAATCCAGAACAAAGGCAACAAGTATATAGAAACCAAAAGAGCAAGACAACAGACAACCTAAGAACTCAAGAAGCTAGGTACTGATTCTCCAATCCATACGAGCAGCTGAAGTCAAGATTTACTGATTCTCCTTTTATTTAATTCTGCAAATATGCTTCTAATTAATGAGCACTTAAATGAGCTGAAAGCAACTGAGCATTTGCCTAGCTAGACAACTCCGAATCTGATTGAGTTATTTTAAGGAATCCTGGACATGCATCTTCACTATTCTCTTTGGAGTTTATCAGAGAAAAGACTTCAACTGCCAACATCTGACCAATGTGTACGTTTAAATTCAGCTACCTAATTGAGGAAGCCCTTCTCCTTCAGGCTTTCAACAGTGTCTTTGACCGTTACTTCAAAAGGAAAGAAGTTAATTCCTAAACCTTTTGCCTTCTCGTTGGATACTTGATAACTTGGGTCAGAAGGAAGAATACGATGAGGATTATTGTCACCCTCATATCTGCCAATGATTAATGATATGGGGAATTTAGTAGGATAGCTAGCAGTAATCTTAATTAGTGAAACTGGTACCAGTTGTATTTTGCAAATGACAACGTACCTTTCCGGAATGTACAAAGTGGGATAAAATTGTCTTATAATCTTCAGAACCTCGGAAATGTGTGCAACATGGCTGACCAAACAATACCTTCCACTGGCTGAAGGAACTTCAAAGGCTTGAATATGCGCAGAGGCAACATCTCTAACATCAACGAATCTGTAATTTGAAGCGGGCAATGCCTTGCCTACATAAAAGGGCAACAAAAATTAATCAATTGCTAGCTTGCAGCACAAGAATCATTCAACTGACTTTCCATCAAACTCTACCCCAATCATGGAAGATTGAAAAAGATAGGTGTTGAAGATATGTGTACGTACCAGTTAGGAGACTCTGAATCACTTCCACAGAGAGATTGAGAGTCGGCTGTAACAACGGACCAATCACAAACCCTGGATTTATTGAAACCAGATCAATCCCATTTTCCTTGGCGAATTTCCAAGCAGCATCCTCAGCTATAGTTTTTGAAAGAATATACCATAGCTGGACGTACAAGTGAAAAATTAATTAAGGAAGCTCAACTTCATAGTTCATAACTCCATACCTTATACAGTTATACTTCTCACAAAACGTAGAACACAAAGTTGTACCTTATTCTTCTCACAAAAAAGTGGATCCGAAAACCATGTTTCATCAACTACCACATCTGAGGTCAGAGGTTTTCCGGTCAATATTACTGCAGCCATAGAAGAAGTTAAAACCACTCTCTTGACAGTCGGAAATTTTGCACATGATTTCAGAACATTATGTGTTCCCTTTACTGCAGGGTCAATTAGTTCTGCCTGTGATATAGAGACAAAGGATTATTGCTGTTTTTACATAACGATTGCTTTGAAAATTATATATGGTGATTTTCTTAACAAATACAAAGCAAATTAAAACACACACACACATGTTCCTCTATGAAAAGTATTTTTTCTTTAGTCTGTACGTTTTCTTGTTAACCATCATCATTGGGTCTGTCGATTACATGTAACTAATGTTTCGAGGAGATTGATTAGAGCACAATGTTATATGAGTTGTGCCACCTGGTCATTAAAGTATTTATTATGCATGAAGAATGCTTCATATATATAGCTGGTGAAAGAAAACCTGTAAGCATTATGTACGATTACAGTTTTCAGGAACTAATTGCAGCATATTCAAAAAATTTGAGCTAACCTGCGGATTAGTAGATGACAATAGGACAGGGGATGCTGTATGAAAAACACCTTCGCATCCATCAACGACAGGGTCAAAAGATCCTTCTTCTAATAAATCTGCTTTGAACAGATGAAGCCTTTCCTTAGCTCCATCAAGTGAAAGCAAGTGTTCTGTTTTCTTTGCATCATCTGCATGTCGCATACATACGCATAAGTACATAACACATTAGTACTGAGTCCAAATCCGACTCCATTTTTAATAACCCAGAACTGTAAATTAATCGACAGGATATACAATTTGGCACTAAAAAAAAAAAAAAATTACCACTTGTTGCAAATTTAAGGTTTTTACCAAACCGACATGGCTAATGACGGTAAACAACACTGGACACTAAGAACTAAGGATCCTGACTTAGATCCTAAACTTTTGTTATGGAAAACAAAACAAAAAACAGAATTAGTATATGAAAACAAAAGTTATTGAAAGTGGGATTCGGTAGTAGTACTGACTTGGGTCACGAACGGTGGCTTTGACAGTATAACCTTCTTGTAATAAGAGCTTCACTAGCCACGATGCTATGTAACCGGAGGCTCCTGTTACACACACAACCTTAGTTTCTCCACTCATCGTCTCTCTCTCTCTCTCTCGGCTCAGAAGCTTTGTGTACAGTCATGGTATGTTATTATATATGATCTGGGTCAATAATGGGAGGCAGCTTCAGTACGTCACTCTTAACCTCAGAACAAATTAACGTTGGCACTCGTTAATTTGTGACGAAAGGGAAGGCGTCATCAGCTTTTTGTTCTCTTACCAAAGTCAAACGCGTTGCAATCAGCACCTGCGTCATGAATCATGATCATTGACAGTGGCATAGCTTAGCAACTATTCAATTCCAATCTTTTGGAAGACATGCTAGCTTACTCAGTTAGTCGCATGAAATGCTTCAACAGATGAAGGTTCACCATGTATTCTTAAAGTCTAGTACTGAAACAGCCAGGATGTTTTCGAAAGCAGACATTCTTTTCTGGTCTTGTTTGTTTGCCAAAAATCCAAACGGCTTAATGAGTGACAGCTTGACCAAGAGGTTTTTTTTTTTTTTTTTTTTTTGTAGCAAAATCGTGTACTCTGCAGATCTGCAATCACTTCAAACCAACCACAGGCGCCCAATGGGACCTAACCAAAATAAGTCCAAAGATCCCTTTCTCCTCCACCACATAGAAACCAATATCACAAAGGCATGTGTCGTACCCATGAAAGGCCGCGATATCCTCTATGCCTAGGTGGCAACACAACATTTACGTAAGGCGATGACACCCGGTCTGCGGAAGGCAATTAACCCTTGGGTTTATATTCCCAGAAAATGTAAGTTGGTACAAATTTGGGTCGTTATGTTGTTGATGTTCCTAATACGGGGTGAACTTGTTTAGGCATATTTTTTTATTATTAAATCAAGTTTTCACTCCGTTTTGTGGTTGTTGAACTCAAGAAATTTCATTCAATATTTGCATTGATTCATTTGCTAGCATATCAATTGTGTACCAATGTGTACCACAATTTCTACATTTCGCAAGGAAATAACACTAATGTTGAGTAAATTAGAACAACCAACCGATATAAGGGCAAATCGAATTTCAAACTAACCAGAAAAGCTGAAAAAAAAAAAAAAAAAAAAAAACTTAAAGAAATGAAAGGGATCGTGAATTGTAAATGGGTGATTGCTAATTTCACTCTTTATGGTCAAATCCTTTTCTTGACTATTCAACATTTTAAACTTCTGGAAGTGCGTGAAAGGTCTAAGTTTTTGTCTAAAGTACCAGGTGTAGATACATAAATGATAAATCCTTGGAATTTTAGAAGAAGAATTTGAAGATGGGAAATCGCTCGCCCGATCCGTAGAGTATTTATATTGTCACTTTTATATTGCATCTCGAATACATTCTTGAAATGGTGGAGTAGCTTAGGTTAGAGCCAAGTAGTAGTCCCTCATCGGAACAGTGCAGAGTTATGGATTGGTTTGTGAGTCCATTACTCATTTTCCTTCCGGGTGGCAAAAGTGGCCGAGTATGGGCATGTTGAATAAGTGTGCGGGGTTGTTTGCTCAAAAGCTAGGTTCAAACAGGGACTCATTGATACTTCCGCATAACATGAAATTGATTCATTTGTCTGAAATCTGGGAATTAACAAACAAATTTTCAAGCTACTTATAGTTATTAGTTGTAGACTTCCCAAGGCCATTACTGTACCGTACAGTCGTACACCTAATAGCAAACTAAAACTACGAAAAACAAGTCTACCAACCAATGTGATGAAATATGAACTACTTTCTGGACCACGGTGTGTTCCATGATTAAATGAAGCTCATCTCCTTTAAACTTTCAACCGCATGCATCTTTCAGAAGACCTCCAGAGGAGTAAACTTAACACCCAAAATCTGCGCCTTTTCTCTCGATACTTGGCAAGTTGGTGCCAAAGGATGGTCATCTGCACATCTGCCTAGGCCTGAACTCTCAAAACTTGAGTCAAATATTTTGTGTTCTATCTGACTGTATTTAGCACACCACAAAATTTCAGAATGCTACACCATGCCACTAGTAACAACAAGGATAGTTTTGAGAAAGTATTAAATGACATGTTCACCTTAGGCTAAACCACTCAATTAGCTTATATATATGACAAGTGAAGATTCATATGTCATTTCTTTGAGTCAAAAGTATGTATATAAATGATAACTTGATCAAATGAACTCTCTCTGTATCTAGCTAGAAGACCTTCTTTCTTTCATGTCCCATTTCAAAATACTTAATTTCAGCTTTATACAGAAATTGTCAAAATAAGACACACCCTGCATAGTCCTATATATGACACGTACCAAATTAACCCAACTATCCCTGGCTAAGAGAGAAATTGTGACAGAAAGGTACATTAATAATGCTCCAGTAAACCTATACTATCTTTGGACGTGTCTCAAATACATACAAAGGAGTTTCATGAAATTATTAATTTAGAAACTTACTTTCCAGGAAGATTGAGAGCGGGGAAGATATCATGCAAAATTTTCACAACCTCAGCACAGTGGACTACTTTTCCAACTAAACAATATCTCCCACTAGCTGAAGGATTAATCTGGAAGACTAGATCACGTGCATTTGCAACATCTCTAACATCAATCCATCTATAAGCTACATTTGGAAATGTTCAGTTCCTGCATCAATTAAACCAAAGTTTCAATAAAAAAAAATCAACCTATTTTATTTTAAATAGCAAGACAGTGATAAGACTTAAGATTTCTAATGAGGAAAACATGTTTCACTATTAGTTGTCAACGCAGCATATTGATGATAACAGAAAGAGAAGGAAATGATACTTGAATAAACAAGTAAATCAAATGATATGCTCAAGAAACTAATTAAGTCAACTAATTAAGTTTGAAAACATAGCAAATAACATTTGCATACAAGATGTACTGGAAAAATAACAGATCTTCATGGCTACTGATATTTGTAGATGTAAACATAAGTCCATTCTTTTGTAGAAAAGAAAAAAAAATTCAAAGTTCTGGCTGATAACGCTGATTTTACGTTTCTAGTATGACAGTTAAAAGCAATACTAACAAGTACTAGGATCTGAGATTCATACACTTTCTTATACAGTGATATGTTCATCACTGAGGAAGTATGAATTACTAACCTACAATTTGTAACTGGATCGGATGTCAATACTGCCAATTTGTAAAAGTAGTAATACAATAAAAAGAGATTGATAAATAAATCTGTTAACATATAAAGGGATAATAAGATTATGTTAAACTACTTAAATGTTCTATGCTGAGGTTACTAAATTGAGTTCGCATTCTTAATGTAAAAAGAACAAGTCAACATGTATTTCATTATCAAATTTCCTATAACTTGACTCACAAATTCAATCCTTCAATTTTCAAAGGGTAGTTCTACTGTTCCAAAATTACAAATTTTGAGTTCTAAATGACGTGACATCTGATGTGGTAGATGTCACAACATCAAGTTGGAGATTCCTACTATAGAATTGAGGACATGACATTTGCCATGGCAAATGCCCCATCAATTGTGACTCAAATTTTGTAACCAAAATTAATTGACATTTCAGTCGTGCCCTTTTTCAAATATCATATGAATATTCTAACATTTGAGATCTATTTCATAATTGTTGATAAATATAGAAGAAAGCATCAAGAAAAAGATTCTATTGGTGATACTAGATAAGGTAATCAAGGACAAGATACACAGTGGGCACTGTATCCATGGTGAAATATATATAAGGGCCAAATACTGTTTAGTACCCTGTGATATCGGTCCAACATCGATTCAGTCCCTCGACTTTCAATTTCATCAAAAACACCCCTGCAGTATCATTTTCTCGTCCAATAGGTCCATCCGTGGGGATTCCGTCAATTTCAGACGTTAAGTGTTGACGTGGCATTCCAACTCAGCAACAGTGGGACCCACATGGAAGTCAAATACCTAAAATGACCCTGACCAACCAGATATGGAAAAATCCAAAATAAACTTCATATTTTGCGGTTTGGGAGACTCAAACCCACCCTAACACGCATGCAAATGAAAGCCCCAACCACCATGCCACTTGCACGGCATTGATATATTTCAAACAAAATAATATATATCTGTATACGCAACCGGATATGGAAAAATCTAAAATAAACCCCAAATTTTGGGGTTGGGGAGACTAGAATCCAAACCACCACACATGCAAATGAAAACCCCAACCACCATGCCACTTGCACGACATTGATATGTTTCATACAAAATAATATATAGCTGCATACCCAACCGGATATGGAAAAATCAAAAATAATCCTCAGATTTTGAGGTTGGGGAGACTCGAACCCAAACCACCACGCATGCAAATGAAAGCCCCAACCACCAGACCACTTACACGACATTTATAGATTCCAAACAAAATAATATATATCTGTATACTAGCTCACAGCCCCAACCGGATATGGAAATATCCAAAAATAATATATATTTTTGTTTGAAACATGTCAATGCCCGCAAGTGGCATAGTGGTTGGGGCCTTCATTTGCATGCGTAGTGGTTTGGGTTCGAATCTCCCCAACCGCAAAATTTGGGGTTTATTTTGGATTTTTCCATATCCGGTTGGGTACACAGGTATATATTATTTTGTTTGAAATATATTAATTTCGTGCAAGTGGCATGGTGGTTGGAGCTTTCATTTGCATGCGTGGTGGTTTGGGTTTGAGTCTCCCCAACCCGAAAATTTGAGGATTATTTTGGATTTTTCCGTATCTAGTTGGCCAGCGTCATTTTCAGTATTTGACTTCCATGTGGGTCCCACTTTTGCCATATCAATTTTTCCATATCCGGTTGGGTATACATGCAGATATATATTATTTTGTTTGAAATATATCAATGTCGTGCAAGTGGCATGGTGGTTGGTGATTTCATTTGCATGCGTGGTGATTTGGGTTTGAGTCTCCTCAACCCCAAAATCTGGGGTTCTGTTGGATTTTTCTATATCCGGTCGGATATACAGATATATATTATTTTGTTTAAAAAATATCAATGTCGTGCAAGTGACATGGTGGTTGGGGCTTTCATTTGCATGCGTGTTGGGGTGGGTTCGAGTCTCCCCAACTGCAAAATTTGAAGTTTGTTTTGGATTTTTCCATATCTAGTTGGCCAGGGTCATTTTCGGTATTTGACTTCCATGTGGGTCCCACTTTTGATTTTTCACAAAAAGTTTGATCTGAAAACCAAGTTTCATCAACTGTAACATCAGGAGAAAGAGGTTTTCCGTTGAACATAACTGATACAATAGAGGATGTTATAACCACCCTTTTCGAAGTATTTGCACATGATCTGAGGACATTAAGTGTTCCCTTCAAAGCAGGATCAATTAATTCTGCCTGATAACAATATAGCGGGTCTTGATTATAGTATTTGCAGATAAAATCGACTTGCATCGATAACTAGTATCAAATAGAACTGAATTCTACAACATGTTGGCAAGATGCTACAAACAATGAATGCAAATTACAATACAATTGAGCTAAACAAAGACATGCAGGTGCAGCAAACAATAGGCAATTACAAAAAAACGGCGAAACATATGAATTATGTAAAGAAAGACATGATCTAACCTGTGGATCAGTGACTGAAAGAAGTACAGGGGATGCCGTATGGAAAACACATTGACATCCATCAATTGCCGTATCAAAAGACCCTTCTTCTAACAAGTCTGCTTTGAACAAATGAAGCCTATCTTTTGCTCCGTCAAGTAAGAGTAGGTGTTCTGTATTCTTTTGATCATCTGCGGCATGCAAAAACAGAACAGGCTAAATCTCTGAGAATAAAAATCGAAACCAAGTTGAAAATGAAGATTATTGAAAGAACTAGCAAAATTGAGAAAGTTCAATGTAGATAAAAGGAAAAAAGAAAAAGAAAAAAAAAGACAAGAAAAACAAGGGATGGAACAGACTTGGGTCACGGACAGTGGCTTTGACAGTAAAACCTCGTTGCAGTAAGAGCTTGACCAGCCATGATGCTATGAACCCATGCCAGATGCTCCTGTCACACACACAACCTTGCTTTCTCCACAACTCATCCTCTCTTTGCTGTCACTCCCTCCCCTCCGTCCCAATTGAATGGTCGTTTTCACTTTCCTGAGTTCCTAGAAGTAGTAATAGACTAATAGTCGAAATTATCACCAAATTTAGTGCTATTTTTTTTTTTGGTTGACACAATTTGTTTTAAGTCCAAACTCTAGGTTACTTGACCTAGTTGTAATAGGGTTTAGAATTAGAGATATTCATAGATATCTGATTAATTGTACGATTATCTTTCCTTGTACAACTCTGATTCTATGTCTTGTAATCTTTTATATAAAGAGGCCTCTATTATCAATGAAAGCACAACTCAATTCCCTCCCAATATTAGTTTTCCTTAAACACATTATCAGCTCGAAGCCCTGACCCTGAAACAAATAGCCAAACCCTGATTCAAGAAGCTAAAACCTTAAATCCGAATACAAAACCTTGAACTATTTTCTGCCTCCGCCACATAACTTGAAGCCCTCGACCCCAGGAATCCAGAACCGGCTGTAGAACCACCAGAACCAGCCGAAAACCTACCGAACCAGCCACCGGAAGCTCCATACAACCCGCAATAAATATTCCACCGGTTCACCATCTTCCGGACCTCCAATTTCCACAAAATTTTGTCAGCAGAAGCCCCTTGATCTGAAGATTCAGGAACCGGAAGAAATATCACAAAAACCTGTCTAGAAGTTACTGAACCGGCAACCCAAATTTCCTGCAGAAAAGAGAAGAAAAAAAAAGGAGGCAGCCCAAGCCAAGTCCAAGCCACGTCAGCACAGGGACCCACTACCACGTCATCAACCTGACCCCGCTGCCATGTCAGCAGCGGACCCCAGTGCCATATCAGCACCGGTCAATGCTAGTTAACAGTTTTAGGTCAACTTTCCGGCCACTTTTTCTGACTAATTTTCCCGGTCAAATTTTTCGACGACGTATTTCAAGGTATTTTTTACTAAAAGTTCCCGTTTTTTAGAGTTTTTTAATTCAATTTGTCTTCTTTTTCGGGGACTTGCAAACTCAATTCTTCTACCCCCATTTCTTCATCATAGGGGAGACCTAATTAAGCCGACCTGTGGGGGTTTGTGCTCACTCCAAGCTTGGAGCTTGTTGAGATCTCCAAACTTAGAGTTTGTAGAGAATTTATGATCGACCACTTACGTCATTGTTTCTGTCTAATCCAATACCTCTTGGAATTGAATTTCTTAGAAGCGATTACGCTCAGAAATTTTATATGTTTTTGTGGTAACCTTACGCTCCGAAACTAACCCTAATTTCTTGTTCTCTTTCAGGATGAGTAACCTGAAAAAATTAGACTTTGCTCCATAGGGAACAACTGGCTCCTGATATCACAGGTGGGTTCATGATGTCCACCAGCATCTAAAGGCCGATGGAATCTTGGATACGATTCTCGAGCCTAGCCAGGACGTGCTAACTGTTGAGCAAGCTCAAGCTTTGGAAGCAAATAGAGCAACCTTAGAAGCAAATAAGGCGAAAGCCATCATCCTAATGACTCGTCATATGGATGATTCGCTCCAGTACGAGTGTATGAATGAAGAAGACAGAAGGCTGTGGGTCTCACACGAAGAAAGATTTGGCAACGTCCGTGACTCCCAGCTTCCTGACCTAGAAGTGAGATGGCATAGCCTCCACTTCTATGATTTCAAGTCAGTTCTTGACTACAACTCGGAAGCACTTCGCATTAAATCCTTAATGGAATTCTGTGGTAAAGAGATTACAAATGCGATGTTGATTGAGAAGACTTTCTCTACCTTCCCCATCTCTGAATTGATGGTTGCTAAGAACTATCGAATCGATGTTACTGCAGGACGGATCACAAAGTTTCATGAGCTCATTGGAGCTATGAATGTCACTGAAAAGCATGACAACATCCTTGTGAAGAACTATAATTCGAGATCCATGGAAACAGAGCATATTCCGGAATCCAATTATAGTCGCGCCCCTAAGAGAGGGCGCCAAGAGTGAAACCTTAATCTTAGGAATACTTCTGGACACTCTGGTCTATATAATCACTCTACTTGGGAAGGTAACCGCCAAAATAGGCGAACATGGAACTGAAGAGGTCAACGTGGAAAGAGAGAGGGAGGCAATGACTCTGGCCATGTTGGTGGCGTCACCAACACTAAGAGCCATCTAAATGAAGCTTTCGAAGAGCCTCAATCAATAGAGTCTAAGCAAAGAGATGTATGTTCTCAATGTGGAGTATCCGATCATTGGGCACACATTTGTAGAGCTCGTGAAGAAATTGTCACCGCCTACAAAGCATATTGTGAAGCAAGAGAAGCTCACTATGTGGAACAAGAAGATCAAGAAGATGATCTAGAGTGAAGGGTTGAAGACTACAAATCTGGCTGCGATCAATAGATCGCCAATTCTGTTTTAAGTCTTTATTTTCCAAGAGATGTAATAGGCAATTGTCATATACTTTGTAGTAAATGCCATTGGTTTAGTTTTTCTTCACGTAGGCTCATC
The DNA here is from genome assembly GCA_024704745.1 of Rosa lucieae. NCBI lineage: Eukaryota > Viridiplantae > Streptophyta > Magnoliopsida > Rosales > Rosaceae > Rosa > Rosa lucieae. The sequence continues at coordinate 3,634,626 of CM045492.1, forward strand.
CAAAATGAGTATGATGTCTAGGAAGGTTTTGAGATAAGTGGTACTTAAGCGAGCTTTGCTCCACCGACATCTCTTTACTCACCTGGTCACATTTATTTTAGAATTACCGAAAGAAGTTAGACGACTACCATTGTTTTGCATTAGCTAGCATTTGGATTAGATTCTCCTAATGGTTAAGAGACAATGATGCATGTACTCCGTTGGCTTATGAATAAAATTTTAAGTTCTTTTCATTATGACTCCATTTTGATTCTGAGCATATGACTTTGTGACTACGATGGCTGGGCTATCAGTATTAATTCAAGGACATGGAATAGCCCAAGTTTCCCTTGCCAAATAGCACCTTGATCACTGTCGCAAAAACTCTCTACGCTCCTAGGGCAAATCACACCTATGAATAGCCAACGAATTCCATACGAAAACGCATATAGAGAACGAAAATGTGTTCCTTTGCAATACCTCTAACGATTGTGAACAAAAACGCATCTTAGAGAAGTTTATGTGTCTCTCCAGTGGTCTCTATGTCACTATTCGAGCTATTAAATCCAATAAAGTTATGAGAGAAGATCTCTTGCATTTAGACACATATTGGCTTTGTCACGACATGATAGGTCATCCTAGTCATGATATGATGATCCGTCTACTAAAGACTTCAAATGGACATCCTTTCTTTCAAGCGAAAAAAAACATGAATCAAAAGTTGATTTCTGGACTAAATGTGACCGTCGTCGCTGCCGTCCACCACTAGCCTAGGGCTGGCACAGTCCCTATGCATGAAGCCATGGATGGCGTCTATCATGGTGATAGCGCCCCAGGTGATACTGCAATCACAAACTTGCTTCAAATAGCGTTTCAGACGCTCAGGCCCAACTAAAATCTTCATTGGTTACTTCTAAAGCCTCTCTCTCGTGTTACAAAGCCCATTCCTTAGGAAAACTAGGACTGAGACCGTCCTATGAAAATGATATGAAAATACTCATTTTGTTCTTACATAGAATCCATGGGGAATCTATGGACTGATTCAACCAACTTGCGGACGTTTAAATATCTCATGATGTTGGTTGACACGCAAACACGCTGGTCATGTGTTATGCCATTGTCCACTTGTAATGCTGCTTATGCTACACTCCTAGAACATATCATATGATAACAAGCTCACTCCCTGAATCATCATATTCCGTCAATTGGACTTCACGATGCTAGAGAGTTTACATCGAAGACTTTCGATGGTATTGCATTGGGACTGATCATTATATTCCCATGTACACACCCAAATGGTCTCGAGGAAATGACTACGATGGTAGTCCGGACATTGGTAATGCGCACCAATCTCCTAATATCCGCTTGGGGTGATGCAATATCGCATGCAGCTATTCTAATTTGTCTATGACCCACCGCCACTCAATCTACCTTTGCATTACAGCTAGTGACTGGATACAAGTATCGTACTTACGCATATTTGAGTGCGCCAATTGCGCCGCCACAGCGCACTATGACAGGTCCTTACAGACGAGTCAGCAACTACGTTGGATTTGAGATTCCAACAATCATCCGCCACTTAATGCCCTTGCATGGTGATCTTCTTACCGCTAGATTTGTGGGTTGTCACTTTAATGAGACAGCCTTCCCGTCATTAGGGGGGATAAGAACACAGATGTTTAGTAGGAACGACAGGAATTGTCTTGGTCTGTCCCTACTATGTCTCATCTTGATCCCTACTAAAGTGACGAGATCATATATCTGCTGCAAATATGCCTGCAAGGAAGTACGTCCCTACGAGATGACGTAGTGCCACCCTACACGGAGGTAGGCATGGTGTCAAGTCCAAAGAAAGTGGCACTCTGGAGTTATAGGCCATGCCCCCAACTAGGATGCATGGGAGGCCCGTGGGTTCGAATGATACTTTGGCACATTCCAATCCTTTGAACATTAAGACTCAAAATCCGTCTCAGGAGAATCTTCCGGATTATAGTTATCGTTGGGGGCGGGGACGCCTCAATGTCAGAACCTATTCTTGAGAATATAGGGCTCTATGAAAATTACACTAGTGTACATGAGACGTGGGATAGAAACTCCATCATAATTGATGATGTAGTTGTGCATTTCGTTGCGCATGAGTTTGTTTCCGATGATATCGAACCACGCTCCGTTGATGAATGAATGCCAATGTAGAGAAATTTGGCCTAAATGGAAAGATGTGATCCAGGTTAAGTTGAATTCTCTAACGAAGAAGAAGGTTTCTGAGCCAGTGATGTCAACACCTCTTAACATAAAACCTATTGGCTAATGGGTCTTCATTAGAAAGCGTGATGAGAAAAAGAGATGGCAATCTCGCCTTATGGCACAGGGCTTCTCACAGAACGCTCTGGAATCGACTATGATGAGACATATTCTCTCATAATGGATGTCATTGTACTCCACTACCTTGTCAGTTTGGTAGTTTCCAAGTAACTGAACATACAGCTTACAAATGTGGTCACTACGTATCTATATGGGGATCTAAATAAGGAATATACATGAACGTTCATGGTGAACTTCATTTACCCAAGTCAAGTGGCTCTAGACCACGGAGCGCGTTTACAATAAGATTGAAACGCTCACTAAAGTGACTACTTGATTAGGAATGGATATGCCCGCGCGTTTCCATAACAAGTTTCGGATTCTATTACGATTCATGTTGGACATGATCTTCATAGGAAGCCCTTAAAGAGTTAAGGAAAACCGTTGAACATTTGAAATCCGAGTTTGAGATGAAGGATTTTGGGAGAACACGATTATGTCTCGGTTTGGAACTTGAGCATCGTGTTGATAGATGCTTAAGCATTTTAACAAGGTCAAGCCTTCAAGCACCCCCCTGATCGTCTGTAGTCTTGATCCTGAAAAGGATCCTCTTCGTCCAAAGGATGATAACGAAGATGTGCTAGAGGCAGAAGTGCCTTACTGATATGGTGTAAAAGATATATTTCGATACTAGAGATGTACGACTGGTATGGGCTTGCTTTATGCCTACAGAGAGACGATGGATTCGGACCCATCACACACCAGGAACGCCGCCAACACTAGCTTATGTCCACTATCCCCATCCCAAAATGACATGTGTTTTGGAAAGTTTTGCTGATATTGGGTATCTCTCTGACCCATACAAATGTCATTCCCAAACTGGTTAAGTGTTCACCATGGGTAAAGACCGTGATATCTTGGAGGTCTACAGAACAGACCCTAGTCACTATATCTTCGAACAATGCAGAGATCATTGCTGTTCACGAAGTGGTTCTTGAATGTATATGGATTGGATCCATAATTACGCATGTTCGAATAATTGTGGTTTGAAGTCTACCACAGATGAGCCTACGAGCATTTAAGATAATGCTGCTTATTTTGAACAAATGAAGCAAGGCTACATCAAAACCGACAACGCCAAGCATAATCAGCAACAACATACCCTCCTTAAGATCAAAGTGAACTAGGTTCAATCTGAGGATAGTGTGGCAGACTTGCTCACTAAGTCATTGCCTAAATTCCACTTTCGAGAAACATGTTGGTAGCATCGTTTGAGGAAGTTATCCGAACTCCCATGACCGTTGTCATCAGGGGGAGATGCAGAAATCAGGGGGAGATGTCTACATGTATGGTCTCAAAATGTGAATGGTGTGTTGTGCTCTTTTTCCCCTTCGACCGAGGTTATTTTTGTCCCACAAGGTTTTTGTTACTCAGCAAGGTTTTTAATGAGGCAACGAGAAGAGCACCACGTTTGGGCAATACAAAGGGGAGTGTTCAAGTAAATCCAGAATATGTGTCTGGCCCAAACTCTAGGTTACTTGACCTAGTTGTAATAGGGTTTAGAATTAGAGATATTCTCAGAGATATTAATACATATCCTATTAATGGTACGATTATCTTTCCTTGTACAACTCTGATTCTATGTCTTGTAATCCTTTATATAAAGAGGCCTCTATTATCAATGAAAGCACAACTCAATTCTCTCCCAATTTCAGTTTTCCTTAAATATTATCATAATTAACATAATTAAAGAAGGTTAAACACGATTTTATAGAAAATTACACTCAAGTGTCATTTTAAAACTTTAATTATTTAGAAGGTCACTTAATCTTTTTTGTCTTCATAAGGCCACTTTAGGGCTAAAACGCATCAGCTTTTTTTATGCTATGCCCAATTTGCCCTCCGTATCGTATCAGATCTCTCTCTCCCTTCCCTCTCACTTCGCGCCTCTCGTCGCCATCGTCGCTTGGCACTCTCCAACGTCGCTGATTAGGAATGATAACTTAAATTTGGCAATGCTCTTTACCACTCCACCTCACTCCCTCCTTATTTCTCCTAGCCGTTCATTTCCTGATGGCCTCCGTCACATTCAGTTGTGAATCTGAGCCTCAGAAATCACGCTTCGTCGACCGGTGGGGCGGCGTTAAAGTTCCACACCAATGCAATAGTGGAGGATGGAGATCAAGGGAGAGGAGAAGGAGAATTATAGAGTTCTAAGAATCGGGGTCATCTGCGGAGATCCTTCCACCACCATGCATGGAATTCTCTTAACTCGGTTAGATCAGTAATCGATCTCGTACAAGTAAACTTCTTCACTCTTTGATCTATACCATGGAATTCGTTTCTTTTGTATACTTTAATTGAAATGCGAAATTGATCTGATGGTGAACGAAATTCAATTTTCATTAATACCTAATCTGATTGGTTAGGTGATTAGGGAGCTTAGTGCAATTACAGAATTGAATTTAGCTTGTTTTGATTTGATGCTACTTCCGTTTCCACTACCGAATTTGAATTTGTTGATTTTAGCTTTGTATAGACAAAATGCATCTATTACTACACTAATTTTTCTTCATGCCTATGTTAGTATTTTTCAAATTGATGCTAGTAACTTTTCTACTTTCATGTTGATTTATTTTTTACTTGTTCTTTTTTTTTCTAGTATGAAATCCTTGAGAATTTTGAATTGATTATTGAATTAGCTGGTTTCCATAGATGAATTTGTTCAACTCAAATCTTCCTTGATGTTTCTTTATATGCTTCAGGAATTAGTTTCAAAGAAATTTGGTAGGTGTTGCATTAGCACTTGAGGTTTGTCTGTACATGTTGGAATTTGGTAATAGCTTTCTATGCACAATGCTATAGTTAAATGTGCTAGTTTAATATTGTGAAATGCTTTTGGTTTGAGCTGATTTACGTGCTCATGAACCTTGGCACTTTAAGATATCAATTATATCTTTGGTCGAACTATTGATGTCGAGTGAGATGAGTCAAGTGTGCTTGACTGCTTGGTAAGAATTGCTCGCTCTCTGTTTTGGGTGGCTTGCTTTTCAACAGTGTCAGTAGCTTTCTGTGGATATGTTAGTATCTTTTCAGTTTACATTTTGATTAACTACAAATCAGTAGCTTTCTATAACTGTTATAATGGCTTTGCAACAAAATGATTGTAATTTTTTATGCCTATGTTAATATCTTTTAAAGCTTATGTCAGTAGCTTTTTTGTTTGCATTTTGATTGACCTTAAGTTGTCTTTTGTCAATAGATTATCAAATTGGAAAATCAGGATTTTGTATGAAATTCAGTTTTCTTTTTGTTGTGATTTTGTATCTCTAGCATTCCTTGTTTGAGATTTGTGTTGCACTATCAACATAGATAATTTGTTGGTTTTATTGCAATTAGTATTCATGTCAGTAGTTTTTTACTACTGGTCCAGTAGCTTTCTACATGTGTCACAGTAACTTTATGTCTTTAACTTAGTGTATTTTAGATTGCTTGTTTCTGATTATCTAGTTGATAAAGATTGCTTGTTTTGTTGTATTTTTGTTTTTGTAGAATTCTTCCCCTTTTGCAGTAGTAGATTCCAAAAATCATGTGAATTTGGGTAGTGAAGCCTCCATTGACCACGAGATCATCTGACCAACCAAAAAAAGGTTGAAATGAAGTCTGGTGCTGAAGGTGGCAAAATAATCCCTATGGCTAGTGTACTGTGGTAGAGCTTGACAATAAGAAAAATCAACGGTGGTCATCTGAAAAATGACAGTAGCATTACAACATTGGCAGTAGCTTTATACAACTATTGTATTAGATTTTCACAACTATGGTAGTGGCTTTTTACAACTATGAACGTAGCTTTTTACATAATTATATCATTGTTGGACCCTATATAGTTTTTGTATCATTGAATATGTTTTATTTTCTCGATTGCAGTAACTTTTTTATTTTGGTTGTATCATTTACATTTTCATAACTTTGTTAGTCTCTGAGAATAGCTTTCTCAGTCTTTTGGAGTAGCTTTTTTTTTTCTTGGTAGTAGTTTTTTTTTCCTGTTTGGTTATTGTTTTTGGAGTTGATGAGAGTAACTTTTGTTATTGTGAGAGTAGCTTTTGTTATTGTTGAGAGTAGTTTTCTGGTGTTGGTGAGACTAGCGTTTGTTGCTGGTGAGAATAACTTTTGATGTTGGTGACAGTAGCTTTTGTTGGTGGGGATAGTAGTTTTTGGTTTTGGGGAGCATAATTTTTTTTTGGTAAGGAGTAGATTTTGTTGTTGGTAATAATAGTTTTTGTTATCTCATCGAAAGTTGCCAGAAATCTCATCATAGTAGCTTTTGTTACCAGTGACAGTAGCTTCTGTTGGTAACAATAGCTTTTGTTGCTGGTGACAGTAGCTTTTGTAACCTCACAGGAGGTTGCCGGAAATCTCATCATAGTAGCTGTTGTTACTAGCGACAGTAGCTTTTGGTGTTAGCAACAGTAACTTTTGTGGTCGCTGGAGTTCTCCGGAGGTTGGCTGGAGACCCGTCGGAGTTGGCCGAAGGTCGATTGGAGACCGGCCGAAGTTGGCCGGAGGTCGACCGGAGACAGGCAGGAGTTGGCCGGAGACCTCGCCTGAGAGGAGAGAGATGATGATTGTTGACTTTTTACTCTAGTGGCATTTATGTAAATATATTGGTTTTTATATCTAAAATTTAACACCCTTTTTAATCTAGTGGCCTTATGAGGGGAAAAAATAGTTGATGGCCTTATGGCTAAAAAAACATTCAAATATGCACTTATATGTAATTAACCCAAGATTTTATGGATAACAAATTTAATTTACTTTCTAAACAATGTTCTTAAAATTACTATTTTTAATCAAAATTGATTATTAGTGCATTAACTTTTATGGAACCATTTATATATGGTTTAAGCACTTAACAGTCCCAACGGTTCCTTCTTTTTCCCAGTGAATCATGTCTTTCTTCCTCTTCTTTATCCATGACACATACTTCTCATTTATTTGTTTATTTCTTTTTCTCTCATACCTGTATTTTTTGTGTGGCTTCTAAACTCCTATTTCATTTTTATGTCTCACTAACACATGACTTCTTCAATTTGCAACTATCTTTTATCATAGGCTTGTTGAGAATTTTTGACATACCTTTGATATATAATCGATTATGATGTTAGTCTACCTTTATCCTAAAATTTGATTAGACATTTTAATTTCACATTTATATGCCTTATTTGTAGATAAGATTTCACCATTTCAAAATATTCAAGTTTTTGTATATCTCTTTATCCAAGATTCTTTCATTATCTCCGACTTTCTCTTTCATACTTTTTCCCTTTACATTAGGTATGAGTTCTATATGTACATATTTGTACATTTTGATTACAATGGTGATATGTTCCATGCCTTTTTTTATAGTTTAGTATGTTTAGGTAGATTGAATCTCTACTATACACATCTTTACATTCCTACTATATCGATACAATTCAAGCAATAATGTTTGAATTTTTTTTTCTAATGGTTTTCACCATATAATGCATGTGTATAAGTTTTTTTTATTTTTATTTTTATTTTTATTTTTTTTGAACCAACCCAAATCGGGTGCCAATATACTAGAATAGGCCGTTACATACCCTTCCGCATTAGACAAGAAGATAGTGGTAGTACCCACAATGGTACATACAAATAGACCTACTCATTATACATTCAAATACGTAGAGGTAGTGAGGATCCTCCATTGGTACTACGCTGGAGGCGCTAGAAATCTAGGTTCCTTATACAATGAAACTCATTGTAATTAGACAAAAAGGCTAAAACCATAAGGTTGGACCAAGGGCCAAAGCTAGTCCAAATTAAAGGCCCAGCAGCTCAAAGAATAGAAGCCCAAACTCAAGGCCCAGCAGGAATGCTGTAGCAAACCCACCCTCCAACTCCAGCAGAAATTCTTCAAACCCTAGACCAAGAGAATGCAAGTATATAAGTATTCAACATTTCTAGACCTGCATTTTAGGTGTACTTTTTTTTTTTCGGATTAAATACTTATTACTCCTCAAACTTTTGGCTGAAAAACAGTTTAGTCCCTCGCCTTTCAAATTAAACTGGATAGTCCTTATTCTCTCTAATTCTCATATAACAAGTCCAAAATGATCCGAAATGACTATTATGCCCCTCATTTTCTATTTTTATTATTATTTTAATTTTTTTCTCTATTTTTTTTAATTTTCCTCCCCTTTTTTTATACTCTCTCTCCCTCTCTCCTGGCCGCACGGTCCCTCTCTCTCCCTCGACCTCTCTTCTTCTTCTCTTCCTCTGCCATCACTGGAGACCACCACTTCCGGCCACCATCTCACCAAAAAGGGAGACCAAGTCCCATTTGGCAGACAAAGACCGAGGAATTCCAATTCGTATGCTGTGATGCGAGAAGAATTCCATCCTGAACACAAATTCAAAGCTGGAAAAGTATGAGCTAGCAAAAACCACCAAAAGCATTATTTCTTAATAGCTGATCATCAAACAAACCATTCACTTGATAAACTAACACGGCAAAGATACAATACAGTTTTTTTTTCCCCATCTCCAAATGCCTTCAAATGAATATTCACAGATTGACAACCAAGTTCCTTCATGAATTATGACAAATAAATTTCCAATGTTTCAATGTTCAACTTAACGGAGATGGAATCATTGCCTCCGCCGCTGTAAGCTACGAATTGGGCTTTTTGGGCTGCCGCTCCTTCTCCTTCTCCTTCTTCTCAACCATCTTCCTCCTCCTGGGCCTCATATCGCCTTCTGATTCATCAGACGAAGTCGGAAGCCCAGGGCGGGTCCAGTCCTCTTCCTCGCCGTTGTCGCGGTACCCTAGGTCGTCGTCGTCCTCGATGAAGTCCCTAAACTCCTCGCACACTACTACAAAAAGGTCATCAGACGACGGTGAATTTCTGTTGTCTGATGACCAAACTCACCGTGGTCTAAGTGAGTGTTGTGTGATTAAAACATCAGACAACAGTGATTTCACTGTTTTGTGATATCACTTTGCTCAACAGAATACTAGTTTCCGTTGTGTGAATTCTGCGCAGGCATGTGCCTGCCATGGCATGCGCGGGGATGCCGCGGCACAGTCAGACAACAGAAAGAAATTTTGCTGTCGTCTGAGGTTCATAACACACAACAGATTTTACTCATTCTTTGTTGTCTGAGATATATAACACACAACAGATTTTACTCATTCTTTGTTGTCTGAGATATATAACACACAACAGATTTTACTCATTCTTTGTCGTCTGAGATTAATAACACACAACAGATATAACTCATTGTTTGTCGTCTGAGATATGTAACACACAACCAAAGTGAAATTATCTCCTTTGTCTGTTGATCACTCAGACAACAGAGATGATTTATTTCTGTTGTGTGTTATGAATCTCACACAACAGATTTTACTCATTCTTTGTCGTCTGAGATTAGTAACACACAACAGATATAACTCATTGTTTGTCGTCTGAGACATGTAACACACAACCAAAGTGAAATTATCTCCTTTGTCTGTTGATCACTCAGACAACAGAGATGATTTATTTCTGTTGTGTGTTATGAATCTCACACAACAGAATTTTGTTTTCTTTTGTTGTTGGTTGTTAGTTCACACAACAATTTTGTTTTCTTTTACAGTCATACAACACATTGTTTTGTATTGTGTTGTATGAATGAAACTTGGACAACAAGAAGAATATCCATATAAACGTTTTTAAAAAAATAATGCTCAATATATGACCATAGAAATAGTACTACAATCCTTATAATTCAAGCAAGGACAACAGAGATTGAGTCTGTACTTGTAAAATGTTCTAACTAGGAAGACCTAAACTACATAGATTACTACTGCTTTCCTTTAATGCACCTTCATTTGCTCTTGCAGAACCTCTCTTGTAGGCAAAGATGATAAGCAATCCTAGCTAGCTACACATGAATCAAAAGCTGATATAATATCTTTTCGCATCAACAAAACCTTCTTGTGCCATTTGCAAATGTCTTTCTCCATCTATGTTACTTGATACCAATAGAAAGTTCATACCATACAATTCAGTTTGTAAGGAGCCATTCTGCATCATTTCATACACAAGAAACCTTGTTTTTCCATGAACACAGTAACCCAAAAGTTTGATGATGTTTTGATGCCGAATTTTTCCCAACCAGTTCACCTCATTCTGCAAAGCAAAACAAGGTTTCATAAAACACAGGACCTCAACAAGAGAATCAGATTCAGGAAACTGAATCCAGAACCAGTTTTGGATGGAATTACCTCAAATTCTCTTTCAGCATCCTATCTTATGCCGTTTACTTTCTTAACAGCTGCAATGAATTTTCCATCAAAACTAGCCCTGTAAACAGGTCCAGAACTACCCTCACCCAAAATATTACTTTCACTGAACTTGTTTGTTGCAGCTTCCAGCAATTGATAATTGAATACAACAACCGAACCCTTTCTATTCCCCAACATCAAGGAATTAAATTCAACCATAAGTGCACTCAATGGCGTCCCTATTGGAACCTCTTCACATCCATACAAAGAAAGAAAGAGAAAAGAAATGATGAGCATTATTGACTTATAAATTAAGTAGGAACTTAAATTTAAATGAAAATTGAATGAGAAGAGGATACCGTTACTTGACACCACCAAGAGAAAAGTAAAATGACTTAGATGGAATATCTGAATATCTGAATATCAATAGACAGTTGAATTCCTCAAGTTAAAATAGACATAAGATATATTATTTAGCCTTGAACCATAATTTGAAATAAAAATCAAATCAAACCAAAAAATGCTAAGAATAGCTTCTGATATATAAACATGAAATTAGCAATATCACAGTTAACTGTTTAACTTTAGACTTGGTTATTCAAATATAAATCGTTAAATCTTGATCAATGTACAACTACCTCTGATGCTTTATTGCTTGTTGATAAAGAAAATCAATGCCATAAGCTCATCAAGGACATACAATTCAAATCTAATATTTTGGCTATTAATTTCATATACCCATGAGGGAGAAAGGTCATCACGTCTCTCAACCTTTTTCACAAGAAATCAATTTCAGATGATCATTAAAAGCCTTAATGCTAATTTGGCAACCAGCTACTCTAGGAGCCTAACAAGCTACATAAGCGAACCGTTGCACTATTTAGAATTGACCAAATACGAAAATCATACGCCAATCAGCACATGTAGTGTACATGCAAAACTAGAAATTCAGCCTGAAATGTAGAAGTAATAACTGAATCAAAAGACAGGCCAAGACAAACCTAATCAAGTGCAGATGCGAAGAGGTCTAAGACATGACCCTGGCTAACTAGCTGCTTCGCAAGACTATCATAAAACTTGACTGCTTTCTTAAAGTATGGGGCCGCATCCTTATCCAGATCTTTATGGGAACGTACTGGTTCTGATAGATCTTTTGAAACGATCTGCATAATATCAACAAGATTCAATATATTTATCTTCCAGAATTTGGAAAACATATTTCAAATATTAATATTTCCGGGCAAGACAATTCCACTGATCAATTAAGAGATAACATAACCAAGTGACCCCAAGTCCAATATGCCTACCTAAACTGTAATGCACAAAGTTACATATGCAAAGGAATTAAGACCAGCCAGACGTAAAGATGAAAAATAAATAAAAAATAAAAAACTCAATAAAGCAAATAATTAACTTTAAAAGTCTTAGAAAAGGTTTGTGGAGTCAAGTAGCAATTAGGACCAGACAGCACAAATTTTTGAAATTGCATATAAAAAAAATCATATAATTTAAGTTAATCTGACACTTGAGAAATGGATTGCTTAAATAACAGACTCGAGGTCCAGACCAATTAAAAACTAAAGAATGGCTTGAGAAATGGATTGCTTGAGAAATGGATTGCTATTAATGATGCAGAATGGATTGCTATTAACCTAAAATAAAACCTCTCCTTCATTAATAGCTCAAATTTCACCATATCTTAACCTAAAATAAAACCTCTCCTTCAATTCATACATAAATCCAAAATCGAAAAACCAGCACCCAATCCAAATCAAAAAAAGAATAGGAAAATGAACTCAAAGCTAAAGGCTCAGCACAATTGAAAACAACTAATTAAATAAACAAAGCATTAGGGTGGCACTGACCTTGTGTTGCTTGACCTTGATAATTAGGTCCTTCTGAGGGTCGAGAGATGGTGTAAATAGTGGTATATTCACAAAAGAATAGTTGGTTTAAATACCTTCACAACATACTCCCTCTTCTTCATTTTTTTTACCAGATTTGAACTAAAAGGGTTTGAACTAAAAGAATAGTTGGTCTTCCAAACTATTCAAGCATTAGCAGCCTTCTCCACAGGTGAGGCCTCTGAGATGCCATTTGATGATTTAGCCAGCTTTGTTTGATAGTCTTTAACAGCTGCCTTGATGGCATCCTCAGCAAGCATACTGCAGTGTAGCTTGACTGGAGGAAGAGAGAGATGTTTCGCAATTTCCCTGCATGACAGTCAAAGAATATAATCAGAACAGTGATACTCAAAGAGAACAAGCGGATACGGAATATTCAACATAAAACACTGAGGAGGACAAAAAAAGTTTGCTTGGCACATTACACATACATATTGCCTACTTTAGGGAAATCGACTCCAGCAGGAAATAAACCAACATGCTACGAAGGCAAATCTATAGCAGACCCTGGCCACTTAACAGAAATAACTAAGAAAAAGGGTCACTAAAGAACTGTAATCAGGTAAGTGGGCACCCAACACAAAAGCTTTCCTGTTGACTATAGCATGGATTTGAATTCCATAAACATGTACTGGTGAACAAAATTAACACAGTGCCCTTCTTATCATGTATCTTACAAAAACAGTGAGAAGATCATAGCAGCAAACTGCAGTCACATGTTTCATCGTGGCCGATAAGTTAATACTAACACGACACAGCTGTAAACCCAACTAGGTATTGAATCCATTATGTTAGAGACAACATCCCTAAGAAATTATATAACAATACAAGCAGAAGTAAAGAAGTCAACCTGTTCTTAACAATAATTCCTAAATGCTGAGGATGGACGAGGTATACCTTCTCAAGGTCTTGACGAGGCCGACCGAGGCTCTCATAGTTCTTATATTGCTTCAATCGCGATTCACGGTACTTATCTCTGGTGAAATTAAGCCTCTCCCATGGTATTCCCTGTGTTGTCTATTCCATTTCTACCTTCCAAAGCCGATGTATCACTCTTTAAAGATATTTCGATCTGATGAGTATCACAGATCTTCCTCCTGAGTTCTACAATAAGAAAACAGAGTTCCAAGGAATTATACTAACATACCAGTAATAAAACATTGATTTTATCATAATTGCTTTATGCAAATTATACATGGTTTTATGTGCTCTATGTTTTATTGCTGGAACCCTGCAAACAACTCTGAAGAAAAAAACAAGGTACCACCATTAATATATGACTTGTTCAACAGTGAATGCGGAGAATTGCTGCAGTTTAGAATAAAGAAAAGTAGATTTACCTAAGAGAACCACAATTACTAAGATGGTAATCAACCATTCAGGAAGAACAACATTCCAAGAAACTCCAATGCTGATACCAACCAAAATCAGCTTTTCAACCTGTTTGTACTCTTTCAGCTTCAATTTGGAAGCTTTTGCATATTTACCAGCCTTAAAGAAAGCATTCCATAATCTTAAAGACATCAGGTTCATGAAGCCTCGCTTGTCACACAGCCTCCCATAATCTTAAAGACATATCCCTTAAATTCCTGTTTCACAATTTAAAGTCTTTCAAGATAGAGAACTCAAACAAGGGGCATTCAAATGACAAAACAATGGCAGGTTTCATACCTCTCCAAAGGCATCTCCACTCAATTCCTGTGAGATCCTCTTGTCAGAAGAGGCACTCCTGCATCCAGAACATAAGTATGAACATTTATATAAACAAGAAAGTACACATCTTTATAAACATCATAGCCCATTCACAACTATATACATATAAAATTTTGCTAATCTGTGTACAAGATTATAAATTAAATATGCATGAAAGCTTGTTTAAAACATAACAGTATAACTCTTAATTCTACAACGAATTTGATACACAAAGCTAATATCAAACTATGAAGAGCATATCACTTAGCCAAACACAAAAGCCTCTTGAAACTATAAACACAATGGCTACAGAAAACTAAAATTAATACTTGAAATGAATGATGTAAACAAGAAAGCCATTTCACGCAAAACCGAAATCGATAAAAACATTACAGTTTATGGTCGTCATCGATCTCCAACTTCTTCTGGCAACCGGTGGTGAGGTTGGCGATGTTGAAGTGCAAAACACAAACGAAGGAGGTTAGATCAGCGATACCCAGGAAGAGGACCACCGGTTGGCGATGTTGAAGTGCAAAACACAAACGAAGGAGGTTAGATCAGCGATACCCAGGAAGAGGAGAGAGAGAGAGAGAGGAGAAATCGAACAGAGAAAAGCCTTCATCTTGGTGGCCGCAACAGAGAGAGACGCTGAAAGTATCAGAATAAGAATCAAATAGTTACCTGCACAGGCGAAGATGAGGAAATGGGCGACGACCATTGCGGCCAAGGTCGAGTCCGAGGAGGTGACCGTGGTGATGGGCTCTCACACTTCTTCAACACCAGATGCACATTCTTCCTCAGATCTGAAGGAATTTGAAAAAAAAAAAAATCAGAAACAAGCTCCAATTGAGTTTTGGGGGAGATGAGAGATGAGTATTCACTCACCTGATGACCAGATTCCTTTACACCAATGGGACGGCATTCAGCGAGGATGAAGGCGGAGAGGGCGAGGGATTAATCCAGGATATCGAAACTGAATCGTAATTTGCTCGGCTCGAAGCCCATACCACAACGGTCTAGTGACACGGTCACCGGCTCGTATGGGTTGTCCAAGGTGGTCGGAATTCAGGGCTCGACCCACCATGACTCGCGAACAGAACAGAAGAGTAAGGGAGAGAGCCTCGAGAGAATTACCTATCCGTTGGGAATAAATTTGTTTGCTCAGAGCTAGGGAATCTGAGCTCCGATTTGGTTCGTCGATTTGTTTGCTCGATTTGGTTCGTCAAGGAAGATTTCTGTGGAGACTGGTTATTGTGGCGGATGTGAAGTTGAATTCAGGCTTGGGTTCTCTGCTTCAACGAATTCAATGGCAATCCAAATCGGCCGCGAGAGAGTGTGAGAGAGGACTGAGAGAGGATTGAGAGAGGACTGAGATCGATGAGGGTTTGTAAGGGAGATGAGTTTCTAGGTTTAAGAGAGGACTGAGATTTCGTTTAGGGTCGAGAGAGAGCTAAGCGTCGAGCGTCAAGTGTCGAGAGGAAGGCTCGAGAGAATTTGTTTCATTTTTCTTTCGACACCATGTGGCTTGGCCTGGGTGGGAGGCACACAATTAAACTTCCAACAAAGCAATCACACAACAGAAACCTAACAAACTGTTGTAAGAGTATCAAAATGTCAAAACATGGAGGGAAATCTGCCGCATACAGCAATTTGGCTCAAAATGTTGCCGCCTATATGTTCCCACTTTCACACAACAGAAAATTATAACTTCTGTTGTCTAATTTCTACAGCTTGCATTAGGTTTATCTTGCGGAAGACATTCAATCAAGCTTCCTCAAAATTTGGCATCCAGTTTTCATTCACACAACGGAAAATATAAAGCACCGTTGTATCAAGTAGCACAAATTTCAGATTTCAAGAGGCAACCAAGGCTCCAAAGTGGAGGGAAATCTGCCGCTAATTTTTTTAAGACTCAGACGACAGACATTACTTAAGTCCGTTATGTAATGTAGTTCTGATAAAAAAGTTATCACTTTGTTGGCATTCACACAACAGAATATAACAAGTACCGTTGTGCAATCAAGCTTACTTAAACACACAACGGATGATTTCTGTTCCGTTGTGTGATTAGTGTTGTGTGATTAACTTTTTGTAGTAGTGTACCTCTTGGCGATGATAGCGTCATACTCGTCCTCATCAACCGTGTCGTAGATCGGCTTCTCCATCTTGATCTGGAACCGGTTGTCGGCGTTTTCAGAGAGGCGGCCGCCTTGCTGGAGAGCTCGGAGGCGCTCCAAGGTGCTGGACCGCGCACCTCCCGATCACGATCAGTTGCTCGTCGCTTTGTTTCTCTCTCTAGGTTTTCAGAGGTTTCGTTTTGATAAAAATGGTCTGGATTCGACTGGTGATGGTGGCGCTGTGAGTGGTGGCTGGCAGTGGTGGTCTCCGGTGATGGCAGAGGAAGAGAAGAAGAAGGGAGGTCGAGGGAGAGAGACCGTGCGGCCAGGAGAGAGGGAGGGGGAGAGAGAGAGAGAGAGAGAGAGAGAGAGAGAGAGAGAGAGAAGGACCAAACTGTTTTTCAGGCAAAAGTTTGAGGAGTAACGAGTATTTAATCCTTTTTTTCTTTTTTTCTTCTTTTTTTTTGAGTAAATTAAATCGATTTTTCGACATTCAACTCAAGTTAGAATGGCCATTACATACTCTTTCGTTGTCATCTACTGATACACCTAAATTAGGCATGCAAATGAATCCAGGAAATCGTATACGTTAACCGATAGTAGTATAGGAAAGAGGGTGCTCCGATCCCCATAGAGGTTTGTGACTTAACAATTGAAAATACTACTACGAAAAGCATAATAGACACTAAATAAAGAAGAAAATAAAAATCCTACTTAGACACAACAAAAAATTATGAATTTCAATCAACAGAACTTAGACACACATAACAAAATGATACAAAATGTAGGCATCATCGACCTCTAGAGGCTATGTTCTTGCACAAAGCTTGTGCATTCATGGGTGTCTTGTCCACAAAACCTCCTCCACTCGCGACATCAATCATAACACGGTCTATGCCACACAACCCTTCATAGAAGTAGACTATGAGAAGATGGTCAGTGATATGATGGTTCAGACATTTAAACTTTCCATAGTACTCTCCAAATGATTCTCCATGCATCTGCAATATAGCACATAATTCTTTCCTGCTGCATGCTACCTTAGTAGCTAGAGAGTACTCATCCTAGAACGCTTGTTGCACTTGATTCCATGAAGTCATAGATCCTGAATGTTAATTGCATATCCAGTCCTTAGTTTTGCTCTCCAAAGAGAATGGAAAAACCTGCATCTTAGCTGACTCCTCTTGAACTGCTTCCGGCTTCATCCCCATAATAATCATATGGAACTCCTTGAGATGAAGGTTGGGGTCCTCATTTGAGATGGTGAAGAATTCCACATTTGGGCTCAAACCCTTGTGCCTCAGTAGGATAAGTGATGTAAAGAGGTTGCTGCTTTGTAGTTGGTACTGTTAGTTCCTTCAAAGTCTGATTATCTCCTATGTCGACTAACTGCTCTTCCTCCTCTCTTTCGCTTGATTTGAAAGAGTCCTCAGAGTCCAAGTGAATAAACCCAGAAGAAAGAGGTGTGATCACAGCTTGTTGTAGCTCAACAGGTGATGGTGAAACTAGGGAATGTGTTGGAATTGATGGAGTCTATCTTGTCTCTCCTCTTCAGCGCACTGAGACGCACGTTTTTTATGTGACCTGGCCATGCATTAAATCTCATGATCCAAAGAAACAAGATTAGTGCTCCCATGGCTCTAAGTTTTGCAAACACAGTGATTGAGTAGAATAAGTGATGCAAAGAGGCTGCTGTGCTGCAGTTGCTGACGTTAGCTCCATCAAAGTATGATTATCTCCTATGTCAACTAACTGGTCTTCCTCCTTTCTTTCGCTTGATTTGAAAAATCCACATAGTCCGAGTGAAATAGACCCAAAAGAAAGAGGTGTGATCATGGCTTTTTGTAGCTCAACAGGTGATGGTGGAACTGGAGAATGTGGTGGAATTGGTACAAAAGCAAAAGAATCTGTCTTGTCCTCCTCTCACACACACTGAGATGCAAGTTTTGGATGTGACCTGGCTGTGCATTCAATCTCATGATCCAAAGTAACAAGATGAGTGCTCCCACAGCTCCGAGTTTGCGTACACAACGATTAAGTACCTAAAAACAAAAAACAACATAAACATTTAGTAAAGAAAAATAACTAAACAAAAAAAAAAAAACAAGAACATAAACAATTTAAAATTATTTAGGGAAAACAATCCCCGATGACACGACCCTAAAATTTGATGAATCTAAATTAGGCATATAAATAAATCCTTGCAATCACAATGGTTAATTAATAGTAGTATAGGAAATAGGGTGTCTCCTGCAGAGGATTGTGACTCAACAATTGTAAATACAACCTTGAAAAATTGAACAGACACTAAATAAAGATAAAAATAAAAATCCTACGTAGACATAAACAAAATTTATGAAATTAAATATACAAAAGCTAGAAACCACAGAGCTAAACAACACAAAATTTGGGGGAATCGGAGGTGTTTTACTATGCTAACACAAATCGATAAATCAAAAAAATAGAAGGTAATACGAAAACAGAACTATTTTTGGAGTTTTTGATTTTGGTTTTGAAATCAACAATAAAAAAATTAGCTAGCAACTACTTCTCACCACTAGACAGTGACTATACCTATGATTTATTTACTAATATGTTTCAATTCATTTAGATATCCTTACTCAAGTTACACCAATGCTGCGTTGAATTCAACCGATCAATCTTTCTTACTTGGTATATATATATATGTTAAGAGAATGATGTTTTCAACTTAACTTAGCTTTTAGAATGGAACCTAAAGTAATGTTCTCACACAGCTCTCACCTAGAAGGCTACAAGTCATTGAGATTTGACATATGATGAATAAGGCTAGGCAATGTCGATACTGATGTTGTCCTAATCTACCTAGACATTGGCTTATGTGAATAGGGCTCTATCACTCACTCGCTACTCTAGAATGTAAGTAGACATGGGTGATCCTAGCATGCATACTAATGTTGCGCACTATCAACATACATACAAAGTTGATCAATGAACAAACAATAAACTAAGGAATATATGAAATCCATAAAACATATTAAGCAAATGCCAACATCATAGTTACATCATGTCTAGGGTTTAAAGCAACCCCTAACTATATGAAATTAGTTACTCATAATGTTGTAAAAACACAAAAAAAGAAAACATATTGAGTCTAAAACATGGAGAAAAGAATCAAAACGATGGTGAAACAGGGCCGAAGATCGATCGTTGGAAGAGCTCCAAGCTGCTTGAGTTTCTTGCTTCTCTTGTGCATTGTAATGTTTATTCTGACGTCCAAAGGGCCTTTTGTAGTATTTCAAGACCTTCCTTCTTTTTTTCTTGTCAATCTCTAACTTCTTGCTTCAAGGAAAAGTCATAATCCAATTTTCTGAGTGGTCCGACAACAATTGTCACTTCATCCAACGAAAGCTCGCCAAATCATTGATTTTGCTAAGGAAATCTCCATCATTTAAGTAGCTTTATTGTTTAAGCAATCCTTGGTCCATCAATAATCCTTATTGCATAAAGATTCCACGCAGTTTCTTTTTTGAGATTCATTTTCCTATTTTGCTTCGGAAAATTTAATAAACACAAAAACAAATAAATTATCCAAATATAAAATAAATTAACAAAGAAAAAGATAGGGTTAAATAATAATAATATTACATAAAAATGCTCATATCCTCTATAGACAAGCAAAAAGATGTGGTACGCAGACATAAGTCCACTCATTGAAACATTCAACGGTCACTTATTTCAAGCAAGCCTATTAAAATAAAAAAAGAAACAAAAACATATATACTACATAGACCCACTACAAACATAAAGAACTAAGTGTGGTTAGCTGAGCCTATTCTGCTCAATCCCAAATATGAAACTGTAAAGTACCAGAGTCCATCAGTTTGGTCCACAAAAGAGCTCACGTCCAAAAGGCACTCCTATTAGTTTTTGACACTCAAAGCGCATTTAACTTCAGCACCCAAATTGATTTGTGTCACACCATATCGAGTTGGGCCTCCAAAATGATCTGGGCACTCCTTCGCCCGGTCCATCCGTGAGTAAACGCTTACTCTATAAGATGCGGTTAGCACCGCTGCCGTCCATCTTCTAACCGCTAAACTCGTAGACTAGAGCGCCTCTCCGGTGAAACTTGCGCTTCTAACTTTCACCCCCGAACTCAATTCCATCGATACACTTGCAAATTGGTGCATGAAGTTTCTCCAGCAACTCCCACGAATCGAAGCACATAGCTTCGCACCACCAACGATCAGAGTCATCGCCCGCTGATCCATGCCTAGAGATCATGCTTCTACCATCGATATTCCTACCTTGCCCTCGTTACCCTCCAACCCAAGCCGGTCAGTACTTTCATACCAAGCATCACACGCCAATCTCCATCATCCTTTAGCACCCCTGCATCTTAGGTATATTGATTCTATAGGAATGCATTTAGTCTTATATCTTTGAGAATTATTCAATGATGAATTGCATAAATTTTGCATATTTGAATTTGAATTAGTGAGTTTGAATAGTTTGCATATCTTTGAGCTAAAACTGTGATTCAATTAGTGAATTTTGAATAGTTTATCTTATTTGGTTCTAAGGGTAAAATGGACTATAAAAATTTAACAAGAAAAGATGCGCATGACTGCATCCGACTTTTATATAGAAAAATTGACTTGATCAATAACCCTCTTTTGAGAACATCGACATGCAGTTGTACCACCAGGAATGGATGACAGGATAATCTCAAGTACACTTTTTGTTATTAAAACAAATGTTGACTATAAATATATTAAAGGCTAAGATCATCTAATAAGTGCTGGGTCACTTACACTACCGGTGCATAGTATATTTTCACTTTTTTTCTTTCTTGTTTTTTGTAAATCAATGTGAATTCTTCTGTTGCAAATAGTAAGATAAAAACAAAAGGGGGAGAGGACACCAAAACACCATGCACGTACTTTCTCTAGAACAAAGGCTACTTTATCTATTAATCATAGTTGAAGTTTTTGCAAATGATAGAAAGCACCATTATGGTACGCTTATTTGAAAATCATCACTCAAGATATAGGTTACACAAGGTAATGATCTCATAAACAACAAAATCTCAAAGGTATACACATACTATTAGTCTTTAACTATATTTTCTTGACTTCCGAATAAGTTCCATAATTAGAAGAAGTTCTTGTCCTTCAAACTTTCAACAGTATCCTTCAGAGACAATTCAAGTGGAGTATACTTTACACCCAAAGTTTGGGCTCTTTCATTGGATACTTGGTAAGTTGGTGTGAAAGGTTTGTCATCTGCACATCTGTTAAAAATAGAGACTATTGAGATTTTGAAAATGTTTACATTATCCAACTGTATGGAGTATAACATTTACTTTATGCATCGTTTGTTTCATTAAATTTAAGTATCGGGAAATGAAACTTATTCCTTTCTTGTGTTTGAGATGCAATTGGAAAGGAAACACTCTCCTCAAGGAAACGAAAATTTGGAAGAAAGTGGTTCCTTACTTCCTTCCAACATCCAATGATTCATTTCCCCCCTTCGTTCCTTGCATTTATTACTAACATTTCATTATTTTATTGCATTAGTTACAAAAAAAATTTGACAATTTTCTTGATAACTCTTCTTATGTTACCAAACATCGAAATAGAAAGTTCTTCAGATATTTCATTTCTCTTCTCATGGGAAAGACAAACGAATTAAGGTCTCGTTTGGTTTGTGGAATGTAAAGTATTTCCTGTGTCTTTCCCATGGGATGAGAAATGAAATTTCCCATGAACTTTCCATTGCAGTGTTTGGTAACATAAGAAAAGTAATCCAGAAAATTGTTAAACAATTTATAATTAATACAATAAAATAATGTGTTGTGGGTAATAAATGCAATGAAAGAAATGGGGAAAGTGATTCCTGTGGAGTATGGAAGGAACCATGCCCCCCCCCCCCCCCCCCCCCTTCCTTTGCTTTAGGAAAATATTTCCTTTCATTTTCTATCTCAAACACAAGAAATAAACAACTTTCATTTCCCTATATTTACTTTCTGCGAATCAAACGAGGCCTAATAGAAAGCACAACGAGGTGAAAAGGGGGATATAGAAAAAATCTATTTTCAGATATTAGCTTGACGAAATGAACTCCCTCCCTCTCTAATAAAAAAATTAATGTAGGCTTAAAACAAATAGTGTCCAAGTATATATACGTTAATACGTACTCACCAATTCCAGAAGTAACATGCATTATGTATCCTTATAAGCAAATATTGACCATGAAAGAGGGAAAGTAATGAAATCTAGCAGAAATGTACGATTAATGACCAAGTAAACGTGCACTATTCTTACGACCACCTCCAAAACACATTGACGAATGACGTGTGACAATTTGATTATATTAGCGACTTACTTATCTGGAAGATTAAGAGCAGGGGAGATATCGCTCAACATTTTCACAACCTCTGAACAGTGTTTTACGCTTTCAACCAAACAATAACGTCCACTAGCTGATGGGTTCTCAAAGGCCAGAATATGTGCATTGGCAACATCTCTAACATCAATGAGGATGTAAGTTGTGTTAGTAAATTCTTCAGTCCCTACATCAATAAACGATTATCAGGAACAATAATTTCTTGGCAAATTGTTTAACGGATATCAAGCTAAAGTGAAAACTAACATCGACAGTAAGTTTATAAGATAAAGCCACCAGCCTATTAAGGAATTGACAATTTAGCAATATAACATCTTGTGCAAATGTAATTTTAAAAGATTAACCTAATTCCCTACCCCCATTTCCGCATAAAAATCCCTATATACTTCACCATATTTTTTTTCTTTCATGCAATCAATTATATTGTGAATGTGATGATGTGATGTAGCATTGCAATATAGTAGTTATAAGCATATAAGAATGGCAAATTGATGATAAAAAAAGATTTTTCAAATGATATTAATGAAAACACTCTGAATGATGTGTTCAATAATAATATCATTATTCAAGATGTGCTTAGTCATTAGTAAAATGACTGGTAGTACTTGATCAATTAGGCATGATTATTAACCTTTTTTTTTCAAAAGAAGAAATAATTGTTAATTTGCTACTTTAGGTTTTACCATACTGTCATAGGTTTTATTTCAGTCAATTTACTACCCTAAGTCCTCAAAATTAGCTATAATTTCTATTGTAGATTTTATTTTAACCAATTTACTACCGTTCTATCAAATTTGTTATTTTAGGCTTTCAAGATAAGCATACCTTTAGGTATCCGTTCCGGATCCCTTGATTGGGTGAGGAATCGCAGTCGACGCTTGTTGGGGGAAGTGTTGCCTCTGAAAATCACCTCGGCCTATACAGCCGAGGGATCAAGGAACAAATGTCCTTCTCAATGAGTAGATGCGGAGCATGCCAGAACACGGCCAGAAGGCCAAGTGTGCAATTGTAGGTGTAGTGGATGTAGATCTGACTTATCAAGCAATTGTTAGCCGAGGAAGGAACTTATTCTCGACTGCGGTTCGATGCCTCTAGATTAAGGACTTGGTGGCTGAAGGTTGGGTGAGTTAGGTACAGTTGTGAGAGTATGAGTAAATATAAGATTAATAGCTACTATGCGACTACGAACAGTAAATAGCACGATCAAACAAGTAAAGCATAAAGACAATAAGGAGCAAATAAAAGATAATAACAATGAAACTGAAATCTGGAATGGCTGAAAATTATCAACTATAGTTTGAAAGAAAACAAAGAAAACAATTCGAAATCGATACTAGGCTACAAGAAAGGTAAAGTAACTGAGATTGTAACTAGCAGAGCAAATAAACTAAGGAAACAGACGGAAATTCTACCTAAGCAAAAGGTAAAACGAAATAAGAAAAGGTTGATGGCTTGAGTTTCTGGAGTTGTGTCTGTTGTATTCTGTCGATGCTTCTATTTATATCGGCTGCTTTGTGACTTGAACTGATCTCTTGACTCTTTGAAGTTGAGTGGAATTCGGCCTCCTCTTGGCTCAGTGACTCTATCTTAATTCGGCTTCAATACTTATCGTCGGCTGACTTGACGCTGGACTCTATCCGGATTGGCTTTGATGGACGTCATCAACGGCTGCAATTAATCTTGAAGTCGGCTATCTTGGATTGAACTCTCCTCATCGGCTGACATGAACTTCAAGTCGATTGAAATACTACTTGATCAAATTTCATCTTTATCGCTTATCGGCCTCTCTGACAATCGGCCATTATCTTTCTAAGTTGAGTTCGGATTGGAAACCAATTAGAGTATTGGCCAATGGGCTTTTAGACAATAAACCAATGACTACGGGCCGGCCGATAACCAATTGCCTAACTTTCGAAACCCTCTATCGGCCTAGTTTTTATGTGACTCGTCTTAGACCAGATGAATTGTCCAATTATTCATCGGCCAACATTTCTGGCAATCGGCCCAATTATTTGTTGAGCGGAAAACTGTAACTAGAAATCATTCAATAACTATGAACATTAGCTACGTCCGAGTGGCCATGCAAATGTGGGTACAAACATTGCCCCCCTAAGCTTCTTAAGCATCAGCGAATCTCGCTGAGTGGTTGAGAAATTTGAGTCATCTTGGCCCCCCGATCGACTTCCAAAAAACGCAGGTATATACATTCTCCATGACCCACATCAACTTGATAATTTACGTCCTCTCTCAATCATTTAACGAACCAAACGTATTGGCCGAATGAGATTTCAGAAAATCGGCTAAATTGGCGAACCAAATTTAATGGCCGAAATCCAAGTTGAGAAGTTGGCCGCTATACCTATGCTCTAGTAAGTAAGTAACCAGACAACTTGAGAAAATGATATTTGAGTAGGGAAGGGAGTTGCTCGTTAGTAAGCCAAACCAAGTTAAGTAGGACAACACGGGAATATAACTTTTGGTGGCCAACAATTTAATAGATACATGGAAGCCAATGACTATTAATTTTCAAATCGGCCAACAGAAGAGCGAATAGGCATATCGGCTAACAAAGGCCAACAATTAATTTACTCGAGTGTGGCCGATTGATAGAACTAGAGTTGGCCAACACGTGAGAATGGCTCATGGAAGCCAACAAGTGAAAAATGTGAAGTATTAGCCAACAAATGAAAAATATCGCAAGAAATCCAATTTGCAGCTCATGTTGGCCAACACATGGAAATTTTCAAATTGGCTAAGTAAGAGAGAGTAAGCAAAGTGGCTAGCAAAGGCCAATAAACAACCCTATAAAGAGCTTATTTGAGTAGCCGATAATAAAACTTGAGTTGGCCATTAAATGAGAGAGCCAACACGTGAAAAAATGTCAAGGATTGGCCAACTCAAGTGAAGACATTACAAGAAAGCCCAGTTGTAGCTCATGTTGGCCAATACATGGAAATTTTCAAATTGGCTAATAAAGCTATTTCGGGTAAGCCAGCAAATGAAAAAGTTCAAGTTGGCCAATAAGTGAGAAAATCCAAGTTGGCCAACAAAAGAGAGTAAGCCATCAAGGGAGTCAATTTTCAAGTTGGCCAACTTGAGGGAGAGTAAGCCAACAAGGAATCTATTTTGAGTAAGCCAACAAATGAAAAAGCTCAAGTTAGCCAATAAGTGAGAAAATCCAAGTTGGCCAACAAAAGAGAGTAAGCCATCAAGGGAGTCAATTTTCAAGTTGGCCAAACTGAGGGAGAGTAAGCCAACAAATGAAAAAAATATCACAAGAAAGCCAATTTGTTGCTCTTGTTGGCCAACACATGAAAAACCTTAAGTTGGCCATTAAATGAGTGGCTAGTTGGAGCCAACACATGAAAAATCTCAAGGAAGCCAACAAAGCTATTTAGGATAAACCAACTCATGAAAAGTTTCAAATTGGCCAAAAATTTCCAAGTTGGCCAAAGTAAGGAGGAGTAAGCCAACAAAGGAGTTCAAATTTTTAACTTGGCCAAATGCATGAAGAAATTCAAGTCAGCCAACTTAAAAGAAAGGGAGCCAACTCAAAATGAAAGTTGGCAGCCAGCACAAAAATGAAAGTTGGCAGCCAACACAAAAGAAAGTGGCAGCCAACTCAAAAATAAAAGTTGGCAGCCAACACAAAATGAAAGTTGGCAGCCAACACAAAATGAAAGTTGGCAGCCAACACAAAAGAAAGTGGTAGCCAACTAAAAAATAAAAGTTGGCAGCCAACACAAAAATGAAAGTTGGCAGCCAACACAAAAATGAAAGTTGGCAGCCAACACAAAATGAAAGTTCGCAGCCAACACAAAAATGAAAGTTGGCAGCCAACACAAAATGAAAGTTGGCAGCCAACACAAAAATGAAAGTTGGCAGCCAACACAAAAGAAAGTGGTAGCCAACTCAAAAATAAAAGTTGGCAGCCAACACAAAATGAAAGTTGGCAGCCAACACAAAATGAAAGTTGGCAGCCAACACAAAAGAAAGTGGGAGCCAACTAAAAAATAAAAGTTGGCAGCCAACACAAGAATGAAAGTTGGCAGCCAACACAAGAATGAAAGTTGGCAGCCAACACAAAATGAAAGTTGGCAGCCAACACAAAAATGAAAGTGGTGGCAGCCAACACAAAATGAAAGTTGGCAGCCAACACAAAATGAAAGTTGGCAGCCAACACAAAAATGAAAGTTGGCAGCCAACACAAAAATGAAAGTTGGCAGCCAACACAAAAATGAAAGTTGGCAGCCAACACAAAAGAAAGTGGTAGCCAACTCAAAAATGAAAGTTGGCAGCCAACACAAAAATGAAAGTTGGCAGCCAACACAAAATGAAAGTTGGCAGCCAACTTAATTAAAAGAAAGTGGTAGCCAACTAAAAAATAAAAGTTGGCAGCCAACACAAAATGAAAGTTGGCAGCCAACACAAAAATGAAAGTTGGCAGCCAACACAAAATGAAAGTTGGCAGCGAACACAAGAATGAAAGTTGGCAGCCAACACAAAAGAAAGTGGGCAGCCAACTCAAAAATGAAAGTTGGCAGCCAACACAAAATGAAAGTTGGCAGCCAACACAAAATGAAAGTTGGTCAGCCAACACAAGAATGAAAGTTGGCAGCCAACACAAAAGAAAGTGGCAGCCAACACAAAAATGAAAGTTGGCAGCCAACACAAAATGAAAGTTGGCAGCCAACACAAGAATGAAAGTTGGCAGCCAACTCAAAAATGAAAATGAAAGTTGGCAGCCAACATAGAATGAAAGTTTGTCAGCCAACTACCAGTTTTCCTCTTTGATCCTTTTTTTTTTTGGCTAAAACGACAATATCTTGGCTCATATGCATCGAATATGCCTTTGCCCCCCCCCCCCAAGTTTTTTGGTTTTCGGCGAATAGCACCGAATAACGAGAAACTTAATGTACACCGAGAAACATGATGTGCTAACCAATGATGCTCTATATATTGTAGGATTGGGTTGGCCAAGCAATGGCTGGGAAAGGGACCGGAGAAGACAATTATGAAGGCAAACAAAAAGTATTACCAGACCCTCATTTGCAACTTGGGAGTGACCCTCAGGACACTGGTTGTACCTTGGGAGCTCTGAAAATTTTATTAGCCGAGTAATGATGATTGATGTATGTGGCTCTTTTGTCGGCCATTGGCCTGTTTTTTTTTTTTTTTTTTTGTAAACATTTGAAAGTTATGGGTACAAACAGGAAGGTGGTTATGGTCTTCCTGCGGCAACAATGTCTCATAGGCGGCGCCTTCTCGGGTTGTCAAAGGACGCGCGTAGATCTTGCTTGGACTATGAGGTGCTCGTGCTGTTTGCAGCGGCGGCAATAGCACCAGCAAGTTTGGTGCACGAGATTGGCTATCATGGTTTCTCAAGTGGGGAGGGCACTAGAATGATTCGGTGGTAGCAGATGGCACTGGTGGTCTGGCTCTTGCTGGTCCGGGCTGCAGGGGTGAGGGTTGTGGGTTGGGCCTTTAAGCTTCAGCCCATTTCTCCTCTTCCTCTGGCTTGGGCTAGGTTTGGGTTGGGCCTCTTTTGGGGGGGGGGGGGGGGGGGGGGGGGTGGGTTTGGTTATGGGCTAGACTCAACACCCTATTCTATAGCAAGTCAATACCCTCCCTGTTTGGCCTTCGTTGAGGTACACCATTATGTTCTTTAGCGCCTTCATCGGACAATCTTGGATTTTGGTTGCTGTAGAGTAGAAGTTTATTTTTGCTTGTGCTCTAGAAGTTAGCTAGCTAGACTTTTGAATAATTTCCTTTTAGTTAGTTTAGTCATTTTTAAGCGAGCTATCAATTTGTATTGAGTATCACTAGCTACAATTGTTTCTGGTCTAACCGGCTTGTGGCTTCAACACCATGATGAGATAGAGATGGCAAAAATCCCCAGCGGGGTGGAGCTCCATTAGATACCCGCCCCTAATAGGGGGAGAATTCGGGGACGAATGGGGAATGGGGATGGGGATCCCCAATCCCAGCTATCTAAGATCGGGGATGGGGCGGGGATGGTATTATGATCTCCATCCCCAAACCCGCCCCAATGATATTTACATATATTTAATTTATATATATATATATATATTTAATATAAATCACAAATATATATATATATATATATATATATTTACTACTTTACTTTAAGGACTACATTTTTACTTTAATGGTGTTTGACTTTTGCACTCACTGATTATGATTTATGAATTTAATCATGTTTTAATTTTACTTGTTATAGATTTTAATTTTAAAAAAGGCAATATGAGAAAAAATTTATTCTATTTTCTAAATTCTTATAGGGGATTTGAGGCGGGTTTGGAGGCTTCATCCCCAGTGGGGATGGGGACGGGGAATCCCCAATATTTTTTTATTGGGGATTGGAGTGGGGATGGGGGTGAAGAATTACACTGGAGATGGGGATGGTATTGTGATCCCCATCCCCAACCCGCCCCATTGCCATCCCTATGATGAGACTGTTCTAGTGATGTGTTTACTCTAGACTGACCTCGTATGGTTGTATAATCTTTTGATCACATGAATTAACCTTCCTCTTGCCTCGAAAAAAATAAATATATGCTTCCTTAAAATTTTAAAATTAGCCATTTACTATATATTTTCAAAATTAATCAATACTTAGACGAGGAATGAAAGAATTAATATGACAAAATGATAGCAAAATTGACTAATTTTAAAAACATAAGGTAGCAAATTGCAAAAATAATATTTAGAGTAGCAAATTGACAAATTGTGAAAACCTAAGGTAGCAAATTGGCTACAATAAAACTTAGAGTAGCAAATTGACACTAAAGTAAAACTTGAATAGCAAATTGACTATTAAGGTGATCAATTATATACGGGGGCAAGGGTATATATGCAAGGTCTTTTATCCAAAATGCATCAGTTCTAGCAGATCAACAGTGACTTTAATTCTCGCCATGATAGATAAAAATGATAAAAACGAACGGCTGTTCAGATCTAAGTAATGCAATATTTTCAATAAAAGTACCATCTACGAGTTTTAGAATTGGCTGCACACTTGTGTTGAGAGTTGGCTGTAAGAGAGGGCCGATCGCCAATCCGGGATTTATTGTAATTATATCAATTCCTTTCTCTTTTGCAAACTTCCAAGCAGCTTCCTCAGCTAATGTCTTTGAAAGCATATACCAAAGCTGAAAAATCAATGTCTTAGTGAACACAATGCACTAGTTTGTATGGCTCGAAAGAAATGAGATAAAACTTGTTTTTTTTTTTTAACCATTAATGAGGATTAGGCAATAATAGCTTATCTGCAGCGGTCTGAGAGGGGGGCTAAGCCCCCAGACAACTCTGTAATAAGTATAGCATGGTATATATGCGAGCCAACCACAAAAACCATTTACACACAAACCTTTGTTTCTTCACAAAAAGCAGGATCTGAAAACCAAGATTCGTCGATTATTACATCAGCAGAAAGAGGTTTTCCTAAATGCAACTGCTGCCATGGAGGATGTTATAACCACCCTTTTGGTAGACGGAACCTTCACACAGGATCCAAGGACATTAAGTGTTCCCTTCAACGCAGGGTCAAGTAATTCTGCCTGACAAAGATTAAGAGCTAGCAACATTATAGTGCATATTGATCTAGACTTTACAGGTAAAATGAAACTGCATCAATAACTCTTGGTAAAGTATCAAATAGTACTGAATTAGATAAACTGTTGGCTTAAGATGCTACAAAAATAAATGCATAAGTATGTTGCTAAATAAACTGGGGCAAAGAAAAAATGGTAAAGGTTCAGAAGTATGTTAATAAAGAGATGAACCTGGGGGTCAGTGAGGTCTGAAAGTATTACAGGGGATGCCACATGGAAAACACATTCGCATCCATCAATTACAGAATCAAAAGAACCTTCTTCTAACAAGTCTGCTTTGAACAAATGAAGCCTTTCCTTTGCTCCATCAAGTGAGAGTAGGTGATCTGTTTTCTTTTGATCATCTGAAGCATGGAAAAGCCAAAAACAGAACTTGAAATTTTAGGAGTTAAAGTTAAAACCAAGATTTTGTATGTGAAGATTAATGAACGAACTGGCTAATATAGCAAGTTTAAATGGATTAAAAGTTGAAAACAGAACGGGAAGAAAGAAAGAAAAGAGAAGTGATGGAACTGACTTGGGTCACGAACAGTGGCTTTGACAGTAAAACCTCTTTGCAATAAAAGCTTCACCAGCCATGATGCTATGAGTCCAGATGCTCCTGTCACACACACAACCTTGCTTTCTCCGCAGCTCATCCTCTTTTCTCTTGTTCTCTCTGGTAGGTATAAGAGCTAAGTTTTTTTTTTTTTTTTGGTAAATGAATGAATAGATAAAGAAACCAGGCTTCAAACCCCTAATATAAGAGCAGATCACATGTGCCAACAGTCACATATATATGCCAACAGGGAGTTTGGCAGTTTGCATAGTGAAGATCAGGTCAGCCTCCCAGCCACCGACAGTAATTGACCAACTTTTTTATTTTATTTTTTATTATTAATATTTTTATTATTATTAAGGGGTTTGGAACTCAACCTAATTGAAAACTCAGTCCAATGTCTAATTTTATATATTATATTATTTTTTTACAGCAATGGGACATAAAACCTGAACCCCGAGCTATAAAAAAATATTTACAATAATCATCGTAGAGAACATCCAGAATAATACCAGAAGTCTCATATATCCAAATATTATCAACATAAAATAAACTAGTAAGGTAAGCAAGCTTATCTGCAATGTCATTTGTTTCACGGTAAATATGACGAATTCTAATTGACTGATCGAAAAGTGAACATATAATCTTTACAATCATCAAAAACTTGACTCACCTTAGAGAAATTCATCTCCTCATTTTGGAGGACAACAATTAGAAGGGTAGATTCACTATCAATATTAATTTCCAACCAATCTTAGTGTATTACCAAGAAAAAGACTATCTCTGCATGCCATTGCTTCCATATTGAGAGTCGAGTGTGCATCCACAAATGGTCTCGCCATAGCCGCAGCGCCCGTACCCGAATCATTCCTAACCACCACACAATCCCCCATTACCACTATCCGATCTGTAAGCCTTGTCAATATTGATCTTCAGTCTCCCACTTTGTGGGTTTCGCTACTTGGTTAGGGGCCTATTCATCTTCTGCCATCTTTGGGTGGAACTTCTGATAATCCTCCAAATGACTAGCCCACCATTGAGAATATGACTTAAAATGCCCACTCTTCCACACCAAGTTATTTCTTGACTATTTCTTTCCATCCAAATTGACCATAATGGCAAGAAGAAAAAGTCTACTTTGTCAGATTGCAACACGTCCAGCATGTCAAATATCCAATCCCCCATGCTGCGGCCTGGGTGGTCTTTAGCATGTAGCTTCAAAAGACAATAAACCCAAAAACAATGCAATGCTTCACGATTCTTAAACAAATGTTCACTCGTTTCCTCAGCTCTTTAACAAAACAAAGGACATGCTATTGAGCAACGTAGTTTTTTTTTTTTTTTTCTCCATATTTTGACCAATGTGGTTTACAAAGCTGAGTTTTTGTGACAATGAAGACCACGCATTTTAAATGTATTAAATGTCCCTGATATGGTCATCTTAGAATAATTATGGGTTAATTACATATAGGTGCATCTTTTAATGTTTTTTAGCCATAAGGTCACCAACTAATTTTTTCCCTCATAAAGCCACTAGATTAAAAATGGTGTTATATTTTAGATATAAAAACTAACATATTTACATAAATGCCATTAGAGTAAAAAGTCAACAATCATTCTCTCTCTCCTCTCCGGCGAGGTCTCCGGTCAACTCCGGCGGGTCTCCGGCAAACTTTCGGCGGACCTCCGACGACTACAAAAGCTACTGTCACTAACACCAAAAGCTACTATGGCTAGCAACAAAAGCTACTCTGATAAGATTTCCAGCAACCTCCGGTGAGGTCATAAAAGCTACCCTCACTAGCAATAAAAGCTACTGTCACTAGCAACAAACTAGCAACAAAAGCTACGCTAGTAAGATTTCTGGTGAGGTCACAAAAGCTACTATCACCAACAACAAAAGTTACTGTCACAAACAAAAACTATACTGGTGAGATTTCCAATGAGATCACAAAAGCTACTGTCACCAACAAAAGCTACACTCCCCAAAACCAAAAGTTACTATCTCCACCAACAAAAGCAACTGTCATAAACACTAAAACCTACTCTCACTAGCAACAAACGCAATTATCACCAACACCAAAAAACTACTCTCACCAGTAACAAAAGCTACTCTCACCAGTAACAAAAGTTACTCTTATCAACCCCAAAAGCAATAACCAAGCAGAACAAAAACTATTACCAAGCAAAACAAAAGCTAGTCCCAGAGACTGAGAAAACTATTCTCATAGACTAACAAAACTATGGAAATGTAAAGGATACAACCAAAATAAAAATGTTATTGCAATCGAGAGAAGAAAACATAGTCAATGATACAAGAAGTATGCAACGTTCAACAATGAGATAACTATGTACAAAGTTACTTCCATAGTTGTAAAAAGCCACTACCATAGTTGTGAAAATCTATTACAATAATTGTATAAAGTTACCGTCAATGTTGTAATGCTACTATCATTTTTCAATGGTGACGCTCTAAACCTATAGTCATAATGTTTGAGCCCAACATAATTTTGTCACCTTCACCACGAGACTTCATTTCAACATTTCTTAGTTGGCTGAATGATCTTTTGGTCAATGGAGGCTTCATATCTAGATTCACATGATTTTTGAATCTACTATTACAAATGCAAAGGGGAAGAATTCTGCAAGAACAAAGATACAACAAAAGATTAGTATTTGAAATGAAAACTAAAAACAACAATGTACTGTTGCGCCATAAACGTGGCACTCTTTATCAACTAGATTAAAAAAAATAAGCAATCTAAAAAGCTATTATTGTAGTACAAAAAGCTACTATAACACACGTATAAAGCTATTGGACTAGTAATAAAAAGCTACTAACATAGGTATAGAAAGTTGCTATAAAACATGTACAAAGCTACTGAACCAATAATAAAAAGCTACTGACATAAGTACAAAAAACTACTATAACACATGTACAAAGCTACTGAACCAGTAATAAAAAGCTACTAACATAAATACTGATTACACAAATAAGATCCATGAATAGAGTTGCCTGAGTTGTCTTCCACATCAACAATATCTACACTCTTTTGATTCCATATTAGTGGTATTCATATAATCTCTCGACAACAACCGCTTGTACATCGAGTATGCTTCACGTTGGCGGACCCACATAACAAACTGCAACCAACCATTTTCACAAATTAGAGGAAACTAGAATGAAACTTCCGTTGCATTGACATCAGATACAAACAAATGCATTATTGTATAGCATTTGAAGTGTTTTTAGTTATTAAAATATACGTATCATATCTAATGCATTTATCAGTTCAGTTGTTAATTACACTAACAAAGGCACCAAAAGTCAGTCATGCCTCAAATTGAAATTGCATTATTTTCTTGACCATTCTCAAATTGAAACTGCTAACTGAAGAACAGAGATCACTGATTGGAAACTACTTGATCATCAATCCATCATTTTCATTACAAAAACAAACACAAACACGAATTTGAAGCAAGAAAAATAATTCAGATTCAATCAAAAATGCACTGAACTCGCAAAATAAAAAAATAAAATAAAAAATGATCAATCCAATGGAAACTTCAACCTCAAAGCTGCGATTCAAAGAAATTCACAATCAGCAAGTTGCCATAACTCCGACAATTCCCAACATATCACAGCCTAAGTTAAGCTTCACATATGCCACTACAAGCTATCAATGCACACAGACATTAAGAAATTGCTACTGTGTCTAACATTTTCCAATTCACTTTCAATTGCATACACAATATACCAATCAATCTAAGCTACTATGATTCCCATTCTAAACCTCAATTAAACATCTGATTTCATATATCAAATC
The DNA here is from genome assembly GCA_024704745.1 of Rosa lucieae. Classification (NCBI taxonomy): domain Eukaryota; kingdom Viridiplantae; phylum Streptophyta; class Magnoliopsida; order Rosales; family Rosaceae; genus Rosa; species Rosa lucieae. The sequence goes on from CM045492.1 coordinate 3,669,295, forward strand.
TTCACATCAATAACAACACAAACACTTCAAAATTGAGTTCATCAGTAATTTTTCTGAAGCTTGATCATCATATCATACTCCAACTTCCAATAAGCAAGTCTACCCTAAAAATTCAGATGTAAAGATGAAGTAAATATGAAGCTTAAACTTCCAGAGATGAAAGAAATGAGTGAACCTGAGGAAAGTTAGCTCTCTTAGACCAAATGCTGCTCTCGTGGCCGAGGATAGAGGTAGTGGTGAGAGAGATGAAATTGAGAGCTCAAAACGGCGACGAAGCTTCAGAGAAGAAATTGAGAGCTTGGAGCCTTCAGATATCCAAAGCCGTTACTCGAGATTGGAGATTAAGCTTCTGGCCTCGGAGTGAGCGACGGAGAAGAAACCAACGGCCTTGGAGAGCCAGGACAAGTTGATCAACGACGGAGAAAGCGTCGACGAAGCCGCGCGCGATGAGTGGTTCGTCAGAGAACGAAGAGGAAGAGAGAGGGCTTCCTCGGGCAAGTCAGAGAGAGAGAATGATGGAACGCTGGGGAGAGAGAGAGAAGAGAGAGAACGATGGATCTGATATTTTATTTTGAAGAGAATGGATCTGATATTCTATTTAGTTGATTTTGACATTTTGTTAAGTGGAAGGGTAAAATTGTCAGAGACAAAATAATTTTGGGCGGGGGGGGGGGGGGGGGGGGGGGGTGGGAGAGTGGGCTTATATGTACAAGAAAAACTAAGTGTCCTTATAGCTAATTAAAGTTTCAAAATAACACTTGTGTGTAATTTTCTAAATAATTAATGTATTATTGAAGGAAACCCAAATTATGTGTGTCTGGCCCAAACAAGATTATTTTTTTTAATTGTAAAAATGGTAAAATATTCTAGATCTCCTAATCCATATTTGATTAGAATACTATGTACTCCAAGATATTGTACATATAATCCTCTATATAAAGATGCCTCTATTATCAATGATTATATCTCAGTATTCTCTTGATTTCTCTTTTCCTTAAACACATTATCAGCATGAAACTCTAACCCTGAATCAATAGCCAAAAACCCTATAAAAAACCAAAACTGATAACCTCACTATGATAGCTTCACTAGCCTCACTAGGCCCTGCCTCCGCACAACAGCCACTTCGCTGCATGTTAGCCTCACCAGCAATTTTTCAAGGTTAAATTTGATAAAAATTGCCGCTTTAATTTAAAATTCCTACTTTCTTAGGCTCGTTGATTCTAATATTCCGTCTTCTACCTCCCCACATTTCTTATAAAGTGGGATGGATTACACCGAATTGTGAGGATTTGTGCCACTTCGAACATTGGTTCGTGAAAGCCTTGCTCCAAATTGGATTCATGGTAGCATTGAACAAAGATTGTTCCTGACCATTAATTGAAACATCATTGTTTCGGTCTAATCCAAAACTCCTGGAAATTAATTTCTTGGTAGTGATTTACGGTAAGAGATTTACTTTGTTTTCTAGGAAGTGTTTAGGTTCCAAGATTAATTTGTTCTTGTTTTCCCTTTTTAAGGATGTAAAACTTAAACAAACTCAACTCTGCTTCACTATGGACACTACTCGAGTATATGGTTGAAAATAACCCAAGGAATCTATGGGCTGCACCTGAAGAGCACTTTGGGAATATCTGAGACTCCCAACTTCTGAATTATGTGAGAGATGACAAAATCTCCGCCTCACAGACTATAAGTCAGTACTTGAATATTATTTGGAAATCCTCAACATTAGATCTATGATGCGATCATGTAATCAGAATGTTACAAATGAGGAATTGATTGAAAAGACTATCTACACCTTTTTGTGAAAAAGATTAAAATAGCACAACTAAGGGAGGTCGCTACAACTGAAACCTTAAATCTAAGGATAATTAATTCAGACGTTTTGGTCCATCTAATCGCTCTACTCAGGAAGGAAACCTCCAAAACCATCAAGCAGACAAGCGACCATGGAGGCTGTGGTGGAAAGAGAGCTAGGGATTGCCACTACCACGGGCAATGATGGTGCTGCCACCGGCCATAGTGCTCGCAATATACGCAAGCATTTTGCTCTTCAATCATGATAAGATTAACCATAAACCGAGTTTTAATGATGAAGTTATTTCCAATGTGCAGTAATTGATCATTGTGCAAAATGTGTCATGTATCTGATTTAATAGCTGTTACCTACAAAGCTTGAAGGGAAGCAAGAAAAGCCTATCACATAGAACATGAAGATCAAAATGTCGACCTCAAGGTTGCAGATTTTTTACTCTGTCAATATCAAACGGCATAGAAGTCGTGGATTTTGATTGGAACCTTTTATTTTCAACAATGATTGTAATGGCACTTGCCATAGTCTTACTGTTGCCTTCGATTTCTCGTTTTTCTTCAAATAGGCTCATCCAAGGTAGATGTGATGTCAAGGCAAGAAGTTAAGATTAGTGGTACTTAAGTGAGCTCATTTCTTACTTGGTCGTGTTTATTTAGGAGTTACCGAAAGAATTTGAGCGACTATCATTGTGTGCATTAGTTATTTGGATTAGACTTATAGTCAGAAAATTTGATGTAATCATTGGCTTCAATGAATAAAAAAATTTAGTTTATACGATGATCCATCGTTAAAAACTTGTTGAACAAATATTAAAGTTTCGACGATCGATTGAATAATCATCCTACCGACATTTCCTGATTTGACCAAATTTGACCAATGTTTAACCAAATCACAACCATTTACGACCTTCACGTATATAAGTATACACAACTTCATTGAACATAATTTTATCGTCCACATACGTAATCCCGATGAATTATGACCATATCGACATAATTCAAACACCGACTTAATTTCCATTCATATCAAGTGTATTCAAATTTACTAAGGCCACCCAATACTTATCCAACCAATCAAGGAAGCAAAACTCAAACAACATCAATCTCGGCAACTCCCTTATGATTACCATATGCTAACATTTAATCTTTAATTGAAACCAAGTACAGTACAGTTCACCATTCTCTACTACACCATTTACGACAGGCATGCAACACAAGAAACCAATTCCAGAAGCCAACAACAAAAGGAAATTCCCAGAACTTTCAGATAGAATCCAACCGACCTTGTGATGAAACTAGATCAAAACAGAACCCCGAATTACAGGTCAGTGCATCTGACGAAGAACAGAACAAGCCGAACTCCAGGTTAATCAATTCCCAGATCATCAACTCAGCACAGCCAATGATTTAAGATCGAACAATCACCCCTTTGAGTTCCATGACCGGAATCGCTATCGGAGACGAATTAAAAACTCCAGAAACGCCGCCGGAAACAGGAATTGCAGTGATATCCAACGTCACCCCAAAAACACAATCTCATTAGAACTTAATCGAATTCGGAAACTATTTAGACTAGCGTGTAAAGCGTAATGAGAGGATGAGTTTTCACACCACATGCACCTTAAATGGTGGCCGGAGTTGCTGGAAAGAGCCGAAATATTGCCGTAAGACCCGAAGCTTTCGGGCGTTGATTCTCTTTCCTCGTTCAGTGACTGGACAATCCAAGACCATAGGCGTGTCGGCGCTCAGAAGAGTATTCAAACGGCACCAGCGCGTCGCTGTATCGTCGCTGGACGGAAGATTTCCTGTCAGGTCAGAGTCCGGGTCATCGAGTCGTCGATCCGGGTCAAGATGTCGGGATTAGTCTATATCAATTTGGTGCATTGATCTCATCCCAGCCTTTATATAATAGATTTCAACGGTACGGATCAAGCAGTGGTTAATTCAACGGCCCAGATTGTATCAGAACAATTTCTTTTTATTTAAATGAATTTCCATAATTCTCAAACTTCAGAAATTCATAATAAATACTTCGGGTGTCTGAAAAATGCCTCATAAATTTTCACGGACTCATCGCTTGGTGTTTTATTATAGAGTTCAAAATTTTGAAGATTTCACCTTGTGAAAAATTCAAAAAATTATTCTCAAGAATTCAAATAATTGTCAAGATCGAAAATGTAATTCCTCGAATGACCTCATTAAGCTCGCTGAATATTTTCGAAGCTCACACAAGCCATGGCCTCAGCTAGGAAACGAGAGAGGCTCGTAGGTTCGAAGAATACTTGTCCTAAAAAGAGAGTAACTTTGGCACAACCTAATCATTTGATCATACGATACTCAAAATTCGTTTAATGAGAATGTTCTGGATTATGGTTATGTCCAAAAGACACCGTTGGGGGATGCCTCAACGTCCGAACCAATTCTTGAGAATATAGAGATCTCACACAGGCCATGGCCTCAGCTAGGAAACGAGAGAGGCTCGTAGGTTCGAAGAATACTTGCCCTAAAAAGAGAGTAACTTTGGCACAACCTATTCATTTGATCATACGATACTCAAAATTCGTTTAATGAGAATGTTCCGGATTATGGTTATGTCCAAGAGACACCGTTGGGGGATGCCTCAATGTCCAAACCAATTCTTGAGAATATAGAGATCTCTATAAAGTGTACATAGGACGTGGAATAGAAACTCTATCATCATTCATGATGTATTCCCGTATTCTATTGGACACTCATGAGATCATTGAGTCTAATGACATCAAACCCCACTCCGTTGATGAATACCAACGTAGAGAAGATTGGACCAAATGGAAAGATGTGATCTAGGCTGAACTTGATTCACTAACGAAGAGGAAGATTTTCGGGTTGCTGATGCTGACAGCTCCAATTATAAAACATGTTGGCATAAATAGGTCTTCGCTAGAAAGCTTGATGAGAAAAACGAGATTGTAGACTCGCTTTGTGGCTCATGGCTTCTCTCAACCCCTAGAGTCGACTACGAGGAGACATATTCTCTCGTAATGGACGTTATAACGTTCTATTACCTTGTTAGTTTGGTAGTTTCCAAAAAAACTGAATGTGCAACTTATGGGTGAGGTCACAACATAGCTCTATGAGGATCTAGATACAAAGATATAAATGAAGGTCCCTGATGGACTTCGATTATCTGAATCAAGTAACTTTCGACCATAGAGTCCGTTTTCAATAAGATTGAGACGCTCAATTTATGGATTAAAATAATCCATATGGATGTGGTACAACCGTTTAAGTGATTACTTGATCGAAAGGGGATGTGTTAGTAATAAATTATGCACATACATTTTTATTAAGAGGACAAGTTCTGGGTTTGCTATTGTTGTGGTATATTCCAATGACAAGAACCTATTAGAACTCTAGATGATTAGTTAGAGGAAACCGCCACAGCTTGCCTGCATGTTTTCTCCCTCCATCAAAATCTGAGTGATGTTTTGATGGGTTTTGCCAATGTTGGGTATCTCTCTGATCCATAAAAATATCATTCCCAAACTGGTTACGTGTTTACCATGGGAAACACCGCAATATCTTAGACGTCTACTAAATGGACTCTTATTGTTACTTCTTCGAATCATGAAGAGATTATTGCTCTTCACTAAATTGTTCGTGAATGTATATGGTTAAAATATATAATTATGCATATTCGAAGTGCATGTGATTTAAAGTCTACCACATATAAACCTACGAGCATTTATAAGGATAATGTTGCTTGCATTGAACAAATGAAACAAGGTTCCATCAAGGGCTACAATAGTACCAAGCATATATCGCGGAAGTGTTTTTATATTCTGTAATAATAGACTATCCTCAAGATCAAAGTAAATCAAGTTAGACTTGAGGACAATGTGGTAGACTTATTTATTACGTCATTGCCTAAATCCACATTCGAAAGCATGTAAAGAACATTAGTTTACATACATCAGCCGAACTCTCATGATTGTAGTGATCTGGAGGAGACACCGACATCAGAAGGAGGATTTGATGTCTACATTCTTGATTTTGAAATGTAAAGGGTGTGTTGTAATTTTTTCCCCTTCAACCAAGGTTATTTTTGTCTCACTGGGTTTTTATTACTTGACAATGTTTTTAATGAGGCAACTTCAGAAACACCAATGCTTGGACGGCACAAGGGGGAGTGTTGAAAGAAATCCAAATTATGTGTGTTTGACCCAAACAAGATTACTTATTCTAGTTGTAATAGGGTAGAATATTCTAGATCGATCTCCTAATCCGTATTTGATTAGGATACATATATTGTACTCCTAAATATTGTACATGTAATGCTTTATATAAAGAGATTCCCATTATCAATGAAAGTATCTCGATATTCTTCTAAATTATCTTTTTCTTAAACACGTATTATCTAACAACCGTTTTCACTTTTCTCTCAAAACCAAAAGTAATGGTAGAAACTCTAAACTATTCAGATTTTATTTTAGAAAATTACTTCTCACAGTCATTTTGAAACTTTAGTTTTCCATAAAGCTAAATAGTTTTTCTTAATAAGGCCAGTTGCGTCCTCAAATTATTCCATCCCTGACGGTTTTTCCCTTCCACTTAAGAAAACCAACTGCATCGAGGTCAAATTACAGATCAATCACACACACTCACACGCTTGCACACTCTCTCTCGGTTCCCAATCAAACTCCATTTACAGAATACTCTTTCACTTTCCTTCACCAAATCACTCTTCGTTGAAATCAAAAACCCTCTCCGTCGTCTCTATGATTCGTCTCCAATTTCCAAGCCGTGAATTATAATACTGGAAAGTGGAAAACCTCATCCTACTATACTGCACATAGATCCCGCCCAACCTCATCATCACAACTAATGTATAGACCTCTTATGGGTTCGATCATGTGGTGGCTCGCTCCCAGTGACTCCGCCTAGCCATAAGCTGGCAATCACGCCTAACTATGCGGTAGAATAGGTGAGATATTGCTGAATCCAAGCTTGGATCCAAAGGCTAGCGGATTAGAATTGCATGCCTCCAAACTCTCCGTCATCTCTCATATAGAAGCATCATTTTTCTCCATCACAAGGTAAGCTACACTTCTTGACCGACTAGTCTACTACATAGTTGAGAATGTTATTGACTTGATCGTCGGAGGCCCTTTGACTGATACCACACCGGTGCCCAATCGCTAAAGAGATTTTGATTGTCCTTTTCATTGTGTAGTTGATTCCTCCGGACCTTGGAGAAATTGTGCTCCAACAAACACGAACAATATCAACTAGCTTTGTTATGATTTATTTTGTGTATCAATTAGCATTAGTGCTATAGTGAACTTGGATAGTTGGATTAGAATCGAGTACTTTTCCTTATATATACATGGACATAATACCATATAAACCTCCTTGAGAGATAAATATAATCAACACATTATTCCCATATACTTTCATATAAGTTGAAGTTTTTGCAAATGATACAAAGCACCATTATGGTACACTTATGCGCAAATCATCACTACAAGCTGTAAGTCACACAAGGCTACACATACTATATATCAATTTTAACTGTTTCCTGACTTGCGAATGAGTTCCACAATTAGAAGAAGTTCTTGTCCTTCAAACTTTCAACTGTATCCTTTAGAGACACTTCAAGCGGAATATACTTTACCCCCAAAGTTTGGGCTCTTTCCTTGGACACCTGGTAAGTTGGTGAGTAAGGCTCGTCATCTGCACATCTGTCAAAAATAGAGACTAGATTGCGAAGTCCCAATATTCTGCATCGGCAATTATGTAAGTGTTTAAATTACCGGACTATACTGAACATAACATGTACTTTTAGAAAGTACTGAACACACAACAAGGTGAAAAGGCAGGGATATATAAAAGATCTATTTACAAATATTAACTTGACCAAATAAACTCCCTCCCCCTCTCTTAGAAAAAAAATAATGTAGGCTTAAAACAAATATTGTCCAAAATTACGTTTAATAGGTACTCTCACTCATGCCAGAAGTAACATGCATTGTGTATCCTTTTAAGCACATACCGACTATGCAAGAGGGAAAGTTCTAGACTTCTAGCAGAAATGTACCATTAATGACCAAGTAGACCTGCACTAGTCTTACGACTACCTCTAAAACACATGGAGGAATGGCATGTCACAATTTGATTATACTAGCAACTTACTTATCTGGAAGATTGAGAGCAGGGGAGATCTCGTGCAACATTTTCACAACCTCTGAACAGTGTTTTACGCTTCCAACTAAACAATAACATCCACTAGCTGATAGGTTTTCAAAGGCTGGAATATGGGCATTAGCAACATCTCTAACATCAACAAATCCGTAAGTTTTATTGGGAAACTTTTTGGTCCCTGCATCAATTAGACTATTATGAGGAACAATAATTTCTTGGCAGATTGTTTAAGACGGGTATCAAGCTGAAGTGCAAACTAACTTCCACTTTAAGTTTATAACACAAAGCTACCAGGCAACATAGGAATGACAATTTGGCAATATGACATATTGTGTGAAAGAAATTTTCAAACATTACATCCCTCAACCTGACTCCCCACCCCCTTTTCAGTTGCATGATTATATTGTGAATGTGGAAGCTGCTAGCATTTCAGTATAGTAGTTATAAACGCATAAGAATCGCAAATTGATGATAAAATGGTTATTCGAATGACACTAATGAAAGCACTCTGAAGGATGTTGATGCAGAACAGATGGCAGTCCAATTTGAAGAACAATTGGATCGTGCCAAAGGTGGAAAACGAAAAGTGACTAGTAGACGTGAAATGGGCTTCCTGAGTCCGATTGGGACGCACCTTACCTTTCCGGAAAGGGAATCGCGCCAGAAATCAAACTCGTCGCTATGCCACGACCTGTGACCTTTTTCGGGCTTTCGGGGTCGTTTAGGGCCTCAAAATGGCGTTTTTCTATTTTATAACGTTTTGGTTTTTCTAGTTGTTTTTGGATTGTTTTCGTTTTTACCCATGGGCTTTAGGGTTTCAATGTTAGTCGCCCTAGGGTTTATTTTCTTATAAATAAGCCGCCTAAAGGCTGTAGGAGGTATCTTATCATCTTTTATCAATAAAAATTGAGATTATTCTCTTTTATCTCTGGTGGACTCCAGAATATCCTTTGCTTAGGTTTATTGCTGGTAAACCTAGTTATCAATCCGTCTGCGTCAGATGTGCTCAAGAATAATCATTACTCAAGATGTGCTCACTCAATATAAAATTAATGACTAGTAGTACTGAGATCAATTATATATATAGGGTCATCAAGGCAAGGGTTCAAATGCAAGGTCTGTTATACAAAATGTGGAAGTTCTAGCAGATCATCAGTGAATTTAATTCTCCCCATGATAGATAAAATGATAAAAAATAAAAAATAAAAAAAACATGTGCTCAGATCTAAGTAATGCAATATTTTCAATAAAAGTACCATTTACGAGTTTCAGAACTATTTCATCACTAAAGTTCAGAGTTGGCTGTAAAAGAGGGCCGATCACCCATCCCGGATTTATTGTAATAATATCAATTCCTTTCTCAATTATCACACTTTACTCAATTACTCTTCATCAAAATCAACTCAACAATATACTATAATTTATATTTTTGAAAGAGTAATGCTTGAAACGGTAAATCAATCAAATCAATTCCACACTTCCCAAATGCCACACCATCCAATATATTTTCCACGTAAATATATATATATATATATATATATACGTAGTCACCCTCACAGGAATGACCACTAATACTAATTATAGTTCACAGCAACAAAAATCAAGAAATTCATTTCATAGTTTAAATACATTTTACTTACCTATGGACCGTAGTTAAACAAGTCCATATAATTTAAAACAAATATTTATTTTCTTAAAAACAATTTCCACAAATTCACAATTGAATATAAATCACTGAATTTCGGTTCGTAAATGAACCATGTGCGATTTACTCACCTCTGATCCAGCTGCGTCTTCTTAACAGCTCAAACAATGATTTCACAAATCATCCGCCAAATCAATTCGTCGATCACCTAATCCAATATGATTTTAACTTAGCCAACAACTCATAAACATACTTAAACGACAATCCAACGGTCGGATCTTCACAGATCGCCCTTAGGATCATCCTCCTAATTTATCACAAAGATCCAACGGTCGGATCTTCTTGAATCGCCCTTACAAACATCTCCACAAACTTATACGAAAATCCGACGGTCGGATTCTCACGAATCGCCTTTCGAATTATCTTTTTACAATTACACGAAGATCCAACGGTCGGATCTTTGCCCAAGACAGCACAAAGTCACTGGGACGGTCATACAATCATCATATCAAAACTATGAGTCCATCGGACGGTCCGATCTTCACAAATCATGAATCGAACGATCGAAATTGATCGAAACGTAAAAATTCATAACTTAATCATACGTATAATATATCGAAATGATCGTATTGAAGTATAGAATCTAAAAATGCACAGAAACTGTTCTTGTAACCCCCGGAGGTGGCCGGAAAGGGCCGCCGGAGTTAATGGCAGAGCTGCCGTCGACCACCACCAATGGTGTCAGGGCCAGGCTGCTCCTCTTCATCTTAACATGCTTATCAAAAAAATCTAAAGACATGATAATAGAAAACATCTGGAAGGGATCGAAATCTACCTTAGAAGCTATAGTGGCCGGAAAGATTCCAGAATCCAGCAGGTGCTCCAATCCACGTAAAAACTTCAACAAATGGCTTTGGTTCCTTCTGGATATTTGTTCAACAACTCAAGGCGAGCTCCCCAGTTCAAGAATCACCATAAATGATGGTCTGTAGCTCGAGATATCCGGATCGAAGTGTTATTTTTTGATCTAAACGGGTTGAGCTCCGATGGACGTGAAAACGATATACCCAGGTCCGGTACTTCTTGGTGCTCGTTCAGAAAGTTGATGCGAGTCTAATGAGTCAAGGATCAAGAGAATTGGTGGCCTGTAGCGTGAGATATCGAGCTTGGAACCAAAACGCGCTCAAACCGGGCGGAGCTTCCCGCCGCTGCTGGCGGCCGTGTCGCGGAGCAAGGCTGCCTCTGGTAGCTGTGTAAGGCCGAGACGAAGCTAATGGAGGTGGTCCGACTCCATTTGGTGGCCGCTGGAGGGAGAGAGAGACCGGAGAGCCTTTGCTCTGTTTTCGGTTTCGGTCGCGCAAGGGAGAGAGAAAGAAGTTTTGTCTGCTAACTTGTTTGAATGGTTCTTCCACTTATGCATAATCATGTAAGATAAAAAGCACAGGTCTTTCTAATTATGTGGTTGATCCACTACACCATAAAATACGGAATACACCCAACTTAATCAAAGGTGTCTGCCACCAAATTTTCTTTGATTAAAAAAAAAAAAAAAAAACTAGATTATTACAACAATAGAGTTCAATTAATTCTGTTGTCTGAGTATAAATTAGAAGACACTGATTTATTAAAAACCGATGTGTGATATGATTGATTCCAATGTGTTTCTATCCCATTTTTTGCCATTCAGACAACAAGCAGTCGTCACTATATCTAATATGTTGTGTGATCATTTGAACATTCCATTCCTGAATTAGATTGTGCATTTATTTGGTCCATTTACCAACAGATCAGTACTTTATCAAATACAAACATTGCAAACGATCAAATGATTGCCGACGCGATGCTGCAAATATATTATTCATGCATTATAAGACATGTTATGAATATTGAAGCATTACATAGCTAGGGGGTTCTTTTATACATTCCAAAATCTGGTATCTTGACCAAATGTGTATTTACAATTTTACAATTAGGAGAATCTAACTACTTTAGCTAAAAATGGTTAGACTTGGCTTTTGTATTTCCAAAATGGGTTCAAAGCGATAAGAGTATACGTGTTTCTGTGAAAAGGGCTTGCCCAAACCAGCTACTTCACATTAGCTGCTTGCCCCTCAAATTAGCTGCTGCTGGATGTCAGAAATAATGATTAATGTGAAAATCTATTAAAAGTTCAAATGCAGATGTAAATCGCTGAATTGAAGTGTGAGGCTCAGAACTCTTATGGCTGAGATCAATTATCTCATGACTTTCAAACATGTTACTGATTTTGAGCTTTTAAAAGTAGTTATTAATTCACTTATCTTTAAGCTTCTAATATCACCATTACCTCTTTTGGCTTTTTATCTTCCACTGTGCTAAAATAGTCGAGATGAATAACAGTACTAATTCTGAACATGTTCACCATTGTGAATCCCATTTTTCCATTCCTCCACCTTACCATCTGCCCATTGTTGTTGAAATTCAGTTTCAACCTGCCACAGAACCACCAAAATTTCAATATTTCAAACCATGCCTAGCACGTGAAGAAAGTGATTCATTTAGGAACATATAAACCCTTGCTGAGATAAAGATAAGCCTCAATCTACAGCTTCAATCAAGGTTGCTGAAATAAAGCAAAGAGCTATCTCTAGAGTGTCATGAACTTTCTGCGCAATCAAAACAAAACCAATGCAATTGTGAACCAAAAGTCAAACCGAATTCTGGAAACAACACAAATGCCTGAAAGATCAAACCTTTCCAAGGTACCGCAAAACATATTCTTTGATTCAAGAACATAAAACGTAACCCAAAATCCCAATAAGTTCAAAACCAACACCAAATCCATAAAAAGCGCGAATTCGGTACCATCCTTTTATCACCCAAAATTCAAGCTAATAAAAACCAAACCATTACCTCAAATGACATATTATGCGAATGAAAGCATTCACATTTTTCAATTACACAGTCAGATCAAATTGGTAGGCAATTCAGAAACATAAAGTAAAGCAACTAAGCACAATCTTATAGTAGGAACAAAACAATTGACTAAGACTGACTGTAAAATGCTTGGATATATATATATATATATATATATATATATATTCAATCAACGAAGCATACAACATCCATAAAAATCAATAGTAAGCCACACCTCTTCTTTAATTTGCTGAAAGATCCCTCCAAAACCTTATCCAAATCTTACTATGGATCTCTACTTCGCTCTCAGTATTTCTGTTAATATGCAAATTTATCATGCTAAAATTATTTCAGTTAACATGGTCATCATGTTAATAAACAGAGTGCATTGAAATAGTTACTGATTATATTTACCTCAGAGCACAAATGTCTCCCCAACTTGTTGAGTACAGACGTACAGCCTTCAAGTTCGAAGTACATATAAAATAATTAATGAAATTTTTAATAGAGAAAGATGCATAAAAAAAGAAGGGGAAACAGCGATGAATAAGTAGATACAATATAACTCATTTGTTGGCATCTATTAAGCATCTATCAAACTGGACTTGTTTATTCACATTACAAATCAAAGAAAGTAATGAATTTCATTTTCTTAAACTTAGATAACAAATAGTCTATTCACCTGATTTAATTGCAAGAAAACCAACAGCAAAGAAACCACACCACTGCCACTCTGTGTTAAGCTTAAGGTAATACAGCTGTAGAATAAAATATAGTCATATAGTAAGTGAATAGTTTTTTCGTTGAAATCCATTTTACACAGCTTTTATCACAACTCATGTATCACTGAAACCATTGACTGAATTAACCTAGGAAACACAGGTAAAAATAGAGCATGATACTATTGTGTGCATATGATAAATAAAAAGAAATCAGCTAAACTTTACTTGGAAACCAATTTGTAAAATAAATCAAGAACATATACTAATACCAAAAAGGCACAACAATAATACAAACACACAGTAACTTCTTTCTACAAAATGTGTAACTGTCAGACTATAATCCTATTTACAATACAAAATAATAATCATGCAGTAAACTCTGAGACCATAATGCTATTTACAACGATACTTTACATGCAATATTGAACTGGAGAAAAATAAATACAGAGCAACTGATATTGCTCAAGAAAATCATACCCTCTGTTAAACAAAACCTGATTTCCAAGCTTACTGGAAATAATTGAAACCAGGGTTCCAACCCTTTTGAGAGAAATTCAACCTTAGAGAACAGCAAAACTGTAAGATCTTAATCAAAATTATTGATGCTCATATCAAAATTTCATTTTTGAGTGAAACTATTTCGGGTACATAAATGAGGTTGTGTATAGATAATCCAAGTAAAATTTTGGAAGAAAAATATGGGAAGACTAAAATTTAGTGAACAGAGGGAGAATAGAATCAATAAAAGACCTTCAAAGAGTCTCATTTTAGGTTTAGACTCATTTTAGGTACCAACTACTGTAGCTCATAAGCTCATCCATATCGAGAAACTAGCTCCTAAAGGCACTAACTTCCAACGATGCACGTACCAGCTTTAATTCTATAGGCCTTAAAAGAGCAGTCTTTTCAGCAACCTGAATGTATAGAATGTTGCCATGTGAAGAAAAGATTATAACAAAAGATATCAAGGATATATAAATAACATATAATAAGGGTTCTAGATTGAGTTATGGCAGCAAGGAGGGAAAGTTCCCGCTCTGTGTAAGCAAAGTTCAATTTGGGAGCAGGGGAATGAGTAGCGTATGGAGATGCATCGAAACATCTAATATATCTTCCTTGATCATACAACACAAAAACAAAAACTATTGTATGACAATTTGCAAACTACATTCATACAATAGATATAAATATTCTGTTGTACAATGAAGTACCAATTTGGAGCCAAATTTGGGTCGATCTAGGAGAGAAATCTGCCGCTATTTTTTTTTTTTTTTGATTCACACAACAGATTATTCTTGTAATCGTTGTGCAATGAACTTCTAGAAAAAAACTTCAGAATTTTAACCACCTTATACAACGGAAGTTTAGTAAACATGTTGTGTGATTCACTTTTCTTCATCACACAACACATTTTTTATTTTTGTTGTGCAAAAAGTGTTGTCTGTTAACGTTTTTGGTGTAGTGTCCTCTTCTACCCTGTCACGCCCCGAATTTTGAATACAGTAATTCAAATCCGAAACGCTAAAACACACAAGGAAACACATAGAAAAATTTTCATTTAAAATAAGCAACTAAACAGCTGAGCTTACAAATTAAACTGAATGTAAATTCAACATATAACCACACTCACCAACTCACTACACAGCGGAAGACTACAAGTATAAGTGCCCTTCTACACCCACGCGACGGAAAGTCCACCTCAACTTCGATAACGGTCACTCGATATTCTAACCTGCACAATAACCCTACACCATAGAAATAGTGCACCGGGATTGCAAACCACAAACCCAGTAAGCTTTCAATCACGTATGAGTAAACTCAATTAAAGTGACTCACGTCACGCTTGCTTATAATTCCTCAATTCATAAGACAATTAAAGCATTAACATTTAATTCCACAAAAACATGTTTTCACTATCTCAGTCTAACAAAATCAATAAGCAATTATCACAACAAAAACGTCGAGTTCATATCAATCAATATCATGCTCAATAATTTCAACCCAACTAAAACCCACATGCTCTATCTCTCAATTCATTTTATCTCTTTTCCCACAAACTCCAATTACACAATTAACTCCAAATATGTTAAACAATTTACGTCCCCACAATCTATCAGATCACCAATCATTTGCCTCAACAGCATAACCACAAAATCACGCTCACTCCCCTCAACATAAAGCGTTTGCCAAAATCATGACATCTCAACTCATTTCACAATCGCTACGGATCACAACCCACAACCGTACACACAATAAGAATTAAACAAAATCAGTAATCCCTGCATAGAAACTTAGTTCAGGAGATCACATTAAACAAACAAACGAAATCATAGTAATCCCTGCATATCGTTTAGTTCAGGAGATTACATTAAAATCAAACAAAAGAAATCATAGTAATCCCTGCATATAGTTTAGATCAGGAGATTACATTAAAATCAAACAAAAGAAATCATAGTAATCCCTGCATATAATTTAGTTCAGGAGATTACATTAAAATCAAACAAATGAAATGAAGAAGAAAGTAGATAAAGAAATCACACGATAGAAATGCAAAAGAAAATATATACATATATAAATAAATCAAACACTTACGCTAAAACCAAGAATTCACCCTTCGATTCTGAATACATAATCTCACAAAATAACTCGTTTCAATCGTAGCCCGTCACCGCCTAGGGTTATGGCATCCAATACTCTCCTCAATCGTAGCCCGTCACTCGCCTAGGGTTATGGTTTTAGACTTACTTACTCAATCGTAGCCCATCATCCACGTAGGATTATGGAGTCCGATCCTGCTTACTCAATCATAGCCCGTCATCCACCCAGGATTATGGCGTCCGATCCTGCTTACTCAATCGTAGCCCGTCATCCACCCAGGATTATGGCGTCCGATCCCATACTCTCACACTAGTCACCACACATGTACTCTCACAGATGGTCACATAATATTGTTTCCTTCTCTCCCACAACCTCAAAAAATAGCAAAACCAATTCCAAATAATATGTTCCCGTCTCCAAGCCATCATCAAAATCGAATCCCACATGCTTAATAAATTCCCCAAATCATGAATCAATCAAGTCATACAAATCTACACCACAATCAATAATGATCCAAGTCTCTCATGGACAATAAATGAAAGGATCACACTTTACTCAATTACTCTTTATCAACATCAACTCAACAATATATGATAATTTATATCTTCAAGAGAAATGCTCGAAATGATAAATCAATCAATCAAATCAATACTTCACCCAATGCCATACCATCCAATATATATATTCTACGTAAATATATATATACGTAGTCACCCACACAGGAATGACTACTAATACCAACTATAGTTCACACGTAGTAAAAACCGAGAAATTCATTTTTATATACTTAAAAACTCATTTTCTTAAAATCATTTTTCAAACATAACAACTAAATGTAATTAAAAAAATTCCGTTCGTAAATGAACCATGTGAGATTTACTCACCTCAAATCCTACTGCGTCTTCCTAATGGCTCGAAATACGATTCGCAATCGTTCGCCAACTCAAACCGTCAATCACCTAACCACATACGGTCTCAACTTAGCACACAAATCATAAAACGCACTTATACGAAGATCTAACGGTTGGATCTTCACCCGTGACCACACTAGGTCATCAGGACAGTCCTACGATCTTTATATCAAAACTATAAGTCCATTGGAAGGTCCGATCTTCACAGATCACAAATCGAACGATCAGAATTGATCGAAATCATAAAATTCATAACTTAATCATACGATCTCCAAAATTTACATGATATATATTGAAATGATCGTAACAGCATGTAGAACATTAAAATGGGCAGAAACTGCCCTAGAGACCCCCGGAAGTAGCCGGAAAAGGCCGCCGGAGTTAGAGGCAGAGCCGCCGTCAACCACTGCCAACAGCGTCGGGGCCAGGCTACTCCTCTTCGTTTCATCGATCTGAGAAACTTTCATAACTAGCACGAAGTCATAAAATGAGTGGAAGTGGTTGAAATTACCTAAAACAGTCCGGTTTGGCCTGAATTTTTGCAGAAACCGGTGAGAGCTCCGACGAGGATGAAAACGTTCACCTCCGGTTCGGGTCTTTTGGAATCTTGATCAGAAACTCAAGGGGAATTTAACAAGCTAAGAATCTCGAAGATTGGTGACCTAGAACTCGAGATATTCCCTTCACACCCCAAGTCAGCCGGAAAGGAAAAACGTGTTGTCGCCGCCACCACAAGCCACAAGGCGGCCCAAGGCTGACACAGGCATCTGCGCAAGGTTGAGGCGAAGCCAAAGGAAGTGGTTTGGTGTGGTTTGGTGGCCGGAGCTGCGAGATATCGGCGGGCAAAGTGATGCCCTGTTTTGGGCTCGGGAGAGAGAGAGAGAGAGAGGTTTCCAGAAATGGAAATCCGGCTATTTTTGGCAACCTTCCAAAAATAGCTAGGGTTTTATCCTTTTATACCCAAAATGGAAACTTTTCCAAACGCAATAACTTCTTCATACGAACTCCGATTCTTGCGTTCCGCATATGCACGAACTTGTATCGTCGAGCTCTACAACTTTCATGAAGGAAATTTTCCCAAATTCCATACGTATAAAAAGTCAACTTTTCACAACCCCTTAAAATGTTCCTTTTTTCGAAATAAAATCATTGGAACTAACTCCACCACATCTCCAAGCTTCGTACTCGCACCCATGGCCACGAAATCAATTCTAAAGTCAAAGGAAAAATAATTTGGATTTTCAGGGTATTACATACCCTTTCCGTTCGCGGATTCAAATATTATGTCCTTTTTACCGATGAATTCTCTCGGTACAATACTTGGATTTATCCAATGCGTCGCAAAAATGAAGTTCTCACCCATTTTCAAACCTTCATTGCTATGATACGCAATATTTTTCAACAATCACCTCAATTTCTCCAAAGTGACAATGGGACTGAATTTGTCAATCATGCTTTTTCTCACTATTGTCAATCCTTGGGCATTCAGCAGAGATTTTCTTGTCCTCACACACCACAACAAAATGGTCTTTCCTAGTGTAAACACCGCCACATTGCCACCATGGCTCGCACCCTCCTTCTTACTTCAGGAGCTCCACATCGTCTTTGGGTTGAAGCCGTGTTAACATCCGTTTACCTCATTAATATTCTTCCTACACCTGTTCTTAACTGGGATACACCACATACTTGTCTTTGTGGGAGTCCACCTTCTTATTCCTCTCTTCAAGTCTTTGGTTGTTCTTGTTTCCCTTATCTCGGTCCTTATGTCTCTAATAAACTCTCTAGTCGTAGTCTTGAGTGTGTTTTTCTAGGTTATAGCCCTCACCATAAAGGTTACCGTTGTCTTGATCCTCGTACTGGTCGTGTCTATATCTCTAGGCATGTAATATTTAACGAATCACATTTTCCTTATAAAAGTTTGCAGGACCAGCTTACTCAGGCCTCAAGCACATTGGAGCTCACTTCTTTGTCTAGCCCAAGCCTGAATGTTGTTCTAGAAGCCTAATTGCCTGGCAACCCCAGCTTTCAGCCTCATTCCTCCCTTCAGGATTTTATCTCGGCATCAACATCATCAGACCCAACCATGCCTCCATCAGTCCCGTCGCTGCCCCCATCATCACCTACCACCGCCGTCCCTGCCTTGCCCCCGTCGCTCATTCCCAGCCCATCGCCGTCAACGAGGGGCCTTCTCTTATCCCTGCACCAGTTCCGTCGCCGTCTATAGCCTACCACTATCGCCCAATGACTGCGCCGGCCACAGCGCCGATCTCTCCTCTATCTCCGACCACAGTGCCTATCTCTCCTCCAATCCCAACCACAGCACCGATCGCTCCTCCACCCGACGCTGCTTCACATCCCACTTCTCTTGCAGAACCTTCATCTCCTTCCTCTACCACAGCCAACCCATCTACAGCTGACCCTCCTGCTCGGGTTCCGTTACCATCAGCATCTGCATCTGTAGCTGACCCTCTCTCCCCGGTTTGGTTGCCATCTGCGGCTTCTCCTCTGGCTCCTGAACTGAGCCCACCACCTCTGGAGCCTGCTGTGAGCCCACCTCCTCCAGCGCCTGCTGTGAGCCCACCTCCTCCACACCACCCCATGGTCACACGACTCTGGGATGGCACTCACCAAACTAGAATTCGAACTGATGGCACAATTAGTTACCTCATTCCTCAAGCTCTCCTAACCTTGGTTGACTATGCGGAACCCACCTGTTATTCTCAAGCTTCAAAGAAAGCAGAGTGGCGTGCTGCCATGACCGAAGAAATCAATGCTCTCATGAAGAATAACACTTGGTCTCTGGTTCCCTTCTGTTTGGCTCAGAACACATTTGGCTGTAAATGGGTTTTCAGGGTGAAGCGCAATCCGGATGACTCAGTCGACCGCTTTAAAGCAAGTCTTGTAGCTAAGGGCTTCCATCAACAGCAAGGTATTGATTTTCAAGAAACTTTTAGCCCTGTAATCAAACCTGGTACAATCCGTACTGTTCTTAGTTTTGCTGTGTCTCGTGGTTGGTGTCTTCGCCAATTAGATGTCAAGAATGCTTTTCTCCATGGTTTTCTTACGGAGGAAGTATACATGACTCAACCTCCTGGTTTTATTGATCAAACTAGGCCAACTCATGTTTGTAAGCTCCACAAGGCCCTTTATGGCCTTAAACAGGCTCCTCAAGCATGGTTCCAGAGAATGAGCTCTTTTATGTTGTCATTTGGGTTTTTCCAAAGTTTGGCATATTCCTCTTTGTTCATCTTTCACCACAGTCAAGATACTATTCATTTCTTGTTGTATGTTGACGATATTGTGGTTACGGGCAGCAATGATGGTCTTCTCCAGAGTTTCATTGATGCCCTTGGTCGCTATTTTGATATTAAAGACTTGGGGCCACTGCACTACTTTCTTGGTTTGCAGGTTCATACCGTCTCCCATGGACTGCATATTAATCAAGTGAAATATGTTTATCATCTTGTTTCCAAGCATGATTTGTTGCTCAGTAAGCCAGTCAGTACCCTTATGTCTGCCAAACATAACCTCCCTACCACTCATGGTGCTTTACTTGCCGATCCCACAGAGTTTCGTGCACTTGTGGGTGCCTTACAATATCTCACGATTACCCGTCCAGATATCTCTTTTGCGATCAACTCGATGTCTCAGTTTATGAGTCAGCCTCGTGACCCTCATCTGGTTGCCGTGAAGCGCATCCTCCACTATGTCAAAGGCACCTTGGGTCATGGATAATTTTTTGAGCCTCAGAAGCAACCAGTTCATATTTCTGCTTATTCTGATGCGGATTGGGCAGCTGCCCTGACTGCCGTCATTCCACATCTGGTTATCTTGTGTATCTTGGCTCCAATTTAATCTCTTGGCGCTCCAAGAAGTAGCCTACTATTGCTCGATCGAGTGCCAAGTCGGAATATCGTTCTCTTGCTCATGCTTGCGCAGAGACTACTTGGTTGGGCTATCTGCTGTATGAACTCCATGCTAACATTCAGTTCCCCATCTTCTTGCATTGTGATAATCTAAGTGCTACCTATATGGCGTCTAATCCTATGTTTCATGCTCGCACCAAACACATTTAGCTGGACTATCATTATGTTAGTGAAAAGATTGCTCTTGGAAGTCACTGTGTCTACTTCATTCCTTCCATTGATCGATCAGCCTGCTGATTTACTCACCAAACTGCTTCACAAGTCTCGTCATCTTCTCTTTTCCGGCAAACTTGTTCGTCCAAAACCGCCAAGTTTGAGGGGGGATGTTAGAGAAACTAAATCTTCTCCTAAACTCCAGCCATATGATTCTCCTCCATTGAATACATAGGTTGTTTTGATTCTGCTATAATTGCATATCAGTTTTGATTATAGCTGTAAATAGAGTTTAATGGTTGCATTGTAACAGTAGTATCTCACTGCTATATATATGTACATTTGTAAACATCAATACATCAAAATATCACTTTCTACAAAACCATTTTTCCTCAAGAAAACCCTAAAACTTGCATCTGGGGTTGAAGCTGAAATTTCATATTTTTTTGAGAACTTGGTGGGAAAGGGTGATCATTGCAATTTGATTTATCATGAGGGTGATCATTGCCCTCTACCTGGGCGTCATGCTACACCGAATACAGGTGACCAAAGAAAAGAACTTGTTGGTCCTTTGTTGGGTTTTGCTGCTAACAAGTTTGTTGACCGGACCTTTCGTTTTCAGGGTGTGCAAACAACGATTCTACTGAATATTTTCATATCACTCTTCCAACCCAAGGAAGCAAGCAAACCACGAAAGCCTATTATACTGTGTGAAAGAGACCTAACTCTCTCTGAGACAGAAGAGGAAGTCCATCAACCTTTGGCGCTGGCAGTAATTGCAACCCCGACCACTCAAGTATCAAACCCTGCATCAAAAGCTCCATATGAGTGCTTGGAGCTTGAGAAGATGTTACCATCTAAACCGACAGAGAACACTCGAGGCCTGAAAGCTTCTGAAGACACAAGTGTACGTGTAGTAGTGGAGGAAGTAGCTAAGGAGAATAGGGGTGACAAACGTCAACTACCTCCCTCTCCTACAAAATCTCCCCAAAAGCTCAAGTTCCTGGTACCGAAGCTGTTCAAACCGCTCCTCCCCGAGGTTCAAGCAAAGAAACAAAAGATGCCAATGTTCACTAGTAGGTTCTCTTCTAGGTCTCTAGGGATGGTTGAAGCTCCTAGAAATATTCTAGTACCAAAGGAGATGGTCTCTACATACTCTGAAGCAAAAAAGAAAAGAGGAAGACCGTTGGGGGCAAAAAACAAAAAACCTCCAAAGTCGAAGAAGGTAACTGATGCATAAGAGACTTGTTTTACTTATCTCTCTAAGCCTCCTAGCCCTACTGTTAAGGGCAAGGAGAAAATTTGATTTTGTATTTTTTTGCTAAAATTTGCCTAATTACTATGTTTAGTTTTCATAGTTATTAGGCTCGCTTTTGAATAAGTGAGCATTGGTTGTCTAATGGGTGGTGCTAGCATACCACATCCTAAACTTGTCTTAGGTATGGCAAGGGAAGGTATGTATCTGTGCCATTCTGGCTTGAGTTGAATGAAATGAATGATTTGGTTCAAAAAAAAAAAAATTCTCTCTCAAATTTTCTCATTCTATAGCACATTATCAGTATGAACCCTAACCCGAGCACAAAAAAGCCAGAAAATTCCTAAAACCCTAAATCCTGAAATCACCACCATGCACACCCTCTGCGCGCCTCTACATCCTTTGCACACCTTCTACGCTCCCTTACACCTCCACAAGTGCTCCTGTGCATCTTCAACACGCCTTGCTCACTGCGAGCAGCCCTTCAACACACTTAAAGCCTCCTGTCAGCTCCTTCAAGCGCCAAGCCACAAGCTTCTTCAAATTACTTTGCGCGCAAGAAATCATGTTTCAAAAAATCAGGAAATTTTTTATAACCGTTCCTGGTTTCTTACTTTCTGCTTTCCACAACTGGGGATTCTAATATCTGTTGCCTACACCCACCTATCACATGGGATTCAAGTTGAATGGTGGGGGTTTGCACTACTTCGAGCGTTGGTTCGTCGAAGCCTTGAACGATTTTCTTTTCCAACCATTAAGAAACATCAATGTTTCAGTCTAATCCAACTCTATTCCAAATTTAAGCTTCTTAGTAGTGCTTTTCGCTCAGAAACCTATTTAATTAGTTATTCTAGTCGAAGCCTTTTTATCTCCGAAATAGGATGGAATCTGTGGCAGTGGGTACTAAGGGATTGAATGAGTTTCAAGCAAAAATTGCAGTCCTCACTAAGGTTAGGCATAGGCATTTGGTTGCTCTGTTAGGATATTGCATTAATGGTAATGAGAGTATCTGAAATATCATTTGAATGCAATATAGTTTGACTAATTGTATATATTATGTCCATTAGAAAACAGTGGTTTTTGGCTTTTCTCTCAGGAATAATACAATAAAGTTTGTCTTTTTTTGGGTTGCATCTACTATTTTAGAATTCGATCTCAGTTTCCTCGAATTCTGTTAACTTCACAATTGAAATTTAGATAGAGTAATATATAGAGTCAAAATGTAGAGGCATGCAGGTGTAACTATCACAAATTCTGAAGCCCATTCTGGAATTTGATCCTCAGTTTCCATTCATAAAAATATGAAGACTAGTGTTCTTTCACTTTGTATGTTATTTGTGTGATCAGTTACTTCCCTGCATTTTGTCTGCTTAGTGAAATTCAATTTTAACAACTAACATGCTTTAGTGGCCATCGTCTTTTGTCACTGAGTTTCTTGGTTTCAATGTTGTGTTTTACAGTGTTTCATATTACTGCTAAAGAGGCGAATAATCTAAGTAATGATGCAATAGCTAAAGATATTTACATCAAATTCTCAGAAAAACAAGTTCCACAATTTGAGTGTTGCCAATAATAACGCACGTACATCTGTTAGATTTTAACTCTCAACCTTTATTCACATATTTCATGCCATACTTTGGTGATTTGTTTCATCAATAAAATGTTGATATATTTCCACTAGACATAAGACAGTATTGCTCATACATTTCTCTCCTCCTAATTGTATTGGTATTATTCCTCACGTACTATGACTTGAAAGGTTAGGAATGGAACTGAGGTGCAACTAAATGTTCAGATTACAAAATACTTGGAGATGCTCACTTTCAAACACAAATTACATATGCGTAGTTGCTCACTTTAAGTTTTACAGTCTCTCATTTGAACAACTAATATATTACTAGATATAACAACTGATCTAATTAAGCACCCTCTGGCTTGCATACGTAATGTTATATGCTTTTTTTTTTTTTTTTTGAAATAATGTTATATGTGTTTTAGGGAAACGGTAATTGAGAGAAATTTGATGTATATTCTCATTGATAATAGGGGTCTCTTTATATAGATATTACAATGCATAGAATCCAAATCATACAAGGAAAATAATCATACATTGAATAGGAATCTAGATCCTTTTAATGTAACCCTATTACCACTAGGTCAAGTAACCTAGAGTTTGGGCCAAACACAGAATAGAGATTTCCTTGAACACTCCCCCTTGTGTTGCCCAAACGCGGTGTTTCTCTCGTTGCCTCGTTAAAAACCTTGCGAGTAACAAAAACCCAGTGGGATAAAAATAACCTCAGTCGAAGGGGAAAAAGAGCACAACACACCCTTCGCATTTCGAGACCATACATGTAGACATCTCCCCCTTGTGTCTGCATCTCCCCCTGATGACTACAGTCATGGGAGTTCGGATAACTTCCGCAAATGATGCTACCAGCATGTTTCTCGAAAGTGAAATTTAGGCAATGACTTAGTGAATAAGACTTTCACACTGTCCTCAGATTGAACCTAGTTCACTTTGATCTTGAGGAGAGTCTGTTGTTGCTGATTATGCTTGGTGTTGTCGCTTTTGATGTAGCCTTGCTTTATTTGTTCAAAACAAGCAGCATTATCCTCATAAATGCTTGTAGGCTCATCTGTGGTAGACTTCAAACCACAATTGTTCGAACATGCGTAATCATGGATCCAATACATAAACATTCACGAACCATTTCGTGAAGAACAATAATATCTGCATGGTTCGAAGATATAGCGACTAGGGTCTCTTCTGTAGACCTCTAAGATATCACGGTTTTTTCCCATGGTGAACACTTAACCAGTTTGGGAGCGACCTTTGTGTGGGTCAGAGAGGTACCCAGCATCAGCAAAACCTTCCAAAACACTTATATCATTTTGGGATAGGGATAGAGAACGCAGGCCAGCATTGGCGGTGTTTCTGGTGTGTGATGGGTCCGAATCCATCTTCTCTTTGTAGGGATAGAACAAGCCCATATCAATCATACATCTCAAGTACTGAAAGATATCTTTTACACCAATCCAATGGCGTCGTGTTAGCGCAGAGCTATACCTTAGCTAACAAGTTCATGGAAAATGAGATATCCGGTCTTGTGCATTGAGCTAAGTACAATAATACGCCTATTGTACTTAAGTAAGACACTCTTGCTTCTAGCACATCTTCGTCATCACCCTTTGAATGAAGAAAATCCTTTTCAGGATCAAGACTACTGACGATCATGGGGGTGCTTGAAGGTCAACCTTGTCAAAATGCCTAAGCATCTATCAACAAGATGCTCAAGTTCCAAACCGACACATAATCGTGTTCTCCCAAAATCCTTCATCTCAAACTAGGATTTCAGTTGTTCAACGGTTTCCCTTAACCCTTTAAGGGCTTCTAATGAAGATCATGTCCAACATGAACCGCGATAAAATCTGAAACTTGTTATGGGAACTCGTGGGCATATCCCTTCCCAATCAAGTAGTCACTTTAGTGAGCATTTCAATCTCTTTGTAAAACGCGCTCCGTGGTCTAGAGCCACTTGACTTGGGTAAATGAAGTTCACCATGAACCTTCATGTATATTCTGTATCTAGATCCCCATAGAGATACGTAGTGACCACATTCGTAAGCTGCATGATCAGTTATTCGGAAACTACCAAACTGACAGGGTAGTGGAGTGTACTGACATTCATTACGAGAGAATATGTCTCATTGTAGTCGATTCCAGGGCGTTTTGTGAGAAGCCTTGCACTATAAGGCAAGATTGTCTTCTCTTTTTCTCACCACGCTTTCTAACGAAGACCCATTAGTCAATAGGTTTTATGTTAGGAGGTGTTGGCATCACTGGCTCAAAAACCTTCCTCTTCGTTAGAGAATCCATCTTAACCTGGATCGCATCTTTCCATTTAGGCCAAATTTCTCTACGTTGGCATTCATTCATCAACGGAGCATGGTTCGATATCGTCTGACTCAACAAACTCATGCGCAACTACATCATCAATTATGATGGAGTTTCTATCCCACGTCTCATGTACACTAGTGTAATTTTCATAGAGCTCTATATTCTCAGGAATAAATTTTGACGTTGAGGCGTCCCCCAACGATAACCATAACCCGGAAGATTCTTATGAGACAGATTTTGAGTATCGATGATCAAAGGATTGGAGTGTGCCAAAGCATCCTTCGAACCTACGGGCCTCCCACGCATCCTAGCTGGGGCCATGGCCTGTAACGCCAGAGTGCCACTCTCTTTGGTGTTGGCGCCATGCCTACCTCCGTGTAGGGTGGCGCTACGTCCTCTCGTAGGGACATCCTTCCATGTAGGCATGTTTGCAGCATATTTGTGTGATCTAGTCACTTTAATGGGGATCGGGATGAGATATAGTGGGGACAAACCACGACAATTTTTATCGTTCCTGTTGAACATCTGTGTTCTTATCTCCCCCTAACGACGGGAAGACTATCTCATCAAAGTGACAACTTGCAAAGCTAGCCGTAATGAGATCGCCTTGCAAGGGCATTAAGTGGCCTACGATTGTTGGAGTCTCAAATCCAACGTAGTTGCCCATTCGTCTGTAAGGACCCATCATATAGCACTGTGGCAGTGCAATTGGCACATAAATAGCTTACTCAAATATGCGTAAGTACGATACTTGTACCTAGTCACTAGCTGTAACACAGAGGTACATTGAGTGGCGGTGGGTCGTAGACGAACTAGCATAGCTACATGAGATATTGCATCACCCCAAGCGGATATAAGGATATTGATGCGCATTACCAATGACCGAACTACCATCGTAGTAGTTTTCGCGAGACCATTTGGGTTTGTTCATGGGAATATGATGTCCAACATCAGTCCCAATGCAATAACTATCGAAAGTCTTCGATGTAAACTCTCTAGCATTGTCAAGTCCAATTGACGGAATAGGATGATCAGGGGAGTGAGCCCGTTGTTGTATGATATATGCTAGGAGTGTAGCATAAGCAGCATTACAAGTGGACAATGGCACAACATGTGACCAGTGTGTTTGCATGTCAACCAACATCATGAGATAATTAAATGTCCGCAAGTTGGTTTGGTCAATCCACAGAATTCCCACAGATTCTATATAAGAACATAATGAGTATTTTTATATCCTTTGCATAGGACGGTCTCAATCCTAATTTCCCTAAGGAACGGGTTTTGCAAAATTAGCAAGGTGCTTTAGGAGTAACCAATGAGAAGTTTGGTTAGGCATGAGTGTCTGTACCGCTATTAGAAGCAAAATATATGACTACATCACCCATCATGGTGGTGGAACCATGGAAAGTGGCATCCATGGCAACATGGCCATGGGAAGGAACATTCATGGCGGAATGGCCATGGTTGGTGCCGTTTATGGCGTTGTCACAAAGGACTTTCGCTGTTCTACGGTGGCTAAAGACAGCAGTAGCGCCGGATGCGGCGGTAGATGCAGTCACGCTAAGTCCGGGAATCAATTTTCAATTCTTGCTTCTTCTCACTCTGAAGAATGGATGTCCATGTGAAGTCTTTAGTAGACGGATCATCATATCATGACTACGATGACCTATCCTGTTGTTACAAAGCCAATATGTGTCTAAATCCAAGAGATCTTCTCTCATAACTTCATTGGATTTAATAGCTTGAATAGTGACATAGAGTCCACTAGAGAGACACATAAACTTCTCTAAGATGCGCCTTTGTTCGCAATCATTAGTGGTATTGCAAAGGAACTCATTTCTGTTCTCTACATGCGGTTTCGCAAGGAATCCGTTGGCTATTCATAGGTGCGATTTGCCCTAAGAGAGTAGGGAGTTTCTGTGACAGTAATCAAGGTGTCTTTTGGCAAGGGAAACTTGGGCTATTCTATGTCTTTGAATTAATATTGATGGCCCAGCCATCGTAGTCACAAAAGTCATATGCTTAGAATCAAAATGGAGTCATAAAGAACTTGAAATTTTATTCATAAGCCAACGGAGTTACATCTTTGTCTCTTTGACTAAACAAAATCTAATCCAAAATGATAGCTAATGCAAAACAATGGTAGTCGTCTAACTTCTTTCGGTAATTCCAAAATAAAT
The DNA here is from genome assembly GCA_024704745.1 of Rosa lucieae. Lineage (NCBI taxonomy): Eukaryota > Viridiplantae > Streptophyta > Magnoliopsida > Rosales > Rosaceae > Rosa > Rosa lucieae. The sequence continues at coordinate 3,697,476 of CM045492.1, forward strand.
GTGACCAGGTGGGTAGAGAGATGTCGGTGGAGCAAGGCTCGCTTCAGTACCACTAATCTCAGAACCTTCCTAGACATCACACTTACTTTGAGTGAGCCTACTTTGAAGAAAAACTAAACCATTGGCATTTACTACAAAAATATATGGTAATTGCCTATTACATCTCTTGGAAAAATAAAGACTGAAACAGAATTGGCGATCTATCGATCCCAGCCAGATTTGTAGTCTTCAACCCTTCACTCTAGATCATCTTCTTGATCTTCTTGTTCCATATAGTGAGCTTCTCTTGCTTCACAATATGCTTTGTAGGCGGTGACAATTTCTTCACTAGCTATAGCTCTACAAATGTGTGCCCAATGATCAGACACTCCACATCGAGAACATACATCTCTTTGCTCATACTCTATTGATTAAGGCACTTTGAAAACGTCATTTAGATGGCTCTTAGTGTTGGTGGCGCCACCAACATGGCCACAGGCGTTGCTTCCCTCTCTCTTTCCACGTTGACCTCTTCTGTTCCGTGTTCGCCTATTTTGGCGGTTACCTTCCCAAGTAGAGAGATTATATGGACCAGAACGTCAAGAAGTATCCTAAGATTAGGGTTTCGCTCTTGGCGCCCTCTCTTAGGGGCGTGACTATAATTGGATTCCGGAATAAGCTCTATTTCTACGGATCTTGAATTATAGTTCTTCACAAGGATGTTGTCATGCTCTTCAGCGACATTCATAGCTCCAACAAGCTCATGAAACCTTGTGATCCGTCCTGTAGTAACATCGATTCGATAGTTCTTAGTAACCATTAATGCAGAGACGGGGAAGGTAGAGAGAGTCTTCTCAATCAACATCGCATTTGTGATCTCTTTACCACAGAATTCCATTAAGGATTTAATGCGAAGTGCTTCCGAGTTGTAGTCAAGAACTGACTTGAAATCACAGAAGCGGAGACTTTGCCATCTCACTTCTAGGTCAGGAAGCAGGGAGTCACGAATGTTGCCAAATTTATCTTCGAGTGAGACCCACAGCCTTCTAGGGTCTTCTTCATTCATACACTCATACTGGAGCGAATCATCCATATGACGAGTTATTAGGATGATGGCTTTCGCCTTATTTGCCTCTAAGGCTGCTCTATTTGCTTCCAAAGCTTGAGCTTGCTCAATAGTTAGCACGTCCTGGCTAGGCTCGAGAATCGTATCCAAGATTCCATCGGCCTTGAGATGCTGGCGGATATCACGAACCAACCTGTGATATTTAGAGCCAGTTGTTCCCAATGGAGCAAAGTCCAATTTGTTCAAGTTACTCATCCTGAAAGAGAACAAGAAATTAGGGTTAGTTTCGGAGCGAAAAAGGCTACCACGAAAACAAATAAAATTTCTGAGCGTAGTTGCTTCCAAGAAATTCGATTCCAAGAGGGGTTGGATTAGATCGAAACAATGATATTTGTGGTTGATCGTTTTATCTCAACAAACTCTAAGTTTGGATAACTCTACAAGCTCGAAGCTTGGAGTGAGCACGAACCCCCACAGTTCGGCTTAATTTGGTCTCCCCTATAATAAAGAAAGGGGGGTAGAAGAAGGGAGGTTGCAAGTCCCCAAGAAAAAGAAGCGAAAAAGAATAAAAAACTTCAAAAATGGGAACTTTTAGTAAACCATACCTCTTAGGATTGCAGAGTGTATTCGATCCTCATTGTAGGATTGCAGACGAGCTTCAGTCCTAGGCGAATCAAACTTGTTGAATTTCAGAGCAAATTCACTTCTAAATAGCTCCTACTCCGATTGGTGTACAGGTGTCAAAACTACTCCAATAAGGATTAAATTTGGAGGTTAGATAGAAGAGACATACATGAACAACTTTGATGAAGGAGGAATTGTGATCTGAAGTTCTGAACTAGGTGTTTCGGGGCTTGCAAACTGACTGATATGCACAGGAATGAGCATGCTGAACAGCTCCCACCTCGAATGGTGTACATGTCTCATAACAACTCCAATAGGGCTGAAATTTGGATTTCAGATAGAAGATACAGAGATGAACAACTTTGATGAATAAAGTATTTTGATCAGAGGTTCCGAACAAGACGTTTCAGTGCGTGAAAGCAGGCTGATCTGCACAGAAACGAGCGTGCTGCTGTGTTGCAGGGGGCAGCAGGCGTGCGGCAATGCTGCAGGGACTGTAGGTGGCACACGGGTGCGCAAAGGCTGCAGGGGCAGCATAGGGCATGGCTAACAAGGGCTAGGAGCTTGCGGCAGTTTTGGTGAGTAGAGTTTTCGGGTTTTTTGTTTCTAGGGCTAGGGTTAGGGCTCGTGCTGATAACGTGTTTTAGGGAAATGGTAATTGAGAGGAATTTGATGTATATTCTCATTGATAATAGGGGTCTCTTTATATAGAGATTACAATGCATAGAATCCAAATCATACAAGGAAAGTAATCATACATTGAATAGAAATCTAGATCCTTTTAATGTAACCCTATTACCACTAGGTCAAGTAACCTAGAGTTTGGGCCAAACACAGAATAGAGATTTCCTTGAACAATATGCTTTTATATATGTGTAATGAATATTGATTATAGACACAATTATCTTTTAAAAAAAAATGAATATGAAATTAATTCAGTTATATCAACTATATGTAAACAACTATTTCAATTTGCAAATGCAGGAGATAAGAGATACGAGTGATGCTGTGGGAGAGTGGCTAATATAGTTTCTAAGGTGAGTCTTCTAGAACTAAAACCATATATATATATATAGTCATCATTGACGTTGCAACATCTATATCATATTTTGAACTTATTCCACCATGCAGTACCAAAAAATAGATTCCACTTCATCATTTCTCATGTGATGTCATTAGAATTTGCCACTTCATATGTCTAGCGACACATATGTCAATCTACTTGCTAGAACAGTGTAATTTCTGCATTAAGTGATTTTATTTTTCAATATCCTCAAAACTAATTTGGCATATTCAATATCCTCAGGTGTCTCTGAAATTCATTTACTTGACTCTTAGGGCAGCTGCTACAACATTTCTATTCGTTTACTTTAGCGTTCCCTGCTCCTTGCAATACTTGATGTTATCATAGAATGCTATGATAGAATGTTATTGTAAACTACAATAATGTAAACCATGTTGTAAAACAGAAAAATTTCTGAGAGAGAGAGAGTTTGGACACAGAGAATCAGATTGTGTGTATTATTCATCTCACCATAAGGAGCCTTATATAGGACTACATGGTGTACACGAAAGGGTAATGCTTAATTACAATCCAATCACTCCTACAATTACAACCTATCAATCACAAATCTATAGGGATAAGCACCTATTACTCAACATCTATTTACATGATTATCCACAAATATTTACAACACTCCCCCTTGGATATTCCATGTCAATAGTGTTGCATAGGCTGAGTGCTTCTAAGTTGCCTCGTCAAAAACCTTGCCAAGTAATAAAAACCCTGTGGGAAAAAAAACAATCTTGGTCGAAGGAGAAAAAGAGCACAACGCGCTTAAGTGTGGAGTAGCAGTATCACAGCTTTAGAGATAGGTGAAGTCTTGTTATCAACACCATAAGTAGGTAGTATGTCTACGAGAGGGATGCATTAGAGTTGCTACACCAAAACCTTGCCCGGTAAACCCAGTGGGAGAAACCCGTGACCGAAGGGAAAAGATGAGCAAATGCATGTATATGTCGAATCAAAGCATCTTCAGGATGTAGTATAAGTGGGGTGACCATGCTAAAGATGTGCCTCGTTAAAACCTTGCCAGGTAACAAAACCCAGTGGGACAAAATAACCCTGGACGAAGGACAAAAAGAGTACACGATGGTCAAGTGGGTATGCTTCAAGATACTCCCCCTGATTTTGACTCCCCCTGAAAATTACATGTTAGGTAATTCAGACAGTTTACGTAGACCAATACCTTGAACATGCTTCTAGAATGCAGACTTTGGTAGTGACTTGGTAAAGAGGTCTGCACAATTGTCTTCAAATCAAATATGCTTAACTTCAATCTTCTGATGCTCCTGTTGTTGCTAATTGAAGGAGAACTTCGATACAATATGTTTGGTGTTGTCTCCTTTGATGAAACTCATCTTTATCTGCTCTATGTAAGCAGTATTATCCTCATAGATAATGGTTGGTTCATCAGTGGTGGAATGCAGTCCACATGTGCTTTGAACATGCTTTGTAACGACTGTTAGCCATGTACATTCACATACTGCTTCGTGAAGAGCTAGTATCTCAGCATGATTCTAAGAGGTAGCAACAAGTGTCTAACCAGTCTGGGAACATGCCTTGTGCGGGTCTGATAGATAGTCTATATCAGCATATCCAACAAGGCGAGCATCATTCTCAGGATCAAGGGGGTTTGATCCATTCCTTGATGCATAGGGATAGAATAAGCCCATATCTGCTGTACCTCTAAGGTAGCGAAAAATGTCTTTTATGCCATTTCAGTGGCAGCGTGTTGGCGCAGAGCTATATCTAGCTAACAAGTTCACATCGAATGAGATGTCCTGTTTAGGTTATTAAGCCAAGTACAATAATGTGCCTATTGCACTTAGATATGGGACTTCTGGCACCAATATCTCTTCGTTATCATCTGCAGGACAATACAGTTCTCTCTAGACTTCAGACGATCATGGGTGTGCTTGCTTTTATCCTCATTAAAGCATCTTAACATCTTCTAGATGTAATTTGGTTGATGGACCAAATTTTTCATTTGCACTGTGCTCGAGCTCCAGGTTGAGACAATAATCTGTTGTCCCAAGGCCTTTAATCTCAAATTCCGACTTCAGGTGCTTTGCGGTTTCCTTGATTTCTTCAGGAATATCAATCAAATTCATGTCTTTGACATAGACCGCACAATTGCAAACCCGAAACTTGTTTCCTTAATAAACACGCATGGGCATAGTTTATTATTCACATATCTCATCCCGATCAAATATTCACTTAGACGGTTATACCACCTCAGTCTAGATTTTTTCAATCTATAAAGTGAACGCCTCAAAACTAATGGAGAGCGTGTTCAGTGGTCTAGAACTATTTGCATCAGGTATCATAAGTCCTTCAGGAACTTTCATGTATATCTCTGTATCGTGATCCCCATATAGATAAGTTACGACCACATTCATAAGCTGCATATTCAGTTTTTCAGAAACTACCAAACTGATAAGGTAGTGGAACGTTATGACATCCATTACGGGAGAATACGCCTCCTCATAATCAAGCACAGGGAGTTGAGAAAATTCTTGCGCCACTAGACGAGTCTTGTGTATCACAATCTCGTTTTTCTCATTACGCTTCCTTACAAATACCAATTTAAATTCTACGGGTTTAACATGGGGAGGTGTAGGAACAACACGTCCAAACACCTTTCTCTTTGTCAAGGAATCTATTTTGACCTGGATTGCTTATTTCCTTGTTAGCCAGTCGTCTTTTCATTGATATTGATCAACAAAGCAAGGTTCGAGGTCATCGCATATTATAGTTTCGGTGGCCACCGCAAATACAAACACATCATCGATGATGATCTCAATCCGATTCCAAATCTCACTAAATTAATTAACCCCCCCCCCCCCCCCCCCCCAGATCTTGATCCATCCCGATCTAGATAGATAGTTGAAGAGCTGGGGGAGGCCACAATAGCAAAGGCTTCAACTCTTTTTCCTTCAATTTCCACTGGTCATCATCTTCCTCAAGCTTTCTGAGCTTTTTCTCACCCTTTTGGTGATATTGTACCCTCTGTGGTGTAGTACCTGGTTATGTCCAGCACGGGGGACCTTGTTCCTCGATTTTTCTCTGTTTTTCTTCTCAGTGTCAGACTATCCCTCTCATTTAAAAAATCAAACAACCCCACAACATATCTCTTCTCTCCATCCTCAACCTCCAGAAGGTTTTCTATGGCTGCAATTATAAAGTGCAAGTCACTTACCTAGCCGAGTATAGGTGCTCACGCATGGGTATTCCACCCCCCATTCTCCATTGTTACTGTTCTTGTTCTGGTTCTATGCTTTGGATCTTTGATCCTGTTCGGCAACCATGGATTCTTCTCTTTGTGTTGATGGTGGAGGAACTGATGTTGTTGTGAGGGATTTTATCCCCTTGGTTGTTGTTTATCTTTTGATTAGTGTATTAGGAGTTGAACGTTCGTGGCTGGCTGCGTCGCTGTTTGGACGACAGTAGTTAGGGTTTCAATCGTAGGTTGGGCCTCTTATTGGGCCTATGCTTTAGTTTTAATTGTTGTAAGGATTGGTTTTCTGCTACTTGATCTTTTGGAGCTCAGGAGGAAATTAATTTTCCTTTTTAGTTTTCTGTCTGTTTGGGCATGTCCAACAGATTGGTTGTGTGTTTCTACTTTCAGCCCATTGGGCTAGCTGTGGGGCAGCTTAATTGATCCCCTTTGTCCAAAAAAATAATAATATTTGTCATGCTGAGTTTTATTAAAATTCTCATGTTTCATTCTTGGGAGACAGGCCCGGCCTTGCTGTTGGGCAGCATTGGCGATAGCCCAGGGCCTCAGATCCAAGGGGGCACCAAATTTAAAATCCCAATTTATTTTAGTGTGTGTATTTTTTTTTGAAATGGGGCTGGTGCAGCTGCCCTCAAGCCTTGATTAATGAAATTGCAGAATACAAGGGGGGGCATAGAGCCTGAACCCCATATTACAATAAGCATAAAGAGAACATCCTGAAATAATATCAGAACTCTCCACATAATCTATGTATTCTAACAAACACCAATTAGTAAATAGTGCACGAATGGCTACTCTATTTGCTTTTACATAGCGGTGAGATACCGGAAAGATAACTCTATAACGAAGAAGCATAATTACATATAACACAGCTTTCCCACTATGTTGCCGCACGGAAATAAATCTGGCAACATTCAATTTCATCCTGCCACTAGGAGATTGCGTCCATTTGATCAAGCAAATAGCTTGCAGCCTCGCTAGGCCAGACAAGGCACATTGAATGTGCATACCGGGCGAAAGCCCACATCTCCCTACCAAAATGCGATAGGGACTTATTTTCGGCATAAAGCCGTCGTTAACTAGAAAATTAAAATAAACTAAAACAGTAAAACAAACTATAATTAATTCTGGGACTAACTGAGCCCACGAATCTTCTCTAGCCCACTCAACAATGGACTCACTACAGCCCATTAGCGAGGCCAACAAACCTTGCACTAGACCCACCAACGTGGCATCACTAGTTCCGTCGCACTGCCTCCAGACCACCACCGCCCTAGTCAGTCCACCACAGGCGCCCCACCATCGTCGCGCCACGCACCAAGGTCTCCACCAAGGAGTGCTCGCAGAGAAAGCCGGAAAAGATCCCTTACAGCCCAGATCCAGGCTGCTCTCACGAGCAGGCCTCAATGTCGACCTCAGCAACCACCCATCGAAGGAAGGAGAACCCGGCCCTTTCGTCACAGGACCACCACCAAGTGCCAGCCAAATTGCCCAGGTCCGACAGCTCTCCATCATCACCCAAACCAGATCAACCAATGGCAGCCACCAACCAAACCACATCCAACCACCGCTAGCAGCCATCAAGCATCGAAACGAACCACTCTCACGTCAAGAACGAACGGCGAGAAAGAAAAACAACCCGTCCGACGACAACGCTGCAAGGACGTGCCGCCAGACGAGCACAATACAGAGTTAGGGAAGTCCTAGGCGCGTGCGGGGCGTTCTAGGGTTTCTGTTTTCCTTCTCTTCTTTAATGCTTATTTTAGTGTGTGTGTGTGTGTGTGTGTGTGTGTGTGTGTGTGTGTGTGATATGATGCCATTTTGGCAATGACAGAGACATGAAAAACAAAAAAACTGATCAAGAACCAAGGAAACTCTAATTAAATAGAATTAAAGTAGGTTCTCTCTTCTAGGCATTTTTCTTTTTCTTTACAACCTCTTTCTCTCTTCCATAAAACAAGAAAATACTCTCTTTTCTCAATTTTTCCCTCCATATCTCTCTCAATCCCTCTTCCCTTACAAGTTCATCGAGTCATTGCCTCATCATATATTCTTCCCTATTGTTTTTTCTTCTGATTTTTTTTATTCTCTCTTTGCTGCAATCTCCAGAAATTAGGGTTTTTGAAATAATAATAATAAAAGGTGATCTTCTACTTTTCTAGAAAGAGATTATGTTTTTTTTTTTTTTTTTTTATGAGTTTGGTTAACCCTCCATACTAATGCAGGTTTTGTTTATAATTTTGCTGAGTTTTGCAGTAGAGGTTTTTTCGGTTGCTGAAATTTTGCTGTAGGGTCTGATACTTCCATTGAAATATATATTTTATTTATATATAGTTTTATTAATCCTCAATAAATTTTAAAACATGAATTTATATAGATCTTATTGCAATTGATTTCTGACCAGTCTTGTGAATCAAATACTATTTACAAGACTTATATTAATATGCAAGTTAGGGGCCCCGAGATAATTCTCGCCCGGGGTCTTGAAAGACTCAGGACCGGCCCTGTTGGGAGATGAATCAGCTACGGAACCTATTTAGCTTATCCATATATAGCACATATATACTAGTCATAACGTTCATTTCTCCGATTCTTTACTGAGTAAACCATGTTCTTTATCAAGAACGTATTGTTTATGATCTTCCTTCTTTCTCCTTCTTCTGCCTCGCGTTGTTAACGCACCGTTAGCTTTTCAATCCTGATCGTTACAAGCTATAGTTAGTTAGATAACACGTGGCTTGAATCTGTGCATTCTGACATAGTATTAAGTACTGCTGCTGCTGCTACTGTAGTCTTTCTCAATGTATCAGAGCCATACTTTCAGTAATAGAAGACATTTTCTCTCAAATTCTCTCTGTTTCTTACAAAGCTAACAGTTGTTTCCATTTCCTCTGAATTAATCGCATCTGTCAATTAAGTTCCGAGATAGATCCAAATTGCGGTCTTGTACGTGCCAGAGCGCATGCAATTGACTGGCTAACCAGGTCAGTTGTTGTTTCAATTCCCTGTTAGGTAATAATGCAGCAGTAATTCCTTCACCTAAACAACCTGCATTGTGCCTACAACTTCTATTACCGGTGAAGACCCGACGCCTCTAGGAGTCAATTCCCTAAATTATGTAACATGTACTTCAGTAGAAGCTCCCTAAGAGCCTCAAATGTTGAATTACTGGTACATATATGTAGTAATATATAAGCTATACTAGAAAATCCTTCCCGCGCGATGCTGGGGGGGTTTCGTTTTTCTAAACTGAATTAAAGTGTATCTTTGCAATTCCTCCTTCATTCTCCTAACTTCAGTTGTTTTTTCCACCATGCTTGTAATCTCGGATATCTTCAAGGCAGCATTGGCCAAGTTTCTCCACTCCACCCTGTATGATAGATGAAACAATATAATTAGCCAGAAAGTCTCATCTTGAAATTCTTTTGTTTGTGTATTCCCTCAACTTCTTTCAAAAATAACTTCATTCCCTGAATCATGAGCTAATATTTATATAAGAATCCAGAAAAGATACAATGTCCATTGGAATTGCCCAAAGATTTTATTTTCATTACCAAAATCCAATAAGCTATAGTAACAGAAAATTCATGTCTGCAAAAAACTCAAAAGAAAAAGTCCATTTCTAATTGGGAATCAAATAGAAAAGTCCGGAGTCTAATCAATTTTCTCAACCATGTGAAAGAGAAACAGAGGATATTTTTAGGTCATTCTATATGTAGTATTAGCATTTCATATTCCATCTTGCAACGAAAAATCAAGTAAGGGACCAAATCCATCAACTGAAACTATATACTTAATCTCAGAAACAACCAAGCAGACCTAACAAATAATTAATCAAATAATGAACGAACCATTTTAAAGGTCATCCATATATAAGCATTAAACAACTGAAATGAGCTTTATCAAGAGCCAAACGAAGCAACCCTAAGAAATCATACTCTCAATCCAGCAATACTAAAAAAAAAGTAGACATATAAGCATTAAATCCCTTCATTGACCTCCTATTAAAACAAAACCAAGTAACCCCTTAAATCAAGCAACTCTAACTAATTACCTGTTGTTTGTGTTCAATTACTGCAGTTTTAGATTGCACATTTTGTTTCATTAGCTTTATATAGCAGGTTCCGTTGATCAGCTTCAGCACTCTCATAATCAGCTGCATTAGCTTTCACATTACCTGGCCCCTACAACATTAAATCAAATTAAGTCACTAATTCATCACCTTAACTCATTTAAATGACATTGAGTTTTAAATACAACAGTACTTACTTGTTGACATCTGACAGATGGGTCTTTTGAATGCAAGTCCTACTGAGCTTTGTCTCATTTGGCGCAGGTCATTGCAACTCACCAGCTTCTCTAACCCTCAATTTTTCAGTTCTACCTTGGTTGTTGCCTAGATGACAAAACTTTAGACCAATAAGCATCACATTAGATTCAAATTAAAAGAGGAGATGCAGATTGAAAACGGGTCTGTTAAAATTTTTCACTTCTTCAGTTATAGGATTAGAACATATTGAAATTGCATACCTTACCACTCGTACTATGGTCAACTCGTAGCCACCTCCACAGTAGATGGGTCACCAACATTCAGATTTGCAATAGTAACATGAGAAGTCAGTACGTTTCTTTCTTTATTTTACTGGCAATACACTGTTAAAAATTATCTTCTCTCAAGCAGATGTGCAAAATCAATGGAAGAGAGTTTTATGATTTGTGATGGTATTACCAACACTGTGCCAGTAAATAAAGAAATTAAGTTTGCTTGGAAAGTTATGCATCTATTATCTTCTTCTTTTAAGAAATCTAACGTAACTTTAAAGATTTAAAAAGTTGGAGACGTCGCATATTGCTTGATTTGAAAATAGAGTTTCTGATATCAGTTGGGTTTTGAATACAAATATTTGGATCAGTGTTTTGACAGAATGTCAGTGTCAATGGTCTTTTGTTTCCTGGCGAGCAATTAATAAATTGATTATTGCACTTCATGGATCCAGTACAGTATTTGTGAAAAATTGGGAATTGGAGGATGAGTGCATTCATTCTATATTTTTCTTCTACTTTCTTCAATACTTAAAAAAAAAGACCAAGCAAGTGAAATAGAGGCAATGACATGTCATTCACATCCATTACCTGGAGTGTTTGGCATAAGTTTACTATAGTAAAATGCAACACCTCGATCTCTAGCAGAATTTATTAAATTCTTCTACCTAGATATCTATAGATGATTCTTGAAAAATAAGTTGAAAAAATCTAAACAATGTGTTTCCAAAGGTCATGTCAAATACTCATTAACAGTTACGTATGTATATGGACACCAAATTACTAAATGAAGAAGTAGCTTCATTTACTGTTTAACTATATTGAAAGATAAGCCAAATCAATCTAGATAATGTGTTTTCAAACTATGGCCGTATTGAAACTCCTATGGATTTAATGTTATACAAACCTGAAGCTTGTTCGGATTTCTAACAACCAACAAATTCAGCCATCAGACCTTGCAAAAACATTCCAACTCTCAGCATACAGATGCATTTGACGTCAAGCTAGAGAACCTGTATTATGTTAATAAAATTAGTGTTCAGTGATCATGTCTATGTACTGCAAAACTAATTTGCTATAAGAACTGTACATAAGAATTTCCATGATCAACTTGTAACTATAAAAGATTAATAGTTCTGAAAGAACTGTGTGCAACAAAGTAATGTCTTCTTACTTGATATAAAATTCTTGAGAACAAAAATCAAAAGGTCAAACCTTGCAGAACCTCTGCCAACAATGAAGAAAAGATCCAACTAAAAGTACAGTGCAAAAATCCACCTTTAAACTACCTAATTGAAGATGCAAAACCAAATAGAGATAACTATCCCTGATCTCTATTAACCATTGCAACCAAACATCCTTGTCTAAAAATGAAATGCCAAAAATGTAATTCCAAAAACAGAAGAGCCAACAAAAAAAGAAAAAAAAAGAAAAGAAAAAAAGAATGTTCTGATAGATTAAAGAAAGTAGTACTTCAGGAATTCTGTTTCGTGATATAAGGACGAAGAGTCTAGCAATATATATGTAATGTCATCAAACTGATTCAGTTATTAATCGATAGCATATAAATTTAAGTACAAACCAAATGAGGTAATATTGAATGTTTTAATTACCTGGATGAAGCTCGACAATGAGTGATAGAGGTCTAAGTTTCTGCAAGCTTCAATCCAATCTGAAACTGTGCTTGGCAAATTGATAGACGACAATTCTGAACATGTGAAAAGAACTTATCAATTAAACCACAAATCGAAAACAACAAATATCAAAATCTGACAGATGTTACAAATGCAACACACACAGAAATCTGCTATGTCAGTTTGCTTTACATCATTAAAGCAGAAAAAACCTTCTGAAAGAACTCTAAAAGTAATGCCTTCTTACTTGATATAAATTCTTGAGAACAAAAATCAAAAGTTCAAACCTTGCAGAACCACTGCCAACAATGAAGAAAAGATCCAACTAAAAAAACAGTGCAAAAATCCACCTTTAAACTACCTAATTGAAGGTCAGCAGCGATCGAAAAAGGCAAAGAAAATAATATTGAAATGGTAAAAATGCAGCAATGGGAAGAATGCAGCTCTTTTTTCTGCCCCTTAGTTTGAGATAGGCTTCCACTAAGTCACATCGAAAAGAGCTAAACTGAGAAAAAATTTCAATCAGTAAATTTCAGGTCTAATGAAGCAGGCTGAGCTTCATAATCCAATTAATCGTCCAGATTTGAAAGTGGTAAAGAAACAAAGCTTGTAAAAAATAAATACTCATGTGAATTCAAAATCAACAATAACAAAAAGCCCAATAAAAAACCGCAGCAGATAAAAAGTAAGAAAAACTATAGAAGAGAAAAAGTTTAAATCTTGAATCTTCATCGTTGCTTAATACTGTAGCAATGCAGATCAATTGAATACACCAAAAACACTCACAGAATTCGATGATGCAGTCAAATCAACTGAACACTGTAGCAAGCAAGATCAATTGAATACCAAAAACACTCACAGAATCCGATACAACTCGCATAAAGAAATGAACTTGAGGCACAATTCAAAGCAATCAAAGGAACCCAGAAAGAGAAAAGGCTGAAGTACCTCAACAGTGATTATAATCAGAAGCTATAGACGACAACCTGAGAAAAGGAGACCCGATGAAGTACCTCAACAGTGATTAGAATCAGAAGTTGTCTTTTCTAAAATGAACAGTAAAGTGTAGTTTAGCTTTCGTATATTTAGAATAGAACTTGGACTAAATCCTAATATAAAAAAAAAGACTGAAATTCAACACTGTGCTGTAATAGATTAATTAATACCCATAGAGGTTTACCCAATTCTTACTGTTCTTGATTTCAATTCCCCCGCCGAGGTCGGTTGAATATGAAGCTCGATTTGGATAGAGGCTGCCCGAAAAGGATGAATCATATTTAATCGCTGATGTCGGTGGATTATCAGATTGGATTTCGATTTTGTTTGATAGAGATTTCCGGAAAAGTATGAGGTCGGTTGCAACGCTTGGTTTAATAAGGATCAACTGTGGTTCTCTATATTGCCTCAAGATAGAGACTTCTGGAAAAGTATGAGGTCGGTTGCCTCATATAGACACGTCTGGAAGCATATAGAAGCATGGCAGCCCGTAATTAGAAGAAGAAGAGAAGGACAAAAGCGTCATTCAATTGGGGCTCGAATGAACAGTTGCGAAGCGAATGAACAGTGCGACGCGAATGAATAGTTGACGCCCTTTAGATAATAGATAATATGATAATGACTGTTTCTGATGTTCGAATGCGTAACATTTGTATCAATAAGCAGCTGGCAGCTGGAACAATTATTGAATATACACGTGACGTGCAAGTAACAATTATTGAACTAAACTTGTGAGGCTAATGGACTCACTAGTCACTTAATGACTTCTGACTTTCTGAAGTCAGTCCAATTGAAATAAGCGATGCACAAATAGAAATAGTCATAGCAAGCATATACATGGACAAAAGTTTCATTGAGAAAAACTAACCATGAGTTTTAGTAGCGAAGCGTTTATCCAGATATCGCTTATCTTCTTTCTTCTCCCCTATAGCATTTGCCAGCTTCCTCTTGACGCCCTTACGCCAAACCAACCCATCAGAGACGGCGACGTTTTAGTCTCTAGTAGGAAAATCTTTGCACTAGGGTTCTTCAGCCCCGGAAATTCTGTGCACCGCTACGTTGGAGTTTGGTTCAACAATGTTCCAACCCAAACCATCGTCTGGGTTGCAAACAGAGACAACCCGGTCGATGATTCTTCTGGAGTGCTATCGATCAGTGGTGATGGAGGCCTTGTCATACACGGAAAGGACCGAAGTATCCCTCTTTGGTCAGCAAACGTTACTCTCTCTTCTCCAAACAATTCCATAGCCAAGCTTTTGGATACAGGAAATCTTGTTTTGCTTGAGAGAGAGAGTGGCCAAAGGGTTTTGTGGCAAGGCTTTGATTATCCCTCAGACACAGTACTTTCCTCTATGAAGCTGGGCTTGAACCGGCGGTCCGGGTTGGACCGGTTCCTAACATCATGGAAGTCAAAAGATGACCCGGGAACCGGGAGCTGTACATTTGAGATAGACCCAAGGGGGATTCCGCAGTTGTATACGTACAAAGGTGGACGCCCATTCTGGCGGGGTGGCCCTTGGATGGGGGAGAGATGGAGTGGTCTACCCGACCTTACAACTACCGTTGGAGTCTACAATATAAGTTTTGTCAAAAATGAAGACGAGATATCCTTCGTGTATGCTGTTGCCAATGACTCATGGATCACAAGGGGGGTGGTAGATGAATCAGGAATATTTCAACGGTTCCAGTGGAACGATCTGGAAAACCAATGGATCAACTTGATCTCCTTCCCGAATGAGTGGTGTGATAACTACGGACCGTGCGGTCCAAATAGTAACTGTGACCCATACAAGGACTATAAGTTCGCTTGCACATGCCTACCCGGGTTTGAACCCAAATCGCCTGGTGACTGGTACCTGAGAATGGGGGCGGGAGGGTGCATTAGAAAAGCGGGAGCATCAGCGTGTCGGAATGGAGAAGGGTTCGTGAAGGTGGTTCGTGTAAAGGTGCCAGACACATCTACGGCACGTGTGAATATGAGTTTGAGTATGAAAGCTTGTGAGCTAGAGTGCTTGATGGATTGTTCTTGCACGGCTTACACGAGTGCAGATGAGCGGGGAGGAGGAATAGGGTGCATGACATGGCATGGGGACTTGATGGACACGATGACTTACTCCAATGTTGGTCAAGATTTATATGTTCGAATTGATGCAACTTCTTTAGGTATGTTTTTTATGTTTTTAATACAACTAAACTTTTTTGTGGTCGATCAAAGAAATGTATAAAAGATAAAAAATAAAAACAAACGACTAAAGAGTATTTTATTTATTTATTTAAAAGAACGACTAAAGAGTATTTAATTGTAGTAATTTCGTAACTCCTCAAAAATTTATATAGGCCATAAGAAGGGGCCATTTTCCTTTAAAAAAAAAAAAAAAAAAGAAGGGGCCATTTTATGTAAATAACATAAATGAAGAACTTGGCCCCTGCCATCAAAAGCATCGGTCCAAAAACTAGCTCTAAGCCTAAAGCCTAAAGCATCGGGCCATTTTACGTAAATAACATAATGGATCAACAGCCGTTGCCGCCAACGAAACTACGGCGACCAGTGAGTTCCACCAGAGATCCATTATTTATGTTCCTCTGCCTCTAAACTTATTAATTTCAGTAATCACCAAAACTGATGATTTCTTAATCTTCTGTTCTTTAGATTTTTTTTGTTTGGTCTGGTTTTCTGGAGTTTGGTTGTTTACTTATTCCATATCTTTGTAGCTCAATATGCAAATTCAAGTGGTTCTCTTAGCAAGAAGGCAACGGTGGCAATTTCAGTAGGATCTGTTGCGGTTTTTCTTCTCTTACTTACCCTTTGTTGGTTGGTAAGGATGAAGATGGAAGGTAAATAAACTTGATCTTGCCTTCTATTCATTTATCGACACTCTTCGCCTTACTTGCTATGTAAACTCCCTGTTATGCATTATGAAATATCACCTCGTGACGCTAACTAAGCTTAACTATCCAGATATATATGAATATGGCAACATGGTTATAAAGATCACTTGTTCTGTTTTTGATGATAGGTGAGCCTAGACGAAATAAATATTCATTTATACTTACCACCGGGTCAACCTACTTCGAAGAATCTTCTAGCGGAACAGCTCTTGATGATAATAGAATACACCCAGAGTTATCATTCTTTCATCTAAAAACCATAGCAACTGCCACAAACAATTTCTCCATTGAAAACAAGCTTGGAGAAGGAGGTTTTGGCTCTGTTTATAAGGTAGTTCTCATTACATAATGTCTGAACTAATAATAGAAAAAAATGGTGTATGAGTCACGTCAACTACACTCTTTGATCTTTTAAATTCATTTCAGGGCATACTTTACGATGGAAAGGAAATAGCAGCAAAAAGACTATCCAAGTTTTCTGGCCAAGGAGTTGAAGAGTTTAAGAATGAAGTTCTTCTAATTGCAAAACTCCAACACAAAAATCTTGTCAAAATTTTAGGTTGTTGTTTTGAAGATGAAGAGAAGATCCTAATCTATGAATACTTGCCGAACAAAAGTTTGGACTCTTTCATCTTTAGTAAGTCTTATTTTTCTTTTGTTACATATATCTACAATTATTATTTGTAACTTCAAGCAAGCAACAGTTAGTTACTTTACATTTCTTAATCTATTCAGATGAAACAAAGAGCGCACTTCTAAATTGGACAAAACGCTTCGAGATTATCTTAGGGATTGCTAGAGGGGTATTATATCTTCACGAAGATTCGAGATTAAGAATTATCCATAGAGATCTAAAGGCCAGCAATGTTCTATTGGATAATTCTTTGAACCCAAAAATTGCAGATTTTGGTATGGCTAGAATATTTAGTGGGGAGCAAAGTAAAGCAAAAACCAATCGTGTGGTTGGAACATAGTAAGTTTTCTCCAAACTAAATCAGCAGATCTCATAATAACTTTTTGGTCTATGTATTATCATGCTCTTCACAAACACTGAAGGAGTACAAATAGCCTGTTGCAAGAGTACCCAAAATAAATGCTATTAAATGAATATTAACATTCAGTTTCTTGTTTTCTACAGTGGTTACATGTCGCCGGAATATGCAATGCAAGGACTATTTTCAATAAAGTCTGATGTTTATAGTTTTGGTGTTTTACAACTAGAAATAATTACTGGCAAAAAGAATGTTGGTTACCATGAGGAGTATCCTGATTCAAATTTGGTTGGACATGTAAGCCTACAAGTCAAGCAATTTGCAAACAATGGAGCCTATCATAATATAAACCCTACTTATATTGCTAATTTGTTGATGTTCAAACTATTTTCAGGTTTGGGAGTTGTGGAATGAAGGCAGAGCCGTGGAAATCATTGATTCATCTATAGGCGAATCTTACCTTGTTAGTGAAGTTATGAGGTGCATTCAAATAGCGCTCTTGTGTGTGCAAGAATTTGCAACTGACCGACCAACCATGTCGGCAGTTGTTTCCATGTTAGGTAATGACGTAGCTCTTCCTTCACCAAGACAACCGCCATTTTTACTGAAGAGAATGAGTCCTAGTGTGAGCCCATCCAGCTTCAAAGGAGCTAATTCAATAAATGATGTCACATGTACAATTGTAGAAGCTCGCTAAAGGCTAATTCTATGTCTAATACAACAATAATCCAATTGAGCAACGTATGGAAGATTCTATTATCTTCCAACTAGGCTTTTCTGTTATATAGAATGTAATTGGGGTGTTAGCTTGAAGCATATAGAGATAAACATGATCTCTATCCAGATGAGTTTCGATTGTGAGTTTCTACCCCGTTGCACCCAACTATATTTGTAATGTACATCATACAGTTTAGTAACTGCAACATCAAGATACTTCATAATTTGTTACTGTTTGGCAGCTCAAATTGTTTATTCAACAAATCCCACCGTATTTGTCACACCTCGGATCTGATGTCTGTAGGTTTTAAACACCTAACGCCAATCCGAGGTGTTAGTGTTAGAAAGCAGAATATAAATAAATTCTTCCTTCTAGGCGCTTCATTCTAAGGTCGTCCAACCTACTTTGGCTTGTCAACTAAGTACTTCTCTGCAAAAGATATTAGAGATTGGTGGGTGAGCAAAACCACGCGCTCAGTGAGTAGATCATGTAATACACTAGTAAAGCCATGTCATTTTTTACACATGCTAGAAAGTAGTATATCGTATACACAGCAATTCATCACATCGCATCATCCCTTCTTATTGATTATCCTTCAATTTAGTGACCACCATGGGCACCCTAATGGCCTTATCTAGCCCTATACCACTGTGTGACACATCCTTACCTCAGCATAACCAATCAAGAAGTTCACATGTTCCATGACTAATCAAACAATATCCCCAGCACATAATATAAATAAACTCGGCATATTTCGCAAATAGACATGCTTCATTTAAAAATAGAGAGAGATTTCAAAAATAGATAAAATCATGCTTTTCTACCATTTTTATAGCAAATAAGAATATTTGAAATATATTACACAACCCACTCACCTTCATAATATGAATTGCCTTCTAGAATACCGATTGTAGACCGAGCCTTCTAGAAATAACCGTTGGATCTAACTCAAACCTCTATGGATAGAAAGATGACATCAAGATGAATCTACAGCTTTTCGTAGATCCTGAATCGGAGTTACGGATCAAAAGTTATGATCCGCCGAAAATTTAGAGAGAGAAAGCTAGAAAGAGAGAATTATGTTGGAAATTATGAAAGGAGATGCTACTGATTAGCTGTATATCTAGAGAAATGGAGCCAATAGAAATCTGCCAAATGTCAAAGTCTAAGCTATCCACCAACGAGCTTAGGCCACTTGTCAAGCATCCACCATTTTTGTTCCTTTCACTTGACAAATGTCCAGATGACTCATGTGATTGTAACTAACACGTTAGGCTGCTACTCTTGGTCGCTAAGTAAAGGGAAGGCGCCACGTCACCAAATAATTCACTTTGCATCCAAACATCAAAAATTATTTTAAATTAGTTCGGAAATCCGAAAAATTCACCGAAAAATATTGCTAACTCGTTGCGACCTCTACTTCCATTTCCAACCTCAAAAATAAAATTCAATCAACTTTAAAATTTCGGATCTCACAGTATTTCAATAAGCTTTGATGATATCTTGCCGTGTTTTTGTTTGTTTTGTTTTGGAGCACAACTGCAAGCATGAACGTCAAATTTTTGTTTATCAAGAGAAGCCAACTTTCCTCCTTCAAAATACTGATCACAACGCACAATTATCAGGTGTAAAAAGATGCACCTTTAGGATCAAGTCATTTCGGCTTTCAAAAGGCCTTTTTCTTTACATACAAAATGAGGTACTTTTTTCTAATATTATTTGTGTAATCTAGTGGATACATGTTGACCGTTGATAGCCACTTTTTCCGTTGTCGGATTATTGACAATAAATTTGAGTTGAGGAAGCAAAGAGGGATAACTCTTGCCTATGTGCAATCACAATGTCAGTTTTGGTGTAAACGCCTATCCTTTACTCACTCAGACAACAAGTTATTATGTTGTAAGAGCTTATGATCATCACATATATATAACCAACATTCAAAAAATATATATTCGTTTTGGGGGAAATGAATATCAATTTTGGGGCACATCTAAAAGTTTCCCAATGAAAATACCTAGCGCTCTGCAAGGGTTGGGGGAGCACCACTCTTGGCCTCTCTGTACATTTCTCCATCATCGATGGAGTATCTTTTATGCACCGATCTCGGCGCTGTTGTCTTTGCGCACGATTCATACCGTGTCTCCTAATCGTCTGTGGCTCGCATTCTTGCCTGCGACGTCTTCGTGTTCTCAGATTTTGTCTTTTCGTGGTGGCTCTTGTCTGGGTGGAGAAGGAGATGTGCGACTTGGCTGGATCAGAATGACGCCGAGAGTTAGCCATCTCCGTCCAAGAAGGGCACGGCTGAAATTGGATTTAAACGGTTCTGGGTCTAGTATGGTGGTGTTGTGGCTAGGGTTGGCAAGGCAGTGTGAATGGGGGAGAGTTACTGGCGCTCGGCGCGTCCCAGATCTGGTTAGATTGGGTTTGGAAATTCTCTGGTGAATGATGGGAGTGCGGCTGTTAAAAGGTGATGGTGGCGCAATGATCAAGCTGTTGACGGTGCTGAGGCAAACCGGCGTGGAGGGCGGCACTTGGTGTCAATCAGATGGGGCCGAGAAAGTCAGACTCTATCTACTAGGTAAAGGAAATAGACTTGATCAAAATCGACCATTGGATGTTGTCATGATTAAAAAAAAATACCTATGGTCAAAATTTCAGCTATTTTCGTCGTCGTTTAGGTCTCGATCTACTAGGTCAACCCTAAACCCCTAAATACCACATAAAACTTATATGTTCATAACCGCTCATTCGCAACTTTTTTTTTTTTTGATCTGTAGGCTCTCATACTCTCATGGGTATGAGGTATATCAAACAATGTAAAATTTTTGAAAAGTTTATCTCCTCGCGGTCTAGATCCCCTTAGGGAAGTATGGGTGCATATAAGGTTGACCGCTTTATTGGATACCGAAATGACGGCGGATCGGGTTAATTTTTTTACACAATACCTATTAATACGTTATAAATAGATGGGTAATGTCAAATTTATCGATTGGAAAAATTTTAAGAACAGTACATGAAGTATAGGCCGTTCTGAAGTTCGGTGTATTTGGTTTCAAAAAACTAACTTTGGTACATGACGTTACAATCCAGACCCAAAATCAATGTATGCCGTTACGGCCCCCGTTAGTCAATCTGATTTTAGTCAAATTTGTAAGGGCAAATTTGTCTCTTCATGAATTAAGAAAAAAAATTGCAGAAGAAGGAGAAGGAAGACGAAGGAGAAGGAGAAGGAGGAGGAGGAGGAGAAGGAAGAAGGAGAAGAAGGAAGAAGAAGGAGAAGGAGAAGAAGAAGGAGAAGGAGAAGAACAAAGGAAGAAGAAAAATTGCAGAAGGAGAAGGAAGAAGAAGGAGAAGGATGAAGAAGAAGAAGAAGGAGAAGAAGAAGAGGCACTATGCCAAAAAGTTAATCAGACGACAGATCATCTCTGTCGTCTGATTGCATGATTTTCTGTCGTCTGAGGCGCTGCCGTCTCTTATGCATTCAAACGACATAGAAAGTCTGTCGTCTGATTGCACTCAGACGACAGACAAGTTTTTGGTCTTCTGTTGTCTGTTTAAATTATCACAAGGCCATATATGAGCGGTCATGAAATCAGACGACAGAAAAGTGTAGACAAACGTGAAGACCAACAACAAAGTTCTTCAACTTTTGTGGTTTAATTCCCATTTCAATGACAGTATTTAGAATTATTTGTTGTTTGTTTTGGTTCTCAACTACAGTTTATTGTTGTTGTAAACAAGTTTCAATTGCAATAATCTGTCGTTTGAACTCATAACAGAAGACATATATTTGTATTTAAGATACAATTTTATGTTGTTTGATTATTTGTAGAACAATAGAATTTTTCTTCAATTCTGTTGTTTTTCAGTTGCTCTAACAACATATTGTTCTTCAAGTCAGTTGTTTCCTTGTATTTCAGATGACACATATAAATTTGCTCCTGCCATTCATGATATTCTCATTCATTCTGGAAACTACAAAAGTCATTTAATTATAACTCATTTCACCCATTAAAATACATACGTTCTGTCATTACAGCCACCAAAATACATCTGTAATAATCATTAATTGTTCCATGAAACCTAACTATTGAAGCTGAAAATCAAAATAATTTGCAATGTACTTTAGAGCTTGGACATTTGTTTTTCCTCCTTCTGTGGCTTGGCATCCTTAGCCTACTACAATGTCAAACTTCTGCTGCATTATCGGTTCATTTGGAGTCTGTAGAGAGACTTTTTCACTGCATATGATGGGAAGTTAAATTTACCAGCTAATGAGAACATCAGTGGTCTACCAATCTGAAAAGGAAACATAAATAACTAAACCGATAATAGCTCACACAAGCAAAGGATGGGGAGATCTTTGAGCAACTAATTCTTGATTATGTGTCTGAATAGCAATAGCAGCATAACTATCAAAGAGACTTCTGCGGTGTAGTTCATGTTCTTTAAAGCAAAGGACAGATAGACTAAAACTTCAAGTTAAGCTCATTTTGTGGAAATGTTATGTTATTATACTGCTTTTATGTTGAAAATGCTATGTTACTATACTGCTTTTATGTTGAATCAGAAGAAGGTAAAAAATAAACAAAACAGGTCAACCATCAGTTGCAATGTCTTATTTTTCCATAAGTGCTTTACTTACAAATACACTCGATGCTCAAAGAGCAGAAGCTTTAAAAACATCCGTTCCTCGCCTCACTCCACCATCCAGAAAAACAGGAATTTGGCCCTCTGCAACTTTGACAACCTGTATGGTAAAGAAGATCAACTAAGTGCAATTCATTTATCCATAATTCCACATGATGTGATTAGTCTAATAAATATGCTACAGAAATATATGAAACACTGCAAACTGTACATTGTCCAGTTTTGGTCAAGGTGGTTATTCTGTCAATTGCTAAACTTGAAGTACTAGACTACTGGTGGATAAATGAAGAAAAAATATATAATTTAACCATATATAAATACATTAAGGCTCCATTGTAATTATGAGCCCAGAGGAATGTGTTCATGCACAAACCACAACCTTTTGCAACAGCTTATGCTGCAGAGAATTGTATGCATTAACACAAAGTCTAAATTTCTCTGCTGCCATTTCCTGCGAAGGGGTACAAATAGGTTATAGAGACTTTTAATCATGAAAGATTGAAATTTCAAGACTGAAACAGAAGAAATCCAAAAAGAAAAACACAAAATGTATTGGACATAATGTTGTGCAAAACAAGAGAGACTATTGCACAAAACAGAGAGGGAACAAGGTAAACAAATAGTGAAGCAAAACAAGTCACCATGTTGTGCAAGATGGAGCACCAGTGCAGACAACAAATTTCTACAAGACCTCTTAGCTTCTATAGAATGAAGTAGAAGTAAGGAAGTTGTAGTTCCTGGCTATGAATTTGTTTTAGAGTAGTTGATGATTCGACAGATGAGAAAGACTGAATGCTGATATATATTCTTTTGGCAAATTCAAACTTTCTTCAATTCACTTCATACTGTGTAATTCCAGTATGCTGTATGCAATGAAGCATGAGATGATGTTTTATATTGGTGTTAAAAGAACAAAAAAATAAAAAATAAAAATTGAAGTCAACACCACTTCTTTTTGGTCATCTATCACTCTACACAAACAAAATGGAAGGGATGTAAGCAGCTGTGTCATTTGAGACTAGACTCACACCAGCACCAAAGATTCAAAGTAAGTTGGACGCTCACATAAAAAGTGGTCCCCCAGTTTATATAAGTGATGATTCACACTCATTACAGTCACAATGGACTATACAATCTGAACCAAAAAAAAAAATTAGAAAAGCTTTTGAACCACACTTGTTGGACAAGCTAGTAGCTGACAAGCCAACATACATAATATTCCTTTAATACCCATTTGACATTCAAGGGTACTAAATGAGCAAAACTAACCAAAGATCATGAGATCAAGAATTGACCTGTGAAGATTCTTGATGCTTGTTAGGATGCCATTTTAAACCTGCTAAATGGAAACTGCCAGATAGAATAAGAAGTTTAAATATCATTAGAGAAAAAAGGAGGAATAAAGCCTAAAGACTTATCATAGACTTGCTTCCTACTAAAATATGGGAAAAGCATTAAAGGGAATAAGGAAAAGGAAAAAAGGAAAAGCATTCTAGAAGTCTTAAAGATGAAATTATACATCAGTAACATTCAACTTTGCCCTGAGAATGCATGTCTTCCTAATTTCTGATTGTATATTTACATCAGTTCATAATATATAAACATAAAGGGAATAAGGAAGAGAAAAAAAAGAGAGAAAAAAAAAAGGGCAAACCTATGATGACCTTTATTCCAATTTTGGAGAGGTTGAAGTATCTAGCTAGTAACATATGCTGTTGAGTCCAGCTGACAAAGATTTCATTCTTTACAGATTATGAAAGAGCTTTTCGTTTTCTACAACTTGTCCTTCTCTTCATCCTGTAGTGTCAACAAGTTTGAAGATGCAGCATTTGAAACTGAATGAACAATAGATGTAAAAATCCACACTATGAGTGGTGAACTAAATCAAACTTTTGCATATAATCATGCATCATTTATCATGTCTGTGTTATTTCAAAAACTAAGGGGGATAGTTAGAACTTCAGCTTGTAAAAGAAACCTTTTTTACTTCTCCTGAAAGTGGAAAAAGGTCTCATTCAACAAGGTACTATATTAAGACCAGAAAACTACTTGGTTGCATTAAATATCGGGGATCTGACATTGAAATTTCACTTACTAACACATGACTTCAGAGGCACAATATACAGTTCTTGAGTAAATAAAAGAACAAATGCCCAAAAGAAGGAAAAAGAGAGCTTACCGATCCGTCCACTAATTTGTCAAAATAATCATCAAAGTCCCTGCCATCAGTCCTTCCTGCACCATTTCCATTGGTCTATAACCAGGAAAACCCCAAATCGATATCCCAAGAGCTCCCCATTGCAAACCCCATTTGAAATTGAAAACGAATTTGAAATTGAAAATCAATTTGAGCACAATACCACTTCATAAGGAGGGTGACTGAGAGCAGTTATAGCTTTCTTCGCAAAAAGTTTCACCGTCAAAAAGCGAACTTTGTGAGTACCCAGTATTCAATCTTCTTCGCACAACCACCCGTTTTTCAAGATGCTTGTATTGAAATTAGGGGTGGCGGGATTTGGATTTTGAGGAGTGGAGGTGGCTGCGTCGGACCTTAATCCTTCTGTATCTGACCCTAATTCTCTACACTTGTTTTAGAACCGTGGTGTATCCTTGGTGAACCCGAAGAGAAAATCGGGGGAGAGAAGTATTCCGGAGATTGGGAAGAGGAAGAGGAAGAGATAAGGCCGTCGAGCTCTTTGCCGGGCGTTCGGGGGTTTTGTAGAGGGAGGAGAGCTCAACGTTGGGATCGACTGCGATAATTTTGAGAGAGAGAGAGAGAGAGAGAGGGAGTGGTAAGGTTGTTTGGCGAAGTTCATAGATGAAGGAGGCCAGGGACAGGAAGGATCGGGTTTGGGTGAAAGAGTGAATAAGATACTCTCTTTTGAGTCAGGGTTTCAGACAACATAATTTTCTTAAATTTGTTGTATGATGCCACCTCTCTTTTGAATCAGCTAGGGCTTGACCATTTTAAGAGGGAAATGGTCAAAAGTGGATGGAGGGACAATTTCAAAATTTTAACAATCTATATTCAGACAACAGATTTTTCTTATCAGTGTTGTCTGAATAAGACTACCTTTTAGGCTTCAAATGAATGAAAGTTGTAGGTATATTTCTATCTTGTGTTAACAACGTTAATATGTTGTCTGAATGTCACCCTTTTATTCAAATTGAAAAAAGTGTGTTTCAGTAGGTATTCAGACAACAGAGTTTGATTTTTCTGTCGTCTAAAAAACTGAGACGACAGAAAATTAGGCTTCTGTCGTCTGATGCGTGTCGTTTGATTAACTTTTTGGCATAGTGAGGGAAGAAGGAGGAGAAGAAAATCATATTTGGGTACCCAGATTTTGGGTGTCCAAATCAAATCGGGGAGGGAGGGTGGAAGAAGAATGAAGAAGAAGAAGGAGAAGAAGGAAGAAGGAAGAAGAAGGAGAAGGGGAAGAAAATTAGATTTGGTGTCCAAATAAAACTTGATATTGGAGAGGGACGGAGGGAGGAAGGAAGGAAGAAGGAGGATGAGAAGGAAGAAGGAAGAAGAATAAGGAGGAGGAAAAAATCAAATAATTTGGGTATCCAAATCAAATCGGGGAGGGAGAGAGGAAGAAGAAGGAATAAGAAGAAGAAGAAGAAGAAGAAGAAGGAGAAAGATACCCAGATTTCTGGGTGTCCGAGAGAGGGAGAGAGGAAGAAGAAGGAGAAAAAGGAGGAAGAAGAAGAAAGAGACCCAGAAATGGGTGAGAGAGAGAGAGATAGAGAGAGGTGAAAACCCAAAATTACCCTTTGAAAATTGAATAATTTCATAGATTTAACGGTGTTATTGACGTCATGTACTAAAGTGGGTCGGGATTGGAACTTCATGTATCAAAGTTAATTCTTTGAAACCAAATACACCGAACTTCGGAACGGCCTATACTTCATGTACTGTTATTAAAATTTTCTCTTATCGATTTTCAATTTCGATTATTTGCACTACACAAAATCCTTATATGTCTACTAATGTAGTAGTCTAACTAGTTTATTAGTTGTATCAAAACGTATACATTCTATGAGCAACAACGTGGAGGAAATAGACTTTGTCAAAATCGACGGTTAGATGTTGTCATGATTAGAAGATATAACTATGGTCAATATTTCAGCTATTTTCGTTGTCGTTTAGGTCTCGATCTACTATGTCAACTCTAAACCCTAAACCCTAAATACCAGATAAAACTAATATGTTCATAACCGCACATTCGCAACTTATTTTTTCAATCTGTCAGCTCTCATACTCTCATGGGTATGAGATATATCAAATAATGTAAAAATTTTGAAAAGTTTATCTCCTCACGGTTGAGCTTCCCTTAGGGAAGTATAGGTGCATATAAGGTTGACTGCTTTATTTGATAGCGAAATGACGGCGGATCGGGTTAATTTTTTTACACAATACCTATTAATACGCTATAAATAGATGGGTAATGTCAAATTTATCGATTTTCAATTTCGATTATTTGGATTGCACAAAATCTTTATATGTCACTAATGTAGTCTAACTAGTTTATTAGTTGTATCAAAAAATATACCTTCTATGAGCAACAACGTGGAGGAAATAGACTTTATCAAAATCGACCGTTGGATGTAATAAATAGTTGTGGTCAAAATTTCAACTATTTTTGTCACCATTTAGGTCTCGATCTACTAGGTCAACCCTAAACCCTAAATACCACATAAAACTAATATGCTCATAGCCGCTCATTCGCAACTTATTTTTTTCTATCTGTCAGCTCTCATACTCTTATGGGTATGATGTATATCAAATAATGTAAAATTTTTAAAAACTGTACCTCCTTGCGGTTTAGCTCCCCGTAGGGAAGTATAAGTGTATATAAGGTTAACCGCTTTATTTGATATCAAAATGACGACGGATTGGATTAATTTTTTTACACAATACCTATTAATACGCTATAAATAGATGAGTAATGTCAAATTTATCGATTTCCAATTTCGATTATTTGCACTGCACAAAATCCTTATATGTCTACTAATGCAGTCTAACTAGTTTATTAGTTGTATCAAAAAGTATACCTTCCATGAGCAACAATGCGGAGAAAATAGACTTTATCAAAATCGACCGTTGAATATTATCATGATAATAATAAATAGTTGTTATCAAAATTTCATCTATTTTCGTTGTCGTTAGGGTCTTGATCTACTAGGTCAACTCTAAATCCTAAAAGCCACATAAAACTAATATGCTCATATAAAAATTTTGTGTGATCAACAAATTATTGAAAATTGATAGATTTGACATTAGTAAATACATGGATAGTGTCACATCTATCGATTACTTATTAAAATTAAAATGCTTACTTATTTTAATCAAAATAAGATTTTCTTTTATCCAAAAAGTCTATCTCCACCATTAAAATTATAATGAGTATTTATTTTTTCTTATTATTAAGGGTCTTTGACCCAAAACACCAAAATAAGCATAAATTATTCCACTTACCCCAGCAACAAATTTTTGTTATTTATCAACAAATAACCATTCTGCCCCCAATCTAATTAAAAAATTACAGTCCTACTTCTCTCTCTCTCGTCTCGCTCTTCTCCGCTCTCTCTCTCTTCTCTCCTCTCTCTCCTCCTCTCTCTCTCTCTCTCTCCCTCCCCTCTCCCTCGCCCTCTCCCGCTCTCTCTCTCTCTCTCTCGCTCTCTCCTCTCTCCTCTCCTCTCCCGCCCCTCTCCTCTCCCTCCCTCCCTCCCTCCCTCCCCTCTCCTCTCTCTCTCTCTCTCTCTCTCCCTCCCTCCCTCCCTCCCTCCCCTCGCTCTCTCTCTCTCCCTCCCTCCCTCCCTCCCTCCCCTCGTTGCTCCAGTCCTCGTCGACGATACTCTCACCGGCGAAGGCCCGAAGACATGCACCTGGCCTCTCAGGCCGGAGTCCGATACGTCATGGAGAACCACAGCAACATCGCCAACCTTGTTACTCTTCTCGAGGCATGTAAATCGGTCAATCCTCCTCCGTTGATTGTGTGGGCCTCACCGGCTTTTTTTCGTCGCTGCGTAGAGGCTTGTCGGCTGGTCCGTCCGGTTGGATCCTGAGAACGAGACCTTGTCGTTTAAGCAGTAAACGGAGCACCCAGCGCAGACAGTGGCGTGGCGTGACAGATCCGGACTTCGTAGTCGGAGACAGCGCCGACGCGAACCACACGACCTTGTTTCGACAGGAACCAGTCTCTCCGATAATGATGACAACAAGGATCCCTCAGCTGCTTGCCTGCACCCAAGATCCGACCTGATTTATATGGGTTTCCTCCAGTTTGGTGCCCAGATCATTTCTGGGTGCCCAAATCAGCTTTTTTTTTTTTTTTTTTTTAAGTAACGGGGCAGAAGGGAAGAAAAAAAAATTGAATGTCTATTGGGGGGTAATAGGCGTCTATTTGAAGGCAATAGACGTTTTTAAATTGAAATAATCTCTTTGTTTTTTTCTTCAATTAAAGTTTTATTTGTATAATGTTAGAAAGATTAGTTCCTATTTCGGCTACCGAAAGTTCTATTGGTGGGCAATAGAAGTCTATTGGGGGGTAATACATGGCTGATAGTCATCTATTGGGGGGCAATACATAGCTGATAGTCATCTACTGGGGGGTAATACATGGCTGATAGTCGTCTATTGGGGGGCAGTAGAGGTCTATTAGGGGGCAGTAGACTATTGGGGCAATAGACGTCTATTGGGGGGCAATACCTCTATTGCCCCTCTATTAGGGGGCAATAGATGTCTATTGGGGGCAAAAAAACTTTCCGGTGAGATTTTCAGCAAATTCCGATGGGTGGCAGCTGGCGACCGTTGACCAGAATCCGCGAAAGTTGACCGGAATCCTGCCACCGGTGACGGGACTCCAACGACCGGTGACTGGGCTCCGGAAAAGTCTCCCATGGTTTCTCTCTCTTCCATTTTCTCTCTCGCTCTCTCTCTAAATAACAAAGGGGTGAGGGTAAAATGGTATTAAAAAAAATAATAAAACAAAAAAAAAATCTTAATGGGATATGAGGGAAGACCTCCTTAGAGTGTTTTGGGTAAGAGGGAATTAAAAAACTTAATGGGGTAAGTGGGAAAAAAATCTTTTAAAATAGTGTAATTGGACAAAAACCATATTATTAAAAGTAAAACTTTTTCCATCATTTCCCTTTGGGAAAAATATTTGTCTGGACACTTTAGTAACTTTCAGAATGATACCTGAACTTACAAAGTTATTAATGTGATACCTGGACTCATTTTTTCATATCAACGTCGTACCTATGAACAGTTTCCGTCACCGAGCCGTTAAATTTTGCACGTGCGATGCACGTAAGTCACTTAATGAAGATAAAAGGACCGATTTACCCTAAAAAAATTTTGGAAAAATTCACCAACGGTGTTTGGACACTTAGGGGACTTTCAGAATGATACCTGAACTTACAAACTTATCAATGTGATACCTGGACTCATTTTTTCGTATCAACGTCGTACCTACGACCAATTTCTGTCACGGGGCCGTTAAATTTTGCATGTGAGTAACTTGGTGAAGAAAAAAAGACCGATTTACCCTCAAAAATTTTATTCTTCTTCTCTTTCTTTCTTTCGTTATTCTTCTTCTTCTTTTTTGTTTTCTTCTTCCCCTGATTTGAATCATGAAGATTCAAATCATCTTGCTCGGCCGATTCCCACCGTCGATCACCGATCAAACACCGTTGTTGCGTCTTAATCCACCTTTATGCACCGCAGATGCTTCTAGTTCCTCACACTTCAAATCTTACAGCAAATTGAAATTATGCATGGAGGCTTCGCCGCTCACTCCGAGTTCATCCCCGCCGCCGACGACTTAGCCACTACCACTCTCATTCTCTCCTCCGACCCCCTTTTATACACCATTGATCAGAAACTCAGGCCTTGCCAGCCCTCCACTCTCAAATCACAGCTCCAATCCCACCCCGCCATCCTCTCCGTCATTCCCGACATGCAACACCACCTCCACACCATCCTCACCTGCAACTTCACCGGTCTAGCGGACAACTTCGGCCTCTAGCCTAACTTCAATCAGAGGCAATTGTAGGCAGACAAAGATTAACATTAACTTCGGCCTCCACACCATAATCACCTGCAGAAAATTCAAGCTGCTCTGATTCACCAACTCCACCACTCTACTGTTGCCCACCATTGCACCTCGCCAATTAGCAAACAAAGAACTCGGAGCCTCCACCATCGAGAAATGGAGGCTCGCGTTCTGCGTGTCCTTCGCCGCCGATATCGACATCGTCGGAGAAGATGTTGTCTGAACAGAAATTGAGTTCGGGTTCCACGGCGGCAGCTTGATGATTGTGGCCTTGGCTTTCTTGATGAGCCAATCGACGGCCATGTTGGGCCGGTAGTATCCGAGTCGGTCTTGCAAGTTGTAGAATTGAATGGCGGTGTGGGCGGTGAGCCGACGTGGTGGTCCTTGGGGCCTTTGGCGGTGCAGACCTTGCTGTGGCGGTCCTTCCGGCCGGTGGCCCTTAAAATGTGGCCTCGAGCCTCCACGATTTCGCTAGCGGTGGAGGAAAAAGCAGTCCTTATCCCCAAACCCAATCAAGAAGCAGCGGAGGACGACGTCATTGCGCGGTGATGGAGGTTGTTGTGGCTCTCCCCCATTTTTCTTCCTGCATATTCGATGGTGGGTTCTCCGAAAGCGGTGGTGTTGGCAAGGAGAGAAGGAGAGAATAAAGAATCCGAAAAAGAAGAAGAAGAAGAATAAAGAAAGAAAGCAAAGAAAAGGTCTTTTTGTCTTCATTAAGTGACTCACGTGCATCACAAGTGCAAAATTTAACGGCTCCGTGACTGAAATTGGTCGTAGGTACGACGTTGATATGAAAAAATGAGTTCAGGTATCACATTGATAACTTTGTAAGTTCAAGTATCATTCTAAAAGTCTCCTAAGTGTCCAGACACCGTTGGTGAATTTTTCCAAAATTTTTTTAGGGTAAGTCGGTCTTTTATCTTCATTAAGTGACTCACGTGCATTGTACGTGCAAAATTTAACGGCTCCGTGACGGAAACTGTTCGTAGGTACGACGTTGATATGAAAAAATGAGTCCAGGTATCACATTGATAACTTTGTAAGTTCGGGTATCATTCTAAAAGTCCCCTAAGTGTCCAGACACTGTTGGTGAATTTTTCCCTTTCCCTTTTAATTAATCTGTTTATTATAATTTTTTACACGGCTATAACAAACGAAATAAATAAATAAAAAAGTTAAACAAATTAAATTGCCCTTTGTCAAAAAACACCAATAAAATTAGTAAAAAAAAAAAAAAAACCAAATAAGTGCAGCCCATATTACTCGAACCTTCGCAGCCAACTCAACAGCTACGTTGCTTCACCACTATGCCAACCAATCTTACTTCAACGCTACTGTTTAATTGAAATATAACTGGTGTCAGATTCTTCTTCCACCTTCCTTTTCTGGGTTCTTCACACCTTCAAATCTCTGTAACGGCTGGCCTCATCTGGCCATGATTGAAAAGTGAGGCAAAACGCAGTAGTAAAAATCAAATAAACGGTTCCTCCTGTCGGACTCCCTTATTCATCGATAAAGAGAAATGGAGATAACCCCAAGCAATTCCGACTCTGCCGGGGGCCTTGAAGTTTACACTTTTCTGGATTCAATCAAAATTCACAACCAACAACTTGGTGAGTTCTTGAGTTCCTGTCGTTGTGGTTTACTTATTCGAAACTATGCAGCTAGTTAAAAAAGGAGGACTCATGCTGGTAGTTCAATTATTGTATGCATACCCATGGCTTGGCTTAGTTGAAATCTCCGAATTCACAATCAAATTACATTTTCTTGTCTCATACAGAAAGAACAAGGCAACTTGCAGCAGGGTTTAAATCCCATGACCTGAATTCAACCGATTCACCATATGTGCATATTCAATTGCACCCAATTCAGTAAAGAAAAAAGAAACTCACGCAAGAGGAATGCCATGCCTTCAGAATGTGATCATTTTGACTACATCAAACCCTCTCACCCCCTCCTTTCAGAAACCGATCATCTTGGACTGGACAAACTCATCTATCTCTCCTATCCATCAAACAGATTACAGATCTGGAATCATGAGCTTCCTTCTCAAAGATAAACTTTGTCGTCTGGTGTGATGAGTCAGAAATAGACCAGGAGAGCAGGTCACCCAGTTAACAATTTAAACCGTTAGATTTCAGACTTGATGTCCAATGTTCCATAATAAGCTGACGTGCCCAAGCATGGCAAGCTCGGAGCATGAAAGAATTTTCGTAATATTCTGTATCGGCAATTATGCAAGTATTCAGGAAAAAATTCACCAACGGTGTCTGGACAATTTGGTGACTTTCACAATGATATTTGAACTCTGAATGTTATCAATGTGATACGTAGACTTTATTTTTCGTATTATCGTCGTACCTCTGGCGAACTTCCGTCACGTCTCCGTTAACTGTGAGCACGTGTGACTCACGTGAGACCAAAAATGAGGGCAAAAAAGACTTTTTTGCCCTCAGTTTGTTTTAGGGAAAAATTCACCAACGGTGTCTGGACACTTAGAGGACTTTCATAATGATACCTGAACTTACAAAGTAATCAATGTGATACCTAGAATCATTTTTTCGTATCAACGTCGTACATATGACCAATTTTCGTCACGTAGCCGTTAAATTTTGCACGTGAGTAACTTAATGAAGACAAAAAGGACCGATGTACCCTCAAAAGTGTTTCCTTCCTTCCTCCCTCTGATTTGAATCTTGATTCTTTCTTCCTCTGATTTGAATCATCAAGATTCAAATCATCTTGCTTGTCTGATTCCCACCGCCGATTGCCGATCAAACACCGCCGCTGCATCTCAATCCACCTTCATGCACCGCAGATGTTTTTGGTTCCCACCACTTCAAATCCTACCGCAAATTGAAATTGTGCACTGAGGCTTCGCCGCTCACTCCGAGTTCATCCCCGCCGCCGCCGACGACTTAGCCACCACCACTCTCATTCTCTCCTTTAACCCCCTTTTATACACCATTGATCAGAAACTCAAACCCCGCCAGCCCTCTACTCTCAAATCACAGCTCCAATCCCACCCCGCCATCCTCTCCGTCGTTCCCGACATGCAACACCATCTCCACACCATTCTCACCTGCAACTTCATTGGTCTAGCTGACAACTTCAGCCTCTAGCCCAACTTCGATAAGAGGACATTGTAGGCAAACAAAGATTAACAACTTCGGCCTCCACACCATCCTCACCTGCAGAAAATTCGAGCTGTTCTGATTCACCAGCTCTACCACTCCGCTGTTACCTACCATTGCGCCTCGCCGATTAGCAGACAAAGAACTCGAGGCCTCCACCATCGAGAAATGGAGGCTCGCGTTCTGTGTGTCCTTCGCCGCCGATATCGGCATCGTCGGAGAAGATGTTGTCTGAACAGAAATTGAGTTCGGGTTCCACGGCGGCAGCTTGTCGATTGCGGCCTTGGCTTTCTTGATGAGCCAATCGACGGCCATGTTGGGCCGGTAGTATCCGAGTCGGTCTTGCAAGTTGTAGAATTGAATGGCGGTGTGGGCGGTGAGCCGACGTGGTGGTCCCTGGGGCCTTTGGCGGTGCAGACCTTGCTGTGGCGGTCCTTCCGGCCGCTGGCCCTTAAAATGTGGCCTCGAGCCTCCACGGTTTCGCTGGCGGTGGAGGAAGAAGCAGACCTTTTCCCCAAACCCAATCGAGAAGCAGCGGAGGACGACACCATTGCGCGGTGGTGGAGGTTGTTGTGGCTCTCCCCCATTTTTCTTCATGCATATTCGATGGTGGGTTCTCCGAAAGCGGTGATGTTGGCAAGGAGAGAATGAGAGAATAAAGAAACCGAAAAAGAAGAAGAAGAAGAATAAAGAAAGAAAGAAAGAAAAGAAAAGGAAAAAAAAAAACTTTTGAGGGTAAATCGGTCTTTTATTCATCATTAAGTGACTCATATGCATCGCACGTGCAAAATTTAATGATTCCGTGACGGAAATTGGTCGTAGGTACGACGTTGATATGAAAAAATGAGTCTAGGTGTCACATTGATAACTTTGTAAGTTCAAGTATCATTCTGAATGTCCCCTAAGTGTCCAGACACCGTTGGTGAATTTTTTCCGAGGGTAAATCGATATTTTTGTCTTCATTAAGTAACTCACGTGCATTGCACGTGCAAAATTTAACGGCTCCGTGACGGAAATTGGTCGTAGGTATGACGTTGATATGAAAAAATGAGTCCAGTTATCACATTGATAACATTCAGAGTTCAGGTATCATTGTGAAAGTCACTAAAGTGACCAGACACTGTTGGTGAATTTTTCCCAGGTATTTACATTACCGAACTATACTAAACATAACATGTACTTTTAGATAATACTGAAAACACAACAAGGTGCAGAGGCAGGGATATAGAAAAGATCCATTTACAAATATTAACTTGACCAAATAAACTCCCTCTCCCTCTCTTAAAAAAAAAATGTAGGCTTAAAACAAATATTGTCCAAATTTACGTTTAATAGGTACTCTCATTCATGCCAGAAGTAACATGCATTGTGTATCCTTGTAAGTACATACCGATTATGCAAGAGGGAAAGTTCTAGCAGAAATGTACCATTAATGACCAAGTAAACCTGCACTATTCTTACGACTACCTCGACTACCTCTAAAACACATGGAAGAATGGCATGTCACAATTTGATTATACTAGCAACTTACTTATCTGGAAGATTGAGAGCAGGGGAGATCTCGTGCAACATTTTCACAACCTCTGAACATTGTTTTATGCTTCCAACTAAACAATAACGTCCACTAGCTGATAGGTTTTCAAAGGCTAGAATACGGGCATTAGCAACATCTCTAACATCAACAAATCCGTAAGTTTTGTTGGGAAACTTTTCGGTCCCTGCATCAATTAGACTATTATGAGGAACAATAATTTCTTGGCAGATTGTTTAAGACGGGTATCAAGCTGAAGTGCAAACTAGCTTCCACTTTAAATTTATAACACAAAACTACGAGGCAACATAGGAATGATAATTTGGCAATATGACATATTGTGTGAAAGAAATTTTCAGACATTACATCCCTCAACCTGCCTCCCCACCCCCTTTGCAGCAGAAATATCCGTATATAATCATGCAAATGATTATATTGTGAATGTGGAAGCAGCATTTCAGTATAGTAGTTATAAGCGCATAAGAATCGCAAATTGATGATAAAATGATTATTCGAATGACACTAATGACAACACTCTAAAGGATGTGCTCAAGAATAATCATTATTCAAGATGTGCTCACTCAATATAAAATGACTAGCAGTACTGAGATCAATTCTATATATAGGGCCATCAAGGCAAGGGTTCAAATGCAAGGTCTGTTATACAAAATGTGGAAGTTCTAGCAGATCATCAGTGACTTTAATTCTCCCCATGACAGAAAAAATGATAAAAAAAAAATTAAAAAAAACATGTGCTCAGATCTAAGTAATGTAATATTTTCAATAAAAGTACCATTTACGAGTTTCAGAACTATTTCATCACTAAAGTTCAGAGTTGGCTGTAAAAGAGGGCCGATCACCCATCCTGAATTTATTGTTATAATATCAATTCCTTTCTCTTTTGCAAACTTCCAAGCAGCTTCCTCAGCTAATGTCTTTGGAAGCATATACCAAAGCCAAGGTTCTAAAAATCAGCCTAGGCGTCTCCATGCCGTTTCGCTTTTGGCCTAGTCGATCAAGGTAGGCGTCGGGCTGAAAATCGGCCGCCTAGTCGGCCTGGGCGGGTCTGGCTGGGCGCTGGGCGGTCGGGGCCTAGGCGTTTCCTCCATTTTTTTGTTTTGTTTATAACCTTTCAAACCTTAAAACATAAAAGTTAAAACCAAAATTGACAAAACCCACCCTAAATCGCCGTCTGGCCGGTCGCTCCTCTCTCTCCCTCTTTCCGACACGGCTGCAAAGGTCCTCTCTTCTCAGCCTCTTTCCGAGTGGCCGGAGATGCCGTATGCTCGTGACTCTCTCTGATTTTTGAGTTGGGAGAGGGAGAGGGAGAGGGTTGGGGGGGGGGGGGGAAGTGAAGGTGATGGAAAGGAGAGATGGGTTTCATTCTTCTCCATTTTTTGGTAGTCCGTACTATGCAGGGAGAGTGACAGAGAGTTTGGGGAAGAAGTGGGAGAGAGAGTTTGTTTGCAGCTGGTTTGAGAGAGAGAGGAAGTGAGCAGTTTTTGGTTGTGTGTGTGGGTTGGCCACGTTAACATGATAAGGTCTGGGGATTGAGAATTTGAGATAAAGAGCACGTGAAACCACTTTAGAGTTTGAATATATTACTCAATTAAATTATTAAGTGATTTTAGTATTTGAATATCATTATCCAATAAAAAATATTAAGAATTATGTGAATAATTTAATCCATTTGTATTTAGTATAAAAATTTTATTAAAAAAAGTACAAAAAAAAAACGCCTAGTCCCTGCCTAGGCCCCTAGGCGCTAGGCCTCAAGCTACCACTCGACTAGCGCCTAGCGTTTTTTAGAATATTGACCAAAGCTGATGAAAACCAATCCCTTAGTAAATACAATGCACATAGTTTTTCTGGCTTGGAAGCAATGAGATCGAACTCGTATTAAGTCATAGCATGGTATGCTAGGCAACCACAAAAACCATTTACACATAAACCTTTGTTTTTTCACAAAAAGCAGGATCTGAAAACCAAGATTCATCGATTATTACATCAGCAGCAAGAGGTTTTCCATTAGATCCAACTGCTGCCATAGAGGATGTTATAACCACCCTTTTGATAGACTGAACCTTCACACACGATCCAAGGACATTAAGCGTTCCCTTCAAGGCAGGGTCAATTAATTCTGCCTGACAACGATTAAGAGCTAGCAACATTATAGTGCATATTGATCTAGATTTTGCAGGTAAAATCAAACTGCATCAATAAAGCTTGGCAGAGTAAGAAATATAACTGAATTTCATAAACTGTTGGCTTAAGATGCGACAAAGAAAAATTGGTAAACGTTTTGAAGAATGTAAAGTAAGAGATGAACCTGCGGATTAGTAGATGAGACTGAGAGTAGGACAGGGGACGCCGTATGGAAAAGATATTCACATCCATGAATTGCCGTATCAAAAGACCATTCTTCTAACAAGTCTGCTTTGAACAAATGAAGCCTTTCCTTTGCTCCATCAAGTGAGAGTAGGTGTTCTGTTTTCTTTTGATCGTCTGGAGCATGTGAAAACAGAACTTGCTTAATATTAAGAGTGAAAACTAAAACCCAGATATTTAATCTGAAGATTAGTGAAAGAACTGGCTAAATTGAGCAAGTTAAATGGATTAAAAGTTGAAAACAAAACGGGAAGGAAGACAGAAGAGAAGTGATGGAATAAACCTGGGTCCCGAACCGTGGCTTTGACAGTATAACCTCGTTGCAACAAGAGCTTCACCAGCCATGATGCTATGTAACCAGACTCTCAAACCACGCAGCTCAACAACTCATGCAAATATAATTAAATGCCCTTGACTGCAGGGTCATGTTAGAATAATTAATGTATTAGCTGATGGTTCGTTTTCACTTTTTGTTTTTTTATTTTTTTTTATTTTTTTTTGTGAGAAAATGGGGAAGATTGTTTCATCTTTTAAAAGCAATTTAGAATAGAGAGACTCTCAAACCAAAATTTAAAAAATCTTAAACTGAGAGCCTAAAAGCTTTCGGGGGAGAAATCTAACCAAATAGGATCGATGTAGTGTGCACAATTCACGTTTGATGTAGGGTTTTGTACGAGAGAATTTTTTTGCGATCTTTTCATGTCAGTGTCATCGACAATCCGGAGCGAAGTTAAAAGTTTAACATAAGTGAGGCATTTAAAAAAAGAAAATTATACATATTAAAAAAAAATTATATTCAAACGCTCTATTTTAGTTCTTCAAAAATTTAATTTTGTTAACCACTTTCATGTTAATAAGAACTCTTTGTAGTTATATGAAGCTAATTGAATCAATATTATGTGCATGCAACAGAACTCTAGCGAGCTAAACGCATAAAATAATTTACTTGCATTTATAAATGTAAAAAGGAAGCAATGAAGATAAATGACTTGAACTCTTGAAGGTATATATGTTGTATATGTAGATTGGACAAAATCGAATAACAATTAAGGAGTTGTATATATAGCCATCTTGTATATACAGAGAACCACA
This sequence comes from Rosa lucieae, assembly GCA_024704745.1. Taxonomy (NCBI): domain Eukaryota; kingdom Viridiplantae; phylum Streptophyta; class Magnoliopsida; order Rosales; family Rosaceae; genus Rosa; species Rosa lucieae. The sequence continues at coordinate 3,736,075 of CM045492.1, forward strand.
GCAGAACCATATTTAGAGTTCAACAAAAAATTGAGCTGGGGCATGGCGTGCCTTAGTAGTTTTGCCACTGTCGGCTATCTCATTTGTTCTCTTCCTCTTTGTTCAGAATATATGCATCCTACATGGAAAAAATGAGACTTTGCCTATAGGTTTATAAGGATTTAGGCCACTCTATCTATTGCCAGTTGGTTTTAGATGCAAATCCTAAATTACTTTATCATGGTATCAGAGCGAGTTACTCATTTGTGCATGCCTCACGACCACACGGGCTCCACGTCATCCAAAGTTGTCCATAAATATGGCTTGAAAATTGGGGTCGTGATCAGTTACCCAATTATAGCCCAATATTTCCCCAATCACTCCACCTTCAACTGTTTGTGCCCACTTACCCAATTCAACAATGTGACGACTATTCTGGGCTCCGAGTTACCTATGTGTGCATGCCTCACGACGACACGAGCTCCACGTCACCCAAAGTTGTCCATGTGTATAGCTTGAAAATTGGGGCCGTGACCAGTTACCCAATTATGGCCCAATATTCCGCAATCACTCCACCTTCAACTGTTTGTGCCCACTTACCCAATTCAACAATGTGACGACTATTCTGGGTTCCGAAAAAAAAAAATTACAATAGTGACACTACCCACTACCACACGACTCGTCAGTTATCTCTCTCTCTCTCTCTCAAACGTCAAACCGATTCAAAACTCTTCCTCCCTCCATACCAGATTCTCTCTCTCTCTCTCTCTCTCTCTCTCTCTCTCTCTCTCTCACCTCAATAGTCACCGTTCGACGGCAACTTTGCTTCAAGGTCCAGCAACGGTTCTTCCTTTTTCCGGCTTCGGAGATATCGAAACAGGTAAAAACTCAATTTCCGACTCCTTTTTCCAGATTTACATGTTTTCTGCGGAATCTATTACATAAATCTTCGATCTAAACTTGTTAATAGCTTCATTTTGGTTCATATATGTGAAATTTGTGATACTGACTTTGCATGTGCGAAATCTGTGAAATCTAGGGTTTTTGGTTCATACTTGTGAAATACTGTTATGAAAGTTGTTTTTTGATTATAAACTGTTAATTGAGTGAAAATACAGACTGATTGAAAGCCTACTGTGGAGTCCTAGCCATAAAAGATATAACATTATTGACCCCCAATAGACTTTGTATTGGGGGCCAATGATCACTGCTTTGTTCATTAAAGTGCACTAATTTGCTATGCCAATGTAAATGGAGTGTTTTTTTTGTTGGTCTACTGGAGGCAATAGACAGATTATTGGCTCCCAGTAATGTTTTGATTGTGGTTCATAAATTACCTATAATTAGGGCTTTGAAATGTATTCTGTTTTTTGTGTTTGTTAAATAGCAGTAGTTTGTAAATGATTGGAATCATGTGGTTTTTGTTGGTTTGGGGGGCAATAGACACATTATTGCCCCCAATAATGTGGGGATATGAGAAGTTATCTGTTGTTTTGTGTGCAATGAAGTGCAATACTCTGTGAATCTTAGGAAGTGGTGCAATTTTTTATGGTCTATTGGGCGGCAGTAGACACATTATTGCCACCCAATAATGTCTTTATTAAGGGTCAGTAATATTCTCTTATTGATTATAAAATAATCATTTTGGTTTTGTTTCTGATAAAATGCAATACTCTATCAATCCTAGAAAGTGATACAATTTTTGATGGTATATTGGGGGGCAGTAGACACATTATTACCTCCCAATAATGTCTTTATTAGGGTAAGAAATCTTCTCTTGTTGATTTTAAAATGATCATTTTGGTTTTGTTTCTGTGCAGAATGGCTAGACCGAAATTCACCCTGATGAGTGACTCTGAAGATGTCCGGACTTCAGAAAGTTCCGATCAAGGAACTGAGACAACATTTGACCAGCCACTGCAAAAAAGAAGAAGATGAAATTAGAAAGAGGAAGCGGCAACAGGCAGATGAGATTTCTGATGAAGAATCTGCAGAAGAAGACGTCAATGAAGATTCAGAAGAATCAATTGAAGAAGAATCAGAATCAGAAGGCGAACAGATAATGAAGAGGTTTGTAAATCAAAACAACAGCCGAAAAGGAAAACAGTTTAAGAGGAAGAGGATTCAGAAGAACAAGAAACAAACAAGAGGAGAAATGTTAAACCGAAGATGAGTAAAGCAAAGAAGCCTAGGAAAGGGACAAATAAGAAGGAAGTGCAGAAGAAAGAGGTCCAAAAAATGGAGATTGAGTGGAAGCAGCAGAAGTGCACACTCAGTTCCTTCTGGAGAGTGGTAGGTGCACACAAGGAGAGAATACTGGAAGAAACAAATGAAATATTGAGGGGCACAGATTTTGGTGAAATGATCGAACCATTCTGGCAAGACAAGATAACCAAGATCCATCTCCACAAGCATGAAGCGGACCTGGAGATAATCATGAGGCACTTTGATTGCACAGATAACAAGTGGAAGTTTGGTGGTGTTGCTGTCGAAATAACAGAGGAGGACATCACGGTTTTGTTTCACCTTCTGACTGAGGGAAAGGTATTCAATGTGAACAAGAGGGTGGTGAGGGATGAGATGGAAGACTCCCCAATATTTGGCAACCCTTTAAAGAAGCAGGTTGTCCTCTGAACAGAGGTGGAATCGAAGCTGGTAATTGAGTTGACAAAGCTGGTAAAACAGAAAGACGCCCGAAAGATAGTCGTGATGATGATCACGTATCTATTCAGCACATTCTTCTTCAGCAGAACTGGAACTCAGATTACATGGGATATAGTCGCCGTATGTGAATGCATTGGGACCATAAACATGTACAACTGGCCAAGGTTAATTCTGGACTTCTTGATGGAAGGGCTACAAAAGTATAGGAGAAACAGTCCAACTACAATTAATGGATGCCTTCTTCTCATCTACTACTGGTTCCTTGAGAAGACCAAGGTGAAGACATGGATACCTGGAAAGCAGCAGGAAACTCCAAGATTCATCCGATGGTTGATAAAGGAAATATTTAACCTGGAGCAGCTGTACAAGACTGAGAACTTGGTCGTGGTAAGCAAAACGCAAAAACATTACATGCATCTACATAACTCATTACTACATCAAACTAACTTATAAAATGTAACAGGATCTAATAAAAGCTGGACCATGGTCTGCGAAACTTGGACTGGAAGACCTCGAGCTGGGTGTTGAGGAGCAGGACACTCCAAGCTTTGAAAACTGGGTGAGTATCTTATTCTCAGCTTGTCTACTGCCAATTATTAGGGGGCAATAGAAACATTATTGGCCCCCAATAATGTCTTGACCCTGGTTCAGTTAGAACTTAAATTAGGCATTTGAAGTACAAATTGATTTTTGTGTGTTTATTTAATACATTGGCTTGTGAATCATTGAATAAGGAGCTTTTCTGGTGGTCTGTTGGGGGGAAATAATATTTTTATTGCCCCTCAATAGACACAGTATTAGGGCCAAATAACTTATAGGTTTTGGTTCTATTATTTGCAGGTGCCCCATGCAAGCCAAGCAGAAGAGGAACAAAATGAAAGGCTAACAGGGAATATCAAAGAACTCATTAGTGAGATGGAGGCAGCCATTGGTGAGACAAATCCCACCAAACAAATGGAGGCAAAGCTAGGAAGGCTTGCCAAAGAAAATGAGGAACTGAATGCACAGAACCGAGTTCTATGGGCCAAGCTAAAGGTTGCCGATGAGAAGATTAAAGATCTGGAGAGTGGAAAGAGGGCCAAAAATAACCTCATCAAGGCTTTGTTCATCAGCCTTGGAAAGGAAAAGGGAGAGCTCCTTCCACCACAAAGACAGCTTCAGATAGTTCCTTTTACGCCCAAAGTGACCCCCCCCCCCCCCCAACCCAAGATGAAGTCGAGGATGACACTCCAAACTTTGGACCAAGCGTGGGAGAGGAAACACATTATGCAGCCAGTATGGGACATTCGACGGAGAGGGTGATGTCAACATTTCCTCAGTCTATGGAACTACCTAAACAACAAGAAGAAAGCCGAGAATAACCTGAACAACCAGAAGGTGGGAATCAAGAAGAGGAAGAACATCTCGATAACATAGAAAGGATGATTGTTGCGAAAGAAGTTATGGCAGAAGTTGGAAAGGAAAAAGAGAAAGAAGGAGCCCAAACTTAACAGTAAAAATAGAAGAAAAATGTGGAGATACATTCTATAGAGAGGAATGTGAAGACATACAATACGGGTGCCAAGAAGGCTAGAGAAGAGGAATGAGAGTACGACACTTCAAAAGAAGCAAAAATGAGGAAGAGAGCTGCACCTAAGAGAGCTAGGAACGTGCCGCAGGCCCCAAAAAAGTGGAGAACAAGATCAAGATCAAGGGTCTCAACTGCGAGAAGCCAACTTGGAGGACACTGAACCCCATTGTGGCAAGGCACTTTCAAGACTTCTTCAACGTTGCTGTGAAAGACACGTAAGTACACAGCCTAGTTTCATATTGTACTAAAATTCAGTTTCTGTATTTCATATGGTTTACAAACCAATTTGAATCAAATGTTTCTGTTTGAATAGAATCGAGTACTGGATCAACATCAATCTTCTACGCTGGATCACCAAGCACGACATCAGAGTAATCATCCAAGAGGGGGATGTCAAAACTGATGCATGTCTTTCAATGTATTATTGGGGGGCAATAGACAGATTATTGGCCCCCAGTAATGTGGTTATTTAGGGCAATTTACTTTAATCTTTTTCACTTATACAGTTCTGATGGAAAATGAAATGACACAATTGCATGTGATTAGCGTTTATATTGACTTGTTCAAGTCTAATGCCGAAAAGAAAAATGCTCAAGTAGGATTTCTCACTGTAGACGTAGCGGTAAGTAACCTAAACCAAGCAAATGGAGTTTTGTGTTTATCAAAGAGCAGTACTCTGTAAAAGGGTGGAAATAGAGGGGTTTTTGTTGGTCTACTAGGGGGCAATAGGTCGATTATTGGCCCCCAATAATGTATTGATTGTGGGTTCTTAATCATTCAAATTATGTCTTTGAAAGCTGTTCTTTGACTTGTGTCTATTGTATGAAAATACAATGTTTTATGGTGATCTATTGAGGGGAAGTAGACATATTATTGCCCCCCAATAATGTCTTTTTTTGGAGTCTGTAATGGTTTATTACACCACTGTTTTTAGTTTGAACTTGAATTAACTTGGTTATGTTGTCTATACAATACTATGCTATAAAATATGAACAGACCAAAGAAAAAGGGGAAGATACTAGACCTTTTGAGTGTGGTGTTGAGATAATGTTGGTTGAACCACTGTGGTTGATCTTCCGTTTCAAAAAGGTGCTAGTACTGATTCACCACAGTACAAGCATGCACTACACTTTGTTGGTAATCGACAATGAAAAAAGGAGCTTCACTCATATGAATTCATTGAGGCCAGCAATCGATGAATTCATCAATGAGGAGAAGTACCACCTGAATGCAGCAAGAGTTGTATGTAATCATTTCACAACACTTGTTCATTTTTCATAGTGTTTAGCATGATTTTGAAGAACTGAACTTTTATATCTGTAAAAAAACAAGTAAAGCACATCAAGAAGTTCATACATGCTGTGAACTTGACTAAGATGAGAATCCCGAGTGACAGCCAAGATCCAGAGGTCACTCAAGAAAAATGCAAAGGCGAAGATGAAAAAGAAAACCTAATTATACTTGAAGAAGAAATGATCGAGGAGGAAAAACAAACCAGGAACTGGATCTTGTAGAAGAACATTGTGGAGACAGACTATGAACTCTATGAAGACTTTGAGTGCCCGCAGTAGAACACATCATCATAAGTACCTCAAACCACACTGTTTGACATTGTAGTTGTGAAACATGTGGTTGTTGACTAAATTCCTAGAAGCTACAAAACAATCTCTCTGTTTATTGCCCCCCAATAAAGTTAACATAAATTAGTTTACTTCTTTACAGTGCTGATTGCGGACCCTTTATGCTCCATTTCATGGAGAGCATAGTAAATGGTGAAGAACCAACAAAGGAAAGCGGGGATAACTTGAGGAAAAGAATGCTTGACAGGATCATGCACCTTCAATTGGGGAGAAAGTGAAGAACGAAATTAGGGATAACATATATAGGAATTTAACTTTAGCATTCTAAAAGTAGGGATTGTAAAATTCTCATACTAAACTTATTTTCAAATTATGGAGAAATGACATGCAGTATTGGATGATATGATATACTTTTGTTGACTTCAATTTATAACAGGTCCTTTAAACAAATTATGGTAAAATGACATGCAGTATTGGGTTCATGCACAAAATTAGTCAGGTTTATTGCCATCCAATAATCTTCATAATTTTGGTCAAAAGAGTTTTGGGCCCCAATAATATTTAAGAAGATGACCACCAGAAGTATCTTAGTTGGTATTTAAATTTTTTGCAACAGTTGAGTTGGGTTTCAAATCACATGAAGATCTAAAGTCCTTGAATAGTCAGACATTATTGGGGGGCAATACTTTGTCTATTGGCCCCCAATAAACCACCTGTAAGCAATCATTGCAACTGAAACCTATTCAAAATTTAACTTACAAAAGTAACAATCTGTCATCTTGAAAAAAATAATGATTGGTTGGGCCTAAATATAAACAATTATTGCCCCCAATAAACCTATTACTGCCCCCCAATAAAAAAATGTAAAACCTATCAACCCATTATAGAAACATATACTACTGCTGAACAAGAGGTTCTGTGCAGCTCAACTTGTTATGAGTGCTCATTTTGTCGCAACGGCCACAACGAATCAGCTTCTTTTCAACCTCTCAATACACTTGAACCGCTTCACCCTAGGGTGGCCTCTTTTCAAGGGAGGTAATATACAATCAGTAGCAGATTCAGAAGAAAACATATCAACATTGATTATCGGCTCAATAGGAAAACTGTAGCTCTTCATATCAACACTAAAGTACTTATCAATATAATCATAGACATTTTCAGAGGCAGCTGCAAGGCCATGAGGACAAGGAAAACAATTGATCTGCCATTTCACACATGACATGAATGATCGGAAACGTTAACTACATAAGAAAAGTCAGATCGAACCTCGTACACACCGGAGCTAGAGTAATGGACACTGAAACGACAAGATTTCTCCATCTGCACCTTCAACCTTTCCTCCATTTTGGGACTTAGTTTTGTGGTCCAACGTTGTACCTCATCCCTCTTCTCACCCATATGCTCCATTTGTTTTATTCTGGTTTGATCCAACATACAATATACCTGCATCAAATGCACAATTGCAATCCAAGAGTTAAATGATTCAGCAATCCAATTAGCCATAATTCCATATCGGCAGCTAGTATAAAATGCACGGCACCAATTTTCCACTGGGATTTTAGCAAAAAAAGGGTCAATAATCTCAGCACCACCAACTTGTCTAAGCAACCGCAAATTGAAACGGTATTCCTTCTCAGTAGAGGAATATGCAACCTTAAAAAACTTCTTCTTAACCTCTTCTATCAAGACAGAATTACCTTTACCCCTATATTTACTGGCAAGGTTCGCCACCAAATGCTTGTAACAAAACAGGTGAGGATGACCAGCAAATACCTTATCGAAATCACTCAACAGTCCAGTCCCCCGATCACTAATAAATGTGATGACTCTTCCTTGAGGTTCAAGCAAACTCTTCAAATGCTTAAAAAAGAATGTCCAATTTGCATCTATCTCATAATCACAAAAACAAATAGCTAGAGGGTAGAAACCTGCATAAACCAGAACACAAAAAGGTTAGCCAATAATGTTTTTATTGCACGGCCATAAACAATTGCAGCGTCCCGCTGCACCACCAACAGGAGGCAACCGCTGCAAAATGATATCAATAACAATGAACGAAACTAAAACAAGAAATATAAAACACATAGGAAAATAAACTAAAACAAAAACAAATATTACTAGGGGCCAATCATAAATTTTTTTTGGGGGGGGGGGGATAAAGTATGCAATTACCTTGAATTCCATTCCTTCCAGTTACAGAAAGAATCTGGCCCTTGTAGATGCTCTTATCAAACGTTCCATCAACGTACATACAACACCGGCAAACAAAATTGGAAACCTTCAACACAACCTCCGTAAGCTACAAAAAGCCTCTCAAAACGATTAGTAAATGGGTCAACTTCCAACACAAAAGAAGAGCCCGGATTACTCTGCAAAACAGCTTCTTTATACCAAGATAACTTGCTGAATGAATCTGCCTTAGAATCATAAATCGCTTCCTTAGCCCTTTGTTTTGCTTTCAAGGCAACCTTGTAGGAAATACCAAACCCAAATGTTGACTTGAACTTACTCATAATCTCCCTTGGCTTCAATGAAAGATTATAGCTAACATCGGCAGCAATGCAAGACTTGACAACCTTGGATCCCAAAAGCTTGTGCTTTTGAGTCCTAACTACACCCTTGCAAGTGTGAATATTATTCAACTCTATTATATAAAGGCAACCCTTGGCAGATGATGAAAGAGCGCGAAGATGCCAATCACAACCTTCGATTCAACAAACTGCATGAATACAGTCCAAATCATTTCTCAAAAATACAAACTCGAAACCAACTGCAATTGCATACTTCCTGAGCTTCTCACGGAGCTCAACTACACCATGAAACTTCTCCCCGACATGATGAATATAAGAACTCCACTCGTCAGACAAATACGACTTGTGAACTTCAGTCCTAAATGCCTCCCCCAAATAATCGTCTTAATCAATAACTCCCGAGCAACTATCCACTGAACAAGTTCTGCTGCAACTTCCACCAATCTTTAAAACAGAAATCTGAACACAATCTAACTTATTTATTCTAGCAGCGCAGAACAGCATCTGGAAATCACGATCGTTATGAAGAAAACAAACTTCACAACCAGGAACTGAATACTGAAGCTCCATAACATCACTTGGCAAAAATTAGAATGTACGTAAAATGTCTTCATACAAGTCAGAATAGCTCATACATTGATTCAAAGGAATCATATAACCTTTGCTAGAATACATGCACCTAGCAACCAGAGGTTCAGCTATAATCCTAAAAAAAAAAAAAGGAGAACAAATCTATTATTGCCCCCCAATGATTTAATCAAAACTATCAAAACACATCAGAAGCAGTACCAAATTAATTTTAAAGTAAAAAAAATGATAACTAGACAACAATTACAGCTACTTCATAACACTTAATACACATTACTGCCCCCCAATACACAGATTATTGGGCCCCAATAATATAGTAAAAAATACCAAAACAATTCAGAAAATGTAATAAATTGCTATTCACACAAATAAAAAGATCATTAGACAACAATTATAGAGTCTAAATAACAATTAAAGCACATTATTGTCCCCCAATAGAAAGATTATTACCTCCCAATAATATAGTCAGAACTACCAAAACACTTCAGAACCAGCTCAAAACCAACACGAAGCATGAATTCACCAAAAACAACACGAAGTTAACACGGAAATTCAAAACTAACACAACTAGTTCAAATCAGAACTACCAAAACAATTCACAACTAGTTCAAACATAACACGAAGCTCATATATATTCGGCAAAATCAGTTCGAAGTTAACATAATAATTCGTACACAAAAAGAACTAAAATCAAACATATTAAATCGAGCTAAAATCAAACAGTAACAGATCGAGAAAGAAAAAAAGCAAACCGCAATGGAGGAACACAAAGAAGATGTCCATCTACCTCCATGTGATAAAAGCAACAGATCTTCTCTCTCTAAGAATCGCAGATCTTCTCTCACTATCTCTAACTACAAATCGCAGAGCTTTACAATCTAGAAATCGAACGGCTCCTATCTCTAGAAATTGTACAGCTGCTCTCTCTCTCTCTAAAATGGCAGAGATTCACTCTCAAAAACCAGGGAGCTTCTCTCTCTATAAATCGAGCCGATCCTCTCTCCCTCTAAAATCGGAGAGCTTCTCTCCCTAAATCTCATTTTTGTTACAATTTGAAAGCTTTTCAGTTATAAAAGGGCAAAACAGTCAGAAATTTATGATAAAACAGGCCCGTTTTCAAACAGTTGGGTAATTGGGGTTTAAAAATGAAAACTGTTGTTTAAGTGGGCAATCTCTTAGAGTGTTTGGGTAAGTGGGGTTAATTCCTCCTAAAATTAGGTAAATGATCGTTTCCCCTTGAAAATTAGGCACACAGGCGGGGGTGCGTTGAGAATATATACATCCCCCATGAAAAAATTGAGACGTTTTTGGGTCACTCAATCTATTGCCAATTTATTTTGGATGCGAATTTCAGATTACTTTTACACTCCTCTCTTACCTCTCCCCCTTCCTTACCCATACCCTTTCCATGTGGGTGATTGTGCATTTCTTTTTGCATTGGCGGCTACCCTTATGTGCAATCGGACAACTACGATAATGGTGGAGGGTTGGATCAACTTCTTCCTATTGTTGATTCTGCCATGATGCCTTTGAGCGATATTTGCGATAATTGTGGAGGATTATGCATTGTGGTGGGTTTAGGTTTCAACCTAGCTAGATTTGGTTGTTGAGTTAGCTTTGGATCAGTTGCTATATTGCTTCCTTTTATTTTAGTCACATGACCCCTCCTATTCCTAAGGAGAGGTGACCCATATAACTTTTAAGGAGATACAATTGTGTATAAAACATAAGTTGTTTTTTTTCCTTAATCTTCCTTGCACACTTTATTTTCTGTTTATTTTAACCGGGCATTTGTAAGTCCAGTATTATTTGTGAGGAACTTATTTTCTCTTAGCCATATTGTGACAAATTCTCTTGTGATGCTACCAACTTATTATGAATACAGTGTTCACATTTCTACTTGAATAACAAAAGATAGTATATATAGTGTGTAAGAATTAGGGCCCATGTTACACCAAACCCTAAATCCTAAAACCTTAAACTTCAAAAACAAATTCTTTGTTACTTTCTTTATGATTTGGTTTAAGGTTTAGAGTGTTAGGATTTGGTATAATGCTGTTAGTACTTTTGTTTTTCTTTTCTTATACATTTTATGGGTTTGATTTGGACATGATATATTAAACTAGTATGGCCCATTCACTATGTGTGTGGAGATAAGTTAAAGGTAATCAAGGATTCAAATTTCGGTTTCGATTTCAGTGGAAATTCGGTTAAAAATAAAGTAATCATGTTAATTGCATTTATAAAATGATATTTTTAAATGAAATTTTTACACAGACTGAACTAACCTATAATAAACCTATGGAGTAAATTTTGCTTACTACCTTGTACTTTCTAGGGTTCATCAGTTCAGTCTCTGCACTTCTAATTTAATCAGAAAAGTCCTTGAACTCTCCAATTTCATTAAATCGATCCAATCCGTCACTACTCCGTCAATTTTTGGGGAAAATTTTCAAACTACCCATCTGCATTCACAACACTGACGCGTCGGCGTGCTGCCTAGCGATGGGTAGTTTGGGAATTTTCCCTGTGAGAATGTCTCACGTCAGCATTTTAACAGCTAAAATTGACAAAAGAGTGACAAATTAGATCTATTTGATGAAATTGGAGAGTGCAAGGATTTTTCTGATTAAATTAGAAGTACAGGGACTGAACTGATGAACCTTTGAAAGTACAAGGTAGTAAGCAGAATTTAGTCCAAAAACTGATCACACACTCTAAATTCTTCGATTTGTATAATAAGTCTGACTATTTTATCATTAATATCTAAACTATACTAGTACTAAGAGAAGAGAGCTTACTTTTCAAAACTGAAATTTTTTACCAATTTAACCTTTATATATAACAATATATATAATATAATTAATTAATAGGAATAATATGGTAAATTGTATAATAGAAAACAAAAGAATAAAAAAAAAATGTGGTAGCTAGTTGTACGTGAAGTTTTTCCATTACCTTCAAGGTTTCAAATTTCTCCTAACTGCATGTCGAAATTTATGTAATTTTGAATTACTGAAACGAAATTCATATGCTATATCATTTTCGTCAGGAGTTTCATGAAATTTTCCATACATTTCCGCGAAATTCTTAATTTCTAAAATATCTACACACACAAAATATATTTAAAAATTCGCACCGAAATTTTGTCCGAAAGTTCTGTCATCGGCAATAAATTTTTTACTTCATACTTTCACAGAAAAAAATATGAAATTTTAATTTTTTTTATTTTTTTTATTTTTTTTGCAATCAAGTTGAATACAACAAAAATTTTTTTTTACTTTTATCTGCTACAAAGTTGAACGATAACATGATTTCCTTTTTACTTCGTCTCAAATGTCATATGCTTCATATAACGAAACACCATATTGGGTAATTTTACAACATCTAATATATAGATATATAGATTGCATGTGGGAAAAGATCAACACACAAATAATACCCATGTGATGAAGTACCAAAATCATTTTCAAAATTCATTTACTTGAGAGCAGTATTGTATGCAGTTCAACCAGCTAGATCAAACCACATCGAAGTAGCTTTTATATTCTTTTTGTTGTATTTGTTCATTTTCATTTACGGAGTTTTGGTATTACGTCCCCTCCTCCTGTAATAATTTTCTAATTATTAGTGAAAAAGGGGTGATGGCCAATTCTCGGATTCCAACCATTAAAAAATAAAAATAAAAATAAAGTAAATCACATTCACATTATCAATATACAATATATTTATAATCACACAAAGATAAAAGCACTAGTTTATTAGCAACTTACTACAGTACTAGTTAATTACTTGTCCATTTTAAATATCACAATTCTATTATAAATATATAATTTTAGAGTTGTTACATTGTAAATAGGTTTATTATAGGTTAGTTCAGTCTGTGTAAAATTTCATTTAAAAATATCATTTTATAAATGCAATTAATATGATTACTTTATTTTTAACCGAAATTGTAAATAGGTTTAGGGTTAAATACTGCTTACTCCCTATATTTATAGGGTTTCATCATTTCAGTCCCTGACCTTTGAATTTCACGTAAAAATTCCCTGAATTCCCAATTGGTCCTTGCCCTCAAGCATCCATCAAAAACTCTATTATCTTCCCCTAAAAAGTCTATTATACCCTCATTTACTTAAAAAAAAAAATGCTCATCCTCTCTTTTTTTTATTATTTTTTTTCTTTTTACCTCTTCTTCTTCCGGCTCTTTCGCCTCCTTCTGTTCATCTCCCTATGAAGATGGTTCCAATCCACAGTCCTTGAAGAGGTGAAATGAAAAAAAAAAAAAAACAGAGAAAAAATAAATTTAAAAAAAAAAGTAAGTGAGGGCGTAATAGACATTTTTGGCAACTTTAACAGAAAATTTTGACGGCAAGGACCAATTGAGAGGAAATTGAGAGTTTAAGCACTGAAACGATGAAACTCTATAAGTATAGAGAATAAACAGTATTTAATCTTATTTATAACTATATTTGATCCGTTATTCTTCATCAAAAAATAATATAAATTGAAAATTAGCGAAAACAGATAATATTAATGCAAGACTCTTTTAACCTAGCTAACCAAAATAATTTTTTTAGCTATTCTGGCTAAAATTGACTTAAAAATAGCTAGCATTGCTAAAAATGCCCTAACATATTAACTGTCTTGCTCCCACTTAAGGAACAGTTTTAAGAGACTGTGAGAAACAAGTTGTGAGATCTTGGAATTTCGGTTTCTTATTTTAGAATGGAAAGATGATTTGCAAGCAAGTTTTATTTGAATATATATTATTTTCATAGTGATTATAGTTTTTAAAGATTAACTACTTTTTTCGTTTGTCAAATTTTATCATACGATTTTTGAAGAATTTTTCAGATACCCAACCTATTTTGAATAATTTTGAAATTGGTTGTAAACTGTTGCAGTTAACCTAGTTTTGGTGTAACTAGTCCAAATGGGAATGTGAATCGTATGTAATAGGGAGAGTATATTTAGCCATAGATTTCCCATACATATTCTGAGTAGAATTCCTTCTAATATTATATATATTTAGATTCTATGTAATCTTTATACTTTTGTCCCGATACAAAGGGTTCTGTTATCAATGAAGAAGTAGGCATTATTCTCTCTCAAATTTTCTCATTCTATAGCACGTTATCAGCACGAACCCTAACCCGAGCACAAAAAAGCCAGAAGATCTCTAAAACCCAAAATCCCGAAATCACCACCATGCACACCCTCCTTCTAGCCCCCTAGCACTCTCTACGCGCCTCTACGTTCTTTGCGCACCTTCTATGCGCCCCTACGCCTCCACCAGCGCTCCGGTGCATCCTCAATGCACGTTGCACATTGCCAGTAGCTCCTCAACACACCCGCAACCTCCTGCTAGCTCCTTCAAGCGCCGAACCACAAGCTTCTTCAAATTACTTTGTGTCCAAGAAATCAAGTTTCAAAAAATCAGGAAATTTTTTATAACCATTTCTGCTTTCTTACTTTACACTTTCGACAATCGGGGATTCTAATATCTGTTGCCTATACCCACCTATCACGTGGGATTCATTGAAGCCTTGAACGATTTTTGTTCCCAACCATTAAGAAACGTCAATGTTTCAGTCTAATCCAACTCCTTGAAATTTAATCTTCTTAGTAGTGCTTTTTGCTCAAAAACCTATTTAATTAGTTATTCTAGTCGAAGCTTTTTTATCTCTGAAATACTAATATTGTTCTTATTTACCCTTTTCAGGATATGTCAAACTTGAAAAAGCTCGACTTCGCCCCATTAGACACTACTGGCTGTGGATACCACAAGTGGATCCATGATGTCAAAAATCAACTCAATGCCAAAGAGATCCTAGCAACGATCTAGCCTGCCAATGATGATTTGATTTCTCAGGACCCCTATGCGAATAAAGCCAAGGCTCTCATCTTAATGACGTGTCATATGAACAATTCGCTTCAACCTGAGTATATGGTTAAAAATAACCCAAGAAATCTATAGGTTGCTCCTGAAGATCAGCTTGGGAACGTTTGAGACTCCTACATCCTTGAATTGGGCAAGATATGGCAAAATCTTCGCTTTGCGGATTATAAGTCTATGCTTCAGTACAATTCGGAAGCCCTCAGCACTAGAACAATGATGCAATTCTGTTATCAAACTATTACAACTGAGCACCTGATTGAGAAAACTCTCTCCACCTTCCCTATCTTTGCTATGATGCTAGCTAAGCAATATCGAATCAATATTCAAGCAGGATGGATCACAAGATTTCATCAGCTGATTACAGTGATGATCGTTTCTTAAAAGCACAATATTCTTGTGCAGAATTATAGTTCCTGACATGTCAGAACGAAAGCCGTTTCAGAGTTGAATTATAATAATGGCCCAAAAAGAAGCCAACGCGAGCACATTAAACCCTAAACCTAAGGGAAAATAACCCGGAATATTGGTCTATATAATCGGTCAGTGTATGAAAGAAACTGCTAAAACAACCAGCATGATAAGCACTGCGGTTGTAGAAGTCGATGCGAACAGAAAGAACCTGCCACAGACGAAGAGATCCCGCGGAAGGCAATGGTGGCACAACCGACTTGAAGGATAAAGGCATCTGCGAGGATCTCATGTATCAACCAAAGGACGATAACTAGAAACTAAGAAATATAGAGATGTGTTTCCAACAAGGTTCTAAAAAACACTTAGGGGCCTAGGTGGGGACTAGGCGGTTTTTATTTTTCTAATTTTTTAATTATTTTTATGAAATATAATTATATAAATTCTAATAATCAATTGTAAATAGTAAAAATAATCAAAATAGAGAAAAAAATTGTTTAAGAATTTAAAAATCATTCCTATTATTAGCCAAAACAAATCTCAATTTTGTATGGGTTTGTTATATTAGTTGATTGATCGAATGACTTCTATAGTTCAGTTTGAAGAAATGACACATCTTCCCATTCCTCTACAACACTGAGCACTTTAGTTCTACAAACTGACAAAGTTTCAAACGCAATGAAGTTTCAGAATCAACTCCCAAGTTTTGAAAACTAAAATTTCATGTGAAGAAGTGTTGAAAAGAAGTTTCAAGACATTCAATGAAATAACTCCAAGCATCAGTAATACATTCAAATTCAACTTTCTGTAAAGAAATACGTGAAGTCCTTCAAAGTTCTAAACATAAGAAAGAACAAGAAATAGACGAAAGAAAACAAATCCACAATAGAACCACAAAAAGTAATAGGTAAAGGTAAACATATATGATGTAACAAAAAAAAAAAAAAAGGTAAACATATATGAATCTAAACCCCACAAACCCAAAAACATACAGATAAGGGTAAACCCAGAAACCCAAGAATCTAAATTTATGAAAAGAAAAAGGTAGAGCTTATTAACCGAAGATGCTAAACCTAGAACCAAGTGCTCGGTTCCAATGGTAAACCAATCTTTCTTTCTTTTCTCTTCTTTTGCCGCACTACACTCCCACACCTAACCCTTACTCGCACCAGAACCAAGTCCGATCCATTCTTGTCGCTGCCCGCGCTAGCAAACTTGACCCTTTTGAAAACTTATCCGGATCGGATTCCGATTTTCCAGAAAAGCCAAATTCCGAGTTGGGCTTCAAGATCTGGCTAGACCAGAAGCTGTGTGATGATCCAATGGAGAAATCCAAAAGAAAACATTTCAAAAAAGAGGAAGAAGCAGATTGAAAATACAAGGACAGAATGTGTTTTCTAGAAAACGGGGATTGCAAGGCACGCATCAATCCTTACTGGGCAGAAACAAAAAATAACAAACAGAACACCAGATTTTTGGTTACTCAATGAAAACCTCAAATTAAAACATTGCGAGGCTCTTACTCTTGAGAACCCAAAATAAGAATCATCTTATTCAAAAGGATATGCTCTTTTACAAACTTGAATAGCACTAGCTCGGCTACAATATTTAGACAAAAACTAATCCGAAGTTTGTCTTTCGTCTTGAACTCCTTCTTCCCATGAACGATCTCCAAATATCGCTCTTCTTCCTTCATAGCTCCTCTTTTGATCTCAAGAGAAGTTATACATATGAAACAATGATCGATAACACTTAAACATGGACCAAGTGTTTTTGACTCATGTGAATACACAATACTTAGCAAACATGCAAGACACCTAAAATATCCTTGCGTTTCAAAAACTCCCTCTCTGACCATGCATCTGCCGCCACTTATATGAGACCAACACAAGCTTTTTAATATAAAAAGATTCTACCCTAATTGACTTTTAATTAGGAAAGAAACTTTCAATACCAAATATTCACCAAGCAAGACTCCAACTAATTCTTGCGTTCATGGTCCTCTATATGGCTGCATACATTCTCCAATCTCTCAATAGATGCCGTGCAAAACCTAATAAAATATATTTCTAACCTAATTCCACTTCTGCAAGGAAACCTTCTTTTGTGTTAAAGATAATTAACAAATCAGGACACCAAAACCTAAAATACTTAGGCAATCAATAACACAATTTTGTACTAAAAATATCTTTAAATAAATAAAAGATATTAAACCCATTAAACCTCAAAGATACTTTCCCATTTTGTATGGGAATGCCAAAACTTGTACCTACAATCTCCCCCTTTGGCATTCCTATACAAAACATAAATCAGGACAAACTCTCCCCCTTAACAAGTACAGGAGGAGCATCACAACTCTTCATCCATTCATTCCTAAAAGACTTATCACACAGTTGGTAAAATACACAAGATAGAATAATGTTACCACTGTTTAAACAAAGTATGTAAATCCAACAGATCACACATCACATTTAACATCATATATGCAGTGGAAGCTATGTAGAAGGAGGATCACAAATAGATGTTGCACAGTAGACACTAGCCCAAGTCAAATCAATCAGAGGAAGATAGTCCAAGTATTAATACTCCCCCTAAGTGTGATCATGTGATGAGAGATGCAAGAATGAAATGCAAACACACAATGAGTGGGTTGTATCCAAATGCGAAGAATAGATTTAATTCGCATAGCTTTTCCAACAAGAGCAATACCACTGAACCATAAACAAGAGTGCAACAAAATAAGTTCACACGAGTGAATTGATTCCAACAATCACAAGGTAAGATAGAGGGTGATCGAGTATTCTATACCTCTTGTTGTGAATAGTGAACATATCTCAAGATGGGGTGTGTAATATATTTGGAAACCTGAAAAGCAAAACTCACATACGAAACAATTTGAAGCACATAATCTTTATTCCCCTTATAACACCGTGTGGGCATGATTTTGAATTTTTTCTTTTTGCCTTTCACACAAAGTAACATTTTTGCTCAAGATGACTATGACCCATGTAACGAGTATTATGCTAGCAGCTCCCAAGTTAGATGATGACTTTAGGGTACTAGATGTAACAAGGACATCCCAAAGAGTACATATACTCGAGTCAATTGTTTCACAATCCACCGGGGTGACCAAACCATTTCCATTTCTTCCCCATCCTCATATCTTTCTTCACGACCGAGGCCTGTATACTTTGGGAAAAGCCTAGCCATGCTCCATAAATCATTCTTTTTTTTTTTATTCAGAGCAACAAAAATAAGGAATAATTTCGTACACGAGCATTGAGAACAGGCCAACCAACAAGTATGACTTACCACCACTTAGAGTATGTGTGCATTTGAGGATTCAAGGTGATAGAGAATATTTTGTTCAAGCTCACACGTACAAAGTGATGTAAGAGCAAATTCAAAACATGCTAGGCACCTTATTGCACACAGATTTAAGGAAAAGAGTACGACCCTTGTCAATCTAAATTCAAAATAATCTGTCAGATATTCGGGGATACAAACCACCATTTCAATCCTGAATTTCTAGAAATTGAACTAAACACTATAGAGACAAAAATAATAATGCACCTATACTATGATAAAGATAATAATGAACCTATATTACGATGAAACCATACAATATGAATCCATGCAAAATGGATCAAGCTAAGTGAGAGTATCAATACTTAGAGCATCCACCAACGGTGCTTCTAAGTGATTCAAATTGTGTTCTGTCTACAGGCCTAGTAAACGAATTAGCCAATTTGTGTTCAGTAGGAACGAAAGCAAGCTCAAGCATATTATCAAGATTATATGTATGAGCAGAAGAATGATTATTTGAACCTTTTTAAATCCAGATTTGCTTCTACTTTGTTTTTGTTTCCAGATCCACGGGATTGAAGTCAGCTTTGTAATCCTGGTGATCAGATTCAGACCCTCTTTCAACTCAGCTTGCAACGAGACAGGTGAGTTAATTCTCAACGTTTTCCTCTGATTTTGAGTAACCCTGCGAAGCATATTGCACCTAGGACGAATGCGTCCTAATTTTCCACAATAATGACAAGTAGGAATGAAGATTTTAGGGTTGTGAATATATCTGGGTTGACATAGTTTGTCAGGACTTACCGAGGAGCTTTTCTGAAGTGTTTGGTGAGCCACACGTGGTTTTGATTTTGCAAGCAATTTGGAACCAGACCCATTTTCACAAGAACTTTGTGGCTGACTTGATGAGCTTTCACATTCCACACCTTTTACAAACTTTAAAGGCTTGCAGGTCTCACCATTGTATCCTAATCCCTCTTTATTGCAATGAGCTTTGCCTAATCCAATCATTTTTTAAGACTTTTTCAGACCCTATAGAGAACTTGTTCAAGCTTTCCTTGACCCTTAATAATTCATCGCACTACAACACAGACGGTAATTTCCGACGACGAAAAATGGTCGGAAATAGGGCATTTTTGTCAGAAATACCTATTTCCGACGAAACGTCGTCATCGGAAAGTCGTCGGAAATGCCATGGTCGGAAATAATTTTCTTCCGACCAAACGTCGGTTATGCTTAACCATTTCTGACGAATATCACTGTCGGATTTGAGTCTCGTTTTGGTCGGAATTAATGTTTGTTTCTTCCGAAAAAGTTGACGGAATTAAGATTTTTCGTCGGAAATAACTGTATTTCCAATGAATTATTTCCGACCATATTTTTTGTCGGGAATAACTATTTCCGACGACTTAGTTTCGACTACTTGTTTGGTCGCAATAATATTTTCCAACGCATTTTTTCCAACCCCAAGAGTTGTGGGAAAACTTTTTCCTAGCTACGACATATTTACGACCAATACCTTCGTTGGAATAAATATTTCCGACTAACGAATTTTGGCGGGAATCATAATTTGAGTATTTTCGATGACATATTTGGTTTGTGGGATATTTCCGTCTACACAGAGAACTTTTACAGACGAATATGGTTTATTCATAAAATGTTGTCGGAAATGGCTCACTGACAATCGGAATAAATATAGTAAATGCGATTACATTCAATTTTAAATATTAGAATTTTCTCACAAATTAAATTTTCTCACCAAATAGATAAATAGTGAAGATTTGAGTAATTTATTGAATTCAAACTGCATAGTCTTAATACATAGCATCATCCATCTCTACTACTATAAAGCCAGGCCCTCTTTTGGTGTCAAAGGCTCCACCAATTTTTTGAAGTCTCTAAATTGCCCACTACAGATACAAAAGTTCAGCAAAATAAAAGATATGAAGAGGGTTATTACCGTAAAAGACCAAAAAAATGAAAGAAAATATAAATACGGAACTGCAGAATAGTGCCGCAGGGAATAGAAAGAGAAAAAAGAAAAAACGGATTGCACATGATCTGTAAATGAGAGAGAACTGCCATGGCGCACGATCTCGACACAAATGAAGATTCAGGCGACGTGATGATAGTTGATTGGAGTACATATGGCTACATTAGCATACAAAAGACGAAAACAAACACAGAAAGATGACCAGAGCAAAATCAAACAAGAGGAGAAAATTATTTTCAAGTTGGGTGACAATTTTGCGGATTCACTTCAGGTCAGGGTTCATAATTGTCACTGAATCTTTTTCAGATTTTGATTTTCATATGCACTTTTTGGGTTTTGATGGGTTTGTGTAAAATTTTTGGGGTTTTGATTTTCTGCTTAAATAGCGGAGACTATGGTTAACAAAAAAAAGAAAAAATTTCAATGGGTTGTGTATATTTTTGGGGGTTTTGGTTTTTTTTTTTTTTTTTTTTTTTCCTTTTTTGGGGTTAATGATTTTCTGGCAGGTACACAGCGATACTGGCATTGATGCAAGAAGTCGCTCACTTCTTCAGAACAAAGGTAGGCCTAAATCTATTGACTGTGTTTTATTTAGCTTAACATCTTTTCTGGGTAAGCAAAAGGTAGAGATCATGATCGTTTCAATTTGTTATGGCATTGAATATGATCGATTTTTGTATTCTATCTATTCATATTAATCGTTAAATATATTTATGATCTCTCCCTGATTGAATTTGTTATGGCATTGCCTTCCTTCCCTGATGTACCCATTGTCATTTCTGGGTTTCAAATATTCTTTTCTTAAGTATTCTTCTTTTCATTTGTTTTTATTCAGACGTATTTGATGCTCTTTATTTTAATTTTCTTTTCCTTCTTTTGTTTCAAACAGCCAAGAGTGAGTAGAATCATGTTCAGTTTGAATGAAAATTTGATTTGAGGAGTGATCATTGGTTCCAGATCACTTTTTCTTTCGGTTTGCTCAGGGTATGTTTGGCTTTCCTCCTTTCTTTCGATAGTTTTTGCATATTACACGATTATCCATTGTCATCGCATTTTATTTTTTTTAATTTCTTTAATTTTTCCTCAGTACTCCGTACTTCATCTCAATTGGCTTTGTTTGGGTGTGTGCAGTTGTTCTTCTTCTACTTAAAACGGATAGTGGGCCGAGAAGTGACCGTGGAGCTCAAGAACGAGCTTGCGATTAGGGGTACTCTTCACTCTGTCAACTTTGCTAATTTACTCTTTCTTACGTGCCAGTGTGATGTGTGTATTCTCACTTTTAGTGCCTTGCTTAAGAACACAGGGGTCATATTTGTTATTTCAATCTGACCAAGAAGAGATTGGGATATAGTGTTTAGCAGTTACATTTTCTAATCCCAATATCTAGGCATGCATGTTTTTTATATTTGGTTACCTCTTAGTGATTGTTCCTTTCATGTGTATGATGTACTAAGGTCATTGCATAATTTGATGCTTAGAAGGGGTTGGTCTCTTTCATTACGAAATGTTATTGTAGTATTCTGCTTCTTTTTAATTTCTTTTGTTTCAGCTGCTTACTGTTTTCGAATATCATTATGGCCTCAATGAAATTTGTGCATTTCAGACTCTCACTTTTGTGTTGCATTTTATATACTTTTATATTTGTTTGATATTCTTTCATTGGGTATTGCAACGTGTGGGATTTCCTTGCTTTCTTTCTTTCTTTCTTTCTTTCCTTTTGTTGTTTGATAAATATATTTACAGACACATACCATCACACTTTGCATTGCTTCTATAGTAATGATGATGATTATGATGATTGATATTTGATGAAACTAAAGCCCTTCACGTTGTCAGGTAAAAGAAAACCTTTGTTAAAATTCTTACATATATAGCATACAGTACATAAATGGGTTGGTGTTGATACTGCTCCGCTCTGTTAAAATTCTATATACATGTTATAATCAGGTATCTCTGGATTCAAGTTTGTTTTGACTTGGTTGAACTTATATGGACCTCATTGAAGTATATCATTGAAGAAAAACGCTCACAATTCAAGATGTTTATTTTTTATAGAAATACACCCCGACGACTCATGGACAAAATGGAGCGGGCACGTGCCCGAGATCGATAACGGCGACAGCCAATGAGTTCTACGACAAGCATAAAGCGTCCAATGGTGGAAACTAGCTCAAGCAACATAACAAAACAAGCTGCAGGTACTTTATCATTGAATAAATAAGAAGAAAAACTTAAATATATTTGATTGCATTTTCTTTTTAAGTTTATTACAATCTCTGATTTTGTGTAATTCTTTTGATTTGTAGGAAAGGAACGAAATAGGTGCCCTCAACAAAAGAAAAAATTCCAAAGAGACGAGGGCTTTAGGAGACGTGTTTCCATGTTTTCATCTGGTTGGCGGATGGGACGATCAGTAAAAATGAACACCACTTATCTTAGTGAGCTAATTTTGAAAGAGTGGAAGAAAAAGAAGCATGCACAGCATGTAATCTTAAAAGTTTTTTTTTTTTTCCCTTTAGGTATAATAATTGGAAAATTCTACTATATGTTGACATATGCCATACATCAAGTTTTTTGAATATCTTAGACCGTTGGATTTAATTAAAAGTTGAATATATCTAATGGTCAGGAATATCCAGTAGTGGTGACCTGCTTACCAAGTAGCTTGTATAAACATTTTTTTTTTTTTTCAAAATTCTGAATTACATATCTACATTAAAAAAAAAAAAAAAAAAAAAAAACCCTAAATTGAAAAAGAGGAGAAGACGAGGAAAAGAGGAAGAAAGAAACTGTCCAGTTTTGTTCTTGTACAAAGCGAGAAAACAAGTACGTACTACGTAGAATCCTGGTTTCATTGTTTGCACTCAAGTACGTAGAATCTTTATCATCTAGATGCGATTATAAGACTTTGTAGTTGTATGTTGTACCATTATCATCTAGATGATGGCTTTAGGGTTTTATGTTGAATGTCCCTTATTTTATGTTTGAGCACCAATTCCAGTTGAAGATTAGACTATAGAGTTTGAAGATCTTGAAAGCCTATGTTCGAATGCCCGATAACTGGCCCTCATGTATTTGCCCTCATGCCCGATAACTCTACGAATTTGTTTGTAATTGATTAAGCCTATTTCAGTTTGCTGGAAAAACTAAGGTAATAAATTGGTGTTTTTGGAAGGGTTTCATTGATGAACCATACTTGAAAGAATAGAATCAGTTTAACGTTTGGCAACTAGAGAAAGAGACTAGGTAACCATGCCTGTAAAACATTCAATTTGTATTTTTAATCAAGATTTGTTAACTGTCAAAACCAAAAAATAAAAGTACAAGAGCCAGAATACCTTGACTAATAGACTGCTACAAGTGTAAACAGTGCCTCAGGAACTGTAACTTGTTTCATCTTTGTGTTTATTTGTTCTTTGACAAACAAATAAACACACTTCCAAATTCTACTAGATTCTTACAGCACTATACTGTTCCTGTAAGAGGCTCACTCCTTGGCTTCTACAGAAGAGAATTCCTCTCTAACCAAGCATGGCATACATAAGTTGGTCTTTGTGAATGGTGTCAGTTATTATTATCAATTTGGTATTTCTTCTTAAATATACTAATAAATATATATTGTACTATATTTGTGTAATGGGTTCATCAGAAAGATAGTCAAGTAGTTTGGTTATGTTTGGACTGGAAAGGGCCAGTTCCTATCATATGCTAGATTTACTTACTGTCATTTACTTTAGTTGCGTATTAATTATATACAGCAATTAATTAATTGGTCTTTTGGTGAATTTGTGGGTCATTGAGTGAGTAAATCTGTGTTTTTCCCCATATCTTTGGAACAAGTCGTCTTAAGGAGCTTAGAGTGTGTCCCAGGTTAGAGTATTTTAGCTTTGTTTGGCTAAGGAATGTAACTAAAGTTGGAGAATGTGCTTATGGTCTAAATATACAATTTTGTGTGTTCGCTGCCAGTAGGTTTTGATGCTTATAAATTCAAAATATTGCTTGCCTGTCTCATTTGCCTATTTAATATACCATATAAGATATACATTTTGCATTGTTCAATTCTGAGATACATATGGAAGTTCATCGTTGCGGATTTATTTTGGTGTGTTCTTGCTTCAAACTTCAAGGAGAAAGAGGTGTATGAATTGATAAAAGCTGGGTCAATCTCTGTTGGTCTTGGACCACATCGACTACGGGTTGAAACTGCTACAGTGGCTCTTCAATGTGTCTTAGTATGACACATTGAAGAGCTCACCGCGATTATTTACTGCAAATTTACTACATGTATTCCACCTTGTATGTAAGGTTTAGAGTGTGTTTCTGGTTTTCCTTGTACTGTTCGTGGTTCAATAGATTGCTTAGTATTAAAAAAAAATGCTTTTGATGGTTTCAGCATTGCAAGCTGAGTGAGTTAGAAAATGTGCAGCTTCTATTTACATGAAGAAGTGAGCAATGTTGAGTGGATTAGTCAAAAAGGGAAAAGCTGATGAGTAACGGATGGATGAGCAATTGATTATGGTTTGTTAATATTTGGGTAATATTTTCTTTGTTTCAGGCATGGATGGATCGTATGAACCTTCAATATCTGATATTGGTTTGGTGTCCCAAAGTCCGATAAATGGAAGTGACTGTAATGAAATGCAATATAACGGAGTTCGGTATGATAAGTTGTCTACAGAAGATCTTAAAGGCCAGGAGTTTAAGACTGTAGAGGAAGCTGAGTCCTTTTACAATGCTTATGCAAAGGCCATGGGTTTTGATGTTAGAGGCGACTACAAGAGATTAAGTATACGCATAATAGGGAGAGTCACTTCATTGCGGTTGGTTTGTTCTGCTCAAGGGAAAAGAAGAGAAGAGTACATGAGTATCAAGAAAAGAGTTCGTAAGCCAAAGAAAGAAACAAGATTCAATTGTCCATGCTTGTTCAAAGTAAGGTACCGTTCGAATATTAATGCTTATATTGTTGATGATTTCATAACGAACCACTCACATCAGCTTGCACAAGCACATGAGTCGCATCTTCTTCGATCACACAGATCTGTTGAAGATCATCATTTAGCACTGGCCACATCTATGCAGAGAGTGTCTGTTAAGCCTTGTCATACATATGAATAGATTGTTGATAGATCAAGAGGTTTTAAGAATGTTGGGTTTATTATGAAGGACTTGTACAACGAGTTAGATTCAAGACTTCGAGAAATTTTACTTGAGGGTGATGCAGAAGCTGCACTTGCATATATGAGAGGCAAAGTTTCCACAGACTCGCATTTCTACTGCAAGTTTAGCATAGATGAAGATAACAGGTTGGCGAATATGTTTTGGAGAGACTCTAATTCTCTGGTGGATTATACTTGTTTTGGAGATGTCTTAGTGTTTGATAGTACCTACAAAACCAATCCTTATAAGAAGCTGTTAGTGTTGTTTGTTGGTTCAAACAATCATTTATCGACCATAGTTTTTGGTTTTGCATTACTCATGGATGAAACAATTGAGACTTACACATGGGTTTTGGAGACCTTTATATTGTCTATGAATAACAAAAGGCCTGTTGCTATTTGACTGATGGGGATGAAGCAATGTGAAGGGCTATACGAGCGTCTGCGCATAGCTCTCACCTTGTTGAAGCATCTGGACAACCAAGCACGCAACAATATTGCTGAAGCTAGACAAAGGTCACTTCAAAAAGTTATATGCAAGAAACGTGGACCAAACACAATGAAGATAGATCAAGCTAGACAGCACAGCACGCATCGATACTGATGAAGGTTTGCAAAGGTCTCCAAAGAAAATGAAGGCAATCCACGAAATAGATGCAGCCAACGTGAACAAGAAAAAAGGTCCTGGTCAGCCTCGTGGATCAAAGAATAAACCTAAGAAATAACTAATAACACACACCAAGTTACAACTAGTTACATTTTATCATACTCTTTTGCAAGTTACATTTGATTGTTAGAAATGCATTTCTTTAGGTGTCACTTTAGGTTTTGATGGTTTAACTGAACTGCTATGGATGAGGACAAACTAAATGCCTTGTTTATCCTTCCTTGGAAGTCTGATGCTATTTTTCTATATATATGCTATTTTTCAGTATACATACTGAAAGTCACGAAGTATTGGGAAAAAGTTCCCGATGTCCTGTTTTGTGCAAATGTTTACCAATTAAACACAAAGTACAAAACTGAAAAGCATGTATCTGTCATGATAAGTTCAGAAGCCACTGGTTAAAAATGTCATATCCTGAATACGTATACCTACTATCTTCTGTATGACTATTTCCAAGTTTCACTATAAATACTGTACTACATGTTATCAACTCATAATAAGGAAAAAACTTTCCCATTGCACATTTTTCCATTAATAATTGTACGAGAGAATACATGACATTTTAGACATACACTGGAAGGGTTTTCAAGCCTTTGCGCTTCATCAATTACTGCATAGTTCCATGGTATTTGAGAAAGGAAATCTTAATCGGCCAACACGATGTCATATGTTGTCAACAGGACATAAAAAGGTAACGACAACACCTGCCAACACATCAACACAAAACAAATTGACTATAGTGTAATGAGCAATAGAATAGCTGACTAAAAAGCTAACAGCGATAAGCTCTAGTGCCCGACATTAATGGTTAAATTACATTCATAACCCATTTCTCAAATAGCATTCTTACATCAGATACTGAGGAATGCACTTTCACATGCTCTGTGATGACCTGTATTTTCATTATGTAATTTTGGTAATTAATAATGGAACAGTTGTATGAATAATTGTTAGTATGCT
Organism: Rosa lucieae; assembly: GCA_024704745.1. NCBI lineage: Eukaryota > Viridiplantae > Streptophyta > Magnoliopsida > Rosales > Rosaceae > Rosa > Rosa lucieae. Next base: position 3,763,382 of record CM045492.1, read on the forward strand.
TTATTCGTAGGTTTTATGTGGAGTGGAATAATTTTCGTACGTATAAATATTTGAATTTCACAGTTTAGGGGGTTGTGTGAAGTTTGAATTTTTATATATTGGGATTCTCAGAAAACTTCCTTCATGAAAGTTGTAGAGCGCGTCATTACGAGTTCGTGGACATGCGGAACGCGTAAATCGGAGTTCGTATGAGGAAGTTATGGCTATCGGAAGAAGTTTCCATTTTAGTATATAAAGGGAAAATCAGAAATTATCTTCATTTTTCCTCATTTCCTTTTCCGGAAACTCTTTCTTCTCTCTCTTTTCTCTCTCGGCTGCTACCTTCAGAAACGAAATTTTCAGACTGACCCGACCCGGACCCGGTCAATCCGACCCAGATTTTCCGGCGAACTGCGGCGGTCTCTAGCCGTGAAACTTGGTCAGCTGGTTCACCTCCTCTGTCCGGTCATCCCTGTGGTGTTCTCTAGCGACGAGACCCACCGTGTGTGGTGCTGCAAGGCCGTACAGTTAGCGTTTTCGGACCCGGCCGGAACACACAACTCCGGCGACTTCATGGCTTCAATGCTTCCTTGGTTGAGTTCAGAATAGGCTTCCTGATCGATCTATGGTGTTTGTTTTGATCGATTTAAGTGGAAATCGGTTCAACTCAGTTGGGATTACTGTTCACGGCTTGTGAGGTAGTTTTCGATCCCTTAAGCTTGTTTTCTGACTTCGATCCAGTTATGAAAGTTCACAGGCATGCTTAGATGAAGCTTTTTGATGTTGGGAGTTTTGTGAAATATTGAGTTTTGGCCGGCGGCCGTGCGCCACCACCTGTGGCGGCTTTCCGGCGGTGTTCCGGCCATGTATGGGACTGTTTCTGGTATTATATGTCTTCTACTCATCGATATGAGCGTTTCGATATATAATATGCAAATTTTGGAGTTCGAATGGATTTGTTATGATTTTTGCAGTTTCATACCGATCGATTTATTTGATCCGTGAGGATTCGAGCGTCCGATCGACTTGTGGTTTGGTCACATTGATCGTGGACGTATTCCGGAGACTTTGGGAGGTCTCGGATGTGGTTTTGCCTCGTTTGGCGCCACTTTGGGAATTTTAGTTCAAAACAGGGGTTTCGGACTTAAATCATATGTAAATCGTTACTAAGTGGAAACCGTTTGTGATTAGGTACTTGACGAAGTATTTGGACGGTTATTCTGTAGTTTGACTTCTTATTCTGCATTGAAGACGCAGCAGGAGTTTTGAGGTGAGTAAATCTCACAAGGATCTTTATGAACAGAAGTACCATTATTGTTTTGGCGTTAATTAATTAAGGGTAAATTCCTCCTATGGTACCTGAGGTATTGCTACTTGGACAGTTTGATACCTGATGTATTAAAGGGGACAGTTTGGTACCTGAAGTTAGACTCAGTTTGACACTTTGGTACTTCTGTTAATTTTTCTGTTAAATGTAAGGATAAAATTGACATTTAGAATATATGTATAAAAACATAATAAAAAAACATGAGTTTGTGGGTTGATTGTCGTTCTTCATAATTTTATAGGTATAAATTAATGTTTATGACTTATGTTGAAGGTCAAATATTCGAATTTTATGTTAAAGAAATATAATAATCAGATTTTTTTTTTGGTACTATTCTCTATAAATCCACTAATTTTTCCTCCAAAACTTGGATTTTTCCTCCTCTTCATAAACACAATGCGATGATATTATTTGGTATTATTTTAGGTCTCCATCATTTTTTGGGTCATTTAGGAGAAAATGAAAATGAATTAATACTTTTGGGTTATATTAAAGTTGACATAATTGAATTTTATGTTTAAAAAAATTTAGTTGTACTAGACTAGTTTCAATGGAGTACTCTTATGGGTGTTCACTATATGATTACTATATAGTAAACATAAAATTCGAATATTTCACCTTCAACATAACTCATAAGCATTAATTCATACCTATAAAATTATGAAGAAAATCAACCCACAAACTCATGTCTTTTTATTATGCTTTATACATATATTCTAAATGTCAATTTTATCCTTACATTTAACAGAAAAATTAACAGAAGTACCAAAGTGTCAAACGGAGTCTAACTTCAAGTACCAAACTGTCCCCTTTAATACATTAGGTATCAAACTGTCCAAGTAGCAATACCTCAGGTACCATAGGAGGAATTTACCCATTAATTAACTGCAAACTATAGTTGGTATTAGTAGGCATTCCTGAGCGAATGACTACATATATATATTTAGATGAAATATATATATCCTTGTGGATGATTGTGATGAATAATAATATGCATGATGGTGTTCATATTATTGTTGAATGTGACTTTTCAGGAAACAATATTATAGAAAAAGATGTTTTCTATTGTTTGAAAAGTATTGAGCTTGATGTTACATTTTGAGTCAAGTGTGACTCATTTTAGATGTATTGGTCTTTGTACCAAGGGTCACAGATGGTGAGCAGGGATTACGAAAGCCGAAATTAGATGTTTGTAACGTTTTTAGGTCGGATGCGACTTACTTAACGTTGACCTTAAGACCAGATAGGGTCTAAGAAGATCTTATGTCACAGATGGTGATAGATCACAGATAGTGACAGGTTGCAGACGGTGACCTTGATGTTTAATTTCATGACCAGATGGCGTCTGAAGATCATGAGTCACAGATGGTGACAGATGGTGATCAATCGTTGAGCTGAGACCAGATGGGGTCTAAAGATCATATGTCACAGATGGTGACAGTTGCAGATGGCGACCTTGATGTTGATTTCATGATCAGACGGAGTCTGAAATCATATGTCACAGATGGTGATAGGTCGCAGATGGTGACCAAGACAGGAAATAGGTAATCACGTCCGTAGTCGGACGAGTGGTTACGATTTCAATAGAGCTATAGCCTGTCTGTCATGATAGCTTATGGGAGTAACGGTCGAGGTTGCTTGAGACTCATAGATATGTAGTTTAAAGGAGAGTTCCGATGGTATTCTTCTTTAATTGTCTAGATGAGACTTGAGTTGCTACTTGATGGTTAAGTTAGCAAATATAGCATGGTCACAGCGGTGACTCATGTTGTCCTTTCTGTAGAAAGGATATGGAATGTTAGAAGGAATCATGGCTGCATGTTTCCTTAAGTAGATTGATGTTAGTTGTTGATTGATGTTCATGTGTTACTCATACGAGCTTGCAAAAGCTTACCGGGTTTGTTGTTTGGCAACCCCGGTGCACCATTCAAATGGTGTAGGGGCTAATCCTGCAGGTCAGGAAAATCGTGGCTGAAGCTGAGGTAGCTTGTTGGCAGCAGGACGGGTAGGAAGCAAATTTTGTTGGCTTTGCCAGTATATGACTTCCGCTATGCAGTAAGCTCTGAGGAGCACTTACGTTTTATTTTGTGATGACAATTTAATTTGTAAATTTGTGTAATATATAACTCTGTGGAGCGAGTGTGTATTAACTTGGATGGTTCAGTGTATCAGTAAGTACTACTTTTAGGGGAAAGATGTTCCAGGTATTTGTATTGATGACTAAACATTCACGCATGTATAATTATGGGATTATATATATCGATTTTTATTGTTGTTAAAAATCAGGGGCATGACATGCTCATATATTGTCCTGCGTAAGCTGCACCTATATTCTTTATCACCAACATACCGTGCTGATACATCGGAGGTAACAAGAACTAATTTCTTTGATTCCTTGAATTCCTCAGAGATACGAGTTTGATACAGTTGAGGCTTTCTAGAATGCATCTCCCTAACATTCATTTTCATTTCATGGAGAAGGAGGTAGAGGAGGGATGTTACCATTCCTGTTGCACAGAAAACAATAACCTGATATGTAAAACATTAGGCCTCTAGTAGATACAGTATAACTAATTATTTGAAACAAGATACTATAACAATATTAACCTTATAATCAGGTGACTGCCAGATATGCTCCTTCAAAAGATGGTGAACTATTTGAAAATGCAAGTCATGTGGTGCAATAAGATTTGACTGCTTAACCTGCACAACAAGTAGAGATGGGATCATGATGCCCATAATCATATCCTGGGTTTAATGAATTTTGAGACCAATTTCAAATTATCACAAACATACCAATAAAAATGCTGTAGAAACCAGCATTTTAGTTCAACAGAGATGTAAAAGCAGGACTTCACATATTATCCAAAATGGAAATTAGTCAATTTACCACAACTGGTCAATGTTCAATACCTTAGCATGAGTTTCCACACAGCCCAATCCCACTGTATCAATGAAATCATGATCTTTTTTCAAAACAAACTGTTGACCATGAGACGACGTTGACGCCGAGGTTGTACCGCCGTATGAGCCACGAGGCGCCTTCGACTTGGTGCGGCTTTAGCGTCGCCGTCACGCCGAGCTCTTCAATCTACAAATTTGATCAAAGCCTAGTACCCTTTCAATTTCTGCAATAGAATCACATTAAAAAACCAAAGAACTAACCAAAATCAACTCCAATTTACCGAAAATAGACTGCAAACATATACCAAAAAGCAAGAAATACCTAACGAGCCACAAGATTTCGATTGCTAAACAGAAATCGAGTGCGACAAGCAACTGATTGCTAAGCAAGAAGTCGAGAGAGCACGTGAGATTGGAGGAGGTATTTGGGGCTGAGGTGTTAGGTTTTTTTATTTGGGTATTACGGATTTTGGGCCAAGATTGGTTTCATAGGAAATGAAGCAGGATGTGAGAGGCTGAGAGAGAAGGATGACGAAACGGATGGCGAAGATGGATGGCGAAGGTACGATTCAGATTTGGTTGTTTGGTGTTTGGTATGTTTTTCGATCTGGTTTTTAAGGGTGAGAGCGACTGGAGGAGAGATGAGGAAGTAAAAGATAGAGAAAGAAGAAAAATGACAACAAAAGAAGAAAAAAAGAAGAAGCAAATAATCTGAGAGCCAAAGATTAGTTATAGACCAAGAAGGAAGAAGGAAGAACTAAGAAGGATGCTGGAAGAGAAAGGCAAATAGAGAACCCAATCCTCAGTTCGAAAAAAAAAAAAACTTAGTTCACTTTTTAATACTTCATTATTACAAGTTTTCAGAACCACTTTACTAATAAAACAACGAATGTGTTGATATAATAGTAAAACATTATATATTTAAGTAAATTTGTGGTGAGTCTTTTATGGTGTAATAAGGTTGTCTATTTTGTAATTACAGCTCTTTAGAAGTTATTTACTTATTTGACAATGTTTTTTCTAGATTTTACGGCAATTGAGGTCCAAAGTAATAAGCAAGGTTGTATTTGTGGTAATTCTTCAATATTACAAGTTTGACAACGAATTGTTGTAGACGTAGTAATCAAACTCTTATTTGTGGTAATTTTTTATATTACAAGTCTGAGAACCATTTTACTAATGTGACAACGGATTGCTGTCAAAGTGGTAAAACTTTATGTATATATTGTAAATGAGGCGCGAGTCCTTAATTGTGTATTAAAGTTCTATATTTTGTAATTAATACTTTTCTTGTGTAAATCTCATCATCCATGAGAGAATTACTCGTTTGACAATGCATTTTACTATAGATTACAACAATTGAGGTATAAAGTGGTAATTATGGTTGTTTTTATGATAATTACATGAAATATGATCCATTTACAAAAAAAAACAATCCACTTACCAATGCTACAACAAATGATTTGTTTATATGGTAAATAATCATATTAGACCTAAAACTTTTCAAGTTCTTATTCTTGTAATCCAGTTGTTCCTTTTGTAATTAGAGTCCTTTCTTTTGTAAATTATATCATCGATGAGGCATTTTATAACAAAAGACCACATTGGACGTATTTAATGATAATTATAGCTGTAATAAAAGTAATTACTATATTTATTACATTCATTACAAGTTTTTGAACGATTTACGTATAAAAGAATAAATGAGTACTTAGTATGGTAATTTTTTTTAAGTACACATGTCAAATTATAATTGGATAACCTGTTGACCTGTACAACAAGTTTCACCAACTAATTTAATTTAATATATATTAATTAAAAAGTTGATGTATGACAAACATCAACACACCTTAGACTTCCCCATAATAATTTACTTAATTGTCACCATTTGAAATTCTTACAGTTGGCGATACAAAAACTCACGTACAGATTTGATGACACACGATATTTATCAAATTAAACGAACTTGGAGAAAAGTTTTGCGCATTAGGTATTCATTATGATCTATAATTTGATCATTTTATTGCATTCAATAGTCCTAGCAAATTATTTGTGTTTTTTTTAAAATTTTTTTTTAAATATGGATGAGCAGGAGTCAAAAGCATCATGAACAGAACAACTTTTTAGCTAAGGTATTATAAGTTTCAATACTTAAGAGCAAGTATGCATGATATTGGACCATTATGAGGCCTCCTCACAATAATTATGTGTTTATTCTAATAGTTCTACATAAAGCGTTTTGAGGAGTTCAAGCATAATATAAAGGTGATTATAATCATAGAATTAAGAACTTTTTTTTTTTTTTCACTACAGAACTCTTCCAATAATTGAAGCATGGGTGTTGCAATAAGGAAATTATCTAATTTCTTCGTACGTACTTAACTTAATAGATACCTTCAATTGAATCATAGACACTATCTTATGTTTTGTTCTTTTTCCTACTCTAAATTTGTAGTTTGAGCAACTACGGTTGACAAATGGATGGCTGAGATGGAGTTGATTGGAGCATGTGGACTTTATTGAACAAATATGTATATAGTCATGTATAGAAGTTTCTTTTTAAATAATTATGTTTTTCTTTTGTGGTAGTACAATTTCCAATAATAAGTACACTTAAATGTGCAATGCCCTGGCCTCCCATTACGTTTTGGCTATTAAAATTGTAAATATTTGTATATATCAATGCATATTTTTCTATAACGAACAGAACACCAGATTTCTAAGGCAAAACATAATTTTTTGACAAAACTAACCCTAAAATATTAGAAAACTTTGAGATTAATTTAAATCATAAGGGTGAATATGATAATTACAAAATTGTTGTAGAGAAACTGAATTTGCTGTGTATTCTCATTGATAATAGGGGCCTCTTTATATAGAGGATTACAATGTATAGAATCTCAATCATACAAGGAAACTAATCGTACATTGAATAGGAATCTAGATCCTTCTAATTCAACCATATTATCACTAGGTCAAGTAACCTAGAGTTTGGGCCAAACACAAATAGAGATATCCTTAAACACTCCCCCTTGTGTTGTCCAAATGCGGTGCTTCTCTCGTTGCCTCGTTAAAAACCTTAACGAGTAACAAAAACCCAGTGGGACAAAAATAACCTCGGTCGAAGGGGAAAAAGAGCACAACACACCCTTCACGTTTCGAGGTGAACATGTAGACATCTCCCTCTGATGTTTGCGTCTCCCCCTGATGACTACGATCATGGGAGTTCAGATAATTTCCGCAAGCCAATTCTTGCCACATATTTCTCGAACGTGGATTTGGGCAATGACTTAGTAAACAAGTCTGCCATATTTTCCTCAGATTGAATCTAATTCGCTTTGATCTTGAGGAAAGTCTGTTGTTGCTGATTATGCTTGGTGTTGTCGCTTTTGATGTAGCCTAGCTTCATTTGTTCAAAATGAACAGCATTATCCTAAATGCTCGTAGGCTCATCTTGTGGTAGACTTCAAACCATAATTGTTCGAACATGCGTGATTATGGATCCAATCCATAAACATTCACGAACCACTTCGTGAAGAGCAATAATCTCTGCATGGTTCTAAGATATAGCGACGGCCTGTTCTGTAGACCTCCAAGATATCATGGTCTTTTCCCATGGTGAACACTTACCCAGTTTGGGAGCGACCTTTGTGTGGGTTAGAGAGGTACCCAGCATCAGCAAAACCTTCCAAAACACTTATATCGTTTTGGGATGGGGATAGAGAATGCAGGCTAGCATTGGCGGCATTCCTGGTGTGTGATGGGTCCGAATCCATCATCTCTTTGTAGGGATAGAATAAGCCCATATCAGTCGTACATCTCAAGTACTGAAGGATATCTTTTACACCAATCTAATGGCGTCGCGTTGGCGCAGAGCTATATCTTAGCTAACAAGTTCATGGTAAATGAGATGTATGGTCTTGTTCAATGAGATAAGTACAATAATGGGCCTATTGTACTCAAGTGAGGCACTCCTGCCTCTAGCACATCTTCGCCATCATCCTTCGGACGAAGAGGATCCTTTTCAGGATCAAGACTACGGACGATCATGGGGGTGCTTGAAGGTTTGACCTTGTCAAATGCCTAAACATCTATCAACACGATGCTCAAGTTCCAAACCGAGACATAATCGTGTTCTCCCAAAATCCTTCATCTCAAACTCGGATTTCAAGTGTTCAGCGATTTCCCTTAACTCTTTAAGGGCTTCTAATGAAGATTATGTCCAACATGAACAGCGATGAAATCCAAAACTTGTTATGGAAACGCGTGGGCATATCCCTTCCCAATCAAGAAGTTATTTTAGCGAGCGTTTCAACCTCTTTGTAAACTGGCTCCGTGGTCTAGAGCCACTTGACTTGGGAAAATGAAGTTCACCATGAACCTTCATGTATATTCCGTATCTAGATCCCTATAAAGATACGTAGTAACCACCTTTGTAAGCTGCATGTTTAGTTATTCGGAAACTACCAAACTGATAGGGTAGTGGAGTGCAATGACATCCATTACGAGAGAATATGTCTCATCGTAGTCGATTTCAAGGCGTTTTATTAAAAGCCTTGCCCTATAAGGCGAGATTACCATCTCTTTTTCTCACTACGCTTTCTAACGAAGACCCATTAGTCAACAGGTTTTATGTTAGGGGGTGTTGGCATCTCTAGCTCGAAAACCTTCCTCTTCGTTAGAGAATCCATCTTAACCTGGATCGTATCTTTCCATTTAGGCCAAATCCCTCTACGTTGGCATTCATTCATCAACGGAGTGTGGTTCGATATCATCGGACTCAACAAACTCATGTACAACGAAGTGTGTGACTACATCATCAATTATGATGGAGTTTCTATCCCACGTCTCATGTACATTAGTGTAAGTTTCATGGAGCTCTATATTCTCAAGAATAGGTTCTGACGTTGAGGCGTCCCCCAATGATAACCATAAACCGAAAGATACTCATGAGACGGATTTTGAGTGTTGATGATCCAAGAATTGGTTTGTACCAAGGTATCCTTCGAACCCACAGGCTTCCCACGCATCCTAGCTGGGGCCATGGCCTGTAACGCCAGAGTGCCACTCTCTTTGGCGTTGGCGCCATGCCTACCTCCGTGTAGGGTGGCACTACATCCTCTCGTAGGGACGTCCTTCCTTGCAGGCTTGTTTGCAGCATATTTATGTGATCTCGTCACTTTAACAGGGATCGAGATGAGACATAGTGGGGACAGGCCACGACAATCCCCGTCGTTCCTGCTGAACATCCATGTTCTTATCTCCCCCTAACAAAGGGAAGGCTGTCTCATCAAAGTGACAACCCGCAAATCTAGCGGTAATGAGATCTCCTTGCAAGGGCATTAAGTGGCGGACGATTGTTGGAGTCTCAAATCCAACGTAGTTGCCCATTCGTCTATAAGGACCCATCATAGAGCGCTATGGCGGCACAATGGGCACATAAATGGCTCACTCAAATATGTGTAAGTACGATACCTATACCCAGTCACTAGCTGTAACGCAGAGATACATTGAGTGGCGGTGGGTCGTAGAGGAAGTAGCATAGCTGCATGCGATATTGCATCACCCTAAATGGATATAAGGAGATTGATGCGCATTACCAATGTCCGGACTACCATCGTAGTCATTTCCGTAAGACCATTTGGGTGTACATGAGAATGTGATGTCCAACATCAGTCCCATTGCAATATCCATCGAAAGTCTTTCGATGTCAACACTCTAGCATAGTAAATCCAATTGAATGAATAGGATGATCTGGGGAGTGAGCCCGTTGTCATATGATATGTGCTAGGAGTGTAGCATAAGCAGCATTTATAAGTAGACAATGGCACAACACATGACCAGCGTGTTTGCGTGTCAACCAATATCATGAAATATTTAAGCGTCTGTAAGTTGGTTGAATCAATCCACAGAATCCCCATGGATTCTATGTAAGAACATAATGAGTATTGTCATATCCTTTGCATAGGACGGTCTCAGTCCTAATTTCTCTAAGGAACAGGCTTTGTAAAACGAGCGAGAGGCCATAGAAGTAACCAATGAGGATTTTGGTTGGGCCTGAGCGTCTAAAACGCTATTTGAAGCAAGTTGGTGATTGCAGCATCACTTGGGGCGCCATCACCATAATGGATGCCATCCATGGCGTCATGGATAGGAGCTACGCCAGCCCTAGGCTGATGGTGGACGGAAGCGGTGCCCTAGGCAACAGCGTCGGTCACACTTAGTCTAGGAATCAACTTTTGATTCATTCTTCATTTCACTCAAGAGAAAAGATGTCCGTGTGAAGTCTTTTGTAGATGGATCATCATATCATGACTAAGATGATCTATCCTACCATGACAAAGCCAATATGTGTCTAAATCCAAGAGATCTTCTCTCTTAACTTTTATTGGATTAATAGCTCGAATAGTAACATAGAGTCAACTAGAGAGACACATAAACTTCTCTAAGATGAGTCTTTGTTTGCAATCATTAAAGGTATTGCAAAGGAACTCATTTCCGTTCTCTACATGCATTTTCGTATGGAATTCGTTGGCTATTCATAGGGTACGATTTGCCCTAAGTGCGTAGAGAGTTTCTGTGACAGCTGTAATTAAGGTGCCATTTGGCAAGTGGAACTTCGGCTATTCCATGTCCTTGAATTAATATTGATGGCCCAGCCATCGTAGTCACGAAGTCATATGCTCAGAATCAAAATTGAGTCATAATGAAAAGAACTCGAAATTTTATTCATAAGCCAACAAAGTACTTCATTGTCTCTTAACCATTAGGAGAATCTAATCCAAATGCTAGCTAATGCAAAACAATGGTAGTCGTCTAACTTTTTTCGGTAATTCCAAAATAAATGTGACCAGGTGAGTAGAGAGATGTCGGTGGAGAAAGGCTCGCTTAAGTACCACTAAACTCATAACCTTCCTAGACATTACACTTACTTTGGGTGAGCCCACTTTGAAGAAAGACTAAACCATTGACATTTACTACAAAGTATATGGCAATTGCCTATTACATCTCTTGGAAAAATAAAGACTTAAACAGAATTGGCGATGTATTGATCCCAGCCAGATTTGTTGTCTTCAACCCTTCACTCTAGATCATCTTCTTGATCTTCTTGTTCCACATAGTGAGCTTCTCTTGCTTCACAATATGCTTTGTAGGTGGTGACAAGTTCTTCACGAGCTCTACAAATGTGTGCCCAATGATCAGACAGTCTACATCGAGAACATACATCTCTTTGCTCGAACTCCATTGATTGAGGCGCTTTGAAAGCGTCATTTAGATGGCTCTTAGTGTTGGTGGCGCCACTAACATGGCCAGAGGCTTGGCCTCCCTCTCTCTTTCCCTGTTTATCTCTTCGGTTCCGTGTTCGCCTATTTTGGCGTTTACCATCCCAAGTAGAGCGATTACATGGACCAGAATGTCCAGAAGTATCCCTAAGATTAGGGTTTCGCTCTTGGCGCCCTCTTTTAGAGGTGCGACTATAATTGGATTCTGAAATATGCTCTGTTTCCACGGATCTCGAATTATAGTTCTTCACAAGGATATTGTCATGCTTTTCAGCGACATTCATAGCTCCAATGAGCTCATGAAACCTTGTGATCCGTCTCGTATTAACATTGATTCGATAGTTCTTAGCAACCATCAATGTAGAAACGGGGAAGGTAGAGAGAGTCTTGTCAATCAACATCGCATCTGTGATCTCTTTACCACAGAATTCCATTAAGGATTTAATGCGAAGTGCTTCCGAGTTGTAGTCAAGAACTGACTTGAAATCACAGAAGCGGAGGCTATGCCATCTCACTTCTAGGTCAGGAAGCAGGGAGTCACGAACGTTGCCAAATCTTTCTTCGAGTGAGACCCACAGCCTTCTGGGGTCTTCTTCATTCATACACTCATACTGGAGCGAATCATCCATATGACGAGTCTTTAGGATGATGGCTTTCGCCTTATTTTCCTCTAAGGCTACTCTATTTGCTTCCAAAGCTTGAGCTTGCTCAACAGTTAGCACGTCCTGGCTAGGCTCGAGAATCATATCCAGGATTCCATCAGCCTTGAGATGCTGGCGGATATCACAAACCCACCTGTGATATCCAGAGCCAGTTGTTCCCAATGGAGCAAAGTCCAATTTGTTCAGGTTACTCATCCTGAAAGAGAACAAGAAATTAGGGTTAGTTTCGGAGTGAAATAGGCTACCACGAAAACATATGAAATTTCTGAGCGTAATCACTTCCAAGAAATTAGGAACTTCCGAGCGTAGTCGCTTCCAAGAAATTCGATTCCAAGAGATATTAGATTAGATCGAAACAATGATGTAAGTGGTCGATCATAAATTCTCTACAAACTCTAAGTTTGGAGATCTCAACAAGCTCTAAGCTTGGAGTGAGCACGAACCCCCACAGTTCGGCTTAATTTGGTCTCCCCTATAATGAAGAAAGGGGGTAGAAGAAGGGAGGTTGCAAGTCCCCGAAAAAGAAGAGAAATTGAATTAAAAAACTCTAAAAAAACGGGAACGTTTAATAAAAACTACCTCGAAATAGGTCGCCGGAAAATTTGACCGAAAAAAGTGATTTGAAAATGTCGCCGGAAAATGGCCGGAAAATCGTTGACCTAGAGTTGACCTGAAATGACTTAGAGTTGACCGGAGGGTTGACCGGGGGAGCTAACGTGGATCAGGCTCTGGGCTGATGTGATTTGGGCATCTGCTTCTTCCTTTTTCTTTTCTTCTTCTACGTGGGCCGCGTCCCCTTATTCTTCTTCTTTTTTTTTTCTTCTTCTTCTCTCTCTTTTTTCTTCTCCTTCTTTTGCCCAGCACGTGGGCTTCTCTTTTTTTTTTCTTCTTTCTCTTTCTGTTTTTTTTTCTCCTTCTGGTGGGTTCCTCCTCCTTTCTCTCTCTCTTTTTTCTTTCTTTGCTGCCTCTGAGCGTCCGTTTTCTTTTTCTTTTTCTTTCTGCATTTTAGTGTCTTGAGTCTTCAAGCCCTTTTTTTTTTCTTTGACAGCAGTGCAGCTGCTTTACTGTGGGGGAAGCGCAAGCGAGACCGGTAACTGGGCTCCTGAGATTGAAGGCTACGATATTAGAGATATTAGGGTTTCAGGGTTAGGGCTTCGTGCTGATAACGTGTTGTAGAGAAACTGAATTTGTTGTGTATTCTCATTGATAATAGGGGCCTCTTTATATAGAGAATTACAATGTATAGAATCTCAATCATACAAGGAAAGTAATCGTACATTGAATAGGAATCTAGATTCTTCTAATTCAACCCTATTATCACTAGGTCAAGTAACCTAGAGTTTGGGCCAAACACAAATAGAGATATCCTTAAACAAAAATATATTTTTATTAAGAAAGAAAAAATGATCCCACAACCCACTTTTTTTTCCCCTATCTTCTCTTCGCAATAACTATTTTATTCCATTCATTAAAGAAATAAAAAATAAAAAAAACTGTTACACATGCAGAACATGCATAGAATAGGCTAATCTGTACTATAATAAAGAGAAAAGAATTTGCTCTCCATAACTGAAAAATTAAACGTATATAACCCTCAAATTTTAAAAAAGTTTAGAAACTGAAATAATCAATAGGGAAAATAATGTCAATTTAAAAAAAAAAACTAAAATAAAATGAATGGTAGTTATTGCTGTACGAAACTGTTTTGGTTAATAGGTTACCCACTGGCCAATACCATTTGATCTAGTGGTATAAGGGCTAGTTTGGGATTGTTGTGACTTTAAAAAAAAAAAACTGTTGCTGCTGTATTGTGAGAATAATCAGCTATGAATTACCTCCACGCTTTTTAGCACGAGATTTTGAGTCTCGCGTGTCTACCATTTCACCACCAAGGCATCTTGAAAGTGAATCGTCAACAGTTTCGTGTTTGGTAAATTATATTTTTAAAAGTGCTATCAGTACATAAAACAACTGTGGAGTGTGTTTTGATCCACAACAGCTTCTAAAAGCAACCTTCTAAAATCTCCTGCCAGTGACCTATAACTTTAAATTAAAGTTGCTTTTTTATTTATTTACCAAACACAATAAAATATGTTGAAGGATATCGACATTGAGTGTGCCTCTTCAAACTAGGGTTTAGTTCTAGAGTTGTAATAGCAGAGAAGGTTCTAGATTTCCTAATTATATTCGGATTATATTTCCTTGTATGACAAGATTATGTACTTTGTAAACACCTACATAAAGGGCTCCTATTATCAATAATAGAACACACACAATTCTCTCATCAATCTCTCTGCAAATCATATTTTCCTTAAACTCTAAAATTTTGAACAAAAGTTGATTTTTTTAAAAGCGATGCAATAAGTTTATTTATTTACTTACCTTAGGCCCCGTTTGGGATTGCTTCGCTTTTAAAAAATGAACTTTTGTTCAAAATTTTAGATTTTATTGTGTTTGGTAAATAAATAAAAAGCAGCTTTAATTGAAAGTAAATAAATAAACTAGCAGCACTTTTAAAAGTACTATAGATCACTGGTAGCAGATTTTAGAAGCAGTCTAGAGGTTGCTTTTAGAAGCTATTGTGGATCAAAACACACTCTGCAGTTGTTTTATGTACTGACAGCACTTTTAAAAATATTATTTACCAAAAACGAAACTGTTTTAATTCACAGCTGATTATTCTCACAACACAGCAGTAGCAGTTTTTTCTAAAAGTCACAACAATCCCAAACTAGTCATAAGTCTCTCATTTGAAAGTGGAAGGTAGTGAGTTCGATTCACAATAGAGTGGTTGTTGTATATGAGTTGTTTATTTGATCACAACAAATAAAACCACCTCACTTTTTTACGCATGGTCCCTTGTTTAGTTGGCAAGAATGCCAAAATAGGAAAATGATTTATTTTCCTTTCCCGACCAATATGAAATTGAATAAGTTCCTTTCAAAAAAAAAAAAAATGGAATAGGTTTTGATACTTCCATGTAGGTGTTTGGAATATTAATGGAAATTAAATCCAGAAATTAATTTTCCATTCCTATTATAGTGTTTTTTTTTTTCCTTTCTTTTTTTGAATCCATTGTTATTATAGTATTTGGTAATATTGTTTGGTAAGTCATAAAAATGAATTATAAAATTATAATTTTCAATAACACCATTTTTTACTAATTAAAGTATATATATGACATCAACTTATAAGGAATATTAACGGGAGAATATAAATTTTTTAGAGGGATGGTATATATAATCTTGCTCTTGACAGTGAAAAATGGGAGAACTGACTATATAATTGTATTCAGATTTTATGAGGGAGTCAATTTCAATTTAAATCTCTTCTTTTTTTTTTCTTTCCAATCTCTAATTATATCTAAAAGGCACCTCGAATTAGAAAATGAAATTAATTCCAATTTTATACCATAATTTGATTAATTTCCTTCTATCCACACGAGGCATGGAGTTTATGTACATGCTACTATTTAATTTATAGAAGGATGACGCTGTCAGGGCGTCTAATACATTCAACCTGCGTGGTCTCCACTGTCGCAAAAACTCAGCTCTCAGTTCTCACCAGTGAGAGACAGAGAGAAAGAGAGAGAGGATGAGCTGCGGAGAAAGCAAGGTTGTGTGTGTGACAGGAGCATCTGGGTTCATAGCATCATGGCTAGTCAAGCTCTTATTGCAACGAGGTTATACTGTCAAAGCCACTGTTCGGGACCCAAGTCAGTTCCATCACTTCTCTTTTCTTTCTTTCTTCCCGTTTTGTTTTTTACTTTTAATCTATTTAAACTTGCTCAATTCACTAATCTTCAGATTCAATATCTGGGTTTTAATTTTCACTCTTAATTAAATAAGTCTGTTTTTGCATGCTCCAGATGATCAAAAGAAAACAGAACACCTACTCTCACTTGATGGAGCAAAGGAAAGGCTTCATTTGTTCAAAGCAGACTTGTTAGCCGAAGGTTCTTTTGACCCTGTCGTTGTTGGGTGTGAAGGTGTTTTTCATACAGCATCCCCTGCCCTACTCTCATCTACTAATCCGCAGGTTCATCTGTTTATTTACATACTTCAAAATGTTTACCAATTTTTCTTTGTAGCATCTTAAGCCAACAGTTCATGAAATTCAGTTCTATTTGATACTCTGCCAACATTTAATGATGCAGTTTGATTTTACCTGCAAAATCTATATCAGTATGCACTATGATGTTGCTAGCTCTTAATCTTTGTCAGGCAGAAATAATTGAGCCTGCTTTGAAAGGAACGCTTAATGTCCTCGGATCGTGTGTGAAGGTTCAGTCTATCAAAAGGGTGGTTATAACATCCTCTATGGCAGCAGTTGGATTTAATGGAAAACCTCTTGCTGCTGATGTAATAATAGATGAATCTTGGTTTTCAGATCCTGCTTTTTGTGAAAAAACGAAGGTTTGTGTGTAAATGGTTTTTGTGGTTGCCTAGCATACCATGCTATAACTTAATACGAGTTTGATCTCGTTGCTTTCAAGCCAGAAAAACTATGTGCATTGTATTTACTAAGGGATTGGTTTTCATCAGCTTTGGTATATGCTTTCAAAGACATTAGCTGAGGAAGCTGCTTGGAAGTTTGCAAAAGAAAAAGGAATTGATATTATTACAATAAATCCGGGATGGGTGATCGGCCCTCTCTTACAGCCAACTCTGAACTTGAGTGTGGAACTAGTTCTGAAACTCGTAAATGGTACTTTATTGAAAATATTGCATTACTTAGATCTGAACACATGTTCTTTTTTATCATTTTATCTATCATGGCGACAATTAATTCACTGTTGATCTGCTAGAACTTCTGCATTTTGTATAACAGACCTTGGAACCCTTGCCTCCATGGCCCTATAAACATATATAATTGATCTGAGTACTACTAGTCATTTTATATTGACCGAGCATACATCTTGAATAGTGATTATTCTTGAGCGCATCCTTTAGAGTGTTTTCATTAGTGTCATTTGCATGATCTTTTTATATCAATTTGCGGTTCTTATGCACTTATAACTATTCTATTGAAATGCTGCTTCCACATTCACAATATAATCATTTGCTTGATTATATACGGATATTTCTGCTGAAAAGGGGGTGGGGAGTCAGGTTGAGGGATGTAATGTTTGAAAATTATTTTCGCACTATATGTCATATTGCCAAATTGTCATTCCTATGTAGCCTGGTAGCGTTGTGTTATAAACTTAAAGTGAAAGTTAGTTTGCCCTTCAGCTTGATGGATGTCTTAAATAATTTGCCAAGGAAATTATTGTTCCTGATAATAGTTTAATTGATGCAGGGACCGAAAAGTTTCCCAACAAAACTTACAGACTTGTTGATGTTAGAGATGTTGCTAATGCACATATTCTAGCCTTTGAAAACCCATCAGCTACTGGACGTTATTGTTTAGTTGGAAGCGTAAAACACTGTTCAGAGGTTGTGAAAATTTTGTACAAGATCTCCCCTGCTCTCAATCTTCCAGATAAGTACGTTGCTAATATAATCAAATTGTCATATGCTATACCTCCATGTGTTTTAGAGGTAGTTGTAAGAACAGTGCAGGTTTACTTGGTCATTAACGGTACATTTCTTCTAGATTTCATTACTTTCCTCTTTGCACAGTCAGTATGTGCTTACAAGGATACATAATGCATGTTACTTCTGGCATGATTGAGTACCTAATAAACGCAAATTTGGACAATATCTGTTTTAAACCTACATTATTTTTTTTTATAGAGGAGGAGAGAGTTTATTTGGTCAAGTTAATATCTGTAAATAGATCTTTTCTGAATTTTTCTATTAGAACCTCCAAATATACTCACTTGCATGTTGCCTCCTATGCTTTTTACACCTTCTATCAAATTTTCAAATACTAAATTTACTCACTAAACCTCACTAAAGTTCCTCAAATAACCTCATTCATATAATTTGCAAACAAACTATTATCTTTAAAATAAAAAACTTAGTCATTTCAATGATTTAATTACTTTATAAATCTTAATTACATATCCATTCCTTAATCAGACAACATAAATTTCTTTTTCAATAAAAAAAATCAGATACAAGGTATTGAGTTTCAAAAGTTAATTTCTAATTAACAAGAAAATAACATGAACAATTTTGTGGCTTTTTAAATTTTTTTTTTTTTCTATTTTAGCTGTGCCAAAAAATGAAGATTAATTAGTTTTTTTTTGAATGTTTATTTTATTTTCTCTTTTTTCTATACCTCATGGTTAATTATTTAAATATTTGTTTAGTTTTTTTTTTAATTGGCTCATTTTTTGTTTTGTTCGGAAATATAATGGATAGACTTAGATTTACATCATAATATGATTTATTTTATTTTCCTTCACCAATATACGTTCATCATGTATATCATACATTTTTAAGTCACATGATCTTAATCATAGTTTTAATTATTATTAAATATATATAAATACTTTAATGAGTATGTAGTGAAATTGAAAAATGAAAATAGATAAGGAAAATAATAAAGAATACAATCTAATATTATTGAATTTGAAAGTCTAGAGAAAATCAATGTAATATTTTTTTTGTATAATTATTGTCCTTAATAGTCATTTTATAGTAGGTTACATATGTCATTTAATAATTCATAATAAAGTGAGGTCAAGTGAACAGATTTGGAGGTCCCAATAGAAACACTCATCTTTTCCATATCCTTCCTTTTCATCTTGTCGCGTCTCCAGTACTTTCTAAAAGTAAATGTTATGCTTAGTATAGTCGGATAATGTAAACATTTTCATAATTGCCCAATACAGAAATTGGAACTTCACAATCTAGTCTCTATTTTTGACAGATGTGCAGATGACAAGCCCTTCACACCAACTTACCAAGTATCCAAGGAAAGAACCCAAACTTTGGGTGTAAAGTATACTCCGCTTGAAGTGTCTCTGAAGGATACTATTGAAAGTTTGAAGAACAAGAACTTCTTCTAATTGTGGAACTCATTCACTAGTCAGGAAATAGTTAAAGATTGATAGTATGTGTACGTCTACCTCTGTTGTTTTATTGTTTATGAGATCATTGCCTTTTGTGACTTATAGCTTGTAGTGATGATATGCACATAAGCGTACCATAATGCAGCTTTGTATCATTTGCAAAGCCTTCAACTTATCAGAAAGCATATGGGAATAATGTGTTGATTATATTCATCTCTCAAGGAGGTTTATATAGTATTAATGAAAAGTAATCAATTCTAATCTAAGTCAACTATAGTACTTAATGTAGATTGATACACAAAATTAATCATAACAAAGCTAATTGATGCAGTTCGTGTTTGGTAGAGCACGAGTTCTTTGAGGTTCGGAGGGAATCAACCACACAATAAAAAGGACAGACTAATAATAGTTATAGCTTTGCCTTGCGGACGAAGCAAACCGCATCGATTTGAGATCCAGTAATGGCTAAAAAGGCCTGAACAGTACCCGCCGGAAAAACCTAGAAATAGGGCTGTTAATTCCGACACGACCCGATAACACGACTCGAAACCAGCACGAAATAAAGCCGGTTGAACCCGCACGATTAAAAAGCGGGTCGGCGGTGGGTCAACCCGCCATGACCCATTTAATAAATGGGTCGGCCACGGGTCAACCCGCCAACACGAAGTGAACCCGTATAACCCGATTGTGCTATGTTTCTTCTTGAAATTTTGGACGTTCGGAGTATTTCTTCATAAGATTAGACAATTTGAAATATTTCGCTTTTTAATTATTGGATTTAATTGTTTATGAATTATTTATAATCTTCGTCTTGTAGAGTTTTTAGTGAATTTAATCAATTTATGCATTTTTTTTAGTTAAATGGGTTCCATTGTTAACACTTAAATGGGTCATTTTGTCTAACAAGACACTATCTATTTATTAAATGGGTTAAGCGGGTTGGAAACGGGTAACCCGTTTAATAAATAGGTTGGGTTTGGGTTTAAATTTTTGACACGATTATTAGATGGGTTGGGTTTGGGTTTATATTTTATGACACGACAAATACCTTAACCCGACACGAACCCAACCCGACACGACCCATTGACAGCCCTACCTAGAAAGCTTTTGAGCTTTGGTACACCGTTTGGGATAATTTTCTGGACAAGATAAGACCATAAGAACACCAACGACGTTGAATTGATCCTATCCACACACACACACTGATTCACATGCAATTTACGTGTATTTCTAGTCCTAATTACCTTGAAATTAGCGAATACTCAAGCATTATTTCGTAGTATTATTTTGTTTTCTTCATTTGTAGGAAATTATGGTCAAGAGAGGAAAAAGACGAAAGAAGTAGCAAACTTGTGCAAAAAGTCAACTCTGACTAAAGGACGAAAAGTCAACTAGTTGACCATTGGGTCAACCAAGTCAACTTGGCCCAATAACAAGAAGTCCGAGGCCCAAGACCAAAGAAGCACACAAATAAAGACCCAAGCCCATTTGTATTACATCTTTGTATTCAAATTTCAAATTCAAAATTGATGTAATGACAATACTAATTAGTTGATCACACACCTCACACACATCACACATGTGGATGGACATATTTATTTGTGTTCACACTAGGCGCACACTCACTTACACTTTTACCCTCCAGTTTTCTTTTTATTTTCGAAAATGTTTTCTAAACTTCTAATTCTCTACATTTTTATTTATGTTATTTTAGTCTTTTCACTTTACCCTTTTTCTACTTGTTTTTGAGCCCTTGGATCTAGGGTACAAGTCTAATCTTGACCCTTGAACCCAATGGGGTATTTAAACACCTTTGCACACACATTGCACAAGTTTAAGACCCATTTTTCTACACCCTAGGCCTTTTGGCCGAATTTGGGACTTCTCTCCCTTCTCACCTCTTCTTCTCTTCTTCATCCCCCATTCTTCACATGTAGGCTTGCACAAGGAGGAGGCACACACATTTCCGGTATCTAGGCCACCATCTCTACACCATGGCTTCATAAGGGTAGCAAGAGAAGCCATGATCTTATGGCAATAGCTAGTGACAAGCTTTGCCTTAAATTTCATGGATTTCTCCTCTCTTTCCCTCTTCTTTCTCTCTCTTATTTCTTGCTTATGGTGTTGTTTGATGTGTATTGATATATACTTGTGTGTGACCTCTCATGGTTTTAGGGTTTTGAAACCCAAATTTAGTTTTGTATGGTTTTGTTGAGGAATTAATAAAATTGATGTTTATTCATATGATTTGTGTACTCTTGCTTTAATTTCTTCACTCTAGATGTATGGTTTAGGTTTTCCCCTCCTTAATCTATGTTTGGTGTGTTGGAATTCGAATATTAAATTGGAAAATTTATATTTCAATTTAAATTAAGGCATGAGTATGGTGGGATTTACCCATTGCATATCTCTATTTCCATTTGGATTTCTTAGGTTGTGGTTCTCAAGTCACCCAATTTTGAGTATTATTACCCTTGATTGTCATAATAGTATTCGAATTGTTGGGTAGGGTAATTGTTATCACAAGTACTCTTTTCGACCTTATTATTTGTGGTGATAGTTGCTAGAGTGTGTTACAATCGATTGTCGAAACATAAAGCGTTTAGTTTTGAGCACTTATGGCCCTAACAAGGCATAAGGTTTGAGACTAGTATAGGGTAGCCAAAAACTAAGTATTCTTTCTTCTTCTTGTTTTTGGTTAGGGTTTGACTACTATTTTATGACAATCAATTTAGCTTTCTTTTTGACCTCTTAATGCTAAATGGAAATCCTACAAAACATTTGAAGCATCATTTGAATTAATCAACATCATTCCATATGATTTTAGATTTGTGTGGAGAACCTTGAATTCCATAATGACCCTTGATGCGATGCATCTCATCCCTCTATCTATCTTATTTTTATGTTGTAGTTAGTTAGTTTATTTATCATTTATGAAAATCCAAAAAACATTGTGACTTTCCCACTACCATTCATTTGTAAATCCATGTGGGTGTGAGCATTACAAGCACTTTTGTGTGTTTCACGGCCCTATCTAGGACTTGCTTGGTGCAAGGCTGTCTATGTGACTTTGTGTGATGCAAAGTCATGCTTGAATGAGGCTCAGTGCCTTGTTTAGCATTTTTTTTTCTATTTTTATTTGTTTGTGCAAGTGATTTTCAGTGACCTAGAACCATAGGATTCTTAGCTAGCTCGTAATCCCCGATGTACGATAAATCGAGACGTAAATACTTCCCACCTTTGATGACCGTGTTGATTGTTACGCGATAGGAGAATGGAAAACGCTCAAATCACACACACATATATATATATATATATATGTATATGTGTGTGTGTGTGTGTGTGTGTGTACGCACACACTAAATTCAGATGGTTCATATTAGACGGTGTTTAAAATCAATAGTCTAGATCTCACCACTCTAATTTCCTATTCTAAAATAATTATTGGGATACTGTTGTAGAATGAGAAAAAGAGAGAGAATGCATGCTTCTTCATTGATAATAGGGATGTTTATGTAGGGACAAGAGTATAAAGATTACATAGAATCTAAAATTAATATTACAAGGAATCCTATTCAGAATATGAATAGGAAATCTATAACTAAATATACTCTCTCTATTATATAAAGATTCACATTCCTGTTTGGACCAGTTACACCAAAACTAGGTTCATTGAAACATTCCCTCTTGTGATATCCAAACGTGACGTCATGAATGTTGATGGCGCTTTTCACGCTGTCTTATTAAAAAGTTAACCGAGTAACAAAAATCTTTTGGGATAAAAAGTAACCTCGGTCGAAGGGGAAAAAGAGTACAACACTCCTCACATTTCGAGAATACCTTGCAGGCATCAAACCTCCCCCTTATGTAAACATTTTCCCCTGATTTTTACAACTGTAGGACATCGGATAATGTTCGTAGACCAATGTTATTAACATGTTTCTTGAATGTGGTCTTAGGCAAGACTTAGTAAATAAATCCACCACATTATCCTCATATCAGACTTGATTCACTTCGTTATATATTGAGGAGGACTTGTTGCTGCTGATTATAAAAGAACTTTGGCAATATATGATTGGTGTTGTCAGTTTTTATGAAGCTTTGCTTCATTTATTCAATGCAAGCGGCATTATCTTGATATATGCGTGTAGGTTCATCTATGGTTCACTTCAAACCGCATGTACTTCGAATATGCATAATTATGGATCTAAGCGATACATTTTCACGAACTTTTTCTTGAATAGCAGTAATCTCTACATGATTTAAAGATGTAGCAACCTGGGTCTGCTCAGTAGGCCTCTAAGATATTGCGGTGTTTCTCGTGGCAAATATATAATCGATTTGGAAAAGACCTTTGTGCGGGTCAGAGAGGTACCTAACATCAGCAAATCCATCAGAACATCACTAGGATTTTGATGAAGGTAGGTGGCAGCGATGGTACACCTGTCGGCGGAGGTACCGATCGTGAGGACTTCTATCTGGCGGCCGCGATGCTTCTGATTCCTTCACATAACGATTAAAATTTATTCTATCTCTGTAGGGATAAAATAGATCCATATCAATTGTACCTCTTGGGTATCAAAAGATGTTCTTCACAGCTGTTTAATGACGACTCATGAGAGTAGAGCTAGATCTAGCTAACAAGTTGCCCGTGAATGAGGTAGTGCACTTTGGTCCCTAACACATTTTCACATCTTCTTTGGGACAAAATGGATCCATTTTAAGGATCAAGATTTCGATCAATCATGGGAGTGCTACTAGACTTGACTTTATCTTCATTAAAGCGCATGAGCATCATTTGTATGTAGGTTGATTGATGAGCTAAAATTCTATCAGCAGGGTGCTCAAGTTCTACTCCGAGGCAAAACAGTGTTTTCCAAGATCTTTCATCTCGAATTAAGATTCCAGGTACTCTTTAGTTTCTTTTCATTCTTATAGAGTCTGATTAGGTTCATGTCTTCGACATATACTACAACAATAGAAAACCTGGAACTTGTCTTCTTAATGAAAACATATGGGCATAATTCATTGTTGATATATCCATTTCCAATAAAGTATTTACTTAGATGGTTATACAACATCCATCCAGATTGATTTAATTAATCCGTAAATTGAGCATTTCAATCGAATTGAAAAAGTCATTCATGGCTGAAACATACTCGATTCGGGTAGTTGAAGTCCATCAGAAACCTTCATGTATATCTCTGTATCTAAATCCCCATAAAGATATGTGGTAACCACCTCCATAGGCTGCATATTCCATTTTTAGACATAACAATAATCCAAAGATGTCTCCTAGACATAACAGTAATCCAAAATATTATCATGGGATGGATCATGAAGATCGATGTCTTATGGAGTGTTTTGTGCCGAATTGGCCATTTTTCTTTGATGAGAATTCGTTGATTCCAAAGGTCACCTTGCACTTCCTTGCATGAACCGTGGTCTCATTGGTCATGCCACCCTCATCAAGAGGCGGAGCCCAGGCTGGCTCCCACTCGGGTTGTGTTACATCTTGTGGTGGGGACGTCTATCATTGCTGCCATGTCTGCAGTAGGTATGTGTGAAATTATCACTTTAGCGATGTCAGAAAAACACATTAGGCAATGAATTTACTATGTTCTGAAGATCGATAATTCCCTGCACTTCAGTTTCAGACTGTGGTTTGGGGATCAAGATGAGATAAAGTGGAGACATATATACCACGACAATTCACATTCTTCCCATTGAACCTTGACATTCTTATCTTCCCCTAATGATAGGAAGAATATCTCATCAAAGTGACAATTTGCAAATCTTGTGTAAAGAGATCGTATGTCAAGGGTTCTAAATAGCAAATGATTGAAGAAGAATCATATCCAATGTATATACCCATTCTTTGTTGAAAACCCATTTTGATACGTTGTGGTCGTCCAATCAGCACATAAACTGCGCACCCAAAAATGCATAAGTGCTAGATGTTAGGCTTGTACCTAGTCACTAATTGTGATGTAGAAAAAGACTGGGTCGTAGTAGGCCTTATATGAATGAGTATAATTGCGTGCAAAATTGCATATCACATGTGAAAATTGGAAGGTTGGTGTGCATAACCAATGTTCAAGCAACCATTTGAATCTTTTAATGGCCGGCGGCTTCCGCAAGATCGTTTTGGATATGAACATGGGGAACCAATGTTCAACGTCAATTCCACTGTACATGCAATAGTCATCAAAAGTTTTTGATGTAAACTCTCCAGCATTATCGAGTCGAATTGACTAAATTGGATAATCCGTGTGGTTAGCTAGTAATCAAATGTTTTGAGCTAGGTGTTTAGCATAAGAATCGTTGCGGGTCAATAAGAGCATGACATGCGATCAGCGTGTTAACGCGTCAACCAACACTATAAAGTGCCTAAATAGTCCGAAAGTTGGTTGAATGGGTCCACAAATATCTCCTTGGATTCTGCGTATGAATGAGGTGAAGCCTTTGGTATCCTTTGAGTAAGACGGTCTCAGTCCTAATTTTCCTAAGGAACAGGCTTTGTAGAATGAGATACGGACCTGAGCAATAACTGATAAGGAAGTCGGTTGGCCGAAGAGGCATAATTCATGACCAGGGCACCACAGGTGGCTTAAGAAGCAAGAAGAGGTCGGGAGGGAGTCACGGCCTCACTGGCAAGTGATCGGCATTGTGCGGTAGCAGCGGCGGTTAAATGAAGTACAGAGCCACATTTTGTTGTTTGAGGAATCGCCTTATGATTCTTGAGTGAAAGTATGTCTATGTGAAGTCTTAAGTATACAGATCATCATATCACTACTAGGATGACCTAATCTGTTATGCCAAAACCAATATGTGTCAGAATCCAAGAGATTATCTCTTATAACATTATTGGATTCAATAATTCGAATAGTCGTGACATATAGTCCACTAGAGAGACACTTAAACTTCTCTAAGATGTGTTTATGACCGCAATCATTAGAGGTGATGCAAATGAATTCATTCATATTTTCATAATGAGTTTCCGCATGATATCCTTTGGATCAAATACCTCTAAATATCAAAAGGGTCCTTCTGGTTTGAGGAGCGTAGGGAGTCTCTGTGATGGAATGGTGTTGTTGAGCAAAGCAAACTAGGCACTGGGCTTTACTCTACCAAGGACAAGTTTTGATGGACCTCCATATTTATCACAGAGGAATTCTAGGCAACAGCTCTGAAAATAGTTGCCTGTTTCAGAGAATGGTGTGCATAGTCATCCTTTCCGCAGACATTGTAATTATCTGGATCCATTTTTGAAGATAGTTAAAAAGTCGAAGTTAAAGTAAAATTGAGGGAATAAACTCAAAATTTATTAATTAATAATACAAGCCAACGATCACATCGAAAGTCTCGGAAAGAAAAATTGATTAATAAAAACTAATAAAATATGTCTTATGCCCTTACATAATTTCTAGGAAATAATACAGGTTTCTAGTCATCATATCTGGTGGCATCCATGTTCATAACTTCGGAAAAAGTAAGGTCTACAACCTCGAGCTCGCAGCTTGATCACGTTTGACATGATAAGATTCTCTTGCGTTTTTCACAAATTTGTATGCTTCAGCTACTTATTTCGGTACTCTACATATGTTCGTCCAATGATCGAATGATCCACATTGGAAACCAAGGTTCTAAAAATCGGTCTAAGCGGCGCTCGGCGTGGCCTCACCATTCCGATTAGAGGCTAATTGATCCCTCTGGGTGTTCGGCTTCATGGCGGCCACTTAGGCGGTATTGGTCTACATTAGGCTGGCTGAGCACTAGACACTGAGCGCTGGGTAGATTGACGCAACTCACACCACCTTCAGATTTAGCTCCTCCAACCTCTCCTCCTCGTCTTCTGAATCACTGCCATACATCTGTGTAGGTACAAGTATTGGCATTCCCATAAAAAATGGGAAAGTATCTTTGAGGTTTAATGGTTTTAATATCTTTTATTTATTTAAAGATATTTTTATGCGTACAAAATTGTGTTATTGATTGCCTAAGTATTTTAGGTTTTGGTGTCCTTATTTGTTAATTATCTTTAACAAAAAAGAAGGTTTCCTTGCAGAAGTGGAATTAGGTTAGAAATATGTTTTATTAGGTTTTGCATGGCATCTATTGAGAGATTGGAGAATATATGCAGCCATATAGAGGACCATGCACGCAAGAATTAGTTGGAGTCTTGCTTGGTGAATATTTGGTATTGAAAGTTTCTTTCCTAATGAAAAGTCAATTAGGATAGAATCTTTTTATATTAAAAAGATTGTGTTGGTCTCATATGAGTGGCGGCAGATGCATGGTCAGAGAGGGAGTTTCTAAAACGCAAGGATATTTTAAGTGTCTTGCATGTTTGCTAAGTATTGTGTATTCACATGAGTCAAAAACACTTGGTCCATGTTTAATTGTTCTTGATCATTGTTTCATATGTATAACTTCTCTTGAGATCAGTAGAGGAGCTGTGAAGGAAGAAGAGCGATATTTGGAGATCGTTCACGGGAAGAAGGAGTTCAAGACGGAAGACAAACTTCGGATCAGTTTTTGTCTAAACATTGTAGCCGAGCTAGTGCTATTCAAGTTTGTAAAAGAACATATCATTTTGAATAAGATGATTCTTATTTTGGGATCTCAAGAGTAAGAGCCCCGCAATGTTTTTAATCTCAAAATTTGAGGTTTTCACTGCGTAACCAAAAATTTGGTGTTCTGTTCGTTATTTTTGGTTTCTGCCCAGTAAGGATTGATATATAACTAGATTTCTAAGGATAAATTTGTCATTTGACTCAAACTTGTTATTATAAATTAAAATAAAAAGAAATTTGAAACCATTCTTCTCAACGGTAACGCTGCTGACCGGAAGGATAAAGGTAGCTGCGGGAATCTCACGTCTCAATCAAAAGAGGACAACCAAAAATCGAGAAATATAAAGAGATCTGTTTCCAATGTGGATCATTCGATCATTGGGCGAACATATGAAGATTAACAAAACAAGTAGCTGAAGCATACAAGATTGTGAAAATAGCAAGAGAAACTTATCACGTTAAACGTGATCAAGGTGTTGAGCTCGAGGTTGCAGACTTTACTTCTGTCAAAGTCATGAACATGGATTCCACCATCTATGATTACTAGAAACCTTGATCATGGGATCTTAGTATGAAATTGTTAAACCATTTCATTATTAGAGAATGACAAACTTAAAATATTTTTCTGACTCAAAAATTAATGCACGAAACTCAAAGGAATACATAATATTTGATGGCCAGTCTCACAGACTAACTACACAACCTTATTTCAAATAAAGTCATAACCTGGTAAGCGTAGCGAGAATGTCCACTTACTCCATATATATCACCTAGAAATTGTGGCACAACTCAAAAGATGTCAGACACTATTCCGTCCATACGGCCCCTCTAGAGGTTTTAGGGATCGAAGCCCAAGGAATCGCTATGTTCCTCTCACTCTCAGGCCATCAATAATCTCTCATGGAATGGTTATCATACAATACATTTAATAAACCAAACCATGCAACTCAGACATGCATTATCATTTAATTTAAAACAGAAAACAACTAACCCAGTGAGTCCGAAGTCCCCTACCTAGATTCTGATACTTTAACCTTCACGTAATTCAAGAGTCACAAACATTTCGTTCCTCAGGTAACTGGAGTCCTAATTTTCCAACATAATGATAGTTAATAATCCACCGAACAAATATTTAAAGTTTCGATGATTAACTAATCGTTTGACCAACTTTTCCTGATTTGACTAGGATCAACCATTCACAACCAATTTCACAATTAGTCCCGGTTATCGTACATTACTCAAAATTGCCACCAATTCGCACGATGTTGCATAACATAGTAATTGCAATATAAACCAATTCCCATGTCCTTCACGTTTTTTTTTTTTTTATCAAACAAACAACTCAAATGCTCCAACTTGTCTTTCGTGAGTCGAACTCACAACCTCCCACTTACAAAGGGGAGACTATGCAACTAGACCAAATGGTACTGGACTTCACTTATTATTTCTAATGTCCTTAAATGTTGCATAACAGAGTAATTCCATTAAATTTATAACAAATTACATATAAATTATTGACAAAAGATGACTTAACAAATACATCCTCTAAAGATTGAATTAAACATATAAGGACTAAATCTTACAAATAAGGACAATGTGCTCTCCACTTGCCACATGTCATGAGTTAATTTACTTTTTTACCCTTAATTATTTCTTTTGACTTCTAATCACTTTATAAGGATCAAATCTTACAAATAAAGATAATCTGCTCTCCACTTTCCACATGTCATGAGTTAATTTACTTTTGTAACCTTAACTACTTCTTTTAACTTCTAATCCCCTTATGTTACTTTTTTTTTTCTTAGAATAATTTTTTATGTTACTTTTTTGAGAATAATCCTTTTATGTTTTTTTTTTCTGAGAATAATCCGTTTATGTTACTTTTTTTTTTTTTTAGAAAAATCCATTTATGTTGCTTCACAAAACCTCACTCTCATACTACTCTCATCTCATCATCTAATCCTGCTACTGCACTCATCCAATCCTACTACTGCACTCATACTTATCTAGTTTTGCTACTCATTTTCTGCTACTGCACTCGTCATCACCTAATCCTGCTACTGCACTAGTCCAATCCTACTACTGCACTCATACTCGTCCAGTTCTGCTATTCGTTTTCTGCTACTGCACTCATCATCGCCTAATCCTGCTACTGCACTTGTCCAATACTGAAACTGCACTCATACTCGTCCAGTTCTACTACTACACTTCTACTCGTGTTCTGCTACTGCACTCGTCATTGTCTAATCCTGCTATTGCACTCGTCCAATCCTGCTACTACACTCGTCCAATCCTGCTACTGCACTCGCTGCACTCATACTCATTCAGTTCTACTACTACACTTGAACTCGTGTTCTGCTACTGAAGACGTCATCACCTAATCCTATCACTGCACTCGTCCAATCTCGCTACTGCACTTGCTGCACTCATACTCGTCCAGTTCTGCTACGGCATTTGTACTCGTGTTCTGCTACTGCACTTATCATCGTCTAATCCTGCTATTGCACTCTTCATCATCTAATCCTACTACTGCACACATACTCGTCTAGTTCTGCTATTGCATTCTTCCTGATCTTGATTTAAGAGTTTGATAATAAAGGACGCGACAAGACGAGTTTGTGGGAATTTTCGGGGAATTTTTCGGATACCCGAACTAATTTTTATGAATTTTAGCAGTTTTAGTATTAAAGAAATTATTTCAGAAAATAAAAAAAATTCTAGCCCGATCTAGTCCGTGTATTATCTGCATAGCTTGATATCAACTGTTGAGATCGACAATATAGTAGGACCGAGCACACTAGAATTACCAGAAGCTTCAAGCTTCTTCGACCCCAATCGACGACCCGCGACCCGAATCAAGATCTGACCAGAATTCTTCGCTCCGACCACCTCCGGCCTGGAAACTTGTCCCGTTCGGTTCTCACACTGTCGCCATCACGCCTATGGTTGTGCCTCGTCTGATCGTGCACCGTATACGAAGTATGAAAGAAAACGTATAGCAGCTCCAGCGGGTTTTGCATTTTCCAAAGCTTCGAGTTGGACTCACCGAAATCTGAAGTGAGATCGACCACCAGCACCGAAGCTGTGGCATTGTTCGGAGTTGGACGCGGTGACGTTGAAGAAGAATTGGAGATCTCTTCCTCGAAGCCTTTCTGATGAAAGATGAGAGAAGTTTAGGTATTTCTAATAATGGCATTGCAGTAATTTTAATGAAAAATTGTATTAATTCATAATTACATATGAAATTTCAGAGGTTAAGTCTATTCCATTCTCTTTGTGCTTGGACTTTGTGTCCTTAATTGTATAAATCTAATACAAGATGAGGTTTCTGTTTTTGTAAATTTGGTCTGTTACTTATATGTAATTTTCTATTAAATTGACTATGGATACTCAATACATATTTTCTTTACCTAACATCACATTCTAATCAATACAACCATTTCCAAAACTATATGCACAACCGAAAATCTATCAACAAAAGATCACCACTAAAATTTCAAACATTCCACCCTGCCACACAAATAGTAATACCTTAAATCTAAGCCAATGTCCCGAACATAACAATCAATAAAGTACCACATTCTTATTTCAACTCCATGTCAAATTAATAATATCATCTCATCAACAACCATAATGCAAACATCCCATTTTGGATAGATAGCCACGAATAATTTCAAGCTAGGTTCAACAATTACCTCAGTTAAATTCAGCGTTGTGCCTAGAACCCAGACGAAGCTCACAAGTTCTCAACCTCCAGAGCTCCACGACTCACATAACAGAACAATTTAGGCAACTCAAAGCTCCTAGATTGACCAACAGGGTGGATTAAGCTCGAAGATGAATTCGTTCAAATTCGATGCCGAAGATGATCATGAATCAAGGAAGCCAAAATAGTTGACGGCGTCACCCAAAACCAATTTATCAAAACTTGATCAAATTGAAAAACTAATTATACTAATAGGTAGAGCGTGTTGAGGGGATTAATTTTCCTACTTCATGCAGTTAAATTGGTAGCCGGAGTCATCGGAGAACTGCCGAAGCTATCGAAGATTCTCGGCATTGATTCTCTCACTTCGATTGACGAACAATCAAACCATGTCCATAGATGTGATGGCGACGGCGAGAGGAAGAGAATGGTGCCAGTACATCAGCCAGAGGTGGCCTGACGGTGAAGCACCGATCGAGTCCAGATGTCGAGTCATCGGCTCCCCGTTTCGAGACACCCACAAACATCACCCCCTCTTCTCTCTTCTTTTCTTCATTTCAATTTCATATTTTTGGGACTTACTCAAGGTTTCAAGGGAACCATCATCAAGAGCACCAAGTCTTAAATTTGGGTACTTGGGTGAAGATATTGCTTGGTTCATACTAGCTCATAGCTAGAAGTGACCAAGCTAACTCTTGCCTCTCTTCCTTAGTATCTATTTCATAATTTTTATATACTTTTGTTGATGGATTCTTGTATGGGTAGTGAGTAGTTCAAATTGGGAGTTAAGGTTGTGAAGCCCTAACTCATCTTGTGTAAATGTTTATGCTTTAATTTTAATAAATGTAATTTTCCCTATATATGCCTTAAATCAGAATTTGTTGGTCCTTAGAAGCATGTTGCTAGGCTTTGTCACCCTTTGAAATTGTGTTAAGGGCGATTGTCATGATTAGATTGATAAATGTAACTTATTAGTCTATGGCATCTAGGAATTAAGTGTGGTAACCATTAGCTATCTTAATTGTAGCTAAGCTTGCTTGGGTCTCTATTATCTTGCTCTCTAGGCCTCTAGTTTTAGATATTGTGGCCTTAAGCGATGTAATACCTAAGTTAGAGAGTTGATTGTGGCCCTAACCGGCATATTCAATACACCAAAAGGATAATTGGTTTAGTGTCTTTGACCGCTACTAGATACGGGACTTAACACATATAGGAAATGTATGCATTTGTGAAATTGGCCTCGAGAAAATAATTGGTGATGCATTTGTGAAATTGGCCTCGAGAAAATTGGCCTCGAGGAAATGTATACTGTCCCCCTACACAGAGAAAATAAATTCTTTATCATTATGTGATGGAATCAGAATCCACATATAAAAGCACTGCGGCTGCTGGACAAAAGTTCCTCACTGTCAACAAGTGTACCATTGCCGCCACCTCCATCCATCAAAGTCCTAGTGATGTTATGATGGATTTTGCTGATGCACAAAGGTCATTCCAAAACCGGTTATGTATTTATCACAGGAAACAACGTGTTATCTTCGAGGTCTACTAAACAGACCCTCGTCGCTACATCTTTAAATCATGTAGATATTATTGCTCTTCAAGAAACAATTCATCAATGTATATGGCTTAGATCCATAATTACGCATATTCAAATTAAATGTGGTTTAAAGTCAACCACAGATAAACCTACGTGCATATATAAGGATAATGTCGCTTGTATTGAACAAATGAATCAAGGTTTCATAAAAAATGACAACACCAAGCATATATCGCCAAAGTTGTTTTATAATCAACAACAAGAAGTCCTCCTCAATATCGAAGTGAATCAAGTTCGATCTGAGGATAATGTGGCAGATTTATTTACTAAGTCATAACCCAATACCACATTTGAGAACCATGTGCATAGCATTGGTCTACGAAAATTATCTGATCTCTACGATTGTAAAACTCAAGGGGAGACATTTACATAAGGGGGAAGTTTGATGCCTACATGGTTTTCTTGAAATGTGAGGCATGTTGTACTATTTTTCTTCTTCGATCGAGGTTATTTTTAAGTCAAAGGATTTTAGTTACTCAATAAGGTTTTTAACAAGGCAACATGAAAAGCGCCATCGACATTCATGACATTACGTAAGGGGAGTGTTGCAATTAACCTAGTTTTGGAGTGACTGGTCCAAACTAGAATGTGAATCTTTATGTAATAGAAAGAGTATTTTTAGACATAGATTTCCTATCCATATATCCTAAATAAGATTCCTTCTAATATTAGATTTAGATTCTATGTGTTCTGTATTCTCTTGCCCCTATATAAAGAGCCCTATTATCAATGAAGAAGTACGCATTCTCTCAAATTTTCTCATTCTACAACACTCCAAATAATTATTTAAGAGTAGGAAATTAGGGCACAACTGATTTTAAACACCGTCTAATTTGAGCCATCTGAATTTAGTCTCTGTGTGTGTGTATTAATATATTTGGATCGGATCAGTTCGATGTCGCTGGTGTTCTTGTGGTCTTATCTTGTCTAGACAATCATCCCAAAAGGTGTTCCAAAGCTCAAAAGCTTTCTGGGTTTGTTTGGCAGGTATCGTGACTTTTTAGGCCTTTTTGGACATTACTGGATCTCAGACTGATGCGGTTCGCTTCATTTGGCAAGGCAAAGTTATAATTGTTATTAGTTTGTCCAAATGACAAAGCATGAAAGAGAATCGAAGATTCGAAGATTTTTAGGATTTTGTTAGTTTCTCTGTTATTCGGCGACTCCGGTCATTATCGGCGACGATCAAGTAAGGTATCAAACTTCATTCGATGTTCCTAGAATCAGAGAATTGCAGAGTTGGGTGAAAATCCTGTCTCGGAGTGTTTTCGTTGAGAACTTGTTGTTCATCGTTTAGCTAGTCAAATTCTACATACTCGTTAATGTTGACCATGGTTTACCGCGTCAACTATTTCATCTTTTTGCCATAAACTCTTAATTGCTCCATTTCTGCGTCATATTTCTTTCAATTACCATGACTCTTCTTTTTTCTACAAAATAAATAAAATAGATTAAATACATAACAATTAGCTGGGTAACTTAATTCCAATGTATTAGGAATAATTATACATATTAAAATGAGTGTAATCAATGACCATGGACCACATAACCCTCCATCTTCCAGATATCTCAGGTTGCTCTATGCACCGGCCCAAGGACCATGGGGAGCCCATATGCTCCATTAAGGATCCATCTGGAACTGATATATGTCCCTCTTATGTGTCTGAGCATGTGGTGGCTCACTCCCGGCAACTCTGCTTGGCCATATATGCAGGCATTCACACCTAACTATACAGTAGAATATGTGAGATATGGCTCAAGCCAAGCTTGGCTCCGAAGCCTAGACCATTAGAGTTGCAAGCGTCCAGATGCCCTTTCATCTCTCATACAGAAGCATCATTTTCCACTACCACGAGGTAAGCTATACTTCTTGAACGACTAGCTTACTGCGTAGTTGAGAATATTATTGACTTCATCGTCAGAGTCCCTTTAGCCAGTACTACATCGGTGTCCTAATCCCTTTTATTATGCAGTTGATTTCCGCCCGACCTCGGAGAAATTGTGCTCTAACAAACAAGAACTGTATCAATGAGCTTTATTATGATTAACTTTGTATACCAATTAACATTAAGCGCTATAGTTGATTTAGAGTAGAATTGATTACTTTTCATTAATACCATATAAACCTACTTGAGAGATGAATATTTAAAATATAGAAAATAAAATAAATGAATAAAAAAAACTTAGCCCACTTCACCATTTTCTTACCAACAGGTCACAATGCAACTTGAGAGATGAATATAATCAACACATTATTCCCATTCCCATATACTTTCTGATAAGTTGAAGTTTTTGCAAATGATACAAAGCATCGTTATGGTACGCTTATGTGCATACCATCACTACCAGCTACAAATCACACAAGGCAATGATCTCATAAACAATAAAACAACAGAGGTAGACATACACGTGCTATCAATCTTTAACTGTTTCCTGACTGGTGAATGAGTTCCTCAATTAGAAGAAGTTCTTGTCCTTCAAACTTTCAACAGTATCCTTCAGAGACACTTCAAGCGGAGTATATTTTACACCCAAAGTTTGGGTTCTTTCCTTGGATACCTGGTAAGTTGGTGTGAAAAGCTTGTCATCTTCACATCTGTCAAAAATAGAGACTAGATTGTGAAGTTCCAATATTCTCTATCGGGCAATTATGAAAATGTTCACATTATCCGACTGTACTAAGCATACCATTTACTTTTACAAAGTACTCAAAACACAACAAGGTGAAAAGGCGACGACATAGAACAGATCTATTTACAGATATTAACTTGACTAAATAACTCTATCCCTCTCTATCAAAAATAAATAAATAAGGGAGGCTTAAAACAGATATTGTCCAAATTTACGTTTAATAGGTACTCACTCATGCCAATGACATGTGACAATTTGATTATATTAGCAACTTACTTATCTGGAAGATTGAGAGCAGGGAAGATCTCGTGCAACATTTTCACAACCTCTGAACAGTGTTTTACGCTTCCAACTAAACAATAACGTCCACTAGCAGATGGGTTTTCAAAGGCTAGAATATGTGCATTAGCAACATCTCTAACATCAACAAATCTGTAGGTGTCGTTGGGAAACTTTTCGGTCCCTGCATGAATTAAACTATTATCAGGAACAATAATTTTTTTGGCAGATTGTTTAAGACCGATATCAAGCTGAAGTGCAAACTAACTTTCCCCTTAAGTTTATAACACAAAGCTACCAGGCTACATAGGAATGACAATTTGGCAATATGACATATTGCGCAAAAGTAATTTTCAAACATTACAACCCTCAACCTAACTCCCGACCCCCTTTTCAGCAGAAATATCCCTATATAATCATGCAAATGACTATATTGTGAACGTAGAAGCAGCATTTAAATATAATAGTTATAAGCGCATAAGAATCGCAAATTGATGATACAACAATTATTCAAATGACACTAATGAAAACACTCTAATGGATGTGCTCAAGAATAATCATTATTCAAGATGTGCTCGGTCAATATAAAATGACTAGTAGTATTCAGATCAATTATATATGTTTATAGGGCCGTGGAGGGAAGGGTTCAAATGCAACGTCTGTTATACAAAATGCAGAAGTTCTAGCAGATCAACAGTGATTTTAATTCTCACCATGATAGATAAAATGATTAAAAAAAGAACATGTGTTCAGATCTAAATAATGCAATATTTTCAATAAAAGTACCATTTACGAGTTTCAGAACTAGTTCCACAGTTAAGTTCAGAGTTGGCTGTAAGGGAGGGCCGATCACCCATCCCGGATTTATTGTAATAATATCAATTCCTTTCTCTTTTGCAAACTTCCAAGCAGCTTCCTCAGCTAACGTCTTTGAAAGCATATACCAAAGCTGATGAAAACAAATCTCTTAGTAAATACAATGCACATGGTTTTTATGGCTTGAAAGCATTGAGATTGAACTCGTATTAAGTTATAGCAAGGTATGCTAGGTAACCACAGAAACCATTTACACACAAACCTTTTCTTTTTCACAAAAAGCAGGATCTGAAAACCAAGATTCATCGATTATTACATCAGCAGTAAGAGGTTTTCCATTAAATCTAACTGCTGCCATAGAGGATGTTATAACCACCCTTTTGATAGACTGGACCTTCACACACGATCCAAGGACATTAAGCGTTCCCTTCAAAGCAGGCTCAATTAATTCTGCCTGACAAATATTAAGAGCTAGCAACATTATAGTGCATGTTGATATAGATTTTGCAGGTAACATCAAATGCATCAATAACTGTTGGCAGAGTATCAGATAGAACTGAATTTCATAGACTGTTGGCTTACGATGCTACAAAGAAAAATTGGTAAACGTTCTGTATGTAAATAAAGCGATG
Source organism: Rosa lucieae (assembly GCA_024704745.1). Taxonomy (NCBI): domain Eukaryota; kingdom Viridiplantae; phylum Streptophyta; class Magnoliopsida; order Rosales; family Rosaceae; genus Rosa; species Rosa lucieae. The sequence continues at coordinate 3,800,741 of CM045492.1, forward strand.
AACCTGCGGATTAGTAGATGAGAATACGACAGGGGATGCTGTATGAAAAACACATTCACACCCATCAACGACAGGGTCAAAAGAACCTTCTTCTAACAAGTCTGCTTTGAACAAATGAAGCCTTTCCTTTGCTCCATCAAATGAGAGTAGGTGCTCTGTTTTCTTTTGATCATCTGAAGCATGCAAAAACAGAACTTGCTTAATTAAGAGTGAAAATTAAAACCCTGATATTGAATCTGAAGACTAGTGAATTGAGCAAGTTTAAATGAATTAAAAGTAGAAAACAAAACGGTAAGAAAGAAAGAAAAGAGAAGTGATGGAACTGACTTGGGTCCCGAACAGTGGCTTTGACAGTATAACCTCGTTGCAATAAGAGCTTGACTAGCCATGATGCTATGAACCCAGATGCTCCTGTCACACGCACAACCTTGCTTTCTCCGCAGCTCATCCTCGTCCTCCGGTTCTCTCTGGTAATGAGTGAGTGAGCTGAATGCTTGTGACGGTGGAGACCGACATCGTCATCTTAGTAATGATTAAATGTATTGGCTGACTGTCGTTTTCTCTCCTCTCAAAAATAAAAGGAATGGTAGTCTAAATTATCCAGATTTTTTTGCCCTTTTTTATTTGAGAAAATGGGGATGAATATTTCATTTTTTTAGAGGTGTGATAGGAGTAATTTTAAGGGCCAATTATATGAGGCTATTATTGAAGTTTTTTTAGCCATTGGGTCACTAACTATTTTTTCCCCTCATAAATCCATTAGATTAAAAAAAATATTAAATTTTGGATATAAAAATCAATATATTTACGTAAATGTTACTGGAGTAAAAAGTCAATAATCATTCTCTCTCTCTTTTTCGGCGAAGTCTCCGGTCAACCTCAGGCCTACTCCGACGGACCTCTGCCCGACCTCCGGCCAACTCTGGTGAGGTCTTTGATAAACTTTCGGCGAACTCCAGCGACAACAAAAGTTACTGGCAATAACACCAAAAGCTTCTGTTACCAACAACAAAAGCTACTCCGGTGAGATTTCCGACAACCTCCAGCGAGGTAATAAAAGTTACTGTCACTAGCAACAAAATCTACACCGGTGAAATTTTCGGCAACCACCGGCCAGGTAACAAAACCTACTACCATCAACAACAAAAGCTACTCCGGTGAGATTTCCGGCAACTTCCAGCGAGGTAACAAAAGGTACTATTACAAAAAAAAATATATGCTCCCTAAAACCAAAAGCTACTATCCATATCACCAAAAACTACTGTCACCAACACGAAAAACTACTCTCATTAGCAACAAATGCTACTCTCACCAACACTAGAAAACTACTCTCACCAACAGCAATAGCTGCTACGCTCACCAACACCAGAAAACTACTTTCACCAACACCAACTCACAAACACCAAAAACTATTGTGACCAACAACAAAAATCTATTGTCACCAACACCAGTGAGCTACTCTCACCAACACTAGAGAGCTACTCCAGTAACAAAAGGTAATCTGATCATCAACAAAAGCTACTCTCACTAACGCAAAAAACTACTATCACCACTGAAAACCTACCTTCACCACCAACAAAAGCTACTCTCACTAACGTTTACCATCACCACCGCAAAAGTTACAATCACCACCACCAAAAGCTACTCTCACCACCATCAAAACCTCTTCTTATCAACACCAAAAAGCTACTCTTACCAAAGCCAAAAGCAACTCTCACCAACTCTCACCAACTCCAAAAGCTACTCTCACTAACATTGAAAACCGCTTCACTTGCTCTCTTTTTGAAATGACGCAAGTGCAAGACAAATATTAACAAGGCAAAATGATGTGACAAGAAATTTGTAGAAGTCTTAGGATTGCCACTGACCCATCCCAAAATCAAATTGGGATTTACAAAAAGAGCTGTAAAAAGCTACGTCCATAGTTGTAAAAAGCCACTACCATAGTTTTGAAAATCTAATACAATAGTTGCATAAAGCTACTATCAATGTTGTAATGCTGCTGACATTTTTCAGATGACCACCGTTGTTGTTGCCACCTTCAGCACCAGACTTCATTTCAACCTTTTTTTGGTTGGCCAGATGATCTCGTGGTCAGTAGAGGCTTCACTACCCAAATTCACCTGATTTTCAGAATCTTTTACTGTAAATGCAAAGGGGAAGAATTCTGCAAAAACAAAAATTCAACAAAACAAGCAATCTTTATCAATTAGATAATCATAAACAAACAATTTAAAATATACTAAGATACATACAGAAAGCTACTATGAGACATGCATGTAGAAAGCTACTGGACCAGTAGTAAAAAACTACAAACATGGATACTAATTGCAACAAAACCAACTGATTATCTATGTTGATAGTGTAACACAAATCTCATACAAGAAATGCTAACGATACAAAATCACAACAAAAAGAAAACTAAATTTCGTACAAAATCTTGTTTTTTCAATTTGATAAGCTATTGACAAAATATCACGCCTCGAATTTTGAATAACAAATTCAAATCCGAAGCATGAAAAATAAAAAAAATTACAAATAACATCCTGAGTTTATTTTCTCACAAACAACCACACTTCACACCTCTTAATAAAACAATAAACCAAAATTCTCAAGTTATTTATTACAGCACACTCTCACCAAATCAAATTGTAAGGCTCAATTGAGCTTAACTCACCTCACTATTACAATCACTGTAAAACTATAACAATTACTCTAACCCGCACGATCACCGCCCTGATTCTCCTAACCTGCATGATTACCCGCTACAAAATTTGAATAGTGTACCGGGATTGCAACAACACCAAACCCGGTAACCTTTTGACAGCTCGTGAGTAAATAAGAAGGGAATGTTGATTTTATAACATATGTATTTTAACTCAAGTAAAAATCAACAATCAAAACATTTGTGATGAAACATCAAACAAAACACGGGAAATCCACAACGAATACTTTTCCACACTCTTCTAACCACAATATCACCTCTTTGGTCCATCCCAACTATTTGGACCCAACACCAATAACACGTTAGATTTCTAACAACATCGTTATCTGTCACCTCGGTTAAGGCTTAAATAAACGATATACATCTCGGTTATTATTTAACCGGCGTTCTTCGGACTCCCTGTCCTCAGAGCACTACATCTCGGTTATTATTTAACCGGCGTTCTTCGGACTCCCAGTCCTCAGAGCACTACATCTCGGTTATTATTTAACCGGCGTTCTTCGGACTCCCTGTCCTCAGAGCACTACAATTCTACTCTCTAATCAACTCAGAAGGTCAACATGATTATCACACACATTTATCGGTTAACATCATCATAACTAATCATGGCAATTTCCAATACAATATCATATCTAAACCAAATTATCGTAATTCCACACACACCTCAATGTCACACCATTCCATATATATATCCACATAAATATATATATACGTAATCATCCGCACAGGGATAATCACTAATACCAACTATAAATCACACAAGAAAATCAGGAAATTCATTTTGTATAATTAAAACATTTTACTTACCTATGGACCGTAGTTGATCAAGTCCATATGATTAAAAACAAATATTTATTCCATAAATATTTTTCACACAATTACGACAAATAAATCAATTAAAAGTACTCGGTTCGTAATATGAACCACGTGAGGTTTACTCACCTCTAATCCCGCTGCGTCTTCAATTTCACAAAACACGCCAAAACCGCTCTCCAAGGAAGACCGTCAATCACCTAAATCCAATATGATCATAACTTAGCCAACAACTCATAAATAAAAATAAAGACGATCCAACTGTCGGATCGAAATTATATGATGATCCAACGGTCGGATCCTCACGGATCGCCCATAGGATCTTCCCCCAAAATTATCACGAAGATCCAACGGTCGGATCTTCCTGAATCGTCCTTATAAACATCTCTACAAAATTTCACGAAAATCCGACGGTCGGATCCTCACGAATCGCCTTCCGAATCACTAATTCACAATTATACGAAGATCCAACGGTCGGATCTTCGCCCATGACCACACATGGTCACTGGGACAGTCATATGATCAACATATCAAAACTACAAGTCCATCGGACGGTCCGATCTTCACGAAACATTAATTGGATTATCGAAATCGATCGAAACCGTAAAAATTCATAACTAAATCATACGATATCCAAAAAATGCGTATAATATATCGAAATGATTGTATTGAAATGTAGAATCTAAAAATGTAAAGAAATCACATTTTGGACCCCCGGAGGTGGCCGGAAAAGGGCCGCAGGAATTTGAACAGAGCCGCCGCCGACCACCGCCAATGGTGTCGGGGCCTGGCTGCTCCTCTTCATATCATCAAGCCCAACAATTTTCATAACTAGCATGAAGTCTGAAAATGACCGGAAGGGATTGAAAATTACCTTGAACTGTATGAAGGTGGCCGGAATTTTTCCAGAAACCGGCGAAGAAATGCAGAAACCGGCGAGCTTGATTTTCGACGTAAAAAATTCAATTTCAGGCCTCAATTCATTCTAGAGAGTTGTTAAGAACATCAAGACGAACTTACTGGTTCAAGAATCAATCAAAACGATGCACTACAGCTCGAGATATCACGATCGAAAGGTTTTGGTTTCGGATCGAAAACCGGTCGAGCTCCGACGAACGTGAAACCGGTCACTCAAAGTGTTATCCTTCTAGTATGATGATCTGCAGGTTGAGGCGAGTTCATGGAGCTAAGGATCGGAAGTTTTGGTGGCCGGAGCTAGGAGAAAACAGACGTTGACTAAAATCAAACTCAAATCGAAACAAGCTTGCCGCCGCCACTACAGGCCGCGACGCCGTGCAAGGTCACCACAGACTGGTGTGCAAGGACCATACGAAGCCAATGGAAGAAATTTGGAGAAGATTGGTGGCCTGTGGAGCAAGAACAACGCCGGCGAAGGGAAACCCAGTTTCCGTCGGCTCGGACGCGGGGGGGAGGAGGAGAGAGAAACCTGAGTTTCCAAAACCGGAAACTGAATATTTTTGGAAAATTTCCAAAAAAAGAAGCTTTATACCAAACTGGAAACTTTTTCAAAAAATCATAATTAATTCATACGAACTCCGATTTTTGCGTTCCGCATATGCACGCGATCGTATCGACGAGCTCTACAACTTTCGTGAAGAAAGTTTTCCCAAATTCTGTACGTATAAAAAGTCGATTTCGCGTGCCCTTAATTAACGTACGTTTTTCGAAATAAAATCGTTCGAACTAATTCCACACTTCTCCAAGCTTCGTACAATCTCCCATGACCACGAAATCATTCTAAAATGTCCTCGGAAAATAATTTGGATTTTTTCGGGGTATTACACAAAAAACAACAAAGTCAATCAAAACGCAAACAGAAAATCTAGTGACATCAGCTTTAAAAGATACTAACATAGGTATAAAAAATTACTATCATTGTGTTGCAAAGTCATTATAACAGTTATAGAAAGCTACTAATTTGTAGTCAACTCAAAATGTAAACTAAAACTTTTCAAAAAAAAAAAAAAAGTAAACTAAAAGGCTACTGACATCAGCTTGAAAAAAAATATTCACATGTCCATAGAAAGCTACTAACACTGTGTTGAAAAGCAAGCCACCCAAAATAGAGAGCGAGCAGTTCTTACCAAGCAGTTAAGCACACTTGACTCATCTCACTCGACATCAATACTTCGACCAACGATAGAATTGATATCTTAAAGTGCCAAAGTTCATGAGCACGTAAATCGGCTCAAACCAAAAGCATTTCGCAATATTAAACTACCACATTTAACTATAGCATTGTGCATAGAAACCTAATACCAAATTCCAACATGTACAAACAAACCTCAAGTGCTAATGCAACACTTACAAAATTTCTTTGAATTAACCGTAATTCCTAAAACATATAACAAAACATTAAGGAAGATTTGAGTTCAACAAATTCATCTATGGAAACTAGCTAATTCAATAATCAATTCAAATTTCAAAAGGATTTCATATAAGAAAAAAGAACAAGCAAAAAATAAATCCACATGAAAGTAGAAAAGTTACTAACATCAATTTTAAAAGGACAAATTTCAGTTTAGTACCTTGAGATTTGACCTCGACATCATGTTAGTCCTTACTCTTTTAATTTCATTAGTAATACCTCCGTGCTCTCAATTTGCATCAGCCGTACCCAAAATAGACGTTAAGTGCTGATGTAGCAGCGTCCAACTGATCAAGTGGGCCTCATTTGAAACAAAATTCCAATTATACCCTAATGGTGTATCTATCTGAGAGCTGCTCCCGTAACAACTTCAATCAAGGCCTAAACCTACTTATACTCTCTCCAAAGCAAGAAACTCAAAAGTCAAAACTAACTCTATCCCAATTCGAGAAACCCAGAACAATTTCGCCTAAACCCTATCCTAAAATCGTGCAACCCAGTACAAGGAATCATTCATTGAAGCGCCGGAAATGGATGAATGACTACCCTGAGTTGTGCAAGGAGCCGACGAGATCCCTAACTATGGTGAGTTCGTGTTTGATGAGTACGTTGATTCAGGTCTTCGATTGGAGTGGAATGGGGATGGTTTTGAATTCTGTTAGGGTTTGAGTCAGCGATTAAGTTGGGATTGGGTATGGTTTTGAACTGTTTGATGTCTGGGTCTTCTTTTAAATAGGGATTGGGAGTGACCTGCAACGGTTGAGTATATGTGTCTTCATTTATATAGGTCTCTCCTCGAAATGGAGGTCTGCAATCTTCGGGTACTGGATGTTATAATTTCGCAGAGCTCAATGAGTTTTAGTAGTTTATGAAGTATAAATCACTGTCTATGAAATTTAGGTACCTCTGTTAAGTTGATTGTCAATGGTCATTTTGTACATGTTTGAAGACTCGAAAGAGGAGGATAATTGATGAATCTTTAAATGCGATTCATCAAAAACATATATGCAGCAATGTTGGGATAGTGATGGCCAGAATGTTGGAACCAGTGTTTTCAAAGGCGAAAGCGAAGGCGAAGGCGACTTGTTAGTGCCTCACGAGGCGAGTGCATCAAGGCGTTGAGGCGACCGTTTTTCCCGTAAATATTATAATATTACATTACACAACATTATTCCAAATCATCATCCTCATATCCACCCACAGCCACATGAATATCATCACAATAATCAATGTTCAATGCATTAGTGCGGGAGGCAAAGTAATATCATCACAATCATCAATGTTAAGGGATTTTTAAAGCTCTTGAAGAGTTGTGGCTGTAGTAATGCACAGAGTCAAGGAATAAACTTGGTGCAAATCAGCAATGAGGCTAAACACACAGTAGATCGATCGATAAATAGCAACTTGCGTCAGTCACTTGGCGGGGACTTTCGTCGAGCATGTGGTGTGCATATGATAATCTTAAACATTTAAACTCCAATCCATACAAAGAAATCATTTTCATGTATATTCTGGTGCAACACATTCCATTATCTTTAAATTAATATGAATTGAAGAGTTCTTATCGAAAAATGAAGCTACCTTTTTCTTTCTGCCCATGACACCATTTTCCAGAAAACTAAGAACGCCCTTCCAACACTAGAATAGGACCGGTCGTTTTCTGCACTCAACTTATATCGGTGCTGAAACGACGCCGTTTTGTCAAAATTAATTAATCGAAACGACGACTTTTTGACGAAAGAAAGAGGAACAAAGGAAAAAAAATCTCACGGGTCATCTTCTTCCACTCGCTCCAGACGCATTAAAGCGTCGCCTCCGCCCAAACAAGCCGCTCCAACGCCGGGGCGGTCGCTTTTCCAGCAGCGCGTCTCATTTTGGACCGGCGAGGCAATTTCAGGCCGCCTCACACCGGAGCGCGCACCAGGCTCGCCTCGGCGTCGCCTTTGAAAACACTGGTTGGAACACAGAAGTCGCCTATTGAGTCTCCTGCAATGGCCAGTAATAATGTGCCTATTGATTGTGATAGTGATCACAGTTCTACATCCATTTTCAGTTCTGATAACTCAGAAGATGAATAACTCAGAGGATGAAGATGGACTTCAATCTATGTTGAGTGCTATTGTTTAAAAGGCTAAAGCATGAGAGGTAATCAAATTGCATATATGTCTGCTCAGTGCATTCAAAAAGCTAATGTTCCTGAAATTTGTATGAATGCCTTTTCTGTTTTTGGGATCATCATAATAACTTGCTGTCTTCTTTATATTCTGGTATGATCAGTTCCGTCATGCTTCTCTTAATAATCATGGTATTGATTTAGATGGGAATATTATTCGTCTATATGGGGTTTGGTCATTTTTGTTGCATATCTTTTAGTGGAGGTTAGAATTGATTTTTATCAGGTTTCTTTGTTTTCGCCACTATATGTATGGATATGTTTATGCATTACATTTTAAGATTTGCTAGTTGCTTGAACTGTACAATACAAGGAAATTTTGCAAGCACCATTAGATTCTAAACCAAAAGGGAGTAAAGGAATAGTTGAGATACAACACACATATTATATATATAGCGAAATAATGAAGAGTTTTTGTGTGAGCTGCAAATATTTTATGGAGACTTTTAAATGCCATTACCAGTGTCATCTAAATCTGTTGTTAAACAAAGCAGAAAAGCATGCATAAAATTTGGAGGTCTGCAGTAATATAATGTAGGATTCAGGTGTAGTGTTGTTGTAGGGACATGCCTCTTCACACCTTTTATGAATGAAATTTCTCACGAGTCAGGTTCGAGTTCATTATTTGCAAGTTGTAACATGGTAATTTTTTTTCTTCTTATACATGGATTATAGGCTTATCAACTACTTCTGAAATTTGTCATTTACTTTCTTGATCAGTGAACTTAGGCCTGGCAATGTGCGAGTATAGTGCGGGTACTGTGCGGGTTCTTAACAGGCCGACCCGGTAAGAACCCGTTAGCTTAACGGGTTTCGCGGGTTAAACCCGGCGAGTTTGCGGGTTTTCCGTTGGAATCCGTTAAAACCAGTAAATAGAATTTTTTTTTTGTTAACTTTTTTACTTTTTATCAAAGCAACTAGAACCAGTAAAGACCTATGTATATAAATTTTTTTTTTCTCAAATCCATTAAAATCCATTAAGACTTATGTATTTTTCGATTCATTCTCTGATCAACTGTTAGAGAAATATATTCAGATCAATTAATAAATACATGTGTTGGTTGAGCTAAGTTAGTAGATATAATTAAATATTTCAATTGCAGAAATTGATTTTCAAATAAGTGATGAATAGCATCAATGATAATAGTAGCTACAAAGATTGAAATAGGTTCGAAATACATATTTAATGTACTAAATAAAATTTGTCAAAATCATGTTAATTGCAGCTTTCTCCTTCTCCGGATCTAGCTTGCAATGTCAAATCAAATATGTCTTCAGTAAGATCCACCAATTCAGCACGCTCTTTTTCTAAAATATAAACAAACAAAAAAGAAAAATATTAGAATGACATAAAGATTGATATAGTGAGAATAAAACCAAGTTGTTTTGAGTTTACCTTTGTTACCAAAAATTGAATCTTGAGTACAAAGTAAAGCTTGAACTGTGTCAGGCAACAGTGAGCTGCAGTATTGATGTAAAACTCTTCCACAAATGCTAAAGGCCGATTCAGATGCAACGGTAGAAATGGGAATTGTGAGCACATCACGAGCTAGATGAAACAGGATATCGGATTTGCTCCATTTTCCACCAAGAAAGTACATCCAATTCTTGCTTTCTTTCTAGCCTTGCTTCATCCAAATACTTGCTCAATTATGTCTTTATACTTGAACTTGAACCAATTTTGTAAGCGTTATCAAAAGCCTGCCAATGACCAACTATCAACACATACATATGACCAACTATCAACTTGAATCATTAAGATGGAAACTCAAATATATATATATATATATATATATATATTATCTCAAGTAAGGTGTGATCGCCTTGTGCTTGAGAAGAACCCTTATCCATCGAGTTATTTGAATCATAGAGGATCGACCTCTTCTCCACGTATGCATCAAATAAAGAGGACAATGTGTCATTAAAGACTTCTAATTGTGAAGAATCTGGACCATAAAACTTGTCATAAGCCCACTCCACAAATTGCATCTTAAACCTAGGATCCATAACAACTGCAATTCCAAGAATCAAGCTATAATCTGACAAGTACTTCTCAAACTTCATATTCATCTCCATCCCCATCCCCATCCGTCTCATGAAACTATCGTGATCCCTCATGGCTTCCTATATACTATGCTGAACAATGAACACCTTCGGAAAGAACAAGTTTGAAGTAGGGTATTTTGTTCTAGTAAATAGGCACATTACTTCATAAAAATACCCAAAAAACTTGGTAATCTTCTCTATTTTATCCCACTCATCAGCAACAGAACACAACTTGAAATCATTGTCACTTAAGCCCAAATTCATCAAAGCTCGGCGAAGTAGAGAGCACTATCAACCATCAAATAAGTAGAATTCCACCTAGTAGGCACATCTTGCCTCAAGCCTCTTCTACTACCTCTCAATCCAACTTGTGCAATACACTCCAAAAATCTTTTTTTTCTTGCTGAAGAACCCTTTATGTATTTGATACAATCACGTACCTTTATCACAGAGGGATCAATTACCTTTAACCCATCTTAAACTATCAAGTTCAAGATGTGCGCACAACACCGAACATGAAAGGATTTGCCATCCATTATGAGCAATCCTCTAAAGTTCAACTTAGTCTTCAATTTTTCAACAAAGGAATCATTGGCAGTGGCATTATCTAAGGTAATTGAAAACAAATTCTTTTCAATTCCCCACTCTCCTATCAATGTATTTATCAGCTAGTGCAACACCATTGTGCGGAGGAGGCATATGACAAAAATTTATAATCTTCTTTCACAATCCCAATCCCAATCCGAATCAACAAAATGCGATGTAATTGTTAAATACCCATCAGTTGCTAGAGAGGTCCACAAATCAGCAGTCGAACAAAGTCTCCCTTGAACTGAACTTAACAAAATTTGAAGTTTCACTTTTTCACCCTTAAATAACCTCAACACATGGGCTTTAACGGTATTTCTGCAAGGGAGCTTAAGTGTAGGAGAGATATAGAAAAATACATCTCTAATACCCTCATACTCAACAAAGCATAAAGGTAAATCATGTCTGATAATAGCTTCTATCAATAACTCACAGAATCTCTCATACTGAAACTTAGTAGAACGCATGGCAAATTGTGGTGAAACAACATTACTAGCAGAGGAAGTAGAACACGAATTGTGATGACGTAACATGCTACCTGTCCCTATTGTCGAATCACATTTGAGTATTGCTCCACATTTCTTGCATTTTGCACGCTCAATCAAATCCTCACCCAAAGGAATTTCCTCAAAAGACAACCAACATTGAGAACTCTTCTTCCTCTTCTTAACTGTAATACCTCTCGTCCGATTTCTTCTAGAAGGCAAATCATCTCTTTGTACATTTCATGTTGCATCTTCTCCTCTTTCCTCCGTAGATATAAATTGGGACTCATCATTTATACTCATCTACAAAAAAAAAACAAAAAAAAACAAAAAAAAAACATAACATACAAAGGTTAATCAAATTCCCAAAACAAAAAGATGAAAAAGTTAGCAACTTTGACAACTATAGAAAAACAGACAATTTGGTTTCGCTGTCATTCGAGCAATGACAGGCAGCACACAACTTAGGCTTCCCTTCTCGCTATGCTTTTCTTCTCTTATTATATGACCCTAAACCCCGCAAAAGCTAAAGTAAAAAAAACCAGCTCCAAAAGCAAAACCACACCATTATTCTCTTCTTTCTCACAAAAGCTCCAAAAGCTCCCAACTTTCTTAACCAAAGCCAAAACCAACAAAAACCCAGAATTTCTCATGGAAGAAGACGAAGAAATGCTTCCAAACAGACTACAGAAAAATGGTCTTGCAGCCAAAAACATATCACGCAAAACCTCATCAGAAATACCCAAAACTCAAACTCAGCAAACTATTAATGATTTAATCCATCAAGATCCATACTTTCAACAACAAAAGAGCACAAATTAATCAAAGCAGTAAAGACAAACTGAGAACAGAAGAGAGAGATAAGAGATGGTACCTTCACTACCCTGTTTCCACCCAAATCCCAATAAGCACTTCAGAACCCAATCCCAGGCTTCCTAGCTCAGATATCTCTCACTCTGAAATTGTGGGTTTGGATGAAGAAGAGAGAGATGGAGTTATAGAGTCTACGAGAGAGGGTGAGAGAGTCATCGTTGGATACTTGGATTGCTGAAAGAAAACGGAGCAGAAAAGGGTTTTAATTTTCAGAAATAACTTAACGGGTTCCAACGGGCCTAATGGATCTAGCACGGTACTGCTCGTTAATTTACCGGTTTTTGGAGTGCAGGCTTTTTTCAGCCCAGATTAATAATTGGGCGGTTCGTACAGGCTCTTACCGTGACGGTTTCAGGCGGGTTTGCGGCTTACGGGCTCAAATGCCAGGCCGAAGTGAACTGTACTTACATTCACCTTTTCATAGTAAACTTTTGCCTTTTCAAATTGACTACAGGGGAAGAGTTCGGTAAAGCTGATGAGGATCAACAAAGGGAGAGTATATTGTTCTGTCAAGGCGTTGTAGGCTGATGTATGACTGAAACTTTTTTTTTTTTTACTGGACTATTCTCAGCAAATTGTTGGAGGCATCGTTCTTTTGATGTAATTGTTTCATTGTTATTTGTTATTGTTTCAATGTGTTTGAATTGAAAGAATGTATTTTTGGATTGCAAGAATGTGATTTTAGCTACATTCTGAGTTTTTGGAGGCAAAACATGTGAATTGTCCAATTTACCCTTTTGTGTGGGCCCCACAACAGCAGTTTGTCAGCACCAGCTCAGCACTTAACGTCCAATTTAGATGCGTGAGAAAATTTTGGGTACGGCTGATAGAAATTGAGAGCACGGGAGTATTGCTGATGAAATTGAAAGAGTAAGGACTAACATGATGTCGAGGTCAAACCTCAAGGTACTAAACTGAAATTTGTCCATTTGAAAAGTACTAACATAGGCTTGAAGAAAAATTACCATAGTAATAGATGCATTTTGTCTATACAAAGCTAAAATCAACAAAATCAAATTTAGTAGTGGAAACAAAAGCAGCATCAAATCAAAACAAGCTAAATTCAGTTCAGTAATTGCATTAAGCTCCCTAACCACCTAACCAATAGGATTAGGTATCAATGGAAATTGAATTTCGTTTACCATCAGATCAATTTCGCATTTCAATTAGTATACAAAAGAAACAAATTTCATGGTATAGATCAAAGAGTGAAGAAGTTTACTTGTATGAGATTGATTACTGATATAATAGAGTTGAGAGAATTCCATGCTTAGCGGTGGAAGGACCTCCACAGATGACGCCGACTCTTTGAACTCTATAATTTTCCTTCTCCTCTCCCTCGATCTCCATGCTCCACCATCGCAGAGGCATGTGGAACACTGACGTCGTGCCACCGATTGACAAAGATTTACTTTTGAGGCAGATTCACAACTGAATGCAACAAAGGCCATCAGGAAATGATTGGCGAGGAGAAATAAGGAGTGAGTGAGGTGAGTGGTAAAGAGCATTGCCAAATTTAAGTTATTATTCCATACCAGCGACGTCGGAGAGAGTCGAGTGACTTTTCAGCAAGATTTGAAAATTTTCCCGAGCTACAAAAACTTTTTGTGGTATCCGAGATTTTAATCATCGAAAATCAAAGATTCAGAAGCCTTGCTTTGATATCACTTTCTATAACACCCTAAGCTACACCTCATCAGCTTAAGCACGTCATAGTGTCGCAAGTCTCCAAAACATAAACCGCAAGTCTCCAAAACATAAACCGAACGCTCAATTTACATCCTAGAGAACCGCTAGGCATTTTTTTTAATAAACTTTTCATAAACGCACAGCGAAGCTTAAAAATAATTTTGAGGTGAAATTCTTTAAATCACTAAATTAATTTGTTCATCCAGGACTTAAGGTGAATGTTCACTTGAAAAATAACAAACTTCAAGGAGTACGAAGTCAACTATATTCGACACAAGACTAACTTTCAACAAGTTCTGGAATAGGAAGCTCGAGAAATAGAAATCAGAATAAAATCCATAATACAGTTTACCGAACTTGTTCCGCACACCCAACTCCATCCACTATTGTTCTGTCACCAATGCATATATAGTACTTGCAAACACACTGTTGCAGGGGTGAGCTTTCGTCCTCGCTAATCAGCAGGAACTCTACCTTTACTAAATTTGAAACCAATAAATAATTGTTTGGGGCCCCAGTATGAAAACATGCTTAAACCAAGTATTTCAAGGAACGACAAACTTTTTAAAATGCTTTTTGACTCAAAAATCGATGCAAGTTACTCAAATAAACATGCGCACTGAATCTTACTCGATGGCCGGTCCCGTGGACCAACTACCCGACCTTACCTCAATTAATTTATAAACCATGTAAGCGTAGAGTGGGCGTCTGCTAACTAGCCACACACACGAAATCAGGTCGTAATTGTGATCGCTCACTGTCCGACCGATGTAGCTAACCCTCTGGAGGTTTTAGGGATCGAACCCAAGGAAGTCAGCGTCGCCCTTCATTCTCAAGCCATCACATTCTCATACGGTTTGGTTAATATGCTTCCCATTTTAACTTAACCAAGCCACATAACTTAACATGCATAACTTTAAAACAATTTAACATAGTAAAAGCACATATTGAGGGGAATCCCGAATCCCTACTTGGATACCATTGCTTTCTTTCATGTACTCCGAGAGTCGCGAACCGTTGGTACTGGAGTCCTAAGTTTCGGCATTTCGATAGTTATAAATCTATTTAACAATTCTTGAAATCTCAACGATTAACAAATTGTCCAACCAACTTTTCCTGGTTTGACAAGGAGTTGACAAGGTTTGACCAACCTTTCCTAGTTTGATCAGGATTGACCTCTTTGACCAATGTTTGAACAAGCTTGATCAATCACAACTACATGCATAAATAGTTTCACTTACTCGATGCTTAATCGAAATTGGACTATCAACCAATTTCCATAAGGCCAATTATTCCCAATTTCCTTTAATGTCGCATCACATAGTAATTCTATCAAATTTATTATGGACACCCAATGCAATTCCAATTTCATACAAGCCGTGCCCAAAGTCTAGGACACCCAGAATCATGAGATAAAACATTCACAGCCATTTCATGACAAAACATTAAGTTTACAGAACCCTATTAAGTAGCAATAACTTCATACACGGAACCCATTCCAATCCAATTACCATTCTCATAAACACAGATTCAAAGTAATCATATGCAACACATGCAACTATTTTCTGAAGCCATAAGCAAAACGAGAATCATTCTGTTTAGAACCCGAGTTTACCTTTGCTAGTATAACTGGCGGATGAAACTTCAAGTATCAATTCGACCAACTCCAATCTGTGTTCCACCTTCTAATTTCTGAGATTGAACACAATTGAGGTTCAGTTCCAAGTTTCGAGGTTAACTCAACATTGAAGTCCCACAAGGAGTTCAGAATAGCCGTCAAGCACAACGCCGGCGGTGTTCGACTGTACCTAGAATGCAAAGCTTTAAAACTTAATCGAATTGAAATTGAAAAATTTCATGTAGCAAGCACGCCCAGAAGTGCTGGAAAAGTCGTTGGCATCGAGGAACACGGCGGAACCGAAACCAAGCCCAGAAACGAAAATCACTCAAGTCGATCGAATTGAAAAACTTATTATCCTAGAGTGCAGAGCACGACGAGGGGATCGATTTGTTAAATGTAGAGGTTTATGGTATAATTTTCCAGTATATCTTCTTCTCCAAACTGGAGGATATATATAGAGGTACAAATTGCCTAGAGCTAAGTGTGAAGGTAAATACAATAAGTCAAGAACTACAGCTACATTAATTACACAAGGTGTGCTACTGCAGCCATAATCTTCATGTCAAGATTTGCTGCCGTCGCCTTCACATGACTCACAAGTCAACACTCCCCCTCAAGTTGGGGCATAAACGTCACGAAGACCCAACTTGGTAAGTGAGTCATGGAACAACTTGCTAGATACAGCTTTGGTAAGTATATCTGCTAATTGTTCCTCAGTTGGAACAAAAGGAAAGGAGATTAACTTTGCATCCAACTTTTCCTTAATGAAGTGTCGATCAACTTCCACATGTTTTGTTCGGTCATGTTGTATAGGATTATGTGAGATGTCAATAGCTGCTTTGTTATCACAGAACAATTGCATTGCTGACTTAGGCTTAACACCCAAATCTCGTAGTAAATTTTGTAGCCATAGAAGTTCACATACTCCATATGCCATACCTCTATATTCAGCTTCAGCACTTGATCTTGCAACGACCTTTTGCTTCTTACTTCTCTATGTAACAAGGTTTCCTCCCACAAAGGTGAAGTACCCAGATGCAGACTTTCTATCTGTGATAGAACCAGCCCAATCTGCATCAGTATACCTACTAACATCTAGGTGTTGATATTTAGAAAACATTAAACCTTTTCCTGGTGCTGACTTCAAGTACCTCAAGATTCTTACTACTGACTCCATATGCCTTTCACTTGGATTGTGCATAAACTGACTCACAACACTAACTGCATAAGCAACATCAAGTCTAGTGTGTGACAAATAAATCAGACGTTCCACTAACCTCTGGTATCTTGGTTTGTCAGTTGGAAGCTGATCAGGATATTCTGCTAGTTTGTGATTTTGCTCGATTGGAGTGTCAATCGGAGAACAATCCAACATGCATGTCTCTGCCAACAGATCCAACACATACTTTCTCTGACATAGGAAGATGCCATCTCTCCCCGTAGCTACTTCAATCCCCAAGAAGTACTTCAAGTCTCCTAAATTCTTCATCTCAAACTCAGAAGCCAACTTCTTCTGAAGACTTCCAATTTCTACCAAGTCATCCCCTGTTATTACCATATCATCCACATATATAATAAGCACAGTTACCTTCCCTTTCTGGTGCTTTAAGAATAAGGTCTAGTCTGAATTGCTCTGCTTGTATCCAAAGTGTCTCATGGACTGAGTGAATCTGCCAAACCATGCCCGGGGTGACTGTTTAAGTCCATAAAGGGATTTCTTCAATCTGCAGACAACATCACCATGTGTATTTGATGCATACCCAGGAGGAAGACTCATGTACACTTCCTCAGTTAACTCCCCATGTAGGAATACATTTTTTACATCAAATTGATGAAGTGGCCAATTCAGATTGGTTGCAAGGGACAACAATACCCGAACAGTATTCATCTTGGCTACTGGAGCAAAAGTCTCATCATAGTCAATCTCATATGTCTGAGTGAATCCCTTAGCCACCAATCTCGCCTTATATCTACTTACTATGCCATCTGCATTATGTTTCACAGTAAAAATCCATCTACACCCAACAATCTTTTTACCACGAGGAAGTGGTACAAGTTCCCAGGTGTGATTCTTTTCTAACGCCTCCATTTCTTCCTCCATTGCCTTGGCCCACATTGGATCTCCCAAAGCTTCCTGCACTTTGTTAGGAACAGATACAGAGGATATTTGATTCACAAATGATGCATAAGGTTTAGATAACCTATGGTGTGACACAAAGTTAGATACTGGATATTTGGCTTTAGCATTTATGGAAGGTTCATACCTTTTTGCTGGTTGACCACGAGTAGTTCTACTAGGTAACACATATGTAGAAGAGACTAACTCTACAGGGTTACTAGATGAAGATACTGGACATACCTGAGATGGAGCTTCTTGACTAGAAAGTTCGGCATCAAGGGGTGAAGTATCAGATGAGGGGAAAGCCGGAATAGAGTTTTCTTCAGCTTCAAAAATCGGCTGGTCAAAAATATCCTTTGACTGGTCGAGTACATTTCTGTCTATTTCGCTGGTTTCCTCGTTCAACTGTTTGACTCCCCCTATCGACTGGTCGATTTGGGTAATTTGACTAGTTGATTCCGGGATGTCAATACTCTCTTCTTCTGCGTCTTTATTCTTCTTCAACTCTCCACCAACAAACATCTCTTCAAAAAACTCATTCTCCCCTTGAAGAGAGGTGTTGGTGGGGGAGAAATAACACATATCTTCATAAAATGATACGTCCATGGTGACATAGAACTTTCGTGTAGGTGGGTGATAGCACTTATAGCCTTTCTGATGAGAACCATAACCTACAAAGACGCATTTGAGAGCTCGGGCATCTAACTTTGACCTTTGATTTTGGGGAATGTGGACAAAGGCAACACAACCAAAGACACGAGTAGGAAGATTTTGGAAGGAAGGAATAGAGACATGGGTTGACAGGACTGCATAGGTCATATGATCTGAAGCACCAGAATCAATAATCCAAGTATCTGAACCAACAAAATTAGAAACTTTTAAAGCCATACCGATCTTACCAGTACGTCTAGCAACCATTGAGACTAAGGGAGGGCCATCACCGCTAGTGGTATAATATTGCCCAACGACTCCAAAGGACTCTGAACTCTGAACAAGATGGACAACTGCCTTTCCTCTGCCTAGATGTTCAGTTGGTTTGGATTTGCTGAAGTATCCAGCAGGGTACCGAACCAACTTATAACAAGTCTCCTTGGTATGTCCAGGTAGTTTGCAATGTTAACATATAGACCTGCCTGGATATGAACCCTGAGTTATGGGTTGTAATCCTGATCGTGGTGTACTGAAGCCAAGAGGTGGACCTTGAGCCCGTGGGGGCTTAGCTTGGATTGTCAGGCTGGAGATTTGATAATAGACTGCCTTTGTGCTGTCTTGCTGAGACTCATCCTTATGGATGTAGGTAAAAGCCTCAATAAGGGAAGGAGGCTCTTGCCGACGGAACAACTCTCCTTTGGCACTGTCATGTCTAGCATCTAATCCACTCAGAAACTGGTGTACACGCTCCAACTCCTTCTCTTTTTGGTACCAAGTAATATCCTCAACATTCTTCAATTTGTTTGGTCGTCGCTGATCGATCTCAGCCCAAACATTTTTCAACTGGGTGTAGAACACTGAAACTGCTTGCCCATCTTGCTTCATCCTTGTTGCCTTGCACAACAACTCATAGATTTGAGAAAAATCTGATTCATTCAGATAGAGATCATTGAGTGTCTTCCAAACTTCTGCAGCAGTGTCACACCCAATGATTAATTGGATCACCTCATCAGTCATGGCTTTGTACAAAATTGATAGTACAAGTCCATCAGCATCTTCCCACTTGACATATTCTTCACTTTCTTCATTCAGCGGTGCCTTAATGGTACCGACAACATGACCCATCTTATGGATTCCACGAAGGTGAGCGGAAATCATCTTCTTCCATGTCCTGTAATTCCCAGGTCCATTTAGTTTTGCTCCTCCGAATGAACTTGAGGAAGAATCTGGGTATTGAACGGAAACTTCAATTTTCTGAAGTCCAGAATTGCTGGTATTTCTTCCTTCTAAAAGTGGAGCATCAGGGCCAGCCATTGAAAACCTGAATATAAGGGTGTGGGGAAGTGGGTCGGCTTTAATAAAAGGAGAAAAATAAAGAGAGGCAACTTTCTCTTCCAAAGATGTAATGTGATGACTTGGTTTTGGAGTAGCAACTGCTACTTTTCTTTTCTTTAGTGCTTAGGCAGCAAAGTGGAGACAAAGAAAGTGGACTTTGGTGAGAGAAAAAGAACACTTTCAAAAGGGATTAATTTATGATAATAGTGAGAGAATGGGATGATGCCGACAATGTGAGAGAAAAAGATAGGGAAAAGGTATTAATTTATGATAATGGTGAGAGAATGGGATGATGCCGACAAAGCATGCAAACAAAGTATGCACAATATTTTAACAGAGAGTGCAATTTTCTTGAAAAAAGAAAGAAAGAAAGGTACCGGCACTAACAAAGCCAACAGGCTAAAGGTTTGTGAGAAAGAGAGAGTGAGAGAAAGAGGTGATAGATAGATCAGAAGCTCTTTTCAGTCTGTCCTCTTCCAAGATACCACGGTGGATAGGTCGCCGGGTCTGATTCTGGGCAATAGTCTATCCTTGGCAAGGAAGGTAATCGATCTAAAGGTCCAGAGACATGCACAAACAATGCCGGCAGACTTGCAGGCCTAGAAGTGCAAGAAAAAAAAGGAAGAAATAAGCTTCTTGGGGATGATATTGGTGTGGATATATTTTTTTGGGTAAAAAGATGAAAAACAGAGTCCTTCTCTTGGTATTTCTGGCAGCGGAATATGGATATCGGTCTCAAGAGCTAAACTGCTTTGATACCATGTTAAATGTAGAGGTTTATGGTATAATTTTCCAGTATATCTTCTTCTCCAAACTGGAGGATATATATAGAGGTACAAATTGCCTAGAGCTTAGTGTGAAGGTAAATACAATAAGTCAAGAACTACGGCTACATTAATTACACAAGGTGTGCTGCTGCAGCCATAATCTTCATGTCAAGATTTGCTGCCGTCGCCTTCACATGACTCACAAGTCAACACGATTTTCATACCACATGCAGCTTAATCGGTGGCCAGATCGCAGGAATTTGTAGAAGACTTCGCCGGAAAATTTCAAGCTTCCGATTGTTGATTCTTCTTCCCCGATTCAATGCATGTGCGATCTAAGACCACGGGATTGTCAGCGCTGAGGAGAGGAAGCTTTTCCTGGTGGTCCGTCGCTGAGACGTGGCCGGAGAAACGATTTTCGATCGCACCCAGTCGCGTGTCATCGGGTTTGACTTAGTCTGATCCCTTCCGATCCTTCTGGGTCGTTCATCAAATCAGGGGCCTATTTATAGGCTTCTCCAATTAATGTTCGACGGCTATGATGAAATGGTGCAATATTGACGGCTGAGATCGCATCTTAGAATTTCTTTATTTTCTAAAATCTCATAACTTTGGAAAATCACGATAAATAGCTTGGGTATTGGGTATCCGAAAAATTCTCCGAAATTTCCTACAAACTTATCGTGTTGCGTACTTTAATATCCAATTTTTAAATCGAGGATTTCCCCTTGATAAAATTTCTGAAAATATTCTTGAGCACTTTGACAATTACTGAGATAGAAAATATTCTCATTTAAACTTGATAAATTTTGCTGGGGCTCACAAATTCTGCCAAAGGTGGGAGAATCGAAGCATGAAAGTTCGGATACCTAAAACTTTTGAGGTAATTGACGAAGGTATTGGCATATGTTTGGGCCCCTATTTGGGGTTAGAGTGTTGGCGCATGAGGCCATATTATGCTATGTAATTTAGCTCTTAAGGTAGAGCTCAATGTTAGGAAGCTATAGATATAATTTGTTTAACAAGTTTTGATTGTTTGACATCAATCGAAAATTCGTAGTTCTAGAACTTTTGGGTTTCGATTCGGGACAATTCGAGCGTTCGATCGTCATGATTCTTTATTAGGATGTTAGAAATATCAAGTTTACGAAACCCTTAAAGTTTGAGCCAATTTCAATGTGAGATCGGATTTTTAGGATTTATGACGAATTTATTTACTAGGGTTTCAAAGCTTCGCCTTGAATTTAAATTTAGGTTTACAAGTTATTTTCCCCAGGAATGTTGGATTTTAGTACATTTTATGATTTAAAAAAAAATATTTTTGTTAAGTATTTAATTGAATTCCGACATAACTACGGATTTGATTTTCTGTTATGACTTAGAGTTTTCAATAAATGTTATGGATTGAGTTTGAGTAAGGTTTGGGAAATACATATGTGATATAAATTATGATCATATTCCTCCCCTGAGATGTAAGAGATTAATTGTGGGTAGTTGATTATTCAAGCAAATGGGTGATTGTTATTAAGGAAGTTAATTAAGGAGGTTAATTATATTATTAAGTTGATGCATGCCTTAACTAGTCGGCAGTACTCTTCATGTAATAATTTTATCGGCAGTACCCTCCAGAATATATCTTGTTAGCAGTATCATCTGATGCGTCATCTAGTCGGCAATACCCTCCAAATGGCATGAGATAGTTAGTTGGCAATGCCCTCTAACCATCATCTCTTTTTGAAGCCTAATCTGGTCGGCAGTACCCTCCAAATGGCATGAGATGGTTAGTCGGCAATACCCTCTAGCTATCACCTCCTAATATTCCAGTCGGCAATACCCTCCAATGGGTTATCTGGTCGGCAATACCTTCCACATGGCATGAGATGACTAGTTGGAAGTACCCTCTAGTCATCACCTATTTGTATACGTTTGTTTATGTTGGTATTAGGATGCCTCCACCTAAAGAATCACGGCCTGAGTACCTTCCATCCCAGGACCTGTCAAGACAAGGAAATAGGTCAGGGGTAGATCGGGTTACCGGCCTATAACCCTCCGGTGCTTAAGACAGTATAATTATGAGATAATGACAGAGTAATGGTACAGAAGGTACAGTTTAGACTTACTTGACTTGGAAGTATTTGCTACTATGTATAGGAGATATTGGGGGTTGAGCCCCTAATATATTTGATGTGGGAGGGTGTGTCCTCACAAATGTGATGTACAGGTCTTATAGATGACCTGAGGGCTTAACAGGATTGACCTTAGATTTCATCTCTAAATCTGAAGTATTCCTGCAGAGCCTATCTTAGGAGAAATTCTACTGAAAATTCAGCAAAACTTCCCTAAAAATGGACTACCCAATCCTGTAGAAACAACTGAACACTTTTAATCATATAAATCATTTCTCAACCCCTGGAGCCTACTTGCTCTCCATAACCATAACCACCTACCCACTCAAATACAACAGAGGTCACTCAATATACATATCTCAAACCAAAAATCATACTCGAACATACACTCGCAACATACGTGCCTCAGATCAATAATCATCACGGACACCAGTTCATCTCCTCTCTTGGGGTGCCACAATAACAATCATGACCATCAATACATCTCATCTCTTTTGGTGTCACAACAATAGCACTATTGGCCACCAGTTCAATTTCTTTCTCCTGGTGCCACGTCTCCGATCAAGGCCACCAGGTCATCCCCACTTGTAATACCCCGAAAATTTAAATTAAATTCCGTGGATTTTTAGAATTGATTTCGAGGTATTAGGAGCGAGTACGAAGCTTGGAGGAGTTGTAGAATTAGTTCGAACGATTATATTTTCGAAATCGAACGTTATTTAGGGGGTCTCAAAAAGTGACTTTTTATACTTACAGAATTTGGGAAAACTTCCTGCATAAAAGTTGTAGAGCTCGTCGATACGATCTCGTGCATATGCGGAACGCAAAAATCGGAGTTCGTATGAGAACGTTATGATCAATTGAAATTTGGGGAAATTTCTATAAATAGCAAAAAAATCCCAAAAATTTTCAGAAAAACCCGAAAATTTCCAAAAATGGAAATTCTCTCCCCCGACCCCAGTTTCGCCTCCTCACCTTCGCCGGCCAATTTCTTCCCCCTCCGGCTACCTTTTGGTTCAGGGAATCCTGCTCTCCTCAGTCCCCTCTACACGTCTGTGGTGGTGATTCGTTGTGGGGAAGCACCGTAGACGATGCTACAAGGCCGAGAAGTTACACGGTGGAGCTGAAATCGCCCAAATTCGCCGACCTTGGTTCTCCCAACTCCGGCCACTATAGCTCGAGTTCTTTGAGGGCTTTTCTAGCCCAGAGAAAGTAGAAGCTACACCCAAGAAGGCTTGTAGCGATTTGATCTGTGGAGGTCGAATTTTGAAGTTTTTGAAACTAGGGTTCTTCGGGTTTCAAACTTTTTGGCTCATAATCTGACTTTGGTGTAGTTATGAAAGTTTCAATTCGAGTTAAGATGAAGAACTTTCGTATTGGGAGTTTTGTCTAATTTTGACTTTGGATGGGCGGCGGTGCCGCCACTGTGACGGTGGTTTCCGGTGACCTCCGGCCACCCCAAGGACAGTTTCTGTCCATTTTTGTGTTGTACGTGTCGATACGATCGTCTGAATATATAATTCATAATTTTGGGAGATAGTATGATTAAGTTATGAATTTTACGATTTCGATCGATTTCGATCGTTCGATTTGTGATCTGTGAAGATCGGACCGTCCGATGGTCTTGTAGTTTTGATATGTTGATCGTATGACTGTCCCGGTGACCTTGTGTGGTCAGAGGCTAAGATCCGACCGTTGGATCTTCGTATACTTGCAAAACAGGGATTAGAATGTAATTTGTGAGAATCCGACCGTTGGATTTTCATAAAATTTGGTGGGGATGTTTATAAGGATGATTCAGGAAGATCCGACCGTTGGATAGTCGTTTAATTATATTTTTGAGTTGTTGGCTAAGTTAAGATCGTATTGGATTAGGTGATCGATGGTTTGATTTGGCAGACGATGGTGAATCGTTGTTGAGCTGTTAAGAAGACGCAGCGGGAATTTAGAGGTGAGTAAAACTCACGTGGTTCATATTACGAACCGAGCACTTTTAATTTATTTATTTTGTCGTAATTGTGTGAAAAATATTTATGGAATAAATATTTGTTTTTAAAATCACATGGACTTGATCAACTACTGTCCATAGGTAATAAGTAAAATGATTTCTATATTACAAAATGAATTTCACAATTTTCTGGTGTGAACTATAGTTGGTATTAGTAATCATTCCTGAGTGGGTGATTACGTATATATATATTTACGTGATTATATATGGAATTGTGTGACTTGGAGATGTGTGGTTTTATAATAATTTAATTGATGTGAAATTGAAAACGTGGTTTACCATATTCATTTATGATAATAGTGATTGGTGGAATTATATTGAAAATTCATGGATGACGTGGTATTGAGTGTTGATATGATTGAGTATGGATTGGTGATTTTTGGAGTTGTATTTTGAGTACATATATACACAATAATAGTACGTATCATGGAATTATTGATCTTATTGTGTGAAAGAATATTATTGTACTCGATTTTGGATTTAGGGTCGACGTAGTGACCGGTATGAGGGAATCGGATGCTCTAATCCTAGGTGAATGATGAGCTACGATTGGTTGAGTATAATAGATGCCACGACCCTTATCGGGTGACGGGCTAAGTTGAGAATGCATATCGGATGCTCTAATCCTAGGCGGATCACGACCCTTATCGGTGACGGGCTAAGTTGAGAATGCATATCGGATGCTCTAATCCTAGGCGGATGATGGGCTACGATTATTTGAGTATGCGTATCGGATGCTCTAATCCTAGGCGGATGATGGGCTACGATTCAGTTAGACCTCTAGTCTGTCAGTCACCGTATTTGTATAAATACGTTTCGGGGTTTTGGGAAGAAAGATGTGAGTTTTGATCCCGTATTTATTCTTGGTGATTTGGAGTTGATGATTTTGGTGATAGATTATTGAGATTGTGGTTTTCTTTGTGGATGTTGAAATTGGTGGGTGTTGAATTTGATTAAAAGAATGTGATTTAATGAATCAACCGTTCATTTCTTTTACTCATACGAGCTTTGCAAACAGCTTACCGGGTTTTGTATTGTTGCAATCCCGGTACACTATTCAAACGGTGTAGCGGGTAATCCTATAGGTCCAGGAAATCAGGAAGGTGATCGAGCTGCGTAGAGTAGCTGCATCTGCGTTATTCTGATTTTTCTTTGTGAGGTGTGTTATGCTCAACTAGAGCTTTACAATTTTACCTTGTGAGAGTGAATTGTAATAATGAACTTGAGGTTTCGAGATTTAATATTGAGTGGTGTGAGGTGTGTTTGTTCTGAGAAAAAGGAAAAAAATTCAGAACGTTTATTTGATTAAGTTGTTAAATTCATGTTTCGGATTTGAATTGTTATTCAAAATTCGGGGCGTGACACCACTACTACAAAATCGAAAATAGACAACGTTACCTAGATAACGGTTTAATAAAAAGCGTTGTGATTTTTCACAACGGTATAGTCGAAACCGTTATCTATAGATACTAACAAAGTGTTGGTCCCTTGGTTAGAAGTTTTCTCATTTAACTTCTACAACGGTGCGATTAAAACTGTTATCTATAGATGCTAACAGAGTGTTGGTCCCTTGGTTAGAAGTTTTCTCATTTAACTTCTACAACGGTGCTATCGAAACCGTTATCTATAGATGGTAATATAGTGTTGGTCATTTGGTTAGAAACACTACTAGCAGACCAAATTAAAAATTTTCGGAAACGCGGGAAGAAAACTTTATATTCTCTTTTTCCTACTTTACCAAATTTGATAACTGCACGACCCATTCTCTCTCGCTCACTCCTGCTACTATCTCTCTCATTAACTGCCTCCGTCCTTTCGCTTCCACCGGCAAGCTTTCTCTCTTATCTCTCTTTGCAAATAAGACACATTTTAAGCAAAACAAACTCAAAAAGTGTCCTTCTCTTTCAAGATTTAGGGTTTTAAAACCCCAAATCCAATCCCCAAATTGATCGAACCGAATGCAGGCGCTGATGTAGGAGCCCCTTACGGTGGTGCGACGCAGATGAAACAAAACCCTGTATTGCGATCGGACTCATTTCCATTTTCCACACCCGCCCAAATTTGACTCAATCCCTCTCATCCTATTCTCTTCCTCTCAGTTCTAATCCTCCAATCAGATTCAGATCTCTTGGCCAAATACCAAGATCACTACATTTCACTCTACAGTTTCATTTACGGAGAATTGAGGTTTTGAGTCGCCGACGATTTACTAAGTCACTGACCGAGTCGCGATGGCGGGTAAGACCGACTTGGTGTCTATTCGGGTGTCGTACCGCAACCTGAAGGATACGAAAGTTGAAATGATGGGGATGGATGATGAGCGTCATCATCGGATCGACCTCAATTCCTCTAGGCCATTTCCATCGTCGTCGTCATCCTCCGCTTGGGTTCTGAAAGGGAACGGCGATCTTTCGCCGTCGCAGAGTCTACCGGTTCCTAATTAGAAACTCTGATGAGTCTAATTCTCAGCTTTACGGTTGCCGCCGGTGTTCAGTTAGGTTGGGCTTTGCAGCTTTCGCTCTTAACTCCCTATATACAGGTTTGATTTTGTATCTGATTCATTTTTCTGAATTTCTGTTTTGCTTGATATGATAATAGAAACTGCATTCAGCTTCAGGATAATTAGATAGGATTAGTAATCTTTCGTTTGAATCAAGGGGCGACGTGGGAGACTAGGAGGTGACCAGATTCGATTTAAGCAAAGGGAGAAAGGCAGAAAACCAACGCATAAGCAAATCCATACCTGTTCCCTCTGAAGATTTTGCATTTTCGGGTGAGTATAGGTCATTGTTGGTGGATAACTTTCATCCTGTCAATTTTTCTTTTAGATTTACATTTGGAATGTCTTTGAATTGATTAGGTACTTTACATTCCGGCCCTAATTATGCATTTATGCTTCACATTAAGCTTTTTGACCTTTGTTGTTTTGCTATGTTTTCTTAACGTATTTTGCTACAAGAAGTATTTATATCCTGATTACATGTCTTGCAATGAAGGTAACCGCCACTACTACAATCAGTTAATCAGACGACGGGTATTTGTAGTTGTGTGATGATCAGCCTCACTGTGGTCTAAACGAGTGTTGTGTGATTTAAAAATCACACAACGGTGATTCCACCGTTGTCCAATATTCATTTTCTCAACAGATATTTAGTTCTGTTGTGCGAATTTTGTGCAGGCATGTGCCTGACATGGCATGCGCGGGGATGCCTCGGCATTGACATGGCCATTCAGACAACAGAAAATGAAATTTAGCTGTTGTCTGAGATTCATAACACACAACAGTTGTGATTTCTTTGTTGTCTGAGATTCATAACACACAACAAATATATTGTTTATTTGTTGTGTGAGATTCATAACACACAACAGATATAATTTTTTCTTTGTTGTCTGAGATAAGTAACAGACAACTCAATGAAATGATATCTATTATCTATTGATTGATTCAGACAACAGGGATAATTTTATTTCTGTTGTGTGTTATGAATCTCACACAACAGAATTTTGTTATTTTTTATTGTTGGTTGTTTGTTCACACAACAGCTATATTGTCTTAACTGTGGTGTGAATATTGTAATCGAATTGGTTAACATCTAGTAACTGTTGTACGAGAAGCCTTAATTTTGAATCCTTTTACAGTCATACAACATATTATTCTACATTGTGTTGTATGACTGAACCTTGGATAACTGAGATTGCCTTATCGAATTGTGTGAGGAGAACTCAGAAAACATATTCTTTTTATCAACCATTGTGTGAGCATTATAAACCAATTGTGTGATTATTTTAGGGTCTGTTGTATGAGCTTGGTTCTCACAACTTGGTTGTGAAATGTTGTTTGTTCAATCATGACCTAACCAGCTGGAACAATTTTCCAGAAACAATGCTGCATGTATATTACCACAAAAACAGTACATTACCAAATGAACAATACATATAAAGCCACATTGATCCATATCATTAGTGTAACTATATAAGTTGAATTTGTTGAGTACAACTAAACATCCAAAGTAGATAATTAAACTACCAAACAAACAAAGAAAGCATTCCTAGTCTAGCTAGACCAATGCATGCATGAATCAAAAGCTGATAATTATTTCATGTGATCGATATCTATCAGCACAAGCAAAAGTTCATCATGCTTTCCAAAAACATATGCGATGGCTTCTACACATATCTATTAACCACAAACCTAGCCCACTCATTCCTCATCTCATCAATATCCAATTGGGTATAAATATGGTTGCTTCTCCTCTCCCACTGAAAAAAATTCAAGTAACCCAAGTCAAAATTACCATAAAAAGCTTGTTGGAACACAAACAGAATAAACAAGCTTTTATTGTACCTTGTTAACAAATGAAAAGTCCTTATCCTCAATGATGTCTCTCATGTATCGCATGATAAAGTAGCCACACTCCTTGCTGCTAGGTTGAGGAGGAATACCCTAAAAGCAGTAAATCCAGCATAGCAAAAAAAAAAAGAATCGAAATTAATAATCATGGGAACCTAATCCAAATTTTCTTCCACAATACTTATAAGCAAATTTTAGAATCCAACACAGTGAATTTCTAAACATTCCAGAACCTAACATAGCGAAAATGTACATACCAACAAATTTTTCCATAGAGGCGAACTTCAGCCTTTCCTGCCCTTGTGTGCATTATACATGGATATTGCACTAAAACAGAACACATGCACACACAATCAGGTTTTAAGAAATAGCCATGCTACCCTAACATGCATTATTCAAACTTGTATATTCCTGATCACTTGCCTATCAACAATGGAAACCCATTCTCCAGTGGGTAATCGCCGCTTCATAGGATCCATAAAATAGACAATTTCTTGTTCGGGATCGACAATAGTCAGCACCCAATGTTTACTATATAACAATATAATCAGATTTTCATCAACGGCCCATATGTATCACTACAAGCAAAGTATTACATATATAACAATAGCTAGTACTAAGTTGCCGATACTTACTCTGAGTTATATGGCAGCTTGAAAATTTGTCCAGGTTTTGCAGATATGAGCCTCTCCTATATATGTTGGGATCTTTCCTGGCCTTTCCCACACCCAATTGCACCAATCATCGTAGCTAGGGTCAATAAAAGCAACCATATCCAACATTTTATATTGACTCAGGACATCATAGAGGTACCTAATTACAAGCATATACACCAATTTGAATCCAGCAACAGATTATTCACATTGATACACCAATCAGATAACTTTTGGTACTTAATAGAAATAGATTCATGAAATTTACCTTTGGTATATGACTATGCAGTTACCAGTCAATTCTCTCATGGTTGCAATTCTGCGCACGTCTTGTGCTAGTATAAATGTTTTCCGTGCATGCCCAAACACTTCAGCCTCAATTTGCATGGTGATAGCCTTCCCATCTTTGAATCCAACCTCACCGCACAAGCATAACATGCTCAATGAATTTGGTAATGAAGCTGCCAATGATTGTAGGCTAAACTCATCCTCAGAGAGATCGTCTTCTTGTACCACTTTCTTTTTTCTCCTCTTCTCAGGTTTCTACACATACATAATTAATATAAGATTTTCTAATCTTATATGCTGCAAGCTTAAGCAAATAGAATATGAACAGATCAATGTTTGGATATATATATATTACAATTATTACGAGAACTTACGTACCTTCACATGTGACATTATGACAAGCTCTTTCGGCCATGCTACCCAACTCCCCATGGCCTGCCTGACAGTTCGTATTTCATCACCCACAGGAAATGGAACTAATGCATTCTCCTCAATTGCAACAGAGATTGAAACACGCAAATTACTATCCCCTAGCGGATAACCATGACAAACTTGGGAGGGGTCATTGTGTTCCACAACAGTGCCAAGAGCTACAATATGATCAACTGAGCCTAATGCGAACTTGGCCTCAATCTC
The DNA here is from genome assembly GCA_024704745.1 of Rosa lucieae. Taxonomy (NCBI): domain Eukaryota; kingdom Viridiplantae; phylum Streptophyta; class Magnoliopsida; order Rosales; family Rosaceae; genus Rosa; species Rosa lucieae. The sequence goes on from CM045492.1 coordinate 3,831,077, forward strand.
AGCTCCTTGTACCTGAAACACCCAAAAAAGCTGGAATTTTAAAATCAAACATAGATATATACATTGTGTGTGTGCATAGTCCACAATCAATAAAAACTATACTACTTTGCAATAAATATAGACAACTGTTTAAATGACTAACCAACTTCTCTCCAACTAATTGTCCCTGAACTCCATGATCAGCCACCTATTTCTTTTTTTGGTCACTCAACTTGCTTAGCTCATCCTCTTTTTTGGAGTTGGAAACAGATTTTCCATCACACTCCTTCCTCTTTGAAACTTTGTTTTTACATCCCAATACCCTTTCCTCAATTACATCAATAGCTTTATGAATTGATTTTCCATCCACAAGATTCAATACTTCGTCTCCCACTTGACCACATCGAGCTTTATCAAATGTTGGACATGCGGTCTGTGAACAACTACCTTGCGCAGATCCATGTGGAATGTGTTTCTCTAGTGCTGCTGGAGAACTAGCTGCTTTCCCAACCTCCCTTGCATCTATCTTTGCTTCTATCTGTGCTAACTTACGAACCCAAAATTCTCTCTCTTCTTTTATTGCCTGCTGCTTCGCCTCTTCAATGATCTTATCTCTTTCCTCTTCTAATATTTTTTGTACACTTAACCGAACCATCTCTTGGAAGCTCTCCCTTTTACGTTTATGGAAGGGAAAGTAAGATGAGGGATTCACATAGCCTCCCACCCCTCGCACTCTACCACCATGCTCAGGAGTGCCCAAAGCCAAGGTTAACACATCATCACTTCCACTAGTGCTTAGTTCTCCACTAGCAAACTTTTCCTTCAAGTTCCTCTGCTCACATTTACAAAATATTAAATAAGCATAATAGTTAACAAAAGGGCAGTTGTACACATTGAACTTCACAAAATTATACTCACAATTTTGTCAGCGCATTGCTTCGTCCCTTCATCGTTGAAGGTTCCCTGCTTGGTTTGTCGTCCAGCAATCCATAGTGTTGCTCTATCAACTTCCTCCTCATCCATTGTTGTAGACTAGCAAAAATATAAGTTACTAAACTTGTGTGACTATCACAACCGGGATATAACAGTTTACTGGCGTCATCGACAAACTGTCTAAACTCATTACACTCATCACTTTCCATCTCTGCGCCACTACCTAACCCTGCTTCATATTCAGGTATCTCATTGTCATTCACAGAGTAAGAACTGTGTGAATCTGAACCTGCTTGTGCGTGATCAGTATATTCCTCTATTCCTAAGTCTAATAAGGCCTCCCCATGCTCATTCCATCTATCATAACTTGCATCAATTCCATTCACAAATAGATGGTCCCTTATTACAGCAGCAGAAAAGTAGTCAACATTTCCACAATTTGTACAAGGAAAGGGAATATGGTTAGGGTCTCTAGCATTTTCCAAGGCAAATTTATAGAACTGTGTCATCCCTAATTTATATTGATGAGATCTCCTATCCGCAACCATCCATGTTCTATCCATTTATACTACACAAAAACAGAAAAGCAATTAAGAAGACAAACTTAATTGCAAATATATCAACAGAAACACACATTTAAATTTGTTGGTTTCTTTTAAACTGAAAGGTACTGGAACAAGGAATCTATGTGTGCAATGGGCTGAAACAGCTACCAATCCAAGATTATGTTTTATCCAATATACCTTCAGCATACACACTATACAAATGCACCCAAACAGGAAGACAAATATTAATCCAGTTTTTCTCATTATTACAAAGTGGATAATGTTTGAAATATGGCTAATGAAAAAGCAATAATTGCTAGTTGTCTTTCATGCTTTACAATGCTTCTAAAATTAACAGAGGCAAATACATAATATATCAAAAGCAACATGTTGTCAAAAACAAACAAGCAAAATAACATGATCTGCAAGTAGTACAAATATATCAGAAGCAAGCAACCAAAAATAACATGATTTTCATGTATCATGTTATCATCATAGAGTAATCCCCAAACCGTAAACACAACAATTCAATAACAGACACAAGTTCTTGGATTTAGAATAGATTGATTGGGTAAAAGACAACTATTATCTAACAATTCCAGAAATCACTACATCCACAGGGTTCAAGAAAACAAGATAAGGAAATAGTGATAATGCTTTAACTATGACATAAATATTATAACTGGTTTTGCCAAAGAAATGGAATCGTACCTGAATCACAACCAAAATTCAGTGCCAAAGCTTCGAATTCGTTGCTAGTGTCCAAAGCTCTCAGATTATCAAAATCTAGACCAGTAGATTGTGCTTGGGTTCACACACGAAGCTTCCTACAATTCCAGAAATTAGAAAGGAACTGAAAATCATAGAGTATAGGAGGAAGAAATTAGCGATGACCCAGAGAAAAAAGAAAATTGAACCTTTTCTTTGTTGCTTATCTTCCAATAGGAGAAATAAGGTCGACGCAACTCGGACAATTGAGAGGTGACTGAAACACTGAAACCCACAATAATTTGAGTTAGATTCTCACTATTTCCGACTAAAGGAAGCTCAGCCTGTCCAACCCAAAATGAAGAAATTAACTTCACAGCAGAATCAGAATCCATTAACAACTATAATTAAGTTTCCTACAACGTCTAATATTAAACTTAGAACAAAAACAAAAGTAACAGAGTAGAAACCCAGTCTTTCATTTAAGATGAAATAATTGAAATAAAAACATAGAAGAAGATCAGAACATTGAAGGAAAAAATTCACACAAAGATAATTCAATTTTAGATGTATCTTCAACAGTATAATCTTCTTTATGCTTAGTCAATCATCCACTAATACAAAGCCATCAAGTGGCCATACCTAATCCAAAGCCAAGTTATTCACACATTTGATTGGATAAAGCTAGTTAATAGCAAAAAATCTTGGAAAGCTTAAAGTTAATCACATACTTGAAAGCTTAAAGTACTTTCAAAACATACATGAAAGCTCAAAATACTTGAAAGCTTAAAGTACTTACAACACAACAGGCATGACAGTTAGAAAGTTTCTGTTTCAAGTGAGCTGGTCATCAGCAAATGGTGTTCCTTCATCCAGTGAAAGAAATGGTACGTAATCTGAAAGGAAGACGTAAAGACAATCAGAAAAAATAAGTAGGTATAGTATCAACATGAAGATTACTGTATGTCATCAACTTATTGTAAACATAATGCCGTGGATAAACACTATTATACAATTGAGTAATCTCGAGCAATACATCAATTTTTTGGTTTTCACAAAGAAACGCATAACATACACTTTTGTACCAAATCTGCAGCAACTATATATATTCAATAGCTTAAAGCTTTAATACCAACACAAACTTAAGGGTAATTGTGAGAAAAGTATGAAGCCTATATTAATCACTATTAAATTTTCTATTCCAAATATGCAATAACGTCATAAAGCAATGTCGAACCATAAATATGGATGATTTGAGCATACACAATGTTCATAAAGCCTATGCACATCCAGAATTTGACTAATTTTCCCAACAGCATATCACAAACTACACATTTCAAACTATATGATTACTCTTTAGAACATAATCAATATATAAGACATTTATTTCAGGGAAAATTTCACAAACTGTACACCAAGTAAAGGCCACTAATAATTCTTATACATAAAGTTCCAAACCAATCATTTCGGTACACGAAATCTGAAACTTGACCCACTATCAGTACACAATGTCAATGACGCCGTTAATTTGACACCAAAATGTCTATTATGCCCTCAGTTTTTTTTTAATAATTTTTTTTTCTGTTCTTTTTTTTTTCCTTCGTTTTTATCTCTTTCTTCTTCCTTCTTCCGGATCCACATCAAGAGAGAGAGAGAGAGAGAGAGAGAGAGAGAGAGAGAGAGAGAGAGAGGGATCTGAGGAAGGAGGAATCGAATAGATGAAGAAAAATCAGAAAGAAAGAAAGGAAAACTAAAGAATAGAGGTGGGTTTCGATGTGGGTGAGCTCGGGCTTCTTCTCACATGAAGAACAGAGGTAGGTTTCGTGGAGCTAGAAAAAGGAAGAAAAAAGAGATAAAAACGAAGGAAAAAAAAAAGAGAAAAAAAAAACTGAGGGCATAATAGACATTTTGGTGTCAAATTAACGGCGTCATTGACGTCGTGTACTGATAGTGGGTCGAGTTTCAGATTTCGTATACCGAAATGATTGGTTTGGAACTTTATGTATAAGAATTATTAATGGCCTTTACTTGATGTACTGTTTGCGAAATTTTCCCTTTATTTCATTCTCCTTTATCCTGCTTAGAAACCCATTGACCAATGCCATATCTAAAGTTTCAAACTTCAACAACCAACCACAGCTAATTAAATTATATTTTAGTAATTAGGGAAACATAAGGTGAGGCTGAACCAGAAACTTCCTATTGCTCACAGCATTACCCATAATTCTGGTAAAGACTTAACTAAAAGTATAAGCTTAAACTTTTTCCTATAAACCCAGAGAAACAAAACTGCAATTACCCACAATTTGTACTTCAAATTACACAGAGAAACAAGAAAATTGAAGAACAATACATAAAGTTTCAACCTTTAGCACTATACCCACTAAACCCAGGAATCATTTGAAAAAAAGATAAAGTCTTTTTTGTAAACAAACCTTTTGTCAGAGTGAGAGAGATCCAAATCCCAAATCTGCCGCGAGAGACTATGAGAGAGGACTGAGAGAGGATAACAACCTCTTAAAATTTTTCCTGTAAACCCAGAGAAACCCAGTTGAAAGAAGAACAAACCCAAGAACGTTCTTACAAAAAAAAAAGCCCAAATTTCACCAGAGAAGTAAAGCAGACCTGGAATCAGCTCTTGATAACGTCGACCGATGAAGTAACAATCCGACAAAGAGAGATAATGGTGGTTGATGGTCAAGACAAACTGAAATCTGCACAAATCCACTTACATTATCCAAAGCAGAAACCAGAAAGAAGAAGAAGAAGAAACCAGAAAGAAGAACAAACCTTCTTGGGAAAAAAATTCCAAAGCAACAACGAGTAAACCTCAGTCCACCATTAGAACCGAACCCTGAAACAAACCCTCAATCCATTGTAATCACTAACTCTTTCATTGAAAAAACATAGAAAACTGAAACAGACCTTAGATCTACGAATCTGAAGAACATTGTATCGAAGCCCTAATTTTCCAAATCGATATCCAAATTGTAGTAGGGATCTTAGTAGAGAAATGGGTTTGATTCCTGGGGTTTGATTTCAAGGGTTTAATTCTTCCCTTTGGTTGCTGGCTATTTTGGATTCGGTTTCGAGTAAGAGTACATGCATGGGTTGCTGTGTTGAATTGGAAGGAGCTAAGTAAGAGCACGCAATTGTGGGTTTGGTGGGAGTAATTGGGGGAAAGTAAAGGAATAAGAGTGGTTGTCGGGCTTCAATTAAGTTGTTTGGTGGGAGAGTCCAATTTGTCTTAAGTTTCTCCAACAACAGATGAAAATGACTGTTGTGTGACAATATAATGACAAAGCAGGCTAGGAGGGAAAATTTGCCGCTTGTGCCTACATAGGTTTCATCAAATTGAAACTTTGCCGCGCTGTGCAATTTTCTTCCATGCGCAGACAACAGAACAATGACAATCTGTTGTACAAATTTGTGCATCTTGCACTAGGTGTGCCTAGTGGGATTTTTCAAAATTCATACAACAGTTCGTTGTACAACAGATAACAAAAAACTGTTGTGTGTATGGTTCAAATTGCATTTTGTTGAGCTCGTTCTAGGAGGGAATCATATGCTCATTTCACTCCATTCTAGGCCTAACACTTACATAACATAAAATCCTTAACTCAGTTGTGCAATGTCTTCCTAAAAAAAAAGTTTTCAATTTCCTTGCATTCACACAACAGAAACAGATTTGTTCCGTTGTATGATAGAGTTAGTGTTAACACACAATAGCAGATTTTGGTTCTGTTGTGTGTTTCGATTTTTGTAGTAGTGCGCAACGACAAGAATGAGAAAGTATAGTGGCCATCATGGGTTTCCTAACTCCGGGACAATACCAAGGACAGGGAAAGCTTCTCTCAATAAAGCTGTTCAAAGAATGAGTGAGTTTTGGTTCTTGCTGTATTTTGGCTATACTCATTAAGCATGTTCTTAATTGTTCAATTTTATTCAGATTAACAGCAGAAGCATTGTTTCCCTTTTGTAATTTAATACATAGATATGTCTGTTTTCTTTGTTTCTTTGTCTCTGTCTACTTCTACTTATGCACCACCACTACCCTTCAAGAACTTACTTCTGCTCAACCCAAAGGTATTTTATATATTATATGTATGTGTCATTCTCTATCTCTTTTAAGCTTCTTTGTTAAATGGTAGTTTTACTTTTATGTGCATCAGTAAGAGTATGAAGCTTTGTGCCTTTAGGTCTGTGTCAGATTGCTTTCTTTCTAGAACAGAACTGCAATTTAGAAGAGTGTCATAGGCAATTTGGAAGAAATAAGTTATTGTTTTTTGTTACTTTTATGAGACCCAAAACTGTATGCCTCTGCTGCTTTGCATGTTTATGTGATTTTGATAATGTGGTTTCTAAACCAATCCAATTTGATAGTTTACAAAGTGCTTGGCTTTTGAATTTATTTCTAGCCAGATTCGGACCCAATTGTTCAGATAAAGTTGAAATTTGTTTGTTGCATAGGTTGCTTGATAGGGAAATTTAAATTTCCTTTTGCAGCTAAAAGGTATTCCTGTGATCAATTGCAGGTAGTTTCAGTGACAGGTAGAATATAAGAAACGGTATTCAATATCATTTTATTGAATGATTGTGCACTTTTTCTTTGTCTCTTACTGGCTGATGTGGGATTATGCTAGGACATCTCATGAAATGTGGATGGTTGGCTTAACGATCATATTTAGTCTCTCTGCAGAGAAGTTCAAATCAACATCATGTTTAGTCTCTATGCTTACAACACTCAATGAAGTTGATATGTTAATTCAAGCCAGCTATCTGTCAGCCTATGCACTTTCTTTTGTTTTCATATTTGCTTATTGATTTTCATATTTTTTGGTTGTGCCTGGACTTGAATTAAACTGACAGTTGTGGCACTTTAGTGAATCTATTACTTCAGTATGCCTGTTATAGGGACTGGCTGCGTAAACTTTGCCTCTGAGTTATGCCAACTGTCATATCTTCGTGCTCTTTTCTTACCTCAGTGATCTTTTGCTTGTGATAGGACAAATTTGATGAAGCTTCGTTGTGACTTCAAGGATGCATCTGTTAAGAAGCATGGGGTCAAGTTGGGGCTTATGTCGAGATTCTTCAAGGTAAATAGGGCTAAGTAATATACATGTACAATTGCTATGAAGCGTAATGCAGTGTACAAAGTACTTATATATCTTTGTTTTTTTTGTTAACAGGCTGTTGTCAGTGGGGTCCAAAATCAGCCTACTATTAATGCAGTCATTGATGGGGATGATATCATATATAGAGATTACATAGATATAAATGCAGCTGTGGGTACTCCAAAGGTATGCCAGAATTATTTCGAGTATTATCAAATGTTCTAGAAAACTCGCACAATTGAATGTCATAGTAACTGCTTTAGTGTAGAAGGATTTGTCAAAATTATTAGATCTTTTATCCAGCATTTCCATTTGGAACTTTTGGTTTAACAATCTTCCGTTTATAATGTCTAAATTTTTTTGCTATGTATGTATTCGTTATTGCTAATGAGTTTTCTTTAGAGTACGCATGAATTGAGAATGCATCTTCAATTTATTTGCTTGCAGGGCCTTGTTGTGCCAGTTATCCGCAATGCTGATAAGATGAATTATGGTGAGAATGAGAAGGAGATCAATCTTGCAAAGAAGGCAAATGAGGGATGTCTTTCAATTGATGATATGGTTGGAGGTTCATTTACAATATCCAATGGTGGATTTTATGGAAGCCTTATAAGTACCCCCATCATCAACCCTCCTCAGGTCTGATTCTTTATCTGACCCAATTGACCGGACTTTGATCGTCTTACTGCAACAAATGGAAATCACATCAGTTCTATGCTCAATTATGTACCTAGTGAAGCTTCTTTAATTTGTAGCAAAAGTACCTTTTTCATTATATGATAGCTAAGTACCTTTATACGACAGCCAGTATATATTTGTTTCTTTTACTTTTGCAAAGTTCACTCAAGAAATTTCAGCTGCAAAAGCATTGTAAATGTGATTACTTGAAGTAGTTCTCTATTAATATATTGCAATTTCATTTTGATTTCTTGAATTGATGCACTAGACCATGGTTGAAAAAAATCGTTGTCTCTCTGGCTAGTAGACAATGGATTTATCCTGGAAATTGTTGTAATTTACCATCTTCATTGTCACCGACAACGTTTTCAATTGAGAAACCGATGCAACAGTTCCTCAACACCAACGTTTTTGACGAGAAACTGTTGTGTAATGTAGTTGGAAAACATTTTTTTAACAAAAAATCGACGTATAGAATCCTTCAAGCCAACATTTTTTGGGTTAAGAACCGTTGTGTTGAAGGCCAAAAGTAATGTGTAAATTGTATTACCACATCGATTTCTAAGTAAAAACCGTTATTGAATAATTACATACACAAGGTATATTTAGTGCTAACGGTACGTGCTGTGTATAGCTACAACGATTTCTAACTAAAAGCTATTGTGCTTTATTATGTTAGACATCGGTTAGGTAATGTTGTGGAGTGAAACTTAAAAAGACAACACTCACCTAGACAATGAAAAAATATTTTTGCAGACAACGGTGCGGAACCGTTATCTATTTTCAATTTTGTACTAGTGCCCTCTCTTTTGGTGCCTCAACATCAACAGTGACCACTAGTACATCCCCTCTCTTCTGGTGCCACAAATTGAGACCACTAGTCCATCCCCTCTTTCCTAGTGTCTCCAATCACATAACACATCCAATCCAAGCAATAGCCAACTAACAAGCATATTATATCTCAATCAATATTCATAACACCCATAATTCAATAATAATCCAAGAGTCTATAATTCACAACCTGTTTAAGGATTTCTCTATTTTGTGTTTAGTCCAAACTCTAGGTTACTTGACCTAGTGGTAATAGGATTTAATTAGAAGGATCTAGAATCCTAATCAATGTAGAATTACTTTCCTTATATGATTGAGATTCTATGCATTGTAATCCTCTATATAAAGAGGTCCCTATTATCAATGAGAATACACAGCAAATTCCTCTCAATTCTTGTTTCCCTAAAACACGTTATCAGCACGAGCCCTAACCCTAGTTTCAAGAAGCCAAAAAAAAACCCAAAAATCCTATAATAAGGATCGAAACCACGCTGCAATCCTACAAATCAGTTCGCCTAGACTAGGACTGAAGTTTGTCTGCAATCCTACAACGAGGATCGAATTGCTTTGCAATCCTACGAGGTATGGTTTACTAAAGGTTCCCGTTTTTGAAGTTTTTCTCTTTTTCTCTTCTTTTTCTCGGGGACTTGCAACCTCCCTTCTTCTACACCCCTTTCTTCATTATAGGGGAGACCAAATTAAGCCGAACTATGGGGGTTCGTGCTGACTCCAAGCTTAGAGCTTGCTGAGATCTCCAAACTTAGAGTTTGTAGAGAATTTATAATCGACCACTTACATCATTATTTCGATCTAATCCAATGTCTGTTGGAATTCCTAATTTCTTGGAAGCGACTACGCTAAGAAATTTCATATGTTTTCGTGGTAGCCTATTTCGCTCCGAAACTAACCCTAATTTCTTGTTCTCTTTCAGGATGAGTAACCTGAACAAATTGGACTTTGCTCCATTGGGAACAACTGGCTCTGGATATCACAGGTGGGTTCGTGATATCCGCCAGCATCTCAAGGCTGTAGGAATCTTGGATATGATTCTCGAGCCTAGCCAGGACGTGATAACTGTTGAGCAAGCTCAAGCTTTGGAAGCAAATAGAGCAGCCCTAGAGGCAAATAAGGCGAAAGCCTTCATCCTAATGACTCGTCATATGGATGAATCGCTCTAGTACGAGTATATGAATGAAGAAGACCCCAGAAGGCTGTGGGTCTCACTCGAAGAAAGATTTGGCAACGTCTGTGACTCCTTGCTTCCTGAACTAGAAGTGAGATGGCATAGCCTCCGCTTCTGTGATTTCAAGTCAGTTCTTAACTATAAGGCAGAAGCACTTCGCATTAAATCCTTAATGGAATTCTGTGGTAAAGAGATCACAGATGCGATGTTGATTGAGAAGACTCTCTGTACCTTCCCCGTCTCTGCATTGATGGTTGCTAAGAACTATCGAATCGATGTAAATGCAAGACGGATCACAAGGTTTCATGAGCTCATTAGAGCTATGAATGTCGCTGAAAAGCATGACAATATCCTTGTGAAGAACTATAATTCGAGATCCGTGGAAACAAAACATATTCCTGAATCCAATTATAGTCGCACCTCTAAGAGAGGGCGCCAAGAACGAAACCCTAATCTTAGGTATACTTCTGGACATTCTGATCCATATAATCGCTCTACGTGGGAAGGTAACCGCAAAAATAGGCGAACACGGAACCGAAGAGGTAAACGTGGAAAGAGAGAGGGAGGCAATGCCTCTGGCCATGTTGGTGGCGCCACCAACACTAAGAGCCATCTAAATGATGCTTTCAAAATGCCTCAATCAATGGAGTTCGAGCAAAGAGATGTATGTTCTCGATGTAGAGTGTCTGAGCATTGGGCACACATTTGTAGAGCTCGTGAAGAACTTGTCACCGCCTACAAAGCATATTGTGAAGCAAGAGAAACTCACTATGTGGAACAAGAAGATCCAGAAGATGATCTAAGGTGAAGGGTTGAAGACTACAAATCTGGCTAGGATCAATAGATCGCCAATTCTGTTTAAGTCTTTATTTTTCCAAGAGATGTAATAGGCAATTGCCATATACTTTGTAGTAAATGTCAATGGTTTAGTCTTTCTTCAAAGTAGGCTCACCCAAAGTAAGTGTGATGTCTAGGAAGGTTCTGAGATTAGTGGTACTTAAGCGAGCCTTGCTCCATCGACATATCTCTACTCACCTGGTCACATTTATTTTGGAATTACCGAAAGAAGTTAGAAGACTACCATTGTTTTACATTTGGATTAGATTCTCCTAATGGTTAAGAGACAATGATGTACTTTGTTGGCTTATGAATAAAACTTCTAGTTCTTTTCATTATGACTTAATTTTGATTCTGAGCATATGACTTTGTGACTACGATGGCTGGGCCATCAGGATTAATTCAAGGACATGGAATAGCCCAAGTTCCACTTGCCAAATGGCACCTTGATTACAGCTGTCACAGAAACTCTGTACGCTCTTAGGGCAAATCATATCCTATGAATAGCCAATGAATTCCATGCGAAAATGCATGTAGAGAATGGAAATGAGTTCCTTTGCAATACCTTTAATGATTGCGAACAAAGACGCATCTTAGAGAAGTTTATGTGTCTCTCTAGTGGACTATATGTCACTATTCGAGCTATTAATCCAATAAAAGTTATGAGAGAAGATCTCTTGGATTTAGACACATATTGGCCTTGTCACGACATGATAGGTCATCCTAGTCATGATATGATGATCCGTCTACAAAGACTTCACATGGACATCCTTTCTCTTGAGTGAAATGAAGCATGAATCAAAAGTTGATTCCTGGACTAAGTGTGACCGACGCTGCTGCCTAGGGCACTACCTCCATCCACCACCAGCCTAGGGCTGGCGCAGTCCCTATCCATGACACCATGGATGGCGTCCATCATGGTGATGGCGCCCCAGGTAATGCTGCAATCACTAACTTGTTTCAAATAACATTTTAGACGCTAAGGCCTAACCACAATACTCAATGGTTGCTTCTAAGGCCTCTCGCTCGTTTTACAAAGCCCGTTCTTTAGGGAAATTAGGACTGAGACTGTCCTATGAAAATGATATGACATTACTCATTCTGTTCTTATAAGGAATCCGTAGGGATTTTGTGGATTGATTCAACCAACTTGCGGACGCTTAAATATTTCATGATGTTGGTTAACACGCAAACACGCTGATCACGTGTTGTGCCATTATCCACCTATAAATGCTGCTTACGCTACACTCCTAGCACATATCATATGACAACGGGCTCACTCCCCAGATCATCCTATTCAGTCACTTGGATTTGACTATGCTAGAGAGTTTACATCGAAAGACTTTCGATGGATATTGCAATGGGCTTGGTGTTAGACATCACATTCCCATGTACATACCCAATTGGTCTTGCGGACATGACTACGATGGTAGTCCGAACATTGGTAATGCGTACCAATCTTCTTACATCCGCTTGGGGTGATGCAATATCGCATGCAGCTATGCTAATTCGTCTACGACCTACCGCCACTCAATGTACCTCTGCGTTACAGCTAGTGACTGGGTACAAGTCTTTTGTACTTACGCACATTTGAGTGAGCCATTTATGTGCCAATTAAGCCACCACAGCGCTCTATGATGGGTCCTTACAGACGAATGGGCAACTACGTTGGATTTGAGACTCCAACAATCGTCTGCCACTTAATGCCCTTGCAAGGCGATCTCTTTACTACTAGATTTGCGGGTTGTCACTTTGATGAGATAGTCTTCCCGTCGTTCGGGGGAGATAAGAACACAGATGGTCAACAGGAATTGTCGTGGTCTGTCCCCACTATGTCTCATCTTGATCCCTATTAAAGTGACTAGATCACACAAATATACTGCAAACATGCCTGCAAGGAAGGACGTCCCTACGAAAGGACGTAGCACCACCCTACACGGAGGAAGGCATGGTGCCAATGCCAAAGAGAGTGGCACTTTGGCATTACAGGCCATGGCCCCAGTTAGGATGCGTGGGAGGCCCGTGGGTTCGAAGGATACTTTGGCACATTCCAATCCTTTGATCATCAAGACCCCAAATCCGTCTTATGAGAATCTTCCGGGTTATGATTATCGTTGGGGAACGCCTCAACGTCAGAACCTATTCCTGAGAATATAGAGCTCTATGAAACTTACACCAGTGTACATGAGACGTGGATAGAAACTCCATCATAATTGATGATGTAGTTGCGTATTTCGTTGCGCATGAGTTTGTTGAGTCAGATGATATCGAACCACACTCCGTTGATGAATGAATACCAACGTAGAGAGATTTGGCCTAAATGGAAAGATGCGATCTAGGTTAAGATAGATTTTCTAACGAAGAGGAAGGTTTTCGAGCTAGAGATGCCAACACCTCCTAACATAAAACCTGTTGATTAATGGGTCTTCGTTAGAAAGCGTGATGAGAAAAAGAGATGGCAATCTCGCCTTATGGCGCAAGGCTTCTCACAAAACGCCCTAGAATCGACTACGATGAGACATATTCTCTCGTAATGGATGTCATTGCACTCCACTACCCTGTCAGTTTGGTAGTTTCTGAATAACTGAACATGCAGCTTACAAATGTGGTCACTACGTATCTCTATAGGGATCTAGATACGGAATATACATGAAGGTTCATGTCGAACTTCATTTACCCAAGTCAAGTGGCTCTAGACAATGGAGCGCATTTACAAAGAGGTTGAAATGCTCACTAAAGTGACTACTTGATTGGGAAGGGATATGCCCGCGCGTTTTTATAACAAGTTTCAGATTCTATCGCGGTTCATGTTAGACATGATCTTCATTAGAAGCCTTTAAAGAGTTAAGGGAAACCGTTGAACACTTGAAATCCAAGTTTGAGATGAAGGATTTTGGGAGAACACGATTATGTCTCGGTTTGGAACTTGAGCATCGTGTCGATAGATGCTTAGGCATTTTGACAAAGTCAAGCCTTCAAGCACCCCCATGATCGTCTGTAGTCTTGATCCTAAAAAGGATCCTCTTCATCCAAAGGATGATAACGAAGATGTGCTAGAGGCAGAAGTGCCTAGTGAAGGTTCCTCCCGTGGCCGCAGTGGACGAGTTCAAACGTTTTCTGACTAATTTATATTTAGTTAATGTATTGTGACACTGGTAGGTGGTACTCTGGTCTTGGGGCCCCATTTTATAATTTCCACCTGGTAGTCCAGGGTCGTAGGAATATGGCTATGGCTTGTTTACTATGATGTTGGTGTTTTGCCTGCTTGGCCAGTTTTCCCTTTTGCTTGTTTAAATCTTTTGATAATATTCTAGCATGTGTAAATGTCGAGATCGTTGTCTGCCATTAGTGTTTGTGTGTCAGTGGCTTGATCTCTTGATAATTGAAAATTGGTGCCTTGTGCTGGGAGTACGTTGTTATACTCCTGGTATGGCAAGGTGTAGAGGATTGATAATTGAATAATCCCATTTCAGTAGACACTGCCAGCGGCAGTTGAATTGTAATATTCATGATAGGGTATGCTTGATGATAACAAGAAGCTGTTGTAAGCTAGCTGACAAAATGTAGGTCTCGGATAAGATAGATAATGTAATTGAACAAAACATAACATAAAATGAAACATGGCATGTGTTCTGGGTGAGAATACGGGAACTAAATACGAAGCATGATGGAGAGAGAGAGAGAGAGAGAGAGAGAGAGAGAGAGATGACACCGGGTGTATAGTGGTTCACCTTGCCAAAGAGGCAAGGTTGCGTCCACTTAGAGCTTTTACTATGAGTGAGGCCAAGTAGTCTTTTGTACAAAATTACACAAAAGGCTTCACACGACGGTTTAAAACTGTCGTCTCATAATTTGCATTTCCATGGTCTATCGAGGTGTCGTCTGATGAAAAGCTGTCATACGATGGTTTTTTCTCTAGTGTATTTTGGTCCAAATAGGCTTATTTGGACACATGGATAAGCCATTAGTTGATGCATACGTACAAACCATCAGACAATGGTTTTCCACATAAGTGTTATCTGAATGCCACTTTTAAATTATCAGTTTCCCTCCTGTTATTGCCTGAGTGGAGGGAAATGGGTTTGGGGGAGAGAACTAGGGGAAGCATTTAGGGGGAATGTTGGTGGACATGCTTCTCTTTTGCAAACCGATGGATTCACACCACAGTTTTAAACAAACTGTCGTATCACCAATACATGCTGGGGAAATTTAAGTGGTGCCAAATGGTGGGAAACTTACGGCCCTAAAATCATTTTGACCTCACACCACACTTCCATTTATAAATGTCTTCTGAAATAATTCATAAGTCAAGCATGAAAAACACCCATTGCTTGAATTCATATTAGAAGACAGACATTTTGAAACCGCCATCTGAAAAATGAGAACTGATTCACACCACGGAAAACAGTGTGGCGTTGTATGAGAGGTGTCATGTGTTTCATTTTCTGTAATTACATGTAATAATACAAGTGTGGGGATCATGGATCCCATCCTTATCTAAGAAGGGGAGACTTCCATTTATAGATAAAGGAAGTCTCCTTCTAGTTTATACTAGAAAACTTGCCCGCGCTTTGCTGCGGGATTCATTGTCATCATCGAGTTAGAACTATGTAATGGGAAAAGCAATGATTAGATATTGGTGGAAATTGTTTAGAAAAGGAACTGTTTCTATACATAAGAATATCGTTACTTCTATAATATTACATTGTCAAAATTTATGGAATTGGTTTGGTTTGAACTTTTTCATTGATGGCTACAATGTGTCATCGGGCCTGCAATTCAATCGATTATTTGCATAAGTAAATACATAATAAGGTTGCATTGAATTTGAATGAACATGATGAAAAAGAGCATATGTGAAATACGTAAAGAAAATAGTATTGGCACGCATAAGAGACTCAGGAATATCAATATGTTGGTGAAAAAATGCAGAATGTGTTGTTATCAAGAAATACAGTTGCTTTAGCCAAAAACCAGAGCAGCCACACCAGCAGTAATACCAAGATTCGTCCGTTTTCTTTTGTTTCCAGTTCCAAATTCTCCCCCTTCAATATGTATAAAATCCAGATTAAACACTAAATAACTAAAAAAAAAGGATTCAACCTATGAATAACTCGATCAAATAAGTTTCAAATTAAAAAATCAAAATCACACCAAAACTTCTATATGCACAAAGCGTGAAACCTGGGAAACTAATTACAGTATCTGAAGACATGCAAAATGACAACCAATTAAATTTCAATTGAAGAAAATGGAAAACGCAAATCTTAAACCACTTCCAACTGTTGGCACACAGAGCTAATTGGATAAGCAATAATATCATCTCTTTTTAAAGCATAAATAATGTGATGAAACTGGAAGCAAGTAAGTCTAAGCTGGTGTAATAAATTTGATTTAAATTCCAATGAACTGCCAATTAGGAGGCATTGAGAATAAAGATTGGTCTTTATTAACTGTTCAAATCAGTGATTCAGTTTTTTTGGAAGAAATTCTTTTGGCCATAATTAATTTCCCAAAGTTTGTCATAATGCAAGAGTAGCATCTTTAAATGAATACTTATAATACACAGCTCCATAATTCAGGATCTACCAGCTTCATTACATGATATTTTGGGGCAATGCATATTTGTCATTGATGGAGAAAATCATATCATGCATTGAACCAAATTACACATTGCATCTATATATATATACTCTAAAATATCCTAAAAAGGAATATATGGTTAGGGTGGATTTAAAATTTCTCTTTGTAAATAAAACTTTGTCTCGGTCTATCCGGAAAAGACTTGAGCTAACCTCTTTAACTCCCGAACCAATCCATGTGCACCATAATAAAACAATAAAATTCATAATAAAACAATAAAATTTCTTAATCTAAGTCTGTCAGCCATCAGGCCAAGAAAAAGCAGGTTTTAATGTGTCAATACAGATTGCTACAGTCTTATGACTGAAAAGGATACTAAATCAGTGAGGTTGATATATATGCTACAATCATTGTTATTTAACAACAACCTGGAATCACAGTTAATAACACTACACTTTAAGATGGCTAGACCATATATGTGCAAAATAAGATAAATCCATTCCATTTTGAATAATGTAACAATTAAATAAATATTAATGCATAGAAGCATAGAAGAAGGTTTTAATGCATAGAAGCATACCATGGCTCAAACTCATGCAGAGCTATTCCTGAATCTGAAGGCCATCACAATTAAATAATGGACACACACTGGATCAGAGCCATTGAATAGTTGCTAAAGCCAAAATGCCAAAATGTACAGAATGCATAATTCCTATTCAAAGCAGATTTACCCAATATGTCTAGGCATTCAGCATGGTCCTATAAATCTATAATCATCTACAGGACCAAATTCTCCAGAACAAAGAGAAAAGCTAGTTGAGCAAATTCTAAGTCTGTCACCAAAAATAATGGATTTGCACTGAAAAAAATAATGAACGACTTCTTTTGCAATTATAGCAAGTCATTTGAACATGGGTTTTTACCACCAAAAAGGAAGGAGAACATGCTTCTAACTTTCTCAACTAAACTTATGTTGCACAGAACTGAAAATTTAAATGAAAGTTTTCAAAGGTATAAATCGAGTATAGTGGCCAAAGAGGGTGGTATCAGCTTGACCCCTCGCAGGAAAGATGGACCTTATTTGGGTAACTTGCTTTCTCCTATGAAATTTGCATTATCATGATAGCTCGATATTCACTACTTATTTCAATTTGGTTGAATTTAACCAAAAAATTACATTCTCATGAAGTCTAATATGAACACTATAATCCAGTCTCATTGAAACCAATAAAGGAAAACAATGCTCATGAGTATATTTTTTTGGTTTTCATGAGGCAAGTAGGCTGATAGCATCTTTTATTGCTTTTGGAAACTTTTCTCTTCTCTTTGTGTATCTGAAGCAAAAAACCGGAAGTTAACAACCAACTAACATTAATTCCAGGATCCATAATTCGAACCAAAAGTTTCAATTTTTCATCAAAAGGAGTAAAACTTTAGATGGAATTACGAATTGGATAAAGGAGAAAAAGATATTACCTGAAATTTGACGTTCAATGTTGCGGCACTCTTGGTGAAGTTTGCACGGCCTGAAATCAAATAACAGTTGAAGAGTATAAGTTACATATGAGCTTTTTTTCTTTTCCTTTTGTACTATGTAATGTAACCTAGGAGACACTCAAATCAGATTTTAATAGCTTAGTACTACAATTGACCCTTCAGTACGACATTAAGAAGTAAACCAAAATCATAGACATAATAATTAACAGATGATACAAAAAGTAGGCAGAGCTTGCAAGTTTCGGTAGAATAATATGATCTTCCTATTCTGAAAACCCAAGTTCAAAATATTGATAGAGACTCACATTAGCTTTGACTAATTTAAAGCCTGTGATTGCTATAAACCAAAAAAGAGGTTTTCAGGAACCACAAATATTTTAACCAACCCAACTTTCCAGCTGGCCCCAACACAAAGTGAAATATACACGACAATACTAAAATTGAGAACTAAGTGAGTAGTTGATCTCAATCCTTTCCTCAAAAAGAAAAGAAAAAATAGAGAAAACATAATTTCATGTTACCTTCTGTAAGCCCTGTTTAAGGTCATATGGAGGATCATAGATGCAACCTTTACTATTTCTTGCTCGAGAATACCTCTGACACTTATGGCTGCAACAATAGAAAGGTTTTTGTATAGAAACAAAAACAGAAAAAAACTGAACTTTCAGTTTCAAAACCTAATTTCCATGCATCATAAAACAGCCGCACTGCAATTTCCACAACAGATAAAAAAGATGCAACAGATAAAAGAGATGCAACAGAAACAGAACTAACAAAAGACAAAGGCTAACAAATAAGAATATCAGGTCTCTATAGAACACAAAAAGGAACTTCCCCTAAACTCAGAAGAAATTAAAACCCAGGGCATTATTACTTTTTAGTTGCAGCAATTTTGGAGTAAATGGTAGATGTAGATCAACTTTGCTTTTACGATTGTGATCAAATTGCTTTTGTCCGACATGCACCCCAAAGGGCGTTGAATTTCCATTAAAACCTACAATATAGGGTTCAACTTTGCTTTAATTTTAAATTCCGAATGTTTCAGCTCGTCTGACATTAAAACCTACAATATAGGGTTCAACTTTGATTTTTTGAGCAAATGTATTTGCTCAGGACTGGATTAGTTGGAATAAATGCTACTAACAGTTAGTAACGGTTCAAATTCCGTGGATCACTTTAGTCTTAGCTAACTTGCACAGCACTTGGAAAAAACTATTAGCAAGAACTAAAAGAAAAAGGTACCGCATATGGACTCTAGTTTTCAGGACTTGGTGGATCTTTTTATAATTGCCTCTATATATAATTGCTTATCAAGTCATGGAAAGGCAATGTTTGAAAACTGAAATGTATCTAATCCCAGACATAGCTTTACTTCTTTTTTCTGTTCATATCCAACATCAAGGTTCATAAGAAAACCAAATGTTCCTAACTGGTTGTTATTGACCAATAAAAAAACAATTAACAGAGCAGAAGCCAACATTCAAATTAGTAATTACCCTTTATGTTTACTTCCATCAAGGTGTGTGCATGTGGTGAGATAGCGTAAACATCCAATTAATCAATACCAAAATCCTCAACTTACCCAAAAACTCTCTGCTTGTCTCTATTCAAAATCCTATTATCCAAAACTCAAAGACGACAGCCGTACTCTTACCAGGTAGATGCAGAACATCATCAAATCACTACAACAAAAGCAACAAACCAATGCATGAGAAATCAGAAGGAAAAAAGAAAAAAAAAAGATACAATCGACAATCAAACACCCAAATTGATGCTCTTCCCGTCCCCTTGTTCCCGCGTTCTTACTGCTGATGGATTACCTGGTCCTCCGACCCATCTTAGTCTTCGCCTGAGAAAGATTGATTCAATTATCAAAAATTTGGAGCGTGAAATGCAATTAGATCTTGGTTATACGGCCTTAGAAGAAAGAGGAAACCGGTGGAAGCATCTGGTATTCTGGCGTACCTTAGATGAATGGCTGAGGCGTAACTAAACAGAAAACGAAGGGTAGAAGAGTCTTTTCAAACTCCCCAGTGAACAGCCCTACAGTGAAACTCACGTTTAGTATATAGTAAATACCAGGGACAGTTGCGTCATTTCCTACCCTTGATGAACAATTGAAAATAGTAACCCCCAACTCACGTTTCAGGTAAGTTTTTAGTGTCCATCGGTAGTGTGGAGTTTGCCATCGGAGGCTTAATCGTGGATACCAAGGTGTTCTATGGCCAAGAAAGGTCCTTTGCTATGTGATTTTGTTGCTTCCACAGAATCCTTGGTGCCATGACTGCACACAACACTATAAGTTGCTTGAAGCATGCAACATAATTAGATATATATACATACAGGGCCCTTCCTCTAAGGGATCCCTTTTTTTGGTATTTTATAGGGATATGCATTTTACCAACTTTGGGATCATATTTTCACATCTCAACCGTTCAGTTTTTAGGTCCTAATGTGTAGATCACTTCTGCAAAATTTCAGCCAATTTTATGATCGTTAAGGCATCCAAAACTGCAATTTACCATTATAAACACGAACGGTTCCGGTTCGACAGATTCGGTCTGTTCGTGTAAATTGCAGTTTTGGATGCCTTAACGATCACCGATTTGGCTGAAAATTTGTAGAAGTGATCTACACATTAGGACCTAAAAACTGAACGGTTGAGATGTGAAAATATGATCCAAAAGTTGGTAAAATGCCTATCCCTATAAAATACCAAAAAAATGGATCCCTCATTAGAAGGCTTCTATATATACATATATATATTTATATTTAAACAATCATATATACATATCCATACATATATATAGATTAAATTAATAAACCAAAATCTTGCTAAATTTCAAAAACGTTACCTAAATTTGAAGTAGATAAACAATGTAACACCAAACTGTTCCTCAAATCTGCAGAATGAAAACAATATCCTTTATTATTCAAGATCCTATCTAACTCTTTCTGGAAAAATTTTGTTTACATAAATTTTATTTTCGTACCAACATAGGCACAGATATGCTCTATTAACTATATGATCATTTATTATCTATGTTACCAATAAAAGCAGTTATAACAATTAAAAATAACAATAACCACACATAATAACTTCATTCATACCTGAATAAAAGCAAAACACTGAAACACCAGCAAACAACAGATTGAGGAACAGCAACAAAACAATCAAAGACAGAGTCTTTCGCATTCGCATCAAATCTGCAACAATAAACCCAAGATCTATTCATAACACACTCATTTGACCATAATGAATTACACACCACAATCAACAACTACCAACCTAACAGTAAAGAAATAAAAATAAATAAATAAATATGAAAGAAAGAAACAAACAAACAGTACCTGCAATATAATTTCTCACATTTACAAAATCAATTAATTCCACTATTCTATCCAAATTCTCTATCAAATCTTTGATAGCAATATAATTCCTTACATTTACAAAATTATCGAACCTCCGATATCAAACTCCAGATCAAAAAGAAAGAGCAAGATTCATCATTACCTGTCACCCAGATCCAAGATTGGAATGGTTTGGCTTTTCTCCCTTCTATCAATTCTATCACATAAAAACAAACCCAATTAATCCAACATTCATCATTACCTTTTATCCACAGAAACCAAAAACCCCAAACTCACACTTACAACCACTAACTAAACCAAGGAAAAAAGAACAAAATCAAACAAAAAAACAGCAATATCTCAGAGGAGGCAAGAGCAGTGAGATTTGCAAAAAAAAAAAAACATCACTTGACATAAGAGGAGATAATGAACAGAAAGAAAGAAAAAACAAAAATTCCCAAATTAGAACACCAAAACTCATATCAGTTCAAAGCCAACAAAAACCAAAAACCCAATAAACACCAAACACAAAATATAAGAAAAAGGATAGCAGAAGAAGAATTCCAGACCCAAGGACGAAACAACCAAATTCAAGGATTAAATGAAAAATAGACACGATTATCTCGATCATAGCACAAAACCTCTCACCTGGTTGGTCTAGCTCGATTATCTTCAAGACCCAAGCACGATTGGTTTAGTTGTCGCAAATCACCTACCCAAACACGATCAATTATTGGCAAATCTCACATCAAATAAAAGAATCAAAATTCCAAATTCTATATCAAATCTGGGAGATGAGATTTGCAGAGGGAAGAGCAGATGATTCATGATTACCTTTTATCGACAGATCAAAGATTGGAAAGAGCTACATCCACTCCCTTCTATCGCGTCAAAACAACGGCAAACCTCTGAAATTCAGTCCACACCCTTCTATCGAGTCAAAACAACGCCCGACCTCTTAACCCGCAGTGGCAGCCGGTAATTGCTGGAACACAAAGGGCAAAACTGTCTTTTCACACGCTTATGAACAGTTGTCAATAGTATGAACAGTAGTACAGTGGATTCACCTTTAGTATATGTTAAATTTCCGATGTGGGACATAATACACATATTTACTTCTCTTGAAACCTTTGGAAAGCATGGGAGGGTGGCCTCCCAGTGAGATATCGGCTGAACTTCACCATGGAGACGTAACCCGGGTGTCACGCCCTGATTTTTTAATAACCAATTCAAAACCGAAACATGAAATAATTATACAAATAAAAGTCCTAAATTTTTTTCTCAAAACAACCACACTTCACACCTCTCAATAAAACAATAAAACAAATCCTCAAGTTACTAAATATTACAACACACTCTCTCCAAATTTAAATGCAAGCTCAATGAGCATAACAACCTCACAATAAAGCTGTAACCTCAATCCCACTACTCTAAGCAGCCTGATCACCTTCTCGATTCACCTGACCTGTAGGATTTCCCTCTACACAATTTGAATAGTGTACCGGGAATTGCAACAACACAAAACCCGATAAGCTTTTTGCAAAGCTCGTATGAGTAAACAAGAAAAGAATGTTGATTTTAATTCATATTTATTTTAACTCAAGTAAACAACCAACAATCTCAACATCTGCAAGGAAACATCAAAACAAAACACGGAAAATCCCCAACGAATACATTTCCACAATTCTCTACCCACAATACTACCACTTTGGTCCATCCCAACTGTTTGGACCCAACACCAATAACACGTTAGAGTTCTAACTACCTTGTTACCTGTCATCTCGGTTATTATTTAACCGGCGGTCTTCGGACTTTCCCCTGTCCTCAGAGCACTACATCTCGGTTATTATTTAACCGGCGTTCTTCGGATTCCCTGTCCTCAGAGCACTACATCTGGTTATTATTGAACCGGCGTTCTTCGGACTCCCTGTCCTCAGAGCACTACAATTCTACCCCTTAGTCAACTCGGGAGGTCAACATGATTATCACACACATTTATCGATTAACATTATCACAAATAATCACAGCAATTTCCAAGACAATATCATATCATAACCAAGTTATCGTAATTCCACACACACCTCAATGTCACACCATTCCATATATATATATATATCCACGTAAATATATATATATACGTAATCATCCGCACATGGATAATCACCAATACCAACTATAATTCGATCAAGCATAAAAATCGTGAAATTCATTTTGTATAATTAAAATCATTTTACTTACCTATGGACTGTAGTTGATCAAGTCCATATGATTTAAAACAAATATTTATTCCATAAATATTTTTCACACAATTACGACAAAAGGAAGTAATTAAATAATCGGTTCGTAATATGAACCACGTGAGGTCTACTCACCTCTAATCCCGCTGCTTCTTCACTTTCACAATACACACCAAAACCGCTCACCAAGGAAGACCGTCAATCACCTAATCAAACATGATCTTTACTTAGTCAACAACTCATAAACAAAATTAAACGACGATCCAACCGTCAGATCGCAATTATATGATGATCCAACGGTCGGATCCTCACGGATCGCCATTAGGATCATCCTCCTAATTTATCATGAAGATCCAACGGTAGGATCTTCCTAATCGTCCTTATAAACATCTCCACAAAGTTTCATGAAAATCCGACGGTCGGATTCTCACAAATCGCCTTCTGAATCACTAATTCACCATTATACGAAGATCCAACGGTCGGATCTTCGCCCGTGATCTCACAAGGTCACCGGGACAAGTCATACTACAAGTCCATCGGACGGTCCGATCTTCAAAAAAACATTAATTGGATTATCGAAATCGATCGAAACCGTAAAAATTCATAACTAAATCATACGATATCCAAAACATGTGTATAATATATCGAAATGATCGTATCGACACGTAGAATCTAAAACTGTAAAGAAATCACATTTCTGACCTCCGGAGGTGGCCGGAAAAGGGCAGAGCCGCCGCCGACCACCGTCAATGGCGTCAGGGCCAGGCTGCCCCTCTTCATCTCATCAAGCCCAACAATTTTCCTAACTAGCATGAAGTCTGAAAATGACCAGAAGGGGTCGAAATTACCTAAAACAGTCGGGGTGGCCGGAAATTGTCCAGAATCCGGCGAAAAACGCAGAAACGGCGAGTTTGATTTCGACGTAAAAAATTCCATTTCAGGCCTCGATTCCTTCTGTAGAGTTGTTAAGAACATCAAGGTGAACTCACTGGTTCACGAATCACTCAAGACGAAGCTCTACAGCTCGAGATATCTTGATCGAAAGCTTCGGTGGCCGGAAAATTTCCAGAATCCGGCGAGCTTGAATTCCGACGTAAAAACTTCAATTTCAGGGCTCAATTCCTTCTAGAGAGTTGTTAAGAACATCAAGACGAACCTACTGGTTCAAAATAAATCAAAACGATGCACTACAACTCGAGATATCACGATCGAAAGGTTTTGGTGTTCGATCGAAAACCGGCCTTGCTCCGACGAACGTGAATCCGGTCACTTCAGGTGCGATACTTCTGGGATGATGATCAGCAGGTTGAGGCGAGTCCAACGAGTCAAGAATCAAGAGCATTGGTGGCTGGTAGCTCAAGATATTGAGATCGAACCAAAACGAGTTCAAAACGGAACCGTGTCCTCCGCCGTCGATGTCGGCCGTGTTACGGTGCAAGGCTGCCACCTGCAGCTGTTCAAGGTCGAGGCAAAGCTATAGGAAGTGGTCTGGTCTTGATTGGAGGCCGGTGGAGTGAGAGAGAGCTTGGAGAAGTTTTGCTCTGTTTTGGGTCCGTCTCGGTCGAGAGAGAGAGAAAGAAAAGATGAATTTTCTTTCATTTCTTCTGAAGCTGGTACACCACCATCCATCAACATGTAGAGTTAAAAAAAACAACTAGTGTCGCACTACCTCTCTTAATGCTTGAAACACTAAGAGCTGCCTCAATTTTTTTTTTTAAACAAAGTAAGTGGAAAATGAGGTTATTACACCGGGCGTCGGTTGATACGCTAAAAACAAGCGCCCAATTTAACCCTACAAAATGTAGTTGTCAGTATATAATAAGTAGAGATCGTTCAATCCGGGGATTGAAGGTACACTTGTAATTGTATCAACAAATAAAGAAATAATAAATGTATAAAGTATTATTTACAAAAATAAAACAAAGAACAGAAATATATACATGTAAACACAAATAAGGGGGTTTTAGGATTTTTAAATTAAAAATTAAACGAAACAAAAATAAAAATGTAAAATACATATACAAGGGTGGAACGCAAGGAACAGAGATCAAAATCACAATTAACCATATGCAAGAAATCTGGTTACAATTCATATAGTTGATTTTCTATGTCATGAGAAATAAGTTGACTATATGAAACGTTAATAAGCAAACGATTTCTTATATTTTACTTTTCTTGAATATTTAATTTAAGTGAAAGCATCTAAATTAAACTTATTGAACATGTAATCATAGTCTAGAATGCTAGCTAATCAAGAACACATTCAACGTATGAAGAGCAAAGAAATGATGTCAACCAATTCAAAGTGCACAACCTAGTATAAGAAAGCTTATCTATTTGCAATCCTCCTTATTTGATTTTGACTTTTGTTCAAAGCCTTTACTACATATGAAATAGGTTCACAAAACTATTAGGTGAATCGTTAACCTAAATCTAGTTCCAATTACATGCATATATCCTAAGTTGGCCACCAAAGAACACATACATATAAAAGTTTTCTGTAATCCATAATCAATTAAGCAATCTCACATAAGCAACATAGAAATCAACATATAGAAATCACAACTTTATTTCAAAACACATATAAACGGGCTTTAAACTTTGCCCTTAACGTCATGTTAACTAGAATTCATAGTTCTACGAAATCAAACAAAGAAAACAAAAGAAAGTATGAAATACACTGTGAAAGATGAATGACAAAGACTTGAGACGAAGAACTTGAAGATCCTTGAAAGCAAGCAATCTTCTAGGGACAACACAAGGGTGGATGGAGGCTAGGATCTTGATGTATTACATGGTTTCTTCTCCTCCTTGGTTGATAATGCAGATTATGAAGACTAGAGAATGAAGAGAATTTGGTGTTTAGAATTATGGGAGAAGTGGTGTGTGAAACGTCCCAATGATCGATGCTCCTATTTATAGGAGGATGGCAACATAGTCTCCAAGCCTTTAAAATTCTTCTTTTTATTTTCTAGGATTTATCTTATTGATCCACACAGAATTATCTAATCAGATAATTCCACATCATTCTTCATGTGTCATTCAACCAATAGGAAGCCTTCAAATTAGCACCTTGATTCTAGGGAGATTATTTTTGCATTAATTACATGATTATTTTCTTATTTATCTCCTTAATTTCGGCCAAGGATGGAGTGTAGAGTTCAAGGAATGTATCTGGACCTGTTTTCGACCTTTTTGTTTGTTGTAATCCCTTAAAGTTCAAAACGTCACCTTCATGAATCTTTTTTCATTTTCACGGTAGAGCATGTATTTATCCCCCAAAAATACTCCTTTTCAAGTCCCAAAAGTCCTAAAGTAATTAGGTTACTTTAATTGCTGAAAATCCCAAAACATTCTAGAAGAATCTTGAGCTTTCTTGAGTAATCTTGAAGCCATATGGTCTCCTAATGCTCTCATGTTTCCTAGCCTCATCAGGACTCCTCATGTGAAATGTTCTTGAACCTTCCGGAATCTTCTTTTGCTTTCCTAGTTCAACTGGAACTGCTTGTGTCATTAGGATTCCTACTTTTGACTGGGTTTCCTAGTTAGACCAGGATTTCCTGGCTGGACCAGGAAAACTTCATTTCTTCATTTCAGCTCATTTCTACATCCATGTGCCTTTGTCATTTCCAATGTCTCACATCCTTCTCATTTGTATAGAAGCTCATTTCCTCGTCATTTTCTCCGATGTACCTAGAAAATAGAAACTAAATTAAAAAGGATTAAGTAAAGTAAATAACTAAGCAAATTATGGGGAGTTAAATATTAAAACGTTGCATTAAAATGCTCATATCATCAGTCTACCGGATGCAAGCCATAGGCGGCGCTAGTTATTTCACAGGGACCACCTACACGGTCGTTGCTTATGCTTGACCGTATGTAATATAGGTGGAATCTACAAGTCCCCCAAGTACCCGAGTAAGAGGCGTTTCTTGGTTGGGGGGTTTAAACATGATGCCGCCAAGTATAAGTGACGACCTCGTAGAACGTCATACCCATAGTAGTCCCCCAACTCTGTAAGCAAGAATGGACTCTTCGGGCTTGTAAAGTTTCCATGGCAGGTTGGTGCCACGGGGGCCCATCATCAAGCAAGTACCTGCCAATAAGATAAGAGTGTACAAATGGCATTTTGATGGCACTAGGGCAATCTAAGTGATGTTTGAGTCAAATGCATCATGGTGCATAAATGGTTATATAAGATGCATGTTACAAATTGTGTGTATGCCCATATTATGTGGTGTTGAAATGCGACGTACAAGTCTAAAATATATGTGGTTATGATAGTATAACGAAGTGTATATGATGCATAGATGTGTGATGAACAAGATGACACGTACATAATGATATCTATATGCTGTATGCATATGATGCATGTGTGTTAGGACCGGGAGTGTTGTTACTCGCCGAGTCCTCTAAGTCATGTAGTTAGTACTTGGGGTTATGATCAAGGATACCGGTAAGGCTAAGCATAGAGCTCTAGTATCGAAGTAACTATTAGCCATACTAGCGAGAATATGGCTTGGCCATGATAGACGCCCAAGTACAGTTAGAGGAAGGAAATTTAACTTCCCTAACCCGAACATATAAGCCATAACTTGATTGTTTTGGCTCATGTGTTACTGGAATGGAAGAGTTGAGTTCGCTTATGTCGAGGGGGTGATGGGTTCTGTGAGTTTTGTCTTATGGTCTTATTAATGGGATGTAAAAATAATTTAATTGTTGCGATCAACAATAGGTGAAAAATTCAATATTTTCATTAATAGGCCAGAACATGAAACTCATACATACCGTTGGCACAAGCATGATGTTTGGAGATGCCCAGAAAGTATGAGAGCGAAGGTCAATGATAGTCCTGATCGAGTGCTACCTCCACTTGTGATAGGTGGTATGTATAAATCCCCCACGTGTAGAGAACACTGGAGAGCTGAGATGATTCACAAGCAAGGATGAGACCTTTGCTTACCCCTTGGCAGTACCTCGCTTGGGGTGATGATTTGATGCAAGGGATTGGAACCTTGCTTACATAAGGGAGCTACTCTTTAATTACCCCTTGGGTGTACCTTGCTTCAGTATAAGATTTATGAGGGCTTAAGCCTCCATTGCCTGGTGGCGTGGCTCCAAGTAGAATTAGGGTTTGGGCCTCCTTTACCCAACAGGGTAGAACGAGGGTTTGAACCTCATGTACCCAGTTGGTTAGGATGAGGGCTTGAGTCTCGTGTACCCAGTAGGGTAGAATGAGGGGTTGAGTCTCGTACCCTTGTATCCGGTGGGGTAGAATGAGGGTTTGAGCCTCGTGTACCCTGTGGGTTAAGATGAGGGCTTGAGCCTCGTGTACCTGATGGGGTAGAATGAGGGCTTGAGCTTTGTGTACCCAGTGGGGTAGAATGAGGGCTTGAGCCTCATACCCTCATACCCGGTAGGTAGAATGAGGGTTTAAGCCTCATACCCTCGTACCTGGTAGGGTAGAATGAGGGCTTGAGCCTCATGTATCCTGTGGGGTAGAACGAGGGCTTGAGCCTCATAGCCTCATACCCGGTGGGATAGAATGAGGGTTTAAGCTTCGTATCAGTGGGATAGAATGAGGGTTTGATCCTCATACCAGGTTCGATAGAATGAGGGCTTGAGCCTCATACCCTCATACCCGGTAAGGTAGAATGAAGGTTTAAGCCTCATACTCGATGGGGTAGAATGAGGGTTTGAGCCTCATACCCTGTGGGGTAGAATAAAGGCTTGAGCCTCGTGTACCTGGTACTGTAGAATGAGGGCTTGAGCCTTGTACCCTCGTACCTGGTGGGGTAGAATGACGGTTTGAGCCTCGTACCCTCGTACCTAGTGGGGAAGAATGAGGGCTTGAGCCTCGTACTCAATGGGGAGCCTTGTACCGGATGGGGTAGAATGAGGGCTTGAGCTTCATGTACCCAGTGGGGTAGAACAAGGGCTTGAGCCTTGTACCCTAGTACTGATGAGGTAGAATAAGGGTTTGAACCTCGTACCCGGTGGGGTAGAACGAGGGTTGAGCCTCGTGTACCCAGTGAGGTAGAACGAGGGCTTGAGCCTCGTACCATTTGGGGTAGAATGAGGGTTTGAGCCTCATACCCGTTAGGGTAGAATGAGGGTTTGAGCCTTGCATACCTGGTGGGTTAGGATGAGGGCTTGAACCTCGTGTACCCGATGGATATTAGGGATTGATAACTATGTTGTTATCCTGACTGTTCTGATAATCGAGACTCATAAAGAAAACAATGATTTGTTTACCCAGTGAAAACCTCAAATTGAGGTTAAAAACACTGCGGGAATCTAACTCTTGAGAGCCCAAACGAACCAACCAATCCAATAATAGTGAAGAATAAGTTTCGTTACAAACACAAGTAGCACTACACTCGGCTACAATCACTAGACTATCTAGATAATACGTTTCTCTTGAATTTGTTTAGCCTTCTTCACTTAGATGTTCTTCAATGATCACTCTTCTTGCAATTCTGACTTCTCCACTAATCTCAAGAGAACCATGCAAGTGTATGAAATATGAAACACTTAACAAGGAACAAGTGTTTAAAAGAAGCATGTATGACATCTCTAACTAAGCAAGATGCATGCGCAATAATCTTATGTAAGAGCTCTGAAAACCTAAACCATATTTTCAGAATTATATGGGGTAAAAAGATTCTCATTCAATCAATGTTTCTAACCTAGTTAGTTACTATTAGGAAAAAAACCTTTTAAGAAAAAATTGTCAATTAGATTAAAACGATCCTAAATCAATTAGGACTGATACACTTGAATAGAACGAATTAACCAACTGAAAAATATCTTTGCAAGTTAATATTTAAATAATAGAAAGATAGTTTCCAAAAAAGGACAAACTAAAACCTATGATAGACTTGGGGATTGCAACACATGTTGCAATCCCAGTACATATGCAGACACATGAAATGCATTTACTTGAGATTTCGTGAGACCAATTTTGAGGTACTTTTCCAGCTTTTTTTAGTGATGAATTGTCATGATATACTTTACTAGCTTTGTCTGGGAATGCCAACACAACCATGTACAAATTTTGTACTTACATTCTCCCCATTTGGCATTCCTATACAAAATAATCCTATTATACTCAAACTCCCCCTCCTCAAGTACATGAGAGTCATCACATTTCATCAGCCATATACCCTTCTTGGAACACTTATCACACACACTATAAAATCTAAGTTAAAAACAAGACATAGGAATGTCAAGACAACTTCAAGATCAATTATCAAAATATTTAAATATTCAAAGCACAAGTTGATCAGGTTCACTAATATCTTCCCCTTTTTGTCTAGGAATGAGAAAGGCAGCTGAAAAGAATCAATACTCTTCCCAAACCTCATATCGTTCACCACGACCAAGGCCTATTTACTTTGGGAATAGCATGGCCTTGCTTTAAAAATCTGTACCTTTTTAACAAGGAGCAACAACAATATTTACCCACTCCATATGTGTGAACTAAGATCAAATCAACCAAGAAGACACTTACCACCATAAAGGAGTATATGTGTGCATGTGAGAATACAAAGTGATGAAGAATATGTTGTTCATGCTCAAGATTGTATAGTGATGCAAGAACCAATTCAAAACATGTTATTTGACTCATCACAATCAAATTTAAGGAAAGCATCAAAGCTCTTGTCAATCTAAGTTCAATTTGATCTATCAGACACGTTAGGATACAAACCGCACATGCAATCCTGATTTTCCAGAAAGCAGAAAATAAAAATTAAAAAAATGCCCCTATACAGTATAAGATCAGACAGTATGAAGGCATGCAGAATGGATCAAGTGAAGTGAGAGTATCAATACTTAGAACACACACCAGTGGCACTTCTAAGTGATTCAAATCGAGCTTTGTCTAAAGGCTTAGTACATGATTCAGCCAATTTGTTTTCAATAGGAACAAAAGCAAGCTCAAGCATATTATCAAGATTATCTATATGAGTAGACAAACAATTATTAGAACCCTTTTAAATCCAGATTTGCTTCTGGTTTGAATTCTGCTATTTTGGGATTGCAATACGCTCTGCAATCCTGTTTATCAACTTCAGATGCTCTTCCAACTTAGCTTGCAAAGAGGCTATAGAGCTAAGTTTCTTTTGTTTTGTGAGTTTTTGAGATTCCTTACGGAGCATATTACATCTAGGATGAATGTGGAACATACCTGAGTTGACGCACAGAGGTCTGCCTGCCAGTACTAACCTCTGTGATTTTCTAAGGAGGTCGAAGCTCTAGTTTTGGTTCTATTCTTTTGGGTAACTTAGGAACATATAAAACTGTTGTCATTGAGCGATGGCATTGAGCTAGAAGAGGCATCACAACCTGTACCTTTTACAAAGATTGAAGTCTTACAAGTTTCACCTCCGTAAATTAAGCCCTCTTTGTTGCTATGTGCTTTACCAAAGGCAATCACTTTAGAGACCTTATCAGACCCACCCGATTGAGAACTTGTTGAACCTTTCTTTGACTTCTTTTAGCTTGGCCTGCAATTTTTCATTCTCAGTATTTAGTGAAACATTCAACCTGCAAGTTTTTGATTCTGTCAATAAAAGTAACATGCTCCTCGTCCCAATCTTGAGACTTGATCTCAACCTGCAAAGCCTTAATTTTATCAACAAGGTTAGTATGCTTTTCTTCCCAATTTTTCAAACAAGATACAAGATTTAGCTCAATTTTCTCTTTTTCCTTTCTTGTTGACTCAATTTCTTCCTTAAGTTTGAAATTTTTTCTAAGAACAAATTTAGAAGCATTGTACAACTGCTTACACTTCTCATTTGTCTCTTCATCGAAAGCTTCATCTTCAATATCAGACGCATCTGATAAATCGTGATGAAGAGAGGAGGTAACAGCAAGATTAACTTCTTCATTCTCAGATTGGGAACCTTAATCGTTGTCACTCCAAGTGGATCTCAAAGCCTTGTTACTTCGTGCGTTGTGTTTCTTATTACCACAATCAGCAGCAAGATGACCCACACCACCGCACTCATAGCATTTATGGCCCAGTTTGGGATTGATTTTGGAGCTACTTTTGAGGCCAAAAGTGCTTTTAAAATTTAGTTGGGCTATTTGGTAAAACCTGTAGAATCAGCTTCCATCCGGAAGGGCTTCCTTGAACCACAGAAATCAGGAAGCTCAATTTCTTAGCTTTGGAAATCTGCTTATGTGGGAATCAAGTTGAAGGCACGGAAGTGTTAATGAAATTTTTGATATTGGCGAAATTGTCCTTCTGGTTTTCTTGTTTCTTCTTTCACGTCCACATCCTTCTCTCTCTCACTACTTCTTCTCTCTGATTGGCAAGGAGCCAACCCATATTGTCAAAGGTATCCCTCTCATCCTCCAGGTCCAGGTGCAAAATTTAAAGCAAGATGAACCATTCTTCGTCAATTCTATATGTATTTTGCAATTTTTGGATGATTTCTTTCTTCTCCTTTGTCGTCAATATTTCATTATTCCATGGGTCTCCTCCAAATTCAATTGCTAGAGCCATTTGGAATTGATATCTGCTGGGAATTGATGTCTGTTTTGAGTTATCCCAGGGTTAATATTTCATGAATGCATGGTTTTCGCTTTGTTAGTAATTTGTATAATGATTCTGAAAGGGCCCTGTGATTTTGTTAAAATTGATATGGCAATGCTGCAATTGACATCTTCTGTTATTAATTGAGGACTTTGGGGTTGAGCATCTATTGCAATTGGTATCTCAGATTCTCTAAATACCAACTCAGGCCAGTATCTATAGCTAAAAATTTAAGCTTTGAGATGCCCAGATGGTTCTGATAGATTTAAAAACTTTGAATTGGGATTTTGTAGTTGGAATTTTCTAGGCACCTAAGCATAAAAGTGTGTAGATTCTGGATGATCAACTATGTAATTAGAGCAAGTTTGACAGTTTGGTTTTTGCTTCTTCGTCTGCAGCTGGTGGCTTTGTTTTCAGAAAAGAAGCTGGTGATCCCATCCTAGCAGCGTGTATAATAAAATTTCCTAAATAAAATAAGGGTAGTGCTATTCACACATCATTTTTCTCTATTCACACACCCCTTCTATTTTTCTATTACTTTAAATTAATTTTTTTTTACTAATTACCCTCTCTTAAATTGCTTTTTTTTTTTTCTTCTATTTGGCAATTCAATCATTCCCCAATCCAAAACCTTTATTTTCCTGCAGGCACATAGGACTTTAAAACTCTTTTCAATTCATTTTTTTTTTTCCATCAATACTTCTCTAGCATAGAACTCTAATGTGATGCTCTGAAGTTCAATCAAAGCAGAACAAGCAACTTTAGACCCATCTTTGGAGAAAATTTTACACTTGATTGGCAATGGAGACATGTGCCAAAAATATGAGTTCAGTGATCATTCAAGTCCCTTTGAATCAATCATTCTTGGTAAGATTCTAACTGAAAATATTTGGTGTATTTGAATCCATTGAGCAACTATATAACTTTACAAAAACCTAATTATGATAGCTTTATTATAGACATGATTTGTTTTACTATATTATGCTAGAATACGAAAGATTTTGCCATAGGAAAATTATACAAATATGAGTTGAAGGGGGTTTCAGAGATAACGAATGGTTGTTTATGGGGGTGGGGTTTCAGCAAGGGTTTGTGTTTTTTTATTGAGGATTGATTGGTTTTGATGCTTCTAGTTACTCTTGTTTATTAACTTTTATTTTTATGAAGCAATATTGTGGACTGGTACATTGGTTTTTGTTATTTTTTTACCAAATTATTTGGGTTATTCATGCTCCAATATACTTCTTTTTTTTTTTAAGAAGAAGGCAGCCCTTTATTGCACTAGAAAGTCAATCAAACCATACAAAGTTCCGCTGCAACTGCAGCTAAAAGAAATGGAGGAGTAGAAAAATAAAAACAATCTTGCTTCAAAAAGCAAGCATAAGCTGCTAACTGATGGGCTACACCATTGCCCAGGCGGCCAACATGAGTCACCTTCACAAAAGAATGAGACTGCAACATGGTCACCATATCATCATATAATCGTCCCAGAACGGACGTATTGACAGTAGTAGAAACACTCAACTGACCTTGAACTACCAACGCATCTGTCTCCAATATGGCAGGAGAGAAAGCATGGTCCAGTACAAATTCCATTGCCTTCTTACAAGCTAGCACCTCCCCGTGCTCCAGAGACAATAATCCAGTAAGAGGGCAAGCTCCTCCTGCCAGCATAACCTCGAGTTCATTACGAATCACAAAGCCCGCTCCTCCCTTCCAAGTCACATGATCGAATGCCCCGTTGACATTAATCTTCAAAAAACCCACCGGAGGTGCAACCCACCGCACCACCCTGCTTTGTCTAACCTTGCCTTCCCCATTGTCCAAGGTATGAAACTGATATTCCTGCAATCTAGACATCGTCCGAATAACAACGTCACTTGCATCCCCCTTCTTTTGGGCCCAAACCCGCTCATTTCTCTCCTGCCAAATCCCATACATAACAAATAGCAAGTCTCCAAAGCTTGTTAGAGACAACTCCGCTGCACATGCAGCTAACCATTGAAGCAAATCTCGGCCTTCATGTTGAGGTCCATAGCAAACTTGTCTCAAAACCATATTGGACTGCAACACCCTCTGAGTGAAAGCACAAGCCTTAAAAAGATGTAGAGTGGACTCCTGATGCGTCTCACATAACACACACATTAATGACTCTAACTGCACCTTTCTCGACTCCAACTTAATAAGAGAAGGCAAAATATTCAAACATACCCTCCACATATGAATCTTTGCCTTATTTGGAATAGAAGATTTCCAAATCTTCTTCCAGAACGGTGCTCCCACAGACGATAGGATGGGATTAAAATGAGAAGAATTAGAGAACGAAAAATGGTAGGTCGAATTCACATAAAACTTACCATCCTTGGCCAACCTCCAAATAAGCCTATCATCCACCACCCTTCGACTCAACGGAATATTAATAATGGCCACTACTTCCTCCATCGAAAATAGCCGCACGATTTTGGCCTCATCCCACGCCCCTGTCTCCACAATTAAATCCTCCATCGACGTTACCTCCCATTGAGCCAAGACTGTGGTTGTAGGTTTCCCATTAGGTAAAGCCGGAACCCAATTAGAAGAGAAAATCCCAATATCCTTCCCATCCCCCACTTGCCAACAACAACATTCCTGAAGCAAACCCGTGTAGAAAATATACTTCTCCAGGAATAGGAAGGGGAAGCATGAGGAGTAGCCTCCCAAAACGAGACCTCTGGAAAATACTTTGCCTTATATATATGAGCAACTAGGGAAGAAGGAGTAAGAAGCACGCGCCATGCCTGTTTAGCTAACATAGCAGAATTAAAGTCCGTCAGACTCCGAAAGCCAAGACTACCAGTCTCCTTTGGATTACACAATACATTCCAAGTTTTCCAATGGATCTTCCACTTGTCTAGAGTGCTCCCCCACCAAAACCGGGCACACATTTGTTCCATATTATCACACAAAAAATTCGTCAGTTTAAAGACACTCATAGCATAAGTAGGTAACGCCGAAGCCACCACTCTGATAAGGATATCTTTACCAGCCTGCCAGCTTCTTCGCCAATTTTTCTTTTATGTATTGAAACGTAGCAGTCTTCTTATGACCTACATAGGTAGGCAATCCCAGGTACTTTTCATGTGCCCCCACCACATGTACCCCCAAATAACTCGAAACCTCCTCCTGCATTTCCACCGAAACATTCTTACTAAAAGCCACTGAACTCTTCTCAAAGTTGACAAGTTGTCCTGAGGCCCTCCCATATGTCTCAATAACATCCTGCAACTCATAGCAAGCCTCCAGAGAAGCATGCACATAAATCATGCTGTCATCCGCAAACAATAAATGATTTATGGAGGGAGCATTTGCACACACCTCTATCCCAGGCAAGAGCCCCAACGCCTACTTCTGATGCAACAACACAGAGAAACCTTCAGCCCCAAGCAAAAACAAATAAGGGGATAGGGGATCTCCCTGACGCAAACCCCGACTAGGGCAAACATGGCCTCTCGGTTTGCCCCTAATCAAAAAGTAATACCGAACTGAGGATACACATTGCATGACTGTGTCGATCTAACTCTGAGTAAAACCAAATCGGACCATCACCATTCTCAGGAAGACCCACTCCATGCGATCATACGCCTTGCTTAGATCCAATTTTAGAGCCATAAACCCTTCCCCACCATCCCTTTTATTATGCACAAAATGCGCTATCTCATTAGCAACAAGAATATTGTCAGTGATGAGACGTCCCGGGACAAAAGCACTTTGAAAAGGTGAAATCACTGATGGCAGGATAACTTTCAACCAGTTCGCAATTACTTTCGAACATATCTTATAAATAACATTACACAGCGCAATTGGCCTCAAATCAGACATACTTTCAGGTGAACTGACCTTTGGAATAAGACATATGTGTGTGTAATTAATTTGGCGGAGTAACTGACCCGTTTGTAAAAAGCTCTTCACTGCTTCAAACACATCAACCCCAATGATATTCCAATATTGTTGAAAAAATAATGGGGGCATCCCATCTGGGTCAGGAGACTTTGTTGGATACATCTGGAATAACGCTTGACGAACCTCTTCAAATGTATAGTCTGCACATAACCGAGCATTCATCTCCTGATTAATGCAAGGTTGTATAGCGTCCAATGTCTTATTCACAGCCTCATAATCCACTTCAGAATCCTGGAACATGTTTTCAAAATTGGAAGTGACAATGTCCTCCACATCCGCATCCTCCTCCTTCCACTGCCCATGTGCATCATATAGTCCTTGCAACATATTTTTGCGTCGTCTATTATCAGCTTTCCAATGAAAAAAAACCCATATTCCGGTCCCCTTCCTTAAGCCAGGTAACTTTAGATCATTGTCTCCAAAACATCTCTTCTTGATGCAACAAAGTTTGAAGGCGATCCAACAACTCCTTCTTCTCCTTCTTGTTTAAATTTTAAAATCTGGGCAGGATTTTCACTATGTATCTTTTGACAGGTCCGTCAAAGGACCACTGATCCCTCTCACCTGAGCGAGGCTGGACCCTCAGCCACTGCAGAAGAGCCAATTCTCTCGCTAGTTCAAGCATCAACTAACCCTGTGGCACCTCTCCCATCTCCCACTACAGAGCATCTGCAAGGTCCTACCATTCTAATAACGATATCTGATGACGACTCCTCGGAGGATGAAAGCGTGGAAAGCCACTCTGAGACTTCTGCTGCTTATGAGGAACTGATGACGACAGAGATTCTCTCGGTACTAGAGGTTCAAGAGGTGAATGAGGCGGGGCCTCTTCGTCTTGGTGACCACGTACCAGATATTGACCCGACAGCTCGAGAGGTAAGCCACTGTTTGGCCAATACTTTCCATTTCCCTTTAGATCCAACCCTGCTCTCTGACATTTCTGAACCTGACCAGGATTCTGTTTGTACCAAGGAGGCGACTGCAAATGCTGCTGGTCTTATTGGCGGGACAGTCGCCCCAGAGATGGAAAATGATACTAATGGTGGTGGTGCCCCCCAAGTCTCGCGAACAAATGAGACAACCGTCGAAGCTGAGGGCTCTGTGCTTGAATCTGCTCCACTTGCCCATGATGAGCCTCGAGTTGAGTTTCCAGATTCCCCTGAGGCTGAAGAGACAGATCAACCTGTTGAAG
This sequence comes from Rosa lucieae, assembly GCA_024704745.1. Classification (NCBI taxonomy): domain Eukaryota; kingdom Viridiplantae; phylum Streptophyta; class Magnoliopsida; order Rosales; family Rosaceae; genus Rosa; species Rosa lucieae. Next base: position 3,869,228 of record CM045492.1, read on the forward strand.
ATGAAGAAACTGAGGAAGCTGTCCACCCTTTTGCATTGGTGGTTCGTGATCCTGTGGCGCCTCTGCCGCCTCCTCCTCCTACCAGATTCGAGAGATTGATGAGGGTGTTGGAGGTAACTCCTCCTTCTGTTGTGGATGAGGCTAAGATGGTGCTTCACGAACATTTGGGTCCTCGGGTATTAGAGACTGACATCCTCCCGCGAGTCTTGGAAGCTCTAAGGTATCTTCGCCAGGAGAAGGTTTTGACTCTGTGGCAATTTAGTGCTATCGACTCTCTGCTGAATGAACTTGATATGGCCCACCAACATCAATCGGCCGCGAACACCCAGGCTCGCGACGCTCAAGAGGCTTTGAATAGTCTCTCTCGAGAAATGGACATCTCCCGCGATATTTTAAATGAACGATCCATCCGCCTGCGGGAACTACAAATCCAAAGGTCAGACTTCAAACTTCAGATCGAGGATCTCCAAGCACATTTAGCCTTTGTTGAGAATGCGATTATTGCAGAAGAAGCCCAACTCGATGAGCCTTTGGCTGCTTCTGAAGAAATGGGTCGCAATCTGGCCCGTATCAGAGATCGGGCCACTCAGGCTGAAGCTGGTGCCATTGCGGCAAAACGCCACGTGGAGGAACTTTGTTTGAAATTGAGCTTTGCGGGCCAATCTTTGTAAACCCCCTCGAAAACCGTTCAGTCTCCTCACATGCTGCTAATCCCTTCTTTTCCGAGATTTAAGGCATTAATCACTCGTTGAAAAACAACGGTCGTGAAAAATAATCTTGTGAAAAGAACAGTTACCTCGAAAACAGTTCGGTCTCCTCACATGCTATTAGTCCCTTTTTTACCGAGATTTGGAATCACTAATCTCGATTTACTGACATCAGTTTTGAAATTGAGTTTCATCCAAGGGTGGGGATTTGCCTGAAGTCCCTATAAATAGTTGTATTTCAGGAAGGGAATACTCACAACAACTTTTCTGAAATATTCAAGAAATGGCCTTTCAGTCCTTGCTTCTTTTTCTCCTTCTTCACAAATCTTCTCCTCATGAAATGACCTTTAGCCTCTAAATTTTAGGCTTTATGGCGTAATCTTAAGCCTGGGTTAGGCCTTATGGCGTAATCTTAGGCAACCCCTTGTTTCGCCTTTCTGGAATTTTGCAACAACAATGCCAGGCTTCAGATTGGTTTAGAAACACGAGGGGGCTCCGAGTGTGAGATCCACGATCGTGCGAGACCATCTTTATTAGGATCCCCCACTTGGAGCAAATCGGGGAAGGGAGGGAAGCCAAATTGAGGTTCGTCTTTCCTCCTCTGTTTCCTTCCTTCTGGACCCGGCCCGTGTTTGTGCCCTCCAGATGGAAGGGGCTTTGGTTCTCACCTCCTTCTCCCCCTTTCTCTTCTTGATAGAATCTTGGAGGGATGAGAAGGGATGGACTCTTTGAAGGAATGGGTTCAAGCTACAAAATGGCTGTTCCTGTACTTCACGTCCAGCTAATGGTGGTTACCAAGGCTAGAGGGGATGCAGAGACTTAAGCTGATATTTGGTTCCTTCACTCTCTGCCCCTCCTTGAGATAATGGCGCGGCTCAACCCGACGTTGGATTCCATAGCTGCTTCCAATTTAGGGGGCTTGGAGGCTCCATTTTCTTTTACAGGTGTCTCCCCTTCTCATGGATACTGGCGTTGGCCAAATCAATGTTGTATTCCTCTGTCGTTTCCATGTAAAGGGGGCTCCGGTACTCCTCTTTTCCCTACCCTGAAGTCTGTCTTCCTTGAGATAATGGCGCGGCTTAACCCGACGTTGGATTCCATAGCTGCTTCCACTTGAGAAAAGATTCAAAAGATATTCGAAGATTCCTGTTTTGTATTCTAGCCACTTTTGGCTTTGTAATGAATGTACTGCTTTTGGCCGCACAGCCACTTTATGAATACAATAATATTTTCTTATCCTGATATTGAAAATATCTGTGAGAAGCCAATAATTGTGTCTCACAAGGCCCCAAATATAGGCCCCCTAGTTGCATATTAAAAATAATATGAATTTTTAAAACATGCTCCTCATCAAAAAGAGCCTCGCGGCGAGGGTTTTGAGAAAATATGTATCTTTTGGATCCACTTGCTGGCTCCCAACTCAAAACTCTTAGCGCCAATAACTCCTTCTTTTCCGAGATTTAAGGCATTAATCACTCGTTGAAAAACAACAGTCGTGAAAAATAATCTCGTGAAAAGAACATTTACCTCCTCGAAAACCGTTCAGTTCTCTCACGCGCCAATAATTCCTTCCTTTCCGAAATTTAGGGAAACTTTAATCACACTTTACTGACACTTGACTCTTCTTTTTGACCGTCCATCCAAGGGTGGACATTTGCATGCCTATATCTCCCTCCACATTATAAACCCAAATTTCCAATCCCAAAATCGTTTCATCAACAACAATCTTTCATAATTACTTATCATCATCAATCTTCCATTCTCACATTCTCTCAATCCATCATCAATGGAACCACAAAACCGGCATCCAACCGAGGATGGAGGAAGCAACAAAGCAGCCGAGAGTAGCCCTAACATGCATTGCAAGCAGAGTAATACCAGGTGGCTTCCTACTAGAGATCAGATAAGAATCCTCAAGGAGCTTTACGATGACAAGGGAGTTAAGTCCCCCACTGTAGAGCAGGTTCAGAGGATCACTCTCCAGCTAAAATGGTACGGAGAGATCGAGAACAAGAACGTCTTTTATTGGTTCCAGAATCAAAGGGCTCGGGAGAAGCTGAAGAACAATAAGCTCACTTCGGATGTTCAAGTGCCCAAGCAAAGATCAGGGCTTGTTGGTGGATCCAATAATCTCAATTTTGGGTCAACTAGTTCTGCTGGTGTTGGTGGATCCATAATGGAACAACGAGGAGAAGATCACCAGGAGGTTAAAACTCTTCCACTGTTTCCCATGCACAGTGAGGACATCTTTGGCAACATGAAGACTACTTCCGACGGAGGTGGTGGTCACGGTGGTGGCTCTTACATTTCCCTTGAGCTCAGCCTTTCCTGCGAGGGCAAAGCTGGAAAAAGTTTCCTGAGCCGCTGACTCGGCTTAGTAGCTTCGCGAGTGTAGGGACACTTAGAATTGCCCCTTAAGAGTTGTATTAAGGGATTTTTTATTATTATTTTTTTTTTAATTTTTTTTTTTTTAAGTAGCTGAATTCAATAAGACAATGTGAATCAAGGTTTAGACATGCGGCCCAAGTATAGTCGCCTAGACACAAATTTTCTTTCAAATCCTTTGGGCAACCTTACTAAAATGGCCAGGTGGGGGAGGGCGAACAAGAGAGGCAGAATCCATTTTGGTATGAGCTACTCCCACATAGTGGTTTAGGCCCATTTGTACGCACTTCTAGATTCAAGAACCTGTCATGAACGTTGTCCCCTTTCTAGACACCATTTCACATAGGCTATACTTACTAAGATGAGAAAGATCATAAGTGTGAAGACAGTTCAACAAGTGTTAATAAAAACCGCCCTTAACCTTAAGGGACCTGAACTAGGCACCAATAAGGAGTTTAGGTCAATATTAACAAAAGAGACTTCACCTATCCCGTTATGATTCACAACCCCTTACCAAATTTTTTTTTTTTTTTTTTTTTATTTTTATTTATTTTTTTTTTTTTAACTATGAAAATAAAGGTAAAAAACAACTGAAAACTGATAGGAAATTAACAAAAAAGCAAGGAGCTAGCAGCGACACGTTTGGCTAACCTCTAGAAGACCATGGGGGAGGCCATCTATGCTTCACTCCAAGCTCCGATGTATCAAAATTTGTAGGATAAAAATTCCTCCTGTCAGAGCTTGTAGGAAAAGAACAAAGATACTTCTCGTTGAAGAATTTGGAGGAATTTGGCTCGTGAGAGGGGTATTCTTGCCCCCCAAGTATCCTTGTTGGTTGGCGAAACATGATCTTCAATTGCACTTTTGGAGATGAAGATGTTCCAAGATAGGTTTTATCGCCAACTACCATGTCATAGAACATGGTGTCTTCAGGATTAGCCACAGATTGGCCATTATAGACGACCACTTGCTGGTCTGAATTCTCCACATCAAGAGCTTCACTTGAACGTGGGTTGTAGATGTGCCCTCCACATATATTAAAGCCACCGCCTGGCCTTGAATCATACTTGAAGAACTTCAAGTTGAATTGATTAATAAAGCCACAAATTGGCTTCTGTAGACCAAAACTTAATTGATAATTAAGTTGGCTCTGATTTTGATCACCTTCACCAAGACGTCCAGTAGCAGAGTCACAATTAAAATGATCATGAACTTGCTTCTTTTGATCAAAGGGATGATCATGGGCCATATCTTGCCCCCCATGCATTTGATCAGTAGCCACGTATTTGGCTTGATCAGTGGAGAAATCAGCTATCTGTTCAGAGACAATTTCATTGTCAGAAGAACATTCTTGTGGACCGTCTTCTCCATGCACAACCTCTGTGTAAGGTTGTGACTCACCAGTGAGACCCTTAAGTTGATTGCCACCTATAGGCAAGTTAGTCTCAGAAATGACCTCTTCGCGAGCAGGTTCTTGACGTTCCAATTCGTCTTTTGCTTGTTGTGCCCCCAATTCGAGCCTCTCAAACGAAATCATGAACTCATCGAGCCGTCGACGGTCCTCCGCAAGAGCTTTTCTCAGATTCTCATGGTATGCGGTAGAATTCTTTTGAAGGATATCAAGCCGCTCTTCTATGCTCGCATTCTCTGGAATGGGAATGGGCACATAGCCTTCTATCGTCGCCTCGTCATCTACAGCAGCAGCGTCAGCGCGGTACCACATTATAAAGATTTTCCTCTTGCATCCCAATGATGGTGAACATAAAAAGACTCTAGTTTAGTCCCACTGGGCGTGCCAAAATGTTTGGCTCCAATTTTGTTGCAGCTGGTCAACAGTCTCTTTTCTTGCGCGGGCGTGCCAGCACCGTTCGGGTGCGGTCGTCGGGGGTGTCCCTTGACCTGACTTCTTTCAAGAGATTGTGGACGAGGAGAGCACCAACCTCGTCGTGGGATTCTTTGTGCCTCGTGGCGAGGACTTTTGCTGAGCTTCTTGAAAATCACAATCGATACTCGATGTTGTAGATCGAGCAGAGCGAGAACCACTAGGAAGTGAGGAGAACTTGCTAAAGCGTGACTTTAGCTTGGCTGGGTTGCTAGGGCGTTACCCTTGCTTGGCTGGTTCTGTAACCGTTGTGGTCGCAGCACTACCGTCGGCTCCCGAGGAGACTAGGACCGAAGTACGTTGGCAGAGGGTTTGGTGGCACTGAAAGTCGGCTTCTGAGAAGACTAGGACTAGGAGTGTGATCACCGGTAAGAGAGAAAGAAAAGGAGAGGAGTTGCTCTTAGAGAGGTTGCTCTAGAGAGAACTTAGATCATCTTAGAGATGTTGTTGTTGTGAATGTGTTGGTGTCTTCCTTTGTTCTCTTAGCCTCTATTTATAGGCTTCCAAGCAACACTATTTGGCCTTTAAATAAATCATAATGGAGCACTTAATGGGATCATGATGGAGCACTTATGAGATTATGGAGCACTTATGAGATAATGGGATGTTAGGTTTAAGCACTTAAAACACTAATGGAATGTTAGGTTTAAGCACTTTCTGCTCCTTTTTTTTGCTGCAGCTATATCTCCACCAAGAACTCAAAATGGGCCTTCGACTTCTTCATATCAAATGATCCATAATGAGTGTAGATCATTGTGACAAATTTTCAGAGCTTTCTTCCATGTGGTTGGGCCGGAAATGCTGCTGGACCTCTTACAGGTCCAGTTTTCCAGTTTTGCTTCTGCAGAAAATTGGACTGATTGTTTGATGGCCTTCCACTAAAAACTAGCTCTAGAACTCTTCATAAGAAATGATCCTTAGGATGTCTAGAATGAATCTGGAAAGTTTCAGCTCATTTAGATTTCATTTGGTTAGTCTGCCACCTCTCCTTCCTTGTTTAGCTCGGTTTCTCCTAGCCGAAGTAGGAAAATGTGCTAAAGTTGACTTTTCATGTTTCCATAGTAGGCTTTATTTAGCCTCTAAATATATATTTCGAACTTGTCGACAATATATAACTTGAGCCACTGATATTGGCTCAATTTCTCCAAGATGTGCCTTGTCAGACCAAAATGTTCATTTTGGGTCCAAACAACTGTACGGCCTCAGAGATAGACACTCCAAGGAAGTCCTCTATTCTAGTCCTTATACCGAGCAGATTCGGGTGTGCTCAATTTTCTTTGCAATGTAAAACATTGGGGTACCAGTAATATCTGTCCGCCAAGCCACCTCCACCACCCCATCACAATCCGGATGCTGTACCCAATATGCTTCAAACTTGAACCGATGATACTTTGGTCTGGGCACCAGAGGAACTGAGCTAGCCCGTAACAAAATAGGAACATGGTCTGAATCAGAGGGCAACAAATGAAATAGCTTAGAATGCCCAAATAGGTCAAACCAAGATGGCATACAAACCGCCATATCCAGTCGCAGCTGAGTTTCTGAATTCCACCACGTAGCCAAAGATCCATGGAACCCTAGGTCGAGTAGATCCCCATATCCGAGCGCTTCCCTGAAGCCTTGCATCTGCCTTTCCGCCCTAAGCGGCCCATCAATCTTCTCCCCATTATTCATTATCTCATTAAAATCACCAATCACAACCCACGGTAAGGAATCAAGATCGGACAGTTCACGGAGTAGTTGCCATGATCGTTCTCTCTCCGCAGTCCGAGCATAACCATAAAAACCAGTCAGCCACCATGACAGTACACCTGTGCCCCCTACCACTTCCGCATCCGTGTGATGCGCCAATGTCGTTCGCATCCGTAACTGAACCTCATCACTCCAAAAGAAACCCAAGCCACCTGCTTGTCCTTCACTCAGCACCGCCTCTGCATGAGCAAAACCTAAAGCATGCTGTAGGTGCTCAAACTCTTCCCTGCGGCTGATTTTTGTCTCACAGAGAAACACGATCTGGGGCCTGTTCTGAGTAATCAAATCTTTCAGTGCCCTGACCGTTGCATCGTTACATATACCTCGGCAATTCCAGCTGAGTACGTCCAGATCCATGGTGGACCAATTTGCTTTCCACCAGCGAGAAAGTATCCCTAGGGCTAGAGCGGCTAGGTCAGTCGTGCTCCAATATACATTATTGAAGTATGTATGCTAACAATTTTGTCATTGCTTCTAGTTGAAAGGAATTAAATGTGTCGAGATAAGGATAGCTTGCTTTTTGCTACTGTATGTTCATACGCGACTTTTTACTCTCTGGTTTTGCACCCCCAACTATGGTTTATGCATTTCATTTTTATATACATACCAACTTTTTACTATCTATACATTTCAGTTCAGTAACTATAACTACTACTCTAAATAACCAACTAGTTATTGTATTGGCATTCTCTTCACAATGTTGAATTAGGTCTGATACCTTTTTACCTAACAATGTGGACAGTAAAACCATATTTATTGCTGAAAATTAGTATTACTTGGAAGATCTTAGTAGCAAACAAAATTGATTTATTGTATAATAATGGTTAATTCATGAAACTTGCCAAATAGAAAAAAGAAATAAAAAAAAGAAAACATAATTGCAAGGGAGGATAATTAGGGTAATTTGTAAAAGAAAATTAAATTAAAGTAATAGAAAAATATGAGCGTGTGAATAGAGAAAATAGGTGTGTAAATAACACCGCTCTAGACTAGCGCCGCTTCTCTCTCACTTCTCTAGGGTTTCAACGCTCTAGGGTTAGGGTTTCTTTGGTGAGAGAGTTTCAGCGAGATTTCAAGCGTCTTCGTACCATGGAGGACATTGACGCTATGGCAGCCAGACTGGCAGCGTCGTTGGCGCTGGCGGAGGGGAAAAGAGCAGTGGATCTGAGGCCATCCAAGGGCAAGGGTCTACGCCAACCGGAGGTGTATATGGTTGGCAAGTTACTCACGGCAAGGGAGTATAGGAAACGTTCTTTTTTGGGGATGTTTCTATCTGCATGGCATGTTGGTGGAGATCTTCGGGTGGAGCCTGCAGCAGGAGACCGAGTTCTGTTCTCATTCTCGGATCCGGTGGACCGCGCTCGTGTGTGGCTTGGTGGCCCTTGGGGTTTCAACCGAGCCCCTGTAGCACTAGCAGAATATGATGGGATCGAACCAGTCGAACAGGTGCTGCTGCATCGTTCTTCCTATTGGGTTACGTTGTTGGATGTGTCGCCGGCGTTCCGATCCGAAAGGGTGATACGCATGATTGGCAGCACCATTGGTGATCTGAAGGAGTGGGACAGACCGGCTTTTCGGCGCGGTGTACTGCTGGTCAGGGTGGAGATCGAGTTTTCACAGCCCATACTTACTCAACGCCTATTTCTGTTGGAGGATCAAGTGGAGGTGCTGGTGAGATTCCGTTTCGACAAACTTTTTGGCAGGTGCACCAGCTGCGGGTTTGTAACCCATGTGGGGTTACCGTGTTCTGGACCGGTGCTGGAAGATGGGGTTGGACATGGCAGGCCTCGTCCGGTGGAGCAGAATCGCGGTGCTGCTGCAACAACAGTGACAGTTAGAGCACCGGAGGCTAGGGCAAATCCCAGCGGCCCTACTTTGGTCTTCAAGGCACGAGTTCCCTCTGGGATGGCTGAAACCTTGGCTTCTATGTCTGCAGGCTCTTTCCTTCCTCAGAAGACTCGACGTCAAGTCACCATCCGAGAAATTGAAGAAAACAATGAGCATGCAGCTCCAATTACGGGGAAGAGAAGGAAAAGAACAGGTGATGTTTCGGTGTCTCCGAAGAAGCCAAGGCTGAGTTTAGCAATTGGTAAGCACAATATTGATGCTGCCACTATGGGTTTAATTGAAACTGCTATGAGTAAGCCCAATAAGAAGAAGCGTGGTCGACCTGCTGGTAGTCTAAACAAGCTGCCATATGGTACTGCTGGTAAGGGAACGAAAAACTCAGCGACACGTAGTGAGAAGAAGAAGGGCGCCAAGGCCCGAAAGAATTTAGATGGGGACTGGGCAATTGCTAGCGACTCCAACCCTCAGGGGAAGGGGTTGGTTCTATTTTAAGTTTTTTTCTTTGAATTTTCTCAAGTCTAGCGTATGTGATGGTAGCTTCTAGGAGCTTTCTGAGATGTTTCTATGTGTCGCTTGTACCACAATTGCGTGCCTGGCAAGCGAGGCGTAGATGATTGATTTTTCCTTAGGAGGCGAGGTTATTATAACATGTACTAGGCTTGCTTTAAGCGAGCGGAATGGTTTGTAATGAGCTGCGATACTTGGGTGACGGTTTGGATGTTTCCCCGCCAATATCGTTAATCTTTAAGTGTTGTTAGTCTCTAGCCTTTTCATGGCTGTTGATCTAATGCAATCAACTTCAATTTAAAAAAAAAATAAAAAAAACACCGCTCTAAAATAAAATAAAAATTATAAAGCATATAACTTTGCACTCGCCAATGAGAAGCCAAGTTCGCATGGATCACTTTCCCTGTTCCCGCATTAGCCCAAATTTCCACGGGCTTCTTCCGCGCGTAAAGTTCACTGACGTTCCCAAATTACCGTTACTCACTCGCCATGCAATGCCACAGAAAAGTCTCTAGCTTAGCTCCCTTCAACCAAAAAATCTCCTCCGTCTTTCTAAAACCCTCTCTTACTCTTTCTCCCCCTCTCTCTGTCAACAATGGCTCTCTTCACTTCCATCTCCGCGGCTCCGCCTCCCCATTCTCTGTCGCGTTGCCGATCGGCCGCTGCCCTTTAAACACCTTCAAGCGCTTCACTCATCTCATCATTGCTTCTTCTCTCAGCTCCCCATCTTCCCCGGAATCAAAATGATCATCAGCTCCAAGTCAAACCGTAGTTTCCTCCACTGAAACCTCAGCAAATGCTTATCCTACTTCCTCCAGACCGCCCGAGCCGAGCTTCAACTACGCCCTTGCCAACGGCAGCCTGTTTGCTCGGTTTGCTAAGTCTGCTGAGTCTTCCATTGAAAGAGTACATGAGTTTAACCATTTCACTATGCTTGCTTCGTTATGTGTTGGGATTGATTCGCAGTTTGTTACCTTGTGTTCAGTTATTTGTAGTGGATGTCTTCGGATTAGTCATTTATGTTTGGCAACTATATGCGGATGATCAGTTTGATAGATAAGACTCTGCTGCTAAGAATTAAGAAGAATAAGAAATAGTGATAGTGAATCAACTCATCTACAGGATTTCATTGAGATACCTCAGCGGGGTCGAGTCAGTTCCTCTGTAGACATCACCGGATCAACGTACTTCAGATTCCCCTGGTTTTAGAAAGCTGTTTAGGTTTCACAACAGTGACTAAGATTCATTATGCAATGAAAGAAGACATGAAACTCTGAAATACATTAGATAAAGATTTAGAGAAGATGCACATGATCTAACAGCTACTTTTTGCCTACTTTAGCTGCATATAAAGATAATGCTATCAGAAAATATTCTGTTTCAAACAGTTCAGAAGCAGATTTTGGATTATTTTTCCTTTTCGTTTTCCTGTTTAGTACGTATCAATGTCAAATACAATTAGGATTTCATTCCTTTTGTGGTTGGATGTTTGTTTCTTAACATACAACAATCTGTTCTGAGCATTTCTTACATGTCTATTGTTGAGCAGACAATATTTGACTTCGGATTTTTGGCGCTACTGGCTGTTGGAGGTTCATTGGCTGGTTCACTATTGTGCTTTCTCAATGTAATTTCTCTTTTCCATATGTTCTCTATTCTTACTTGAGGAGAAAAAAATAAATGCCTTGAGGTCTTCAACTCTGAACATATCAAAGTAAGATATGATTACACTATTAACTATAGTTTCTGCACTTGTTCATACTCATACTACATTCAACTTTGCAGGGTTGTGTTTATATTGTAGATGCCTATAGAGTTTATTGGGGTAGTTGTGTTAAAGGGCATCACACTGGACAAATGGTTCTGCGACTAGTTGAAGCAATTGGTAGGGTTTTCTGAATTTTCTTTGTATATTGTATCTCCAATATGCTTCAAATTTTTAGCCATTATCCACTTTCTTTTCGTACGTAATATAGAATTATTATGTAAATATATATACTAAATTGCCCACTTCATTCTTTCTTGACATGGTAAAACTCATTGTCTGCAACCTTTATCTCTTTGATGCAGATATTTGTCTCGCTGGGACTGGCATGTTAATATTTGGTATGGGATTATATGGATTATTTATCAGTAATGTGCCTAACGATGTGCCTTCCAGCGCTGATCGTGGTTTGAAGTGATCTTCTTTGTTTGGAATGTTTGCTTTGAAGGTAATTAAGATTACCTTCCCTGCAAGTATAATTGGCAAATGTTTCTCAGACCTTCACAGATATTAACAGATGCTAACAGAATATATTGTTCTCCATTGACATTGCTATCCTGCTACCTCTAAATGGAGAACTTCTGATTGAAATACTTGCAATGAGAACTCTTAAAAGTTGTCTAGTAGCATATAATTTCTAGACTAAAATATAAAGTATACTAAATCTTGCTCTGTCATAGGAAGAGGCACAAAGTGAGACAATTATTATGATTAGATACCATGTAGGATGTGGACTCAAAATCAGTGAATATGTTTCCATGGCACTTGCGTGGTATTTACAACCTACATTTACATCCTTACTGGCATTATTTTCTGGTTTTCTTTCGCCGACAGAATGAAGTCCTTAGTTATTTAAAGTGGATATCATTTTTCTTTCCCTTTATTCCTCTCTGAAGTTCTGCCAGATTCTCTAGCTGCTTTCGGATAAGAGATGCAACCTTGATATATATCTGACAGTGGCTGTGGACATCTATAGCTGTCTTTTGGCCAATATATGCTCCAGTTGCCAAGGGCTTGTACACATAGGTTGAGTTTGCTTGGCACTTGGAAGAACTTGGAAGTCTTTGTTTGGAAAAGGTGGGACTAGGCCACGTAACTGAGTTACTAAGTAGAGGACGTCTTTGGTAGATGATACAGTAGCAAAGGTCCTTTGTTATGTACTGCAGAATAGAGCCAGAGATTTTAAACCTTTTGATCTAGAAAACACAGATATACAAAGTGAGGCAATGAAATGGAGAAGATGAATAAACAGACTAATGACATGGAAACTAAATCACCTGCATATTCTATTTGGATCAACAATTATAATGCAAAAGCTTTCAAATCAACATCTCACTCATAAGGACACATAAATATTTGATTTTGACAACTTCTGAACTTTATAAATATATTAGGAAATGAAGAATATGCTGAAAGGTACGGGAAGGAATCGTTCATACATCATTCTTCAAAGTTTTAACGAAGCAATCGATCGTATTTTTGTAAGCAGAAGAATCTCCCATCATTCTTGACTTAACCTGAGAAAAGATGAAGAGCACGAAAAAAAAAGAAGTTAATCTGAGGTTGTATGCATCTAGAATAGGTTCAAATTAACCAGTACAGGAAATCAGGCAACCATATCATTTACTCCATACTTACCGAGTTAAGATATATTGGTCATCCAATTTTACCTTACAGATCAGAGACTAGTTAACAACTTTTAATAATCAGAGCTTGAACAAGAGTATGACATGAAGTCATATAAAAGTAAAAGTTGAGATCATCAAAAGAATTGGTAAAACTATTAACTAAGTGCAACCTTCATCAGCATTAACAAATATGAGGGATGTTTTCTGCTAACAGACATGTGCCGTTATCCCAAGTTAGTAAGAGCAATGACAGCTATGCACTAGAAACCAGGACTACTTAACTAAAGACACAGTCAGAAAGATTACACATATGAATAGATATTATAGTTAGATTACCACATCAACTGGCGGGCCAATGCAAACGGCAAAGAAACCTACCCCCAGGCCAGCAAAAAGATGAGCGACAATATTGTCCTTAAAGCCAGGAATTTCCAAAAGTGTCTGCATAGAAATTTTACACATTAAAAATGAGTAACAAGAGCTTCACTTCAAAAGGGAATGATGACCATTCGTGATGAGTTTACCTGCTTCACTTGATCATAACTGGCTAGTTCAGCAGCATTAATGATAGCATTACGTGCAATGTTAGGTCCAATTCCAGTCCAGAGATCCCCAACTCCCTCCTGATTTTTTTTGCAAAGTACCCATGTTAAAAAGTCAGAAAAACAACAATTCAATGGTGCTCCCTGAAATTTTTTTAGGAAAAACCAGAAAAAAAAAAAATCCAGTATCAATGCACAACCTGTCTCAAAATGGTGGAATACGCATTTAGTGCGCCTTGGTGCACCTGGTGGTAGTTTTCCCTCAGCTTGAAGTCTAACTTTTACAAGATCAGTTGGATTTGCCACTGTGATTGCTAGAGCACCTGTTCATAAGAAAAGTACCCAATTACATTAAATCAAACAGCAAAGAACACAGCATAAGTGCAAATATTACCGACTATCTTTCCATTTTGGAAATGAAGGGAAAAAAAAAAATTCCAACTTCCAGCCAAATCAATGATAAGCCACCACTAATATAGTTCACATGACAACTTTCTTCTTTCCCAAAACTAGCAGAAATAAACTGTAAATCCATTAGCATCCACAAGCATGCTTAGCCTGCTCACCTTTAGTTAATGCAGCAAGAATTTTCTTCGTTAAAGGAACATCCCCAATGAAGTCATTGCCCACAGATAAGGTCTTAATCTGTCAAGCACATGATTCATACACTAGTATTAGATACCAATAAGTTAATGCCAGAAAGTATATATAATCTGTAAATAATTAATCTCATCCAATAGTTCACTAGATATACGTGTTCAGCCAACTCATTTAGAGTTCAGGACTTCGTCACATAGCAGTCTGCAATTGATTTCAATATCAAGAATTTACATTGTTCAATAGTTTGGCACAACACAGATCAAGCCTAGCCATCTGTTCTTTCATGAACCATCTGTTCATCAGTTTCACCAACCTGGAACAAGAGGATTTCAGAGCACCGCTACATATGCTCTACCTGACATGCAAAAGTTTGTAAAATGACTACTTCATTCAAACTGAAGCAACCTGAAGGCAAAGATCTTCCTGCTTGAACATGAGCTTGAACTGCCTTGAAAAATCAATTCAAGATTGGCCTTAACCTCACAAATCTGAGCTTGTTTCAGCTATGCCATATCATCCGTCAGACATCACCCAGTATTTCTATCCGAAGAAGTCGGATTTGATGGCTATGAGTTGCTTTGGAGTACAACAAGAGTACAGGACTAAAATCCACAATACTGCTTTGTAGTACACATTTTCTCTTAATTTGCTGCAAAAGGATAAGGAAGAGTTGGTTTACATATGTCGTACATAATTCCTATGTAGACAAGGAGAGCAACACGTAATGATGAATCACAAGGCTATACCTTTTCATGCAGCACTTTGAAGGCCACTTCAAACGCACAAACTGAAAGCTTCTTTTTCTGAAAGGGAACCTGTTGGCTTGGCGCCAAGATAGAATCAAGTCCTGGATTTTCCAGCAGACCACAGGAAAATAGTCTGATACTAGATATTGCGGCCCAAACGATGCTGCGGGTATATTGTCGATATGGTTCAGCTTAATAATACTGCAATTACAAACATTAGATACATTATACATCTATAAACGGTATTGTTTTACATTTTCTAAAATCTACAGCCCAATGACACTCAAACTACATGTACATTGATCACAGGGACATGAACACAAATGGCACTAGTTGGTAACCAAAAGCAAAAACAATTTCTCACTCAGTTAAGAAAAGCAAAACTTAACAATGACCAAAAGAAAGCTAGAAGAGAGCTGCTTCAAAAAGACCATCTTGCCAGGGGTAATGCTTGCGGTTAGTACAGGTAATGTATCTGTTTAATATCGGGATGCACCAAAACAGTAGGGGCATAAAAAATCTAAATGGAAGAAAATATAGTTTAGCTGAAAGGATCTCATTGTTTTCTATACGGCCAGCCATCCGGCTGTAGTCGATCAAATAGAAACAATGAAGTGGAATTGAGGGAGATGGGCACAGTCTGCATACCTGCACTTTGATATGGAGGTCATTTTCTAAGGGTTGGATATCTTGAATTCTTGCTGTGCGCATTGTTACTATTATCTGTAAAGAATTTCAACAAATGTAATTTAACTTGATATTCAATTCTGGGCAGCCTATCCAATTTTATTTTGTTTCTTGTTAATATCTAACAGAAGTTACTTAGAGCTATCTTCAATAAACAAAGAAAATGTTATACAGATTACAGCCTACTAAATAGTTGTAAAAATCTTTGACCAGTTTCTTTACTCTGACTTCTTACTAACTAAATAAAGAATGAGCAAACTTTGGCACATTAAATTCTATATACAAATGCCTTCAGTGTTAGTGTAAGTAGTAACCAGAGGCCATAAATGGTTAGAACTTGAGGTAGAGACTCAGAATATAAGCATTTGTATAGCACATGTATAAGCATGAAAGAAGAAAGTTAAATCTCTTTTCACACTCATACACATATAAATGGAGAGAGAAGAGCATTACCTCTTTTTCAAGCACAGTAGTTATTTTTAACTACCTTTAAACATTCACTCCTTGTAGTGATTCCTGCAACCACATTGAAACTATGAGAAATTGAATCCATTTAGCCCCGTTATTAAAAAAAACATTTCCCAGAAAATAATCAAATACAATCGATGCAGATGTTGATACATAAAAAAGAACACAGCAGAGCAAATTCCAGTCATACAAGTACCGAAAAGCTCACAATAAGCAGAAACCCATAATCCAACAATAAGCAAATTTCACCAATTCGACTCTAAAAACAGACCAAGTTCAGAAACCATAATACAACAGATATCTGCTTTATTTCTTCAAATTCCCTTCAAGCCTCTCAATTTGAGTGAGAAAAGACTCATCTTTGGTCAGCCCCGACACACAACCCAATTTAACTAACAACAGAAACCCCATTTCTTCATATTCTCAACAATCCCCTCAATTTACATGAGAAAATAATCAATATTTACTCAGTCCCTAATTCAAGAGTTGAAGAATCAATCTTTGGTCAGTATGGCACAGCCCATTGTAACCAACAACAGAAACCCAATTACTCAAGCAAATTTCATTTGGATTCTAAAAACAAACCCAAATTCAAAAATCCGAATCAAATTGCTCAAGCTATATTAGACCAAACTAACCGAACAACAAAGTCGAGAAGCAAAATATGTTGCAGACTAAGGAGAATCATTCACTCTACATACCTCAGTTAGTTTGTTTCAATACTGCACTCATCCTCTCTGAAAATCCATAAGCCTCAAAATGAATAACAATCTCAACAACACCTGCATGACCCAAATTCAAAATCATTGACATGCAAAGAATCAGAATGAGATTGAAGAAATTCTCTGAAAAAAGAAGAAGCTGAATATCTGTTGAGGGAACAACCTCACTGTCTCTCGCTCTCTATCAATCCAACAATTCTCTCCACCTCTCTGTCTCTCTTTTTGCGAGGCGAATAACCCTCTCAATTTCTTCTCTTTCCTTTCTTCCCATGTACTCTTCTCTTTCTTATTTTTTCTGTGTCAGCAGAACCCACCCAGCAATTCAGCAAATGAGGCACCCAGCGCCGGTGCTTTAGAATATAGAGTTGCAGTGAAAAATGCCCCTGCACAAACAAATAAGTGACGAACAAAATAAGGAAAATATAGAGCAGAGACTAGGGAAAGAACAGAAGAAAAGAAAATGTGAAAGTTTGCCTTGTTTCAACGCAAAAGTTCAAGAAACGAGGAATGCTTGCCCCTGAACCGTTAGAGCTAGAACAGAAGTAATCTTCTGCAACTGGACACATACATGTTTATCTTGCAGCTGGTGTGTCACAGCTTCAAAATTCAATAAAAGAGAAGTTTGGTCAATGATAGAAACAAATCTAAGTGCTTACTGCAATGCTTAGAAAAGAAAAGCAGTAACTTTAGCAGTGTCTAACTAGACTCATATAATTTGCAGTAAGAGTTCTTTAACAATGTAGCTTCAACAAACTTAAAAACCCAGTGTTCAAGCATTAACGTTAGCTACTTGCTATGACAAAGTTCGTACTTCAGTTTTTTCTTGTTAATTAAAAGCTCATTTGATTCTTTTCCTCAACTAAATGGCGGATTAACTAAAATGGGTTGAAAAGAGAACCGATCTGAATCAGTTGACATATGATTAGAAAAGTTATATTGTGTAGACATATTTAGCAGGTTATATCGTAATTTAAACAGCCCCATGATTGAGAACTATTACTTTGTATTGGCGACTGGAGAGTGAATTTCCAAATGATAGTTTAGAAAACGAGTAAAAGAGGTATACAAGATAATTGTTTTTTATCTTTTTGGTTGAACTTACATAAAATTGTAGATGCTCCTGTAAATACAGCACACCGAACACAGTAAGTAAGTCGATGTGAAACTTGAAGCAATTCCTAATTGAGATATTCCCGTAGGCGCCTCTTATTCTTGATTGATGTATCAAATAGCTTCAACTGTTTATGCAAACAAAATCAACTGAAACGAACCACAAAAAGAAATTTGGTTAATGCTGGAGATAAAATTAAAGAAAACTGGACAAGAATATACAGGTTTTAATCTCTTTAAAAGTCACTGAATAGAGTTATATGGTTTGCACAACAACAATCCCTTCGCATTTGGGTTCTATATATCACCATTGTTAATGAAACCTAAAAAACAGAGTAAACTTTTTGTTTTTTTCTTCCTGCAATTATTGTAAAATGAGCAGAGTTCTTCAAGCTCTAGCAGATGAAACAAAACTTGTTTTCAAACAAAATATTGTTCTTTCACCATCGAGCTCGAGAGTGAGAAGCAAGAGCCAAAAAGTATTCTTGTCACTGGTTTATATAAGCAAAATGAGGCATACAAAATAATAACTATAATTCTTTTTCAAACAACAAGCACAATTAAAGTGATATGAATACTGACCAATTCAGAAAAGAGGTAGAGGAAAGAGTTACCACAGATGATTGGAATATGAGAAATCTTAGGCCACTCTGGGCCGCTCTCCGCGGTGCATCTTTTGCTCAAAAGGGGACAATTGTAGATGCTTAGCGAATCTAATTTGGTGAGGCGTTGCATAGCTTGGACGGAAGGTAGATACATCAGATTCTTGCAACGCAAAATATGTAAGGAGTGAAGACATGCAAGGTGTCCCAACCATTCTGGAATAGCCTCCAGTCCCTCAAAGTCACGTATCCACAAAAGGGTCAAAGACGTCAAGTGTTGAATTTGTTCAGGCAGAGACTTGAGCTTCGGCCACCCATAGATCGTCAATGATTCAAGCTGTGGTAGAACCTGAATAGCCGGGAATGAATCCAGCTCATTCCAAAACGGACCAATTCCCAAGGACTTGAGACGGGTGAATACGTGTGGGGATGCCATTGCTAACCCACCGGGTAGACATGTCAATCGGGAACAATCAGTAATCCACAACTCACGGAGGGATGTGAGCTTGTCTAAACTTGGAACAGTCTCTAGATTAGGACAATCACTTATTGTCAAATCCTCAAGAGAGACGAGGATTTGACAAAATTGCAGATCAATTTGTGTACTTTGACATCCCTCAATTCCCAATCGACGGAGGGATGTGAAGCCGCCGTGTAAAATTGGAAGAGACTCTGGATTATCTACACACAAGTCTCGAAGGGTTGTACTGAGACTGCCAATTGGAATGGATGTTACCTTAGGGCACTCTCTTACCGTCAAATCAACAAGAGAGGTGCAGCACCCTAGTCCACTCGGTAGGCTTGATAATTCAGGACATCGAGAAAGCGCCAGTCGACCAAGGGACGGGAGGCCCTCAGATGGAATTGGAATGGACGTTATCTCTGGGCAACCCGATATCTCCAGTAGTTGAAGAGATGTGCAGTATTGGGCTGGAATGGACGTTATCTTTGGGCAGCTCTTTATGTCCAATTGTTGAAGAGATGTGCAGTATTGTAGCCCATCAGGTAAACTGGATAACTGAGAACACTCGGATATTTGCAATTTGCGCAGAGATGGGAGACCGCCTTGCTCAGGGATGATTGGAATGGACTCTAGACTGGAGCAATCGTGTATGTCCAACTCCTTGAGAGAGAGTGGGAGTAGCCCATCAGATAAATACCTCAACTTAGGACACTTCCAAATACACAGTTTCTGAAGAGATGCGCAGCAGTTAAATCCATGGGGGGCAATGCAACTAAACTCTGGACAGTCTTCTATATACAGAGATTCAAGATTCTTGTTGTTTCTTAACGTCCCTTCCGGAAGACTGGCAAGTCCCTCAACACGAAATATTTCGAGATGAGTGAGCGTAGTCAGTTTATCGCTTAAAATACTTGCTATAGGCATACCACTTTCCACTCCTCGTATCGACAACTGCTTGAGAGATGGAAAATGACAGGGAGCACTTCTCAATTGCTTACACTGCTCCAGGTTCAGCGCCTCAAGGTGAGGAAACACCCTTAATTTTCCGGCCGTCAGCATCACTTCCCCTGCTTCCATCCAATCTATTAGATTCTCGGCATTCTCAATACGTAATGATCTCAAAGCAGGAAACAAAGTCTTTCTCTCGTCACTTCTTGTTGCACCGGAAATCTGATCGTAACCATAAAACTCAGACCCCAAGCACCTTAGGTTCGGCATGTTCCTCATCTTAACATGTATGAGATTTGGCAGATGGCCCAGTATTGGAGCTCTTTCGCATTTGTTGCACCCTGCTAATTCAATTTCTTTCAAGTTGCTGGCATCCAAAAACCATGATGGAAACTTGACACCCATGAACCCCTGAATCTTCAAAATTTCCAAATTACAATGTGGTCGCAGGCCTTCAAGTACAGCATCCTCATTGTCAGCATTGTTGCTTGGTCTATTAAGCTTCCAGTCGAGATTTAACTTGCGTATATGTTTCTTATCAACTAACTTTGCATTCATTGCTTCGTCTCCATCTCTTACATGCTCCAGATTATAGATAGATAAGGTGTCTCTCAAATGGTTTAACCCACCCAGTTCCTCAATCCTAGGCCCAGTTTCCATACCCACCTTCAGAAAAGGTAATGATCTGAGATTCATCAATTTTCCCAATACCCCAACAGGAACTTTCGCATATTTTCCAAAATAAACATGTCTCAAGTTGATCATATCAGCAATCATCTTTGGGAACTCTTCAACATGATAAGGCATTTTAAACGTCTCAAGGTAATAAAGTTGACCAATAGATTTTGGAAATGCTTTCACATTTGTTTTCATAACATTCAGATACCTCAAGTGTGTCAACTTTCCAATTGAACTCGGCAACTCGTCAATGTCTGCCTTGTATAAATTTAACACACGTAAAGATCTAAAGCTAGGCAAGGTGTTCCCAAGTGCTTCTCCCTTCGAAAACAGTGAGCGGCGGTTTGTCATGTTTGACACTCGTTCTGCAAGGTCATGCACAAGATCGTGCATCTTGCATGTTGTATTACCATCATAATCCTCTTCAACATCTTCAAAAAGGGATTTTTCTGATAAAATGTTGAAATATTCGTTCCCTGTATCCTCCAACTCCATATTACTTTTGGTGGGGTGAAGCCATCCTTGAGCCATCCAAAGTTGAACTAAGTCATCCTTTTCCATTTCAAAGTCTTTGATGAACATCGAGCAGTATGCAAAACACTGTTTCAATGATGAAGATTTCAATTCATCAAAACTCAACTTTAAAACTGACATGATTCTTTCTTCTTCTTCCGGCAAATCCCATATTTTACTTTCCATAATTGAACTCCATTCATTGCTCGTTTTAGAGCGCATAATGTTTCCTAATACCTACAATTAAATTGGGAATGAAATTAGATTTCGACACAACATTACTAGTCATCTTCAATTGAATATTAACCGCTCACTATTATTTGTTTAATTTTCCCTACATCAACAATATTTGGAATAGAAAGTTTTGTTATCAAATCAAAGTAAAAAGAAAGCACGGTAAAACTTCAAATGTAAAATATAACATACCTTTGCCACTAATGGTACACCTCCACACTTTTTGGCAATCTCCCTTCCAATTGTCTCTTGATCTTTAAGTATAGGAACACTTCCGACTGGAACTGCTTTATTCTTCAATATAAGCCAACACTCATCATCTGATAGTTTTCTCAAATCACACCTAGGAAGGGTCTCCACCGTTTTTGCAACTTTGTCACTGCGAGTAGTGACAACAATGCTGCTTCCTTGGGCATCGGTAATTCTTAGCAAACAAGCCTTCAGACCATCCCATTTTTCAGCATCTTCATTCCATAAATCATCAAGTATAAGAAGGTACCTCTTTCCTTTCAACTCTTCTCGGAGAATGTTACATATTGGATCTATACCTTTCACTGCAGCATTTTCTGGTTTAAGATATTCCAGGATCCCTCTCAGAATTGAATCGACGTTAAAAAGGGTAGATACACATATCCACATCTTTTTCTCAAAATGGCTACTTATCTCAGATTTATTATATATTGATTTGGCCAAAGTTGTCTTTCCAAGCCCTCCCATACCCACAATGGCCAGAACCGAGAGATCACTTTCCAGATTGTGGTTTGATTTGGTCAGGACTTGAACTATATTTGCCACAACATCGTCCCTCCCGATGATATTGTTTTCATCTTGTTTTAAGAGAGAGTTGGTTTTTCTGTCAATGCTTATATCATGAGAAGTTGTTGCATCTAAGGGCAGTCTAGCAACTAAGCCAATAGCACTTGCCTTCTTATTCAACTCATCCAACGATGTGTTGATTTTCTTAACTTTATGTGCTATTTTAACACGAAAAAAGATGGGATTGGAGAGGGAAAAAAAGTTCAGCACCTTTTTCTTCATCTGATTTCGCAGTTGCACCTTACGCCGGAGAAGCTCATATCCATAATCATCCAGCACATCATCAGCATGCTGAGCTATGACTTCAAGCTTCTTCACCCAGAGCTTCACAGCCTCTCCCCGATCTTGTCGCGGATGTTCAGCATCTCGTAGCACAGCCTCAAGCATGAGCACTGACTCACGCAGCTTTGTTATTTCTCCATTGAATCCCCATACAAGATTGAACTCTTCAGCGGCAACTGAAGCCACTTTCTTCAGCAATTCTTGAGCACCAAAAGTGAGAAATTCAGCCATCAATCTCTACTCAAGAGAATCAAAAAGTTGAGACGAATGCTAGTTGAAGAAACTAGGAGAGGGATGAATAAAAAGAGAGAGATGAATTTATCAGGTCGTTGGACGATCGTTTATGAAATGTATATTGCGAATAGACTTCTCAACAACTAGTCAACTACTGCTATTTTTTTTCTCTGTTTGTCGTTGATTAAAAGATGCTTTGAATCAGAAGCAAAGGAATAGACTTCTCAACAACTAACTCCTGCTCCCGACAGCTATTTTATTTCTCTCTGTCTGTCGTTTTTAAAAGATGCTTTGAATCTCTCACGGTGGTCGTGGACTTGTCGATGCATCATGCATGGATGCTCCAGTCGTTATATGTATTTTATATCTAAAGATGCCCTTAAAAGTCTTAATCTAAAGCAATCATGCTTTTGCTGAAGGTTGAATTTTCTCATTTCTTTGGCGATGAAGGTTGAATTTTTCTTGGGAAGCTGTTATATCCCTCCTCGTATTTTGTTTGTGATCTCCTCGCCACTAGAGATCTTAGTCTAGTCTCCTGGTCACATCTACAGCGAAGATAACCCTGTATCGATCTACATTTTACTAATTTATTAAGCTCTAGGCAAAAGCCCGCGCGCCGCTGCCAGTTGTTTTTTTTTTTTTTTTCTTTTTTTTCTAGTTCCAAGAAACGCTATTGGACATAATATATAATTGAAGCTGTTTCACGTATGTAAGCTGTTCTCTAAATACAAATAACAAAAGTGTCTAGTAATGTCTCGAGGAATTAGGCGTCTTGTTGGTCCTGTGGCTTCGGCCAGAAGGTGGGATTTTAGGACGCTTTAATAGAACATGAGCATGATCCTAAGAAGCCACTTCCACGTTGATCTGATGCTGCAAATCTAACAGCAGCAGTCTGTTGTTCACAGCTGGTGCACTCATCTCTAACGTGCTTAGGCCTTGTGTCCTGTGACCATTTGGAGCCACCGGGTAAGTTCTAGTTGCTGATGTTATGGCCGCCAAAACTGAGAGAGAAATCAAAACTTTGATGGTGAAGAAGCAACATGGTTTCTGACCGAAGGTGTGCTATGATGAATAGCCAGCAAGAATTGGTTTAGACTGAAAATCTGAGATTGTGAGGACAATAGGACACCATCAATCGAAGTTATATATGTGTACAATTGCATGCATTATGAACATGTGATTATAGCAAAATGAAGCATCACATATATTTGGGTGGGATCAAACCACAAATGAAATTTCATATCTTTTCCAATAATATTTTTCACCTCTACTTCCTCCGATGTAAACATTGGTCTGTAAAGTATAAAACTTTCCCAAATGTAATCCCCAGAAACCTGATGAACACTGTTTGGAAGCTGCAACAAATTCAATCAGTTCATGATGAACACAATTACTTGATGCTTATAATCATATGAAATGTTACAGAAGATAGCTAATGGAATTGAGGAAAAAAAGGAAGATAAACATACCAAGTAAAACTGAACGAAAATGAGGGTCTTCTTCACTGCTTCTATGTTTCAAGTGAATTGGATTCACCCACAAAATTTCAGTACACAAAAGATAAACATGTGCTGCTTAAACTTAAAATTGCAACGATAAGCATAGACTATGTACCTCATCAAGATCAGTTAATCTTCTCTCCAAAGTAGAAGTACTCCTGTATAGCCCCAACCTCTCATGTTCAGCTTCAAACATTGCCTCTATTCTACTCATCGACTCTGAACTCATACAAACTCTACCATCATACTTGTCCATATTCTATTCAGGAGATTTGTTCTAAATCGAACATCAGTAACGATCATCATGTGATCTTCCAGTGTGCTTTCAGTCTGTAGTGTTTCCATGTTCCAACCAATAACCTACTAAGAGACAACAAAAAAAAAATCAGAATTACAGGAGAAGCTGAAAATGAATCTGAAAAGCATTAAGCTAACGTTTCCTCTTGAAAACCAGTACACATTGGTAAATATGTAGTACAGTACTTCCTAATCTTATAAACTTAATGTCAGTTTATAAGATTTTAAAAATAAAAAAATTAAAATAGAACCTGAAATTCAAAAATTTTGAAGAATTTGTGTTTTCCTATGTGCATATCCACGGTAGTTGTTTAAACTGACCTTTATGATAACATCACTTGCCCCAAACTCAGCATGTCCATGCAGTACAACCTTACATGCTTCGATGTGGTGCACAACATGCTTCCAATAGACATTGTCTACAAAATATTCTTATATGAAATGAGTTACCACTGATGTTGAAGACTCCATCAGCAAAATTACATATACAAAGTAGCTGAAAAAAAAGTGAGGATAGGCCAGAAACCAAAAGTTACATGGCAGTTGTGAAAAAAAGTGATAAACCAGAAAAGCAAGAAGCAATACAAGGTATAAATGCCCTACCATGTCTATCCTAATTATATTGAAAAAAATATATATATTATAACTACTAAGATTCATGATTTCATTCCCTATTGCTGTTGCCTAACAAAGTAATTTGCCTTCTGGATTTTTGCAAGCTTCACTTGATCCAAATACAAAGACAGCAAATTGATACCTAAATCAGATAGACATTGATCTCTAAATCAGTAATAAAAGATGGATATGCCTAGCAAGTTTCATTGTGATTGTGATTGTCGTATACAATTTCAATTGGATTTGCAAACATTGAACTGCTTTCCTCTTTGCAAAATCGATATCGTCCACCCCTAAATCTTTCTTATTCCCCATCTCGTCATAACATAGCACCATACTACATGGAGTTTAAGGAATCTAAGAATTTAATTTGTTCGGGAGACAACCCCAAACCAATACAAAAAAGCAAAGTATTATAAACTGTTTCACAAACTCAAAACTTTGTTATTTCCTATTAATTTGCACATAAGTATCATCAAATTGAGCACTACAAATTTCTTAGCCACTGTTGGAAGCCCAAAATTAAGAGTGTTATTTTTTGGTAAACTATTTTGTCAAAAATTTAATGATAGAGTATCATCATGCTCTTGGTCACATCTGTACCTTTCCTGCACAAATATACCTATACATTTTCTTGAACTGTTTTGATATTTCTCATCTGAACCTCATCTATCACCATTACGTCTGAGCTTTCATAACCAGTTCCACCAAACTGCTTTGTCAGTCTGAAATTTTAAAATCAAACATAAATAAGCAAGAATCCAAAGCTTTACCCAATCAGCTATTCTAGAACTCATACTTCAACTTTCCAATTTTGAATCCAATTGTGAAGTGGATACCACTGAAATCACTTGTAAAATCCATTACTGTGTTGCGATCTGTCATGTGTATTACTGTGTTGTATTAGGAGGTATACTTATGTGGGTGAGCAAATCGCAAAGCAGCATCAGGTATTCTTATTTTTCCCTGTGATTCCATTTTTGTAGCATGTCAGGGTAATCAGGTAAGAGCTATAAGCCGAAGCTCCAGAACTAACCTGTTCTGCTTGGCTCTTTCAGTTTGAACTTGAATGTAGAAAAGAATTCAATTCAGCGCCAAAACAGGGAACACAACCCAACCCAGTTCAACTCACTCTCCAACTCCAAAAACCCAATTCTTCACAAAGCGTAAGTATCAAAATTTCACACAACCCAGGTCATTTTCCCCTCTAAAACTCAAATTTCATGAATTCAACAATAATCTCACAATCCCGATCGAACAAATTGAAGACCACCACCCCCCCCCCCCCCCCCCCCCCCCAAATCACAATTCTCACTACCCAATTAAAATTGCAGAACAAATTTCTTTGAAACTCTAAGTAGGAATCTATGCCTTAGATTTATAACCAAACCCACAGTAGACTGGTGAAACATCAAATTAAAAACTCTATACACAATCAATCAACCCCAATATCGTTGATAAAGGAAAAAGCGAGAGAGCCATTCACCTTCATGGGCTAGGTCAATTTCCAGAGGTTGATATTTCATCTTCATCTCCTCTCTTTTCCTCTGTGTCGGCAGAATCCAGATCAAAACTGTCGTTGATATCTTCGTCTCCCATCAGATCAAAAACATGGGCAATACCATCCGCAGATGCAAGATGTCTCTTCTTTCTTTGTATCTGCATGCGAACAGTAATGAATAGTGTTTCAGTGTTTGCCTTTTAGTATAGAGTTGCATAACACCAAAAACAAAAAAAAACAAAAAACAAAAAACAAAAAAAGCATCACAGATTCACAGTTGCAGTTACAAGTCAATGATTATTATCTCTACCGAGCAAACATATTATGGAGTGGTGTTATTTATTAGCAACAAAGCTGATGTAGAGAGACCTGACGTCTGCTGCCCGGAAAAGATGCTTTGATACTTGTTCTTGCAGTTCTGTGAATGATCAAAGTTAGAAAGTGGTAACCATAATATCTAGTTGTTGGCGACATGGCACACTCCTGACTGTCCCGCGAGTCCTCTACAATTCGAAGGGCTCAAAACAAGAGTACTGTCATAAATGAGACTTATTGTCCAAAATCAGAAAGGAAACTACTGTTCGACCAAAACAACTAGGGACTTCAGGAGGTGTTTCAGCAATTCATTGATCAGCACCCACGGGTTAGCTTAGGGTGCCATCCAAGATGGACTATTTCAATAAACCACCCTCCAAAAAATAAAAATAAAAAACTCTTGACTTCTGAAAAATTACTCATGGAGGGTGTGGTTTGTTAAAAAAATGGAGTGTCAATTTCAATTCCCTTCTTTTATTGTTTAAAAAATATGCATCAGCATTCATGTTATACCGTCGTTTTCAGTAACTGATGAATCATCAACCAGAAAAGAAAATCCAAGAGTATGTCTGCAAGCCATCATTCATTGGTTACGTCATTCATTGGTTACGTCATTCATTGGTGACGACTGACGACAAAGATTTAGCATTTGGCTTTGCAAATAAAGCAATTAAAGCCTTGATAGACAAATTTAATAATCACAACTCATCAATATATGATGACAATGAAAGATATGTAATCCAGAAAACGAAAGCTAATTATTTCTTAAATTTTGAGTTTCCAATAAGCAGTTTTCCTTCAGAGGATTCTTCTCCTCAGCTAGCTGAAATATGGGATAGTTAAATTTCGATAAAGATTTCATCAGAAGTGGCTAATTATTTATAGAGAATTCTGATTCCATCACATAATATAATTTCTAAGCTGCAATTCAGACAGCTACAGATGTGAAATTAAAAAACCAGTGCACAGACCAGAAAACACAAACGGCTGAAGAGATATAGAAAGGTTTCGATACATGTACCTGCTCAAAGGTTAGAAACATGATCACATTCCAAGAACCTAGCCTTCCAAAATTTGGGCTGAAGTCCCTGCAAAACAACAAATCGTAAATTAACAAAGCGGTATATTGCATCGAAATCAAAGTTACAAGGTAAAACCCTAACCCTGTGAAAACATAGATACAAATGGCATATATACTAATGACATGGAAACTAAATCACCTACATCTTTTGTTTGGATCAACAATTAAAATGTAAAAGCTTTCAAATTAACATCTCACCCGTAAGGATACATAAATACTCTAATCAATTTGGACAACTTCTCAACTTTATGAAGGAAGCTTAGAATAACACAACAAGCTATTCAATCCAAACACAATCAATTTGAAGAGCATTCAATTCTAGTCTTCTAGACCAAAGATATAAAGCTCAATTTCACATACCAGCCTTCCATAGATAGCAATCTGGAAATCACAGCGAACACAGAAGTGGACACGTTCACCGAGCTGACGACGGGACCGGCAACCGATTGTCTTGACAGGCGAAGCTGCGGTGGCTGACCCAATGACCTTGGCCACCGGAAGGTCGGCGAGGATGAGGTGGTCAGGGAAAACGACTTTGACGATCTCCGCCGGCAAGGTTTTCTGCGCCGGCCTCCGGGAGAGTCCTCGTTGAGACTTTGAGAGTGAGACGGTGGGTTTCGCGGGTCAAAGCCAAGTATCTGAAACATCATTCTTTCGGGAAACATCATTCTTTCGGGACTGTCCTTAAAAAAACTTCTTCTACTGCCTAGAAAGGTATCCTAGATGCTAGGGACCCACTTGCTTGTAGTTTACGTTGGATTGTTGGGATGGAAAATTGATTCCGGTTCTTTAATTGGGTCTATCCTTTTCCTCTAATTAATTTTCTTTATAAGAACCGGACGCATCTTGTCAATACTGGAGAGTTAGTAGCTGATTATTTTTCTGAAATGGAGATTGGAATGTCCCCAAGCTCTCTTCAGTTCTCCTTGCTGAAGTAGTCAATGCTATTCTTGATGTTCCAATTTCTTTTTTCCCATTAGTCGATGAGATGATTTAGGGCCCCAATAGTAGTGGTAAATTCTCACTAAAATCGGCTTCTCAACTACTAACCCAAAACCAAATTGCTCACTCAAAATCCAAAGTTCTTCTCAAGATGTGGAAACAAAATGTACCCCCCTCCCAAAATCAAAATTTTTGCCTTGCAGCTAATCAAAAACGGTTTATCTACTAGGGATAATATCTTCACAAGCAACTTTATTAACAAAAACTATCCTCTTTGTGATTCCAATCTAGAAAATTCTGATCACTTGTTCTTTCACTGTCCAATTACCAAACTAATCTGGTCCCTTTTACTCCTTCACCTCCATCTTGAAAATCGGCAAGGTTCTTTCTTTGATTGGCTAGACTTTGTTTCAAAACTTCATATTCAAGATTGTGATCCGTTTGCCATGATTTTACATACAGCCTGCTACGTTTGGCATGCTAGAAATGATCTTATTTTTGGAAATCAAGCTTTTAACTCAACCAAAGTTTTCTTTGCTGCAACTAATTCCTACAATTCTTACATACTTTCAAATTCAAAGGATTCACTTAAACGCTCTGATCAATGTTTAATCAAGTGGATTCCCCCAAATTAGAGCAAGTTTGACAGTTTGGTTTTTGCTTCTTCGTCTGCAGCTGGTGGCTTTGTTTTCAGAAATGAAGCTGGTGATCCCATCCTAGCAGCGTGTATAATAAAATTTCCTAAATAAAATAAGGGTAGTGCTATTCACACATCATTTTTCTCTATTCACACACCCCTTCTATTTTTCTATTACTTTAGATCAATTTTTTTTTACAAATTACCCTAATTACCCTCTCTTAAATTGTTTTTTTTTTTTTTCTCTATTTGGTAATTCAATCATTCCCCAATCCAAAACCCTTATTTTCCTGCAGGCACATAGGACTTTAAAACTCTTTTCAATTCCTTTTTTTTTTTTCCATCAAAACTTCTCTAGCATAGAACTCTAATGTGATGCTCTGAAGTTCAATCAAAGCAGAACAAGCAACTTTAGACCCATCTTTGGAGAAAATTTTACACTTGATTGGCAATGGAAACATGTGAGAAAAATATGAGTTCAGTGATCATTCAAGTCCCTTTGAATCCATCATTCTTGGTAAGATTCTAACTGAAAATATTTGGTGTACATTTGAATCCATTGAGCAACTATATAACTTTACAAAAACCTAATTATGATAGCTTTATGATTATAGACATGATTTGTTTTACTATATTATGCTAGAATACGAAAGATTTTGCCATAGGAAAATAATACAAATATGAGTTGAAGGGGGTTTCAGAGATAACGAATGGTTGTTTATGGGGGTGGGGGTGGAGTTTCAGCAAGGGTTTGTGTTTTTTTATTGAGGATTGATTGGTTTTGATGCTTCTAGTTACTCTTGTTTATTAACTTTTATTTTTATGAAGCAATATTGTGGACTTGTACATTGGTTTTTGTTATTTTTTTACCAAATTATTTGGGTAATTCATGCTCCAATATACATTTTTTTTTAAAAGAAGAAGTCAGCCCTTTATTGCACCAGAAAGTCAATCAAACCATACAAAGTTCCGCTGCAACTGCAGCTAAAAGAAATGGAGGAGTAGAAAACTAAAAACAATCTTGCTGCAAAGAGCAAGCATAAGCTGCTAACTGATGGGCTACACCATTGCCCCGGCGGCCAACATGAGTCACCTTCACAAAAGAATGAGACTGCAACATGGTCACCATATCATCATATAATCGTCCCAGAACGGACGTATTGACAGTAGTAGAAACACTCAACTGACCTTGAACTACCAACGCATCTGTCTCCAATATGGCAGGAGAGAAAGCATGGTCCAGTACAAATTCCATTGCCTTCTTACAAGCTAGCACCTCCCCGTGCTCCAGAGACAATAATCCAGTAAGAGGGTAAGCTCCTCCTGCCAGCATAACCTCGAGTTCATTACGAATCACAAAGCCCGCTCCTCCCTTCCGAGTCACATGATCGAATACCCCGTTGACATTAATCTTCAAAAAACCCACCGGAGGTGCAACCCACCGCACCACCCTGCTTTGTCTAACCTTGCCTTCCCCATTGTTCAAGGTATGAAACCGATATTCCTGCAATCTAGACATCGTCCGAATAACAACGTCACTTGCATCCCCCTTCTTTTGGTCCCAAACCCGCTCATTTCTCTCCTGCCAAATCCCATACAGAACAAATAGCAAGTCTCCAAAGCTTGTTAGAGACAACTCCGCTGCACATGCAGCTAACCATTGAAGCAAATCTCGGCCTTCATGTTGAGGTCCATAGCAAACTTGTCTCAAAACCATATTGGACTGCAACACCCTCTGAGTGAAAGCACAAGCCTTACAAAGATGTAGAGTGGACTCCTGATGCGTCTCACATAACACACACATTAATGACTCTAACTGCATCTTTCTCGACTCCAACTTAACAAGAGAAGGCAAAATATCCAAACATACCCTCCACATATGAATCTTTGCCTTATTTGGAATAGAAGATTTCCAAATCTTCTTCCAGAACGGTGCTCCCACAGACGATAGGATGGGATTAAAATGAGAAGAATTAGAGAACGAAAAATGGTAGGTCGAATTCACAGAGAACTTACCATCCTTGGTCAACCTCCAAATAAGCCTATCATCCACCACCCTTCGACTTAACGGAATATTAATAATGGCCACTGCTTCCTCCATCGAAAATAGCCACACGATTTTGGCCTCATCCCACACCCCTGTCTCCACAATTAAATCCTCCACCGACGTTACCTCTCGTTGAGCCAAGACTGTGGCGGTAGGTTTCCCATTACGTAAAGCCGGAACCCAATTAGAAGAGAAAATCCCAACATCCTTCCTAGGGCTGGGCACGGTCCCAGACCGGCACTGCTTTTACAGGGACCGGGACCGGAACCGGCAAAGCTAAACCCGAACCGGACTTGCAGATGCAAAGAATGGGGACCGGCCTAAACCCGGACCGGTAATTGTTTTACTGGAACAGGGACCGGAACCGGGACCGGAAGTCTTAATTCGGGCCGGGACCGTAGTTGCAGATAACAGGGACCGGGATAAACCCGGACCGTGACAAAACCGGCCCGTTTTTCGGGTTTCCTGTTCCAGTCAATCTTTGCAGCACTGCTGCATTTTGCTGCTTGACCTGCTTCTGTTTAGAGAGTATAAAGAGTAATGCAATATGATTCTATGAACTAGCAACAAGGCTGCAATGCTGAAAATAAAACCAATAAACCATTCTGCAAAGTGCAGTCTGCACTAGCAGCAAGGCTGCAAAGAAATCCATATTGCAAATAACAATCATTCAATGATTTCAATCAACACAGTTACACAGCAAGTTCAACAACACATATTGTTCAGTAGCCCTCACTCCCTCACAAAGTCACCATGGCATCTCAAGGGCACTTCTTATCAATGTATGTTCCTGTAGAAAAAAGGCAAACGATTCTTAATGTAAACCACAAACACCAAATTTTCTTGCTGATATAGATGTACCACATCGAGTCATTGATATTTAACAAAAAAAACACAACATACCAATCAATACCATAAAAAGATACCATCTTTACAGAAACATGTTAGTATTTCCTATATAACAAATTAATCACAAATGTAGCATACCACGGATGCTTGGAGCTTTTAAATCCTCAACGTCAAAGCAGCAAGGCCACTCTAATAAATTGTTGTTGTATAGCTGTTAGCTGCTGCCTGCATATTTAAGATTCTAATTATGTAATTAGTACCCAATAGACCAGGCCTAACATAAAATATACAAGGGCAGAAAAGATATAGACTAGGATATAAAAACAGAATAATCGAAAGAGAAACAGATAAGTATCAGAGCACCTTCTTTTCGTCCTTAGGCCCTAAGAAAAGAGCAAGCTGAATGTCATCTTAGCTCAAGCAAGCCCCTGAATAAGTAAGACAAAAAAACCACAAGCACACGTTAGCCTTCTTAAACAACAGATCTCAAACATAAAAAGTATTCATTCAATTTGATTGGCAAGATTAAGAAAAAGAATGACACTGCTCTTGTATAAACATAAAACAGCATAAACTGTTTGCAAGTATGGTTTTGTTAGTTCACCAATATTGGTGGGTAAAATACAGAAACTAAAGCATAAATCTGTACATGGCTAATCATCACGTGAACCACCAGTATGTAGATATACATGTATAAGCAAACCACATTAACCAAAAACATAATCATTCAAAACATACACACACTTGGTGTCAGGAACCAAACCTATATGTTTTGCAATTACAAGAATTTGAGCAATTATAACTATATAAATCAAATGTGTTCATCTTAATTCTTACAGACCCTGTGCATGTCGTCGATGTCGATGTCGTAAAGCTCGCAGTGCAGTTCATAAAATGTAGTAGCTTCAAAACCCAAGATGCATCAATTTAACCCCTGCAGAAAAAAAGCAAACAATATCCATCAATTTCAATCATGAATATGCAAATTTCAATCATCAATTATCAATCCTCAGTATGTATAGTAGAATGACATGACTGTACCGCAAACCATGTTAAAGACACATACTTTATTCCTGACCCATCAAAATTTCTCAATTTCCACACATTTGGGTTCAATTATCTCCACAACAAGTCCAATCAAACACAAAGAATTTACCTTTAATGTCAAGAAAACCTTGATGATATGAGAGGTCTCCATCTGCAACCAAAAATTAACAAACAACGATTACACACAATCCCAATGGGAATGTGACATTTGAATCGGGAATGAGGAACGGGAAAAAGCTTACTCTACGCTCGGCATTGGCGATCTGGGGGTCCTGAAGCGAAGAGGAGCAAGCGAGCAGTGAGAGATTGGAGAAGATCGTCAAGGCTAGGAGCAAGCTGAGAGGCCGTAGGTGAGGAAGACCGATTTCTGGGAGATCGACTGTGAGGAACAGAGGGACTGACTGACTGGGTCTGAGGGCTGAGGAAGATTGATTTCTGGGAGAGACCGAGAGAGACAGAGAGTTGGAGGCTGAGTCTGATGCGCTTGAAGCAAGCGCATAATTTAACCCTATAAAATGTCATCGTTAGTATATAGTAAATAGGGATCGTTCTATTCCGGGGATTGAGGGTACACCTGTAATTGCAAAAACAAATTAATAAAAGTAAAAAGTATTATTTACAAAAATAAAACAAAGAATAAAAATATATACAAATGAACACAAAAGGGGGTTTTAGGATTATTAAATTAAAAACTAAAATAAATAAAATAAAGAAAATGTAAAAACATATATACACGGGTGGAATGAGAGAACAAAGATCAAAACCGAAACTATGATCAAATTCGATTAAACCCTAATATTATTCATCTAAGTCATGAGAAAGGAGTTGATCATGTGAAATATTCGAAAGCAAATAATTTCTCATTTTTTACTTTTCAATGCTAATTAACCTAAGTGAAAGCACAAAGATTAATCCTATCAAACATGTAATCAAGCCCTATAAAGCTAGTCAATCATGACATGTTTAACGCATGAAACACATGGAAAGGCTGTCAACTCAAGTGTGCAACTTAGTATGAAAAAGTCCACCTAATTGCAATCCTCTTTAATTAAATTCGGTTTTTGTCCAAAACCTTTACTATTTCGATTCAAGTTACACAAAACAAAAAGTTGATTTCATGTTCTTAAATCTAGCACCATTCATATCAAAACCCTAAGTGTTTCGAACCACATAAGATTAAAATACAAAAGATATCTATAAAGCAAATTTAATTAAACAAACTCACATAAGCAACTCTCGAATTACAATATAAGAGTCGAAATTCTCATTTAATCATAAAAATTCCAGAAATAATAATTTTGTTCAATCATGAATGTCAACTAAAACAAAACCAACCAAATTCAAACAAAGGTTACAAAGTAGAGGTCAAATTACACCGTGGATGGAAGATGTGAATGGATGATTTTCGTTGGGATCCTTGAAGATTGAAAGCAAGTCTTCAATGGTGGATGGTGGAGGAAAAGGTCACGGCTCCTTCTTCTCTTGCTTCGGCCTTGCTTGAATCCGGTGGCTTGCTTTAGAGGATGGAGAGAAAATGGGAGAGGCTCACGGCAACAATGTGTATTTTCTGAATTTTTCTAAGGTGTGGAACCCTTCTCAACGTCAAAGAAGGGAGTATATATAGGAGCACGGCTAGGGTTCACAAAGCAATCAGAATTTTCCACATAGCTTCAACCAATGATAATTCGCCAAGTAAGCTTGTGATGTGGTCCAACCAATCATAGAATGCCAAGTAAGTTTTGTGATGTGTTCCCACCAATCAAAATTCTCTAAAATACCTCCCTAATATTTAATTGCCGAATTTCCTTGAAATTATTCTGATCTTCTTCATGAATTCCAGCTAACATTCCTTTAGGGAATTTAGGGATGCACCTAGACACGTTTTGAGCTTTTCCTTGGTGCACACATATTTTCCTTCCATAAATATCTCCCTTGAATCTCTCTTGGCGTCATCTCCTTGATTATTTCTGATTTTCACGTTGCCAATCACACCAAATTATTCCTCCAACAATATTTCTTTCCATAAAAGTCTCCCAAGAAAATCTCTCCTTGAAATCCTCAATCAATCATCTTTAATTCCCACGTTGTCACCTTCTTGCCATGTCATCTTCATGAAGCTTCTCTTCCCATTTATGAACTCAATTCAGCTTATTTATTCCAAAGACCTGAAAATAGAAGCTTTCTAAAATAAGAAATGGAAACTTTCTAAAAATGAAAAATAGAAACTACAAAACGGAAACTTTCTACAATTAGGAACTTTCCCAATCGAAGAATGGAAACTTTCCTAAACAGAGTTTTATTAAGGAAATAACGCAAGAAATGTAGGGAAATAACAGTTAAAACGTCGCATTAAAATGCTCCTATCAGAGTCACAGAGAGCTGAGGAAGATTGACTTAGGATTTTAGATTTTAGGTCTACTTACTAATCACATGTGGTTGTGTCCATACTAACACAATATACTTCGGAAAACAAACGTATAATTGGACGACACGTACACAAGCTCGGGTTTTTCGGTCCAGAAAACACTTTATATTCAAGAACCGGGACCGGACCGCCAAGCTGAGTATAGGGACCGAACCGGCCCGAAAACACTTATATTCAAGAACCGGGACCGGACCGCCACGCTGAGTATAGGGACCGAACCGACCCGAAAACACATATTTTCAGTCTAAAGCCCGGCCCGAACCGGCCATTCCGGATCGGTCCCTTCCGGTCTTTCTGTTTTTCGGTCATTTATGCCCACCCCTAATCCTTCCCATCCCCCACTTGCCAACAACAACATTCCTGAAGCAAACCCGTGTAGAAAATATACTTCTCCAGGAATAGGAAGGGGAAGCATGAGGAGTAGCCTCCCAAAACGAGACCTCTGGAAAACACTTTGCCTTATATATACGAGCAACTAGGGAAGAAGGAGTAAGAAGCACGCGCCATGCCTGTTTAGCTAACATAGCAGAATTAAAGTCCGTCAGATTCCGAAAGCCAAGACCACCAGTCTCCTTTGGATTGCACAATACATTCCAAGTTTTCCAATGGATCTTCCACTTGTCTAGAGTGCTCCCCTACCAAAACTGGGCACACATTTGTTCCATATCATCACAAAAAAATTTCGTCAGTTTAAAGACACTCATAGCATAAGTAGGTAACGCCGAAGCCACTACTCTGATAAGGATATCTTTACCTACACCACTAAGCAATTTTCCTTGCCAGCCTGCCAGCTTCTTCACCAATTTTTTCTTTTATGTATTGAAACGTAGCAGTCTTCTTATGACCTACATAGGTAGGCAATCCCAGGTACTTTTCATGTGCCTCCACCACCTGTACCCCCTAATAACTCGAAACCTCCTCCTGCATTTCCACCGAAACATTCTTACTAAAAGCCACTGAACTCTTCTCAAAGTTGACAAGTTGTCCTTAGGCCCTCCCATATGTCTCAATAACATCCTGCAACTCATAACAAGCCTCCAGAGAAGCATGCGCATAAATCATGCTGTCATCCGCAAACAATAAATGATTTATGGAGGGAGCATTTGCACACACCTCTATCCCAGGCAAGAGCCCCAACGCCTACTTCTGATGCAACAACGCAGAGAAACCTTCAGCCCCAAGCAAAAACAAATAAGGGGATAGGGGATCGCCTTACGCAAACCCCGACTAGGGCAAACATGGCCTCTCGGTTTGCCCCTAATCAAAAAGGAATACCGAACAAAGGATACACATTGCATGACTGTGTCGATCCAACTCTGAGTAAAACCAAACCGGACCGTCACCATTCTCAGGAAGACCCACTCCATGCGATCATACGCCTTGCTTAGATCCAATTTTAGAGCCATAAACCCTTCCCCACCATCCCTTTTATTATGCACAAAATGCGCTATCTCATTAGCAACAAGAATATTGTCAGTGATGAGACGTCCCGGGACAAAAGCACTTTGAAAAGGTGAAATCACTGATGGCAGGATAACTTTCAACCTGTTCGCAAGTACTTTCGAACATATCTTATAAATAACATTACACAGCGCAATTGGCCTCAAATCAGACATACTTTCAGGTGAACTGACCTTTGGAATAAGACATATGTGTGTGTAATTAATTTGGCGGAGTAACTGACCCGTTTGTAAAAAGCTCTTCACTGCTTCAAACACATCAACCCCAATGATATTCCAATATTGTTGAAAAAATAATGGGGGCATCCCATTTGGGTCGGGAGACTTTGTTGGATACATCTGGAATAACGCTTGACGAACCTCTTCAAATGTATAGTCTGCACATAACCGAGCATTCATCTCCTGATTAATGCAAGGTTGTATAGCGTCCAATGTCTTATTCACAGCCTCATAATCCACTTCAGAAGCCTGGAACATGTTTTCAAAATTGGACGTGACAATGTCCTCCACATCCGCATCCTCCTCCTTCCACTGCCCATGTGCATCATATAGTCCTTGCAACATATTTTTGCGTCGTCTATTATCAGCTTTCCAATGAAAAAAAACCCGTATTCCGGTCCCCTTCCTTAAGCCAGGTAACTCAGATCGTTGTCTCCAAAACATCTCTTCTTGATGCAACAAAGTTTGAAGGCGATCCAACAACTCCTTCTTCTCCTACTGTACGACCTCAGAGATAGACACTCCAAGGAGGTCCTCCATTCTAGTCCTTATACCGAGCAGATTTGGGTGTGCTCAATTTTCTTTGCAATGTAAAACATTGGGGTACCAGTAATATCTGTCCACCAAGCCTCCTCCACCACCCCAGCACAATCCAGATGTTGTACCCAATATGCTTCAAACTTGAACCGATGATACTTTGGTCTGGGCACTAGAGGAACAGAGCTAGCCCGTAACAAAATAGGAACATGGTCTGAATCAGAGGGCAACAAATGAAACAGCTTAGAATGCCCAAATAGGTCAAACCAAGATGGCGTACAAACCGCCCTATCCAGTCGCAGCTGAGTTTCTGAATTCCACCACGTAGCCAAAGATCCATGGAACCCTAGGTTGAGTAGATCCCCATATCCGAGCGCTTCCCTGAAGCCTTGCATCTGCCTTTCCGCCCTAAGCGGCCCATCAATCTTCTCCCCATTATTCAGTATCTCATTAAAATCACCAATCACAACCCACGGTAAGGAATCAAGATCGGACAGTTCACAGAGTAGTTGCCATGATCGTTCTCTCTCCGCAGTCCGAACATAACCGTAAAAACCAGTCAGCCACCATGACAGTACAGCTGTGCCCCCTACCATTTCCGCATCCGTGTGATGCGCCGATGTCGTTCGCATCCGTAACTGAACCTCATCACTCCAAAAGAAACCCAAGCCACCTGCTTGTCCTTCACTCAACACCTCCTCTGCATGAGCAAAACCTAAAGCATGCTGTAGGCGCTCAAACTCTTCCCTGCGGCTGATTTTTGTCTCACAGAGAAACACGATCTAGGGCCTGTTCTGAGTAATCAAATCTTTCAGTGCCCTGACCGTTGCATCGTTACATATACCTCGACAATTCCAGCTAAGTACGTTCAGATCCATGGTGGACCAATTTGCTTTCCACCAACGAGAAAGTATCCCTAGGGCTAGAGCGGCTAGGTCAGTCATGCTCCAATATACATTATTGAAGTATTTATGCTAACAATTTTGTCATTGCTTCTAGTTTAAAGGAATTAAATGTGTCGAGATAATGATAGCTTGCTTTTTGCTACTGTATGTTCATACGCGACTTTTTACTCTCTGGTTTTGCACCCCCCAACTATGGTTTATGCATTTCATTTTTATATACATACCAACTTTTTACTATCTATACATTTCAGTTCAGTAACTATAACTACTACTCTAAATAACCAACTAGTTATTGTATTGACATTCTCTTCACAATGTTGAATTAGGTCTGATGCCTTTTTACCTAACAATGTGGACAGTCAAACCATATTTATTGCTGAAAATTAGTATTACTTGGAAGATCTTAGTAGCAGAGAAAATTGATTTATTGTATAATAATGATTAATTCATGAAACTTGCCAAATAGAGAAAATAATGATTAATTATTGTATTTGACACGCCTATTTTCTCTATT
This sequence comes from Rosa lucieae, assembly GCA_024704745.1. Lineage (NCBI taxonomy): Eukaryota > Viridiplantae > Streptophyta > Magnoliopsida > Rosales > Rosaceae > Rosa > Rosa lucieae. The sequence goes on from CM045492.1 coordinate 3,908,237, forward strand.
TAGGATAATTAGTATTAATTAGGTTTTTATTCCTTTTGGTTTTCCTGTTTTGTAGGTATCAATGTCAAATACAAGTAGGACCTCAATCCTTATATGCTTGGATATATATTTTGTTTTGTTAACATATAACAATCTGTTCTAAGCATTTCTTTACATGTCTATTGTTGAGCAGACAATATTTGACTTCCGATTTTTGGCGCTACTGGCTGTTGGAGGTTCATTGGCTGGTTCATTATTGTGCTTTCTCAATGTAATTTCTCTTTTCCATATGTTCTCTATTCTTACTTGAGGAGAAAAAATAAATGCCTTGAGGTCTTCAACTCTGAACATATCAATGTAAGATATGATTACACTATTAACTATAGTTTCTGCTCTTGTTCATACTCATATTACATTCAACTTTGCAGGGTTGTGTTTAATGGGGAGTTGTGTCAAAGGGCATCACACTGGACAAATGGTTCTGCGACTAGTTGAAGCAATTGGTAAACTTTCAGAATTTTCTTTGTGTATTGTATCTCCAATATGCTTAGCCATTATCCACTTTCTTTTAGTACGTAATATAGAATTATTATGTAATATACTAAATTGCCCACTTCTTTCTTTCCTGACATGGTAAAACTCACTGTCAGCAACCTTTACCTCTTTGATGCAGATATTTATCTTGCTGGAACTGTACGTCATGTTAATATTTGCTATGGGATTATATGGATTATTTATCAATAATGTGCCTAACGATGTGCCTTCCAGCGCTGATCGTTCTTTGAAGGGATCTTCTTTGTTTGGAATGTTTGCTTTGAAGGTAATCTTAATTCCCCTCCCTGCAAGTATAATTGGCAAATGTTTCTCAGACCTTCACAGCTATTAACAGATACTAACAGAATATATTGTTCTCCATTGACATTGCCATCCGGCGACCTCTAAATGGAGAACTTCTGATTGAAATACTTGCAATGAGAACTCATAAAAGTTGTCTAGTAGCATATAATTTCTAGACTATAATATCAGGCACTCTAAATCTTGCTCTGCGTCATAGGAAGAGGCACAAACTGAGACAATTATTATGATTAGATCATGTAGGATATGGACTCAAAATCAATGAGTATGTCTCCATGGCACTTGCATGGTATTTAGTTTTACAACCTACATTACATCCTTACTGGCATTATTTTCTGGTTTTCTTTCGCCGACAGAATGAAGTCCTTAGTAATTAAAATTGTTCTTCCCCATTTTTCCTCTCTGAGGTTCTGCCAGATTCTCTAGCTGCTTTCGGATAAGAGATGCACTCTTGATATATGTCTTAACAGTGGTTGTGGACATCTCTAGCTGTTTTTTGGCCAATAGATGCTCCAGTTGCTAAGGGCTTGTACACCAAGGTTGACTTTGCTTGACACTTGGCAGAACTTGGAAGTCTTTGTTTGGAAGACTCAACTCCAGAACTTGGAAATCTCTGGCTCTATTGAGTAGAGGACGTCTTTGGTAGATGATTTTGTAGCAAAGGTCTTTGTTATGTACTGCAGAATAGAGCCAGAGATTTTAAACCTTTTAATCTAGAATACAGAGAGATAGCAAGTGACGTAATGAAATGGAGAAGATGAATAAACAGACTAGTCTTTTTACACGGAGAAACTTAGGTGGCAACTATCTAAGCACCTTAAGGAACCACAGGCACATGGAACATTCATACACCATGAATGTCTTTCTATAAGTTAGATTCAAGATCCACGCACGAAATTTATTCAGATATTGAAGAACCAATATCTTATTGTTCTATGAATATGCATCATCATTCATGTTTTACCGTAGTTTTCTGAAATTAACGAATCCTGTACTGGAAAAGAAAAATCGAATAAGGATAAGTCTGCATGCCATCCTCAATAGGTTCATTGGTGATGACAAAGAGATGGCATTTGGCTTTGCAAACAAAGCAATTAGAGCCTTGATAGACAAATTTTATAATCACAATTCATCAATATGGCGACAAAGGAAAGATATGTAATCCAGAAAATTTCTAAACTTCTGAGTTTCCAATAAGCAGTTTTCCTTAAGATGATTCTTCTCCTCAGCTAGCAAAAGTGCGGGAGAAAAAGGTTTGTCGAGGGCCTTATTATTCTCTAAAACAACTATTGTTTGCTCTAGATGCTACCCCTGCAATCTAAATCCACTCTCTTGGCTTCACGTACTTCTCAATTTGACTCTATACTTTTCACGAACTTCTTAGCCTGCCAGAAGGAAAACTGAGAGATGAGAAAAGCAATTCAGGTTAATTTGAGAGACAAGAAAGCAATCTACAGATCGAAGGAAAACCGTCCAGGTTTCTAGAAAGAAGAAAAAAACAGTTTCACAGATAAGTTTCAATAAAGATTCATCAGAAGTGGCTAATTATTTATATAGATGTTCTGATTCCCATCACATAATTCTAAGCTGCAGTTCGGACTGCTACTGACGTGAAAATAGAAAACCACCGCACAGACCAGACGCTCAACAGGCTGAAGAAGATAAAAAGGGAAGGCGTTGAAACTTGTACCTGCTCAAGGGTTAGAAACATGATCACATTCCAAGATCCTAGCCGTCCAAAATCTGGGATGAAGCCCTTCTAAAAGGCCAAAGGTCCCTGCAAAACAACAAATCGTAAATAACAATATTCTTATTATTGGAAGGTAGAAACCTACTCTCTCATAATATAGATACAATGGCATATATACTAATGGCATGGAAACTAAACCACCTGCATATTCTTTTTGGATCAACAATTATAATGTAAAAGCTTTCAAATAAACATCTGACTCATAAGGACACATCAATATTTGATTTTGACGCCTTCGGAACTTTATAAATATATTAGGAAATGAAGAATATGCTGAAAGGTACAGGAAGGAATCGTTCATACATCATTCTTCAAAGTTTTAATGAAGCAATCGATTGTGTTTTTGTAAGCAGAAGAATCTCCCATCATTCTTGACTTAACCTGAGAAAAGATGAAGAGCACGAATATAGATTCTCTAGCTGCTTTCAGTAATCTCCCATCATTTTGTAGCTATTTCGGTAATGCGGTCCAAGAGATAATCAAACATGAGACTGATGAATTTGTTTTTCAGGTAATTGATGTACACTGAAAGATTTGCAGCCTGCAATTCCTTGATGACGTGAGTTTCTCCCGAGATGAAGGAACTGGTGGACTGAATAACCGAATTTCTGGAGACAGTTACTGCATCTGCAAACTTCTTGATCTCTTCAATTCATTGCTTTGGTGTAGCACCTATTTCCTCCTAATGTTGTACACCCTTGTGTATGCTTTCTCATCAGCGAATTTAGACAAGACTGAAGTGTCATCTGATTTGATCATGACCTTTTGAGTCGATTGCTTGTCGAGTGTGGCATTTTTCAAGGCAGAGGTTACGGTACCAACAATGTCCAGACCCGCCTTTGATGCTAGGTACAGCGCATTCTGAGAACATAGGTTATATTTATTGTTCAGATCAAACATTGTTGTGCAACAATGAGAATTAGACTGAAATGTCTTGAAAGGTTTACCTGAATGTCGATCAAAATTCCAGTAGTTGTCTTTTCCTTGGCAAACTCTAGGAATTCATTAAGGGTCACCAGTTTGCCTGCATCCTTGTTAGCTGGGTTTCTGTACACGTTTTCCTTGGTTCCATAGGGACTTTGCAGTTGGGCTGAAATAACAAAGTTGTTAATGAGATTATCAGAAGTTTGCTAGCTCAATCAATTAGGAGGATAAGCACTTCAAAAATGGTGAAAATTTAAGGAAGCTTACTTTTTAAGGACTGAATCTCCTCCCATGTGAACTGGAACGAGAAGACTCCAGCTTCACGTTGAAGTTCAGGGATAGTCTCACTCTTGGTCATGAATTGAGTCAATGCATTGGTGCCTGAGTTGAGGTCTATGGAATATAAGCAGAAGGCAACTCCATCACTTGACATTTGGACCAAGCAATCGATTATATCAGCACCATCATCTACTGCTCTCTGATAAGAAAGGTTAGTGCAACCAGGATAGTTCCCAGTCGCTCCATTTCTATTTATGATCGGTGGACTCCCTGCAATGTCAAAATTTTCCAGAAAAACTTATCTCAGCACACAAAGACTCGGAAACTTGTACTATAAGCTTTGGAAAAACAAAAGAATCTTAAAACCTTTGCCTTTGTAAGGCTTACCATCCTTGTTATGTGAAAAGCATGCTGCAGCAGGAAAGCATGAGGCGTTAAAGCAGAAACATTACAAGGTGTTCGTCTTTATAGACTTTACTTTTATGTTTAATTTGATTTCTGATGTGATTGTGCAACTTATGTGATGCAAGTGCTACTAGAAATAAGAAGCCTGGTGTCTCACCAATGGCTTCTGATGCCGTATGTGGGAAATCTGTACTAATAAACAGGGAAGGTGTCGAAACTTGTACCTGCTCAAGGGTTAGAAACATGATCACATTCCAAGAGTAGCCTGTAGCCGTCCAAAATTTGGGATGAAGCCCTTATAAAAGGCCAGAGGTCCCTGCAAAACAACAAATCGTAAATAACAATATTCTTATTGTTGGAAGCTAGAAACCTACTCTCACATAATATAGATACAATGGCATATATACTAATGGCATGGAAACTAAACCACCTGCATATTCTGTTTGGATCAACAATTATAATGTAAAAGCTTTCAAATCAACATCTGATTCATGTGGACACATAAATATTTGATTATGACGACTTCTGAACTTTATAAATATATTAGGAAATGAAGAATATGCTGAAAGTTACAGGAAGGAATCGTTCATGCATCATTCTTCAAAGTTTCAACGAAGCAATCGATTGTGTTTTTGTAAGCAGAAGAATCTCCTATCATTCTTGACTTAACTGATAACAGATGAAGAGAACGAAAAAAAAGAAGTTAATCTGAGGCTGTATGCATCTAGAATAGGTTCAAATTAACCAGTACAGGCAGGCAACCATATCATTTACTCCATAGTTACCGAGTTAAGATATGTTGGTCATCCAATTTTACCTTACAGATCAGAGACTAGTTAACAACTTTGAATAATCAGAGCTTGAACAAGAATATACAAGTTTTAATCTCTTTAGAAGTCACTGAATAGAGTTATACAGTTTGCACAACAACAATCCCTTCACATTTGGGTTCTATGTATCACCAAAAAATCTAAAAATCTGAGTAACTTTCTTTTTTTTACTTCCTGCAAATATTGTAAACGGAGCAGAGTTCTTCAAGCTCTAGCAGATGGAACAAAACTTGTTTTCAAACAAAATATTATTCTTTCTCCATCGAGGTCGATAGTGAGAAGGAAGAGCCAAAAGGTATATAAGCAAAATGAGGCATACAAAATAATAACTATAATTAAAGTGATATGAATATTGACCGATTCAGAAAAGAGGTAGAGGAAAGAGTTACCAAGAATTTGTGGAATATGAGAAATCTTAGGCCACTCTGGGCCGCTCTCCGCGGTGCATCTTTCGCTCAAAAGGGGACAATTGTAGATGCTTAACGAATCTAATTTGGCGAGGCGTTGCATAGCTTGGACGGAAGGTAGATACATCAGATTCTTACAACCATCAATACCTAAGAAGTGAAGAGATGCAAGGTTTCCCAACCATTCCGGAATAGCCTCCACTCCCTCAAACCAATATATCCGCAAATAGGTCAAAGACGTCAAGTGTTGAATTTGTTCAGGCAGAGACTTGAGCTTCAGCCACCCGTAGATCGTCAATGATTCAAGTTGTGGTAGAACCTGAAGAGCAGGGAATGAATCCAGCTCTTCACAAAACGGGCCAATTCCCAAGGACTTGAGACGGGTGAATACGTGTGGGGATGCCATTGCTAACCCACTGGGTAGACATGTTAATCTGGTACATCGAAAAATCGACAACTCACGGAGGGATGTGAGCTTGTCTAAACTTGGAACAGTCTCTAGATTAGGACAATCACTTATTCTCAAATGCTCAAGAGAGACGAGGATTTGACAAAATTGCTGATCAATTTGTGTACTTTGACATCCCCAAATTTCCAATCGACGGAGGGATGTGAAGCCGCCGTGTAAAATTGGAAGAGACTCTGGATTATCTACACACAAGTCTCGAAGGGTTGTACTGAGACTGCCAATTGGAATGGATGTTACCTTAGGGCACTCTCTTACCGTCAAATCAACAAGAGAGGTGCAGCACCCTAGTCCACTCGGTAGGCTTGATAATTCAGGACACTGCACAAGCAGCAGTCGACCAAGGGACGGGAGGCCCGCAGATGGAATTGGAATGGATGTTATCTTTGGGCAGCACCATATCTCCAGTCGTTGAAGAGATGTGCAGTATTGGGCTGGAATGGACGTTATCTTTGGGCAGCTCCATATCTGCAATTCTTGAAGAGATGTGCAGTATTGTAGCCCATCAGGTAAACTGGATAACTGAGAACACTCGGATATTTGCAATTTGCGCAGAGAAGGGAGACCGCCTTGCTCAGGGATAATTGGAACGGACTCCTTGAGAGAGAGTGGGAGTGGCCCATCAGATAAATACCTCAACTTAGGACACTCCCAAATACTCAGTTTCTGAAGAGATGCGCAGCAGTCAAATCCATGGGGGGCAATGCAACTTAACTCCGGACACCTGCGTATATACAAAGATTCAAGATTCTTGTTGTTTCTTAACGTCCCTTCCGGAAGACTAGTAAGTCCCTCGACATCATTTACTCTGAGATGAGTGAGAGTAGTCAGTTTATTGCTTAAAATACTTGCTATAGGCATACCACTTTCCACTCCTCGTATCACCAACTTCTTGAGAGATGGAAAATGACTGGGAGCACTTCTCAATTGCTTACACCGCCACAGGGTCAGCTCCTCAAGGTAAGGAAACACCCTTAATTTTTCTGCCGTCAGCATCAATTCCCCTGCTTCCATCCATTCTATTAGATTCTCGGCATTCTCAATAAGTAATGATTTCAAAGCAGGAAACAAGGTCTTTCTCTCGTCACTTGTTGTTGCACTGGAAATCTGATCGTAACCATAGAACTCAGACCCCAAGCACCTTAAGTTCTGCATGTTCCTCATCTTAACATGTATGAGATTTGGCAGATGGCCAAGTATTGGGACTTGTTCGCATTTGTTGCACCCTGCTAATTCAATTTCTTTCAAGTTGCTGGCAAGCAGTAACCATGATGGAAACTTAACACCCATAAACCCCTTAATCTTCAAAATTTCCAAATTACGATGTGGTTGCAGGCCTTCAAGTATAACATCCTCATTGTCAGCATTGTTGCTTGGTCTATTAAGCTTCCAGCCGAGAGTTAACTTGCGTATATGTTTCTTATCAACTAACTTTGCATTCATTGCTTCTTCCCCATCTCTTACATGCTCCAGATTATAGATAGATAAGGTGTCTCTCAAATGGTTTAACCCACCCAGTTCCTCAATCCTAGGCCCAGTTTCCATACCCACCTTCAGAAAAGGTAATGATCTGAGATTCATCAATTTTCCCAATACCCCAACAGGAACTTTCGCATATTTTCCAAAATAAACATGTCTCAAGTTGATCATACCAGCAATCATCTTTGGGAACTCTTCAACATGATAAGGCATTTTAAACGTCTCAAGGTAATAAAGTTGACCAATAGATTTTGGAAATGCTTTCACATTTGTTTTCATAACATTCAGATACCTCAAGTGTGTCAACTTTCCAATTGAACTCGGCAACTTGTAAATGTCTGCCTTGTATAAATTTAACACACGTAAAGATCTAAAGTTAGGCAAGGTGTTCCCAAATGCTTCTCCCTTGGAAAATAGTGAGCGGCAGTTTGTCATGTTTGATACTCGTTCTGCAAGGTCATGCACAAGATCATGCATCTGGCATGTTGTATTACCCTTATAATCAGTTCTAACGTCTTCAAAAAGGGATTTTTCTGATAAAATGTTGAAATATTCGTTCCCTCTATCCTCCATCTCCATATTACTTTTGGTGCTGTGAAGCCATCCTTGAGCCATCCAAAGTTGAACTAAGTCATCCTTTTCCATTTCAAAGTCTTTGATGAACATCGAGCAGTATGCAAAACACTGTTTCAATGATGAAGGTTTCAATTCATCAAAACTCAACTTTAAAATCGACATGATTCTGTCTTTTTCATCCGGCAAGTCCCATATTTCACTTTCCATAATTGAACTCCATTCATTACTCGTTTTAGAGCGCATGATGTCTCCTAATACCTACAATTAAATTGGGAATGGAATTAGATTTCAACAGAACAATACTATAGTCATTTTCAATTGAATATTAACTGCTCATTATTATTTGTTTAATTTTCCCAACATCAACAATGTTTGGAATAGAAATTCTTGTTATCAAATCAAAGCAAAAAGAAAGCATGGTAAAGCTTCAAATGTATAATAGAACATACCTTTGCCACTAATGGTACACCTCCACACTTTTTGGCAATCTCCCTTCCAATTGTCTCTTGATCTTCAAGTATAGGAACACTTCCGACAGGAACCGCTCTATTCTTCAATATAAGCCAACACTCATCATCTGATAGTTTTCTCAAATCACACCTAGGAAGTGTCTCCACCACTTTTGCAACTTTGTCATTGCGAGTAGTGACAACAATGCTGCTTCCTTGGGCATCAGTAATTCTTTGCAAACAAGCCTTCAAACCGTCCCATTTTTCAGCATCTTCATTCCATAGATCATCAAGTATAAGAAGATATCTCTTTCCTTTCAACTCTTCTCGGAGAATATTACATATTGCATCTATACCTTTCACTGCAGCTTCTGGTTTAAGATATTCCAGGATTCCTCTGAGAATTGAATTGACTTCAAAAGGGGTAGATACACATATCCACATCTTTTTCTCAAAGTGCTTGCTTACCTCAGATTCATGATATATTGATTTAGCCAAAGTTGTCTTTCCAAGCCCTCCCATATCCACAATGGCCAGAACCGAGAGATCACTTTCCAGACTGTGGTTTGATTTGGTCAGGGCTTGAACTATATCTGCCACAACATCGTCCCTTCCAATGATATTGTTTTCATCTTGTTTTAAGATAGAGTAGGTTTCCCTGTCAATGCTTATACCATGGGAAGTTGTTGCATCTAAGGATGGTCTAGCAAATAAGCCAATAGTACTTGCATTCTTATTCAACTCATCCAAAGATGTGTTGATCTTCTTAATTTTATGTGCCATTTTAACACGAAATATAATGGGATTGGAGAGGGAAAAAAAATCTTGCACCTTTTTCTTCATCTGGTTTCTCAATTGCACCTTTCGCCGGAGAAGCTCATATCCATAATCATCCAATACATCGTCGGCATACAGAGCTATGTCTTCAAGCTTCTTCACCCAGCGCTTCACAGCCTCTCCGTGATCTTGTCGCGGATGTTCAGCATCTCGTAGCATAGCCTCAAGCATGTCCAGCGAGTCACGCAGCTTTGTTATTTCTCCATTGAATCCCCATAGAAGATCGAACTCTTGAGCGGCCAGTGAAGCCACTTTCTTCAGCAATTCTTGAGCACCAAAAGTGAGAAATTCAGCCATCGATCTCTATTCAAGAGAGTCAAAAAGTTGAGAAGAAACTAGAAGGATGAATCTATCTCTCTTTGTGAATTTATCAGGTCGTTTATCAAATATAGACTTCTCAGCAACTAGTCCACTACTGATCTCGACAGCTATTTCATTCTTCTCTGTTTGTCGTTTTTTAAAAGATGCTTTGAACCAGAAGCAAAGGCATCTCTCACAGCTATTTCATTCTTCTCTGTCGTTTTTTAAAAGATGCTCCAGCTGTTTGCATGTACTTTATACCTAAAGATGGTAATTAGTCTTAATCTAAAGCAATCATGCTTCTGCTGAAGGTTGAATTTTCTTGGGAAGCTGTTTTTTTTTTTTTTTTTTTTTTAATGACATGGGAAGCTGTTATATCCCGCTTCGTATTTTGTTTGTAATCTCCTCACCAATAAAGAACTTGGAAATGATCTAGACTCCTGGTCACATCTACAGTGAAGATAACCGTGTATCATCTACATTTTACTAATTTATTAAGCACTAGGTAGAAACCCGCGCACTGCTGCGGGTTGTTTTTTTTCGTCTTTCCGAGTTCCAACAAATGTTATTGGACATTTGTCGAAAAAAGCAAATGTTATTGGACATGTATAATTGAAGCTGGTTCATGTATGTACACATTTCATGTATACAAATAACAAAAGTGTTCTCTATATACAAATAACAAAAGTGTTTACTAATGTCTTGAGAAATTAGGTGTCTTGGGCCAGAATGTGGGATTTTAGGACGCTTTGATAGAACATGAGCATGATCCTGAGAAGCCACTTCCACCTAGATCTGGTGCTGCAAATCTAACAGAAGCAGTCTGTTCACAGCTGGTGCGCACTCATCTCTAAAATGCCTAGGCCTTGTCTTCTGTGACCATTTGGAGCCACCGGGTAAGTTCTAGTTGCTGATATCATGGCTGCCAAAACTGAGAGAGAAATCAAAACTTTGATGGTGAAGAAGCAACATGGTTTCTGACCGAAGGTGTGCATGACGAATAGCCAGCAAGAATTGGTTTAGACCGAGAATCTGTGACAGTGAGGACAATAGGACACCACGAAGTTATATATGTGTACAATTGCATGCATTATGAACATGTGGTTATAGTGAAATGAAGCATCACATATATTTGGATGGGAACAAACCACAAATGAAATTTCATATCTTTTCCAATAATATTTTTACCTCCACTTCCTGTGATGTAAACATTGGTCTGTACAGTAGAGAGCTTTCCCAAATGTAATCCTCAAAAACTTGATGAACACTGTTTGGAAGCTGCAACAAATTCAATGAGTTCATGATGAACATCAATCGAACATCAGTAATGATCATCATGTGATTTTCCAGTGTGCTTTCAGTCAGTAGTGTTTCCATGTTCCAAACAATAACCTACTAACATGAAACAAAAAAAAATAAAAAACAAAAAAAAACAAGAGAGAGAGAGAAAAAAAAAATCAGAATTACAGGAGAAGCTGAAAATAAATCTGAAAAGCATTTAGCTAGCGTTTCCTCTTGAGAACCAGTCAAGGTTTTAAATTTCTCCGAAACTGCCGAAATTTCCGTCGAAATTTCTGTAATTTTGAAGTACCGAAACGAAATTCATATGCTATATCATTTCCGTCAGAAGTTTCCCGAAATATTCCGAAATTTTCCGTACATTTCCACGAAATTCTTAATTTCCGAAATATCTACACACACAATATATATTTAAAAATTCACACCGAAATTTTGTCCGAAATTTCTCTAAAATTTCTATTAAATTTTTTTGTCACCTACAATGAATTTTTACTTCATACTTTTATAGAGAAAATAAGAAATTTTGATTTTTTTTTTTTTTTTTTTTTGCAATCAAGTTGAATACAACAAAAAATATTTTTGTTTTATCTGCTACAAAGTTGAATGCTCCAACCGTAACATGATTTCCTTTTTGCTTTGTCTCAAATATTGTATGTTTCATACACTGTAACATTGTTTGGCTCCAAAACCAGCTGGTGTGCAAACAGTCTCTTTTGGGTGAGCGGTTGCGAATAAATATATGATGACAATGAAAGATATGTAATCCAGAAAACGAAAGCTAATTATTTCTTAAATTTTGAGTTTCCAATAAGCAGTTTTCCTTCAGAGGATTCTTCTCCTCAGCTAGCTGAAATATGGGATAGTTAAATTTCGATAAAGATTTCATCAGAAGTGGCTAATTATTTATAGAGAATTTCTGATTCCATCACATAATATAATTTCTAAGCTGCAATTCAGACAGCTACTGATGTGAAATTAAAAAACCAGTGCACAGACCAGAAACACAAACGGCTGAAGAGATATACAAAGGTTTTGAGACATGTACCTGATCAAAGGTTAGAAACATGATCACATTCCAAGAACCTAGCCTTCCAAAATTTGGGCTGAAGTCCTTATAAAAAGCCAAACGTCCCTGCAAAAAAACAAATCATAAATTAACAAAGCGGTATATTGCATCAAAATCAAAGTTACAAGGTAAAACCCTACTCCTGTCAAAATATAGATACAATAGCATATATACTAATGACATGGAAACTAAATCACCTACATCTTTTGTTTGGATCAACAATCAAAATGTAAAAGCTTTCAAATTAACATCTCACCCGTAAGGATACATAAATATTCTAATCAATTTGGACAACTTCTCAACTTTATGAAGGAAGCTTAGAATATGCTAAAAGTTATGGGAAGGAATCGTTCAGACATCACAACACAACAAGCTATTCAATCCAAACACAATCAATTTGAAGAGCATAAAATTCTAGTCTTCTAGACCAAAGATATAAAGCTCAATTTCACATACTAGTCTTCCATAGATAGCAATCTGGAAATCACAGCGAACACAAAAGTGGACACGTTCACCGAGCTGACGACGGGACCGGCAACCGATTGTCTTGACAGGCGAAGCTGCGGTGGCTGACCCAATGACCTTGGCCACCGGAAGGTCGGCGAGGATGAGGTGGTCAGGGAAAACGACTTTGACGATCTCCGCCGGCAAGGTTTTCTGCGCCGGCCTCCGGGAGAGTCCTCGTTGAGACTTTGAGAGTGAGACGGTGGGTTTCGCGGGTTCGAAGAAGAAGGGCAGCGGCAAATGGGGTTATAAACGTTTTATGGGTTAGTGTGGTGGGCTCTGCTGTTGGGCTTTTTTTTACTTGAGATGGACTGGGTGGTTCATCGGTTCGTGTTTTTGGTATTGACCGAAAACCGCACCATTAACATCTCAAAATTACAGCTGTTTAGAAATTCTTAAAACAAATACATTGTATCAAATTGACAAGATGTCGGTTTTAAGCTATTCTCCTAAAAAAATGGACACTTTATTAAGCAGTTACGCTAATTTTGCAAACTCTAGAATAAGTTGACAAATATTACCTTTGAGAGTAGTTTTCAGCATTTACGTAAGGTTAAAGTGTCATAGCGAAAATGAAAAATGAAATAAAGTAGGATGTGCAGAAAAAGCTTGCTGGGTGGAAAGGTAACACAGTCTAAGAGGAGCTAAGCTTACTTTACTCAAAGCTTCTATCTCTAGCCTCCCAAATCATATCATTTCCTGTTTCAAGTGTCTGTTTGAGCCCAAAAGCAATTTTGGCAAAATCCTTTAGTGGGTTCGAGCCAGCGGGCCGATACCTGCGGCCCAAAAATAAAACCACTCGGGTTTGGGTTATGGCTTCGCCCATTCCGTGTTTCATAAGGAGACGAAACCTTATTGAAATCGAGTAGCAGAGATCAAACAGGAAACTTCAATTAAGAATCCTTCTAAGGCAAGGAGCAGTCAAAACCCTAGGGTATAAATACAGGGTTAAGCGGCGAAATCAATGACCTCTCTCGAATCAATCAATCCCAGCGATTACAAAGCCTCCCTGGAGCAAACCTTCAACCTCGTTGAAACCCGGTGACCGCCAGCCAGTCCTAGACTCCTTGCGAGCCGACTGTCAGCCTCACCAGATCAACTCGGCGACCGTACTTCCAATCCCAGTCTCCTCGCGAGCCGACTGCCAGTACTACTGCCACCGATACACCCAGCGAAGCAAGGGTAACGCCCTCGCACCCAGCGAAGCTAAAGTCACGCTTTAGCAAAACCCGTGCTTTCTCACAACTTCCCAGTGATTGCTCTGCTTAGTCTACAACACTAAGTATCGATACGGTGAACGCGAAGAGATCACACCCAAAGTCCTTTCCCGAAAGGCAAGAGAAGAACCCTATGACGAGGTTGGTGCTCTCCTCGTCCACAGCGCTTGGAAAAGAAGTCAGGTCAAGGGACTACCCCGACGACTGCACCCCACGGTGCTGGCACGCCTGCGCAATCACACGCTCAAAAGAGACTGTTTGCACACCAGCTGGTTTTGGAGCCAAACATTTTGGCACGCCCAGTGGGACCTAATAGTGTTTCTTTGCGAACGCAACCATTGGGAAGTCTAGGGATAACCCTTATCAAAAAGGCTACGCTAACTGCTCAAAACATAAGACCTCCAGTTACAGACCGCATTCTCGTGCGGACTGTCGTGGTCTTTCTGAAGAACAAGTGACGCAACGATTCTCTCATCAGCCCCAATCACCCAGTATGTCAACTGCACAAGATGAGAATCGCTCGACCGCTACTGTCGACACTGCAGTGGAAAGTGGAGATGAAGAGGCTTTTGTTCCCAGGCCTATCCCGGAAGGAGCGACCGCTGAGGTCAAGTTTGCGATCATCATGGAGAATATCGAGAACCATCGCAAGAAGATGGACGCGGATTTTGCCAGAGAAACCGCAAAATCGGAAAAGCTTCTCCACGAACTCGAGCAGCGGATGACTCTTCATACTGAGAGTACCCGGCAGCAGATCGCACAATCAGAATGTGTTGTGAAGGCACACGCTGCAGGTATCGCTAGCGGGCAGGACCAGCGTCATAAGGCAATTTTGGACGCTATAGCGGATCACACTAAGCAGACCGCGTCGAATATAGCAGATCTTAGCAAGGACGGGGCCAACCTGGCAACTGAGGTGGCTATGCAGAGAGCGGAATTGAACCAAGCGAGAGATGTACTAAACAAAGCCTTAGGGGATCCTAACGCTATCCTTGGTTCTCTTGGCCAGCCATCCGGTTCAGGCAAGTACGTGCCGCCAAATCAGCGCGAGAAGACTAACCAAAATGTTGTTTATTCCTCAGCTACTGTTGCTACTGCTCCGTCGAAGAACAAAGAACAAGCCTTGGTTATTAGTGGCAGCAAAGAAAAGACTGCTTCATCAAGCGGACATGCCACCAAGAAACACCAAGTCTCGAAGGGCGCAGGAACTGTGTCAGAACCCGTGACTTTCGTCCAGTACGACAGCGACGGGGCAGAGATGGTATATCAAGAACTGCCGGGGAGTTATTATGCGCTTGACCAGACTGGCGCCCCGATCAAAATAACGGCTCTATCGAAGGAAGAGATTACGCCTGCAGTAACTCTCCAGCAACAAGCTACTACCCGCATTGTGCATGTCGGGGAAGGATCAGCAATGGCGAACCAGGCAACCCCTGGGCAAGCTACTCACCGAGCTGCGGTGGCACCTCCTCCGCCTCCGGGCCCAGATTATGTGAGACGTGATGAGGTAGAGGAGATGATCAGATTGGCAAATCCTAGAGCCCAGCCGGATGGGGTTTATGAGGGACCTTTCCCGCCACACATCATGCTCGCACCTTTCCCCCGAGGTTATAAGAACATTATTTTCTCTACTTTTTCAGGGGAGGACACTGAAGATGCGGCAACACATCTAGCCAGGTTTAGGGTACAATGTGGCCAATACCAGAATGATGATGTCCTCAAGTGCAGGATCTTTGGCACTTCTCTGTCGGGCGCTGCCTTCATATGGTTTTCTAAACTCAGACCAGGGACAGTGGCGGATTGGCCGGCAATGGAACTACTTTTCCGTGAGACATTTGGAACTATTGAACCTGAAGTAGACCTAGCCTCTCTCACTCAGATGGCCCAACAGCCTACAGAATCGGCAGTCGCTTATCTTCAGCGCTTCCAAATCCAGAAAGCCAAACTGAATGTCATCCTGCCCGAGAAGGAGTTAGTCAAGTTGGCGGTCAAAGGTTTGGAGCCCCGACAACGAAAGAAGCAACACGGCAGCATGATTCAGTCGATGGGAGAACTCATCACGGAGGTGGGCAGTTTCGAACATCTCCTCAGAGAAACAGATGCGAGGAAGAATGCTTCCAGATGGACGTACGTGCCAGGTAAACACCGTACGGTAGCGGCTCTGAGCTACCAGCCGGCCACTTACGACCCTTATTACCATCACAACACTGGAGAAGCGGTCCAGGACGACAAAGAGGACGAGGATAATGATATAGCAGCCTACGAGCTAACCGGGAAGAAGAACCCGTCCTTGAAGCAGTTAAAGATTTCCAAGGAGCCTGTCAAGCTCAAATTGATGGCCTTCACCAAACCGGAGTTCGCGACATATACTTATGATGCCAATAAAGCTCACGAGATCCTCGACGAGATGATCGCTGCGAAGATGGTGAAGACTGATTTTGGGCCTTTTCCGCGACCAGAGCAGTTGAAGGGAAAGAAGTACTGCAAGTTCCATAATCTCTGGAACCACAATACCGCGGACTGTGTAAAGCTCAAAGACCAGATTCAGGTATGGCTTAATAACGGTAGTTTGCAGGTAGAGGCTCCAGTCACAGCGGCGGCACTAGTTGACGTGGATCCCTTCCCTGACACCGGGATCAATATGGTCAATGTGGATTGGAACAAGCAGCAGCGACGGAAACCAACTCTGGATCTGGTTCTGAGCGAGCAGAGTGATAGGTCCATCGCGGATGAAGCGCCAGCCAAGGGTAGAATTGAGTCAACCAACCAGGCCTCACCCGTGATTTTGTGCTCGCGATGTAAAGAAGAATGCGGTATTCAAATACCGCAGGAAGAAGTCGAGCAGTCATTTCACTTTGGCTCCCTACCACCAATTAAGTGGGCTTCGTCGTCACGGAACTATCAGCCTTCCAGTCCAAGAGAAAGGGAGAAGACGAAATCACCACCATCCCCCAGGGACTCCAATTTATTCATGAAGCTAAAAGCAGCCACAGGCGGTCCGAAACAAGAAAAGGGCAGGAGCGACTGCAAAGATATCCTAACCAAGCCCTATATACCACCTGCTTCGGCTAACCCTATCAAAGAGGGCAAATGGTACACCAGGGAAAAGGGCAAGGCGGTGAAGATTAGCTCGTCCAGGAAAAGGAAGCTGCAGCGCAGGTTTGGAGAAGCCAAGCGCGCTCTAGAGGCTTTAGATCAGGGCCTGATCAAGCCTTCCCAACTGGTCAAGTCGCCCGAACAATACCAGAAAGAGATGGAAGCGCTGGCCGCTAAACCATTAAGACCTCCCCGTGGTTTTAACAGACAAACAGATTCACTAACAGGGGCTTCAAAGCCCAGTGTGTTTTGCAGGATTACTAAGGAGCGCTCACCACCTCTTACTCGAATGGAGAACTCACCAACTCGGCGTCCGCATGTCAGGCGCAGGCTTTTCCATGAGGCGCCAGTGGTCAAGGCTTCGGTCTTCGATAGGCTGGGGGGCAAGGACAGGGTTAGTGACACCTTGCAGTGGCGACCCAAGAAAGTCCAAATCGTGGTCATCTCTGCCTCAGAGGAGCGCATGGAACTGGAGAACCCTAAGCCGGTTGTTGTGGAGCAGGAACTTGAGTTACAATAGCTTGAACACTGCAAGGTAAAGGGCCTCACGGAATGGTCGTTGGTAGATCGTTTGGCTAAGCAATTCCAAACTGATATCCCGGCCGAGGAGCCCAAGCTCGAGTTGGACGATGACATGGAGGGGACTGAGACAGCTGATGTTTCTTGCAACATGGTTTATGTACTCCCCGCGAGATATGCATTGCCAGTTGCTACTCAGGATTGCGTGGGGGCAGAAGAAGAGAGTGTACAACCATTGCAAGTCACTTCAGCAGCCGCGACACCTGTAGAAGACAGGGTCTCGCAGGAACCAGAAGAAGTTCCGAACAAGGGGTCACTCATGAATTTTTCCAAGCCAACACCAGCTATGGTCCAGCACATGCGACTGCTATACATTACAGCAGACATCGGCGGTATCAAAGTTAGCAAAATCATGATTGACACTGGAGCGGCCGTTAATGTAGTCACTACTAGGACCATGCACTTGCTTGGGATCAAGCGGGAGAAAATCCAGTCCACGTCTCTTGCACTCAAAAATTTCGCGGGCACTGTAACAAAAACCTTAGGATTATTGTTCTTGCGTATTAAGGTCGGACCAGCAGAGGGGGTTTATGCCTTCTTCGTGACGGATTGCTATGCGGCCTACAGTGCCATTTTGGGCAGAGACTGGATCCACAGAAGTTACTGTGTACCCTCGACACTTCATCAAGAGTTGGTTATGTGGAATAGGGAAACAAATACGGCGGAGTTGGTCAAAGCAGATCCCCGTCCATTCCCGGTCTCCGCAAACTATGTAGATGCCAGATACTATTTGGAGCCTATCACTCCATTACAGGTTAGTGGCATCGATGATAAGGCCCGCCCCACAGGGGTGACGGCCTCTGAACTGGCACAGTGGGGGCTCACGCTCGTAAAAGAAGGCTTGGAAAGGCCTGGCCACGCTGTGCCCAAACCTTTAACCGATTAATGGATTACGACCTCTCGGAGGAGGGGATAGAGGCCTTCCACTCGATACATGAACGACTGTCATCATACATGGTGGAAAAAGAGGATTATGATCGCATCGCGACCTTAGAGTTCGTTAATGAAGAACTTTCTGACCCGGAGGACGAAGATGAAGTCAGCATTCAACTTGCCCCGGCAGCGCTGGACGATACACCTCCCAAAGTTAGAGACCCTACTGAGAAGGTTAATCTGGGCACAGTGGGCGAGCCTATGGAGGTATCTATCAGCGCTTACCTAGAGCCTAGCGAGAAACAGAGGCTCACTGAATTACTATTAGAGTTTAAAGATTGTTTTGCGGAGAAATATGAAGACATGCCCGGCCTGTCACCAGATTTGGTGTGTCATCAACTACCAACTCTTCCTGACAAGAGGCCCGTCAAGCAGGAACCTCGACGAATGAATTCGGAGACCCAGATTCTCGTAAAGGAGGAGGTAGAGAAAATGCACAAGTCGGGTATTATAAGGGTCGCCAAGTATAATCAGTGGCTATCTAATATAGTGCCTGTCCGGAAAAACAATGGCAAGATGAGAGTCTGCGTTGATTATAGAGACTTGAATCTCGCTACACCTAAGGATGTTTACCCCATGCCGGTCGCGGATATGTTGGTAGATGCTGTGGCAGGACATGAGTTGTTGTCCTTCATGGACGGTACTGCAGGATATCACCAGATTCCGGTCGCTGAAGAAGACAGACACAAGACCGCTTTCCGCTGCCCTGGCTTCGCGGGAGTTTTTGAGTATGTGGTCATGCCGTTTGGCCTGAAGAATGCTGGTGCGACGTATCAGAGACCCATGAACCTGATCTTCCACGACATACTGGGAAAGGTTTTAGAGGTGTACATCAATGACGTAATCGTCAAGTCTCAGAAGAAGGGGGACCATATCGCGGATCTCAGGAAAGTATTTGAGCGCATGCGCAAACATAGACTCAAGATGAACCCGGCCAAATGTGTGTTCGGGGTCCAGGCAGGAGACTTTCTGGGGTTCATAGTTCATCAGCGAGGAGTTGAGGTCCCCGAAGACAAGGCGAGCGCAGTCATTAACGCATCTCCCCCGCGGACGAAAAAGGAATTACAACGTTTGTTAGGTAAGATCAATTTCTTAAGATGTTTTATCTCTAACTCTGCAGGCAAAATCCAACCGTTCTCGCCCTTGCTGAGGTTACAAGGGCATAATGAGTTTGTGTGGGAGCCTAAACATCAAGAGGCTTTCGACAGTATCAAGGCCTATTTGGCAAGCCCACCAGTCCTGGTTCCACCCAGAGCCGGGATCCCATTAAAGCTATACATTTCAGCAGCTGAGGCCTCCATTGGCAGCCTGCTTGCTCAGGACGATGAGGGAGGTATCGAGCATGCTATATTTTATCTCAGCCGCACATTGACAGACTGCGAGACAAGGTACACCCCTATGGAGAAGCTGTGCGTAACTCTGTACTTTTCAGCGTGCAAGTTGCAACACTACATGCTATCATTTACCACTTGCATCATCGCTCAAACCGACTTGGTCAAATACATGTTGTCGCGGCCTATCTTGAGAGGCCGCATTGGCAAATGGGTATTGGCTCTCTCAGAGTTTTCGCTCCAATATGTACCACAGAAAGCTGTTAAGGGGCAAGCTATCGCAGACTTTCTCGCACATCATCCTACGTTAGAGATACCCACACTGAAGGAGTTAGAGATAGCCTCCACTACTACAACTCGACCAGATTTGGCGTGCATCCCTGAGTACGCGGTTTGGTACCAGGCTACGGTCTCTCTGCAGCCTTGGGTATTATTCTTTGATGGCTCCAGAACTGACACACTGGCTGGTGCGGGGATTGTTTTGGAAAACCCAGCCGGTGACCGCTTCTCTTTGTCACACCCCGAATTTTGAAATAAGGATTCAAATCCGGAACATGACTAATAACAATACAAATAACGTTCTGAATTTTTCTCTCAGAAACAACCACTAGTTACACCTCTTGATATTACATAAACCAAATCCTCAAGCTACTTATTACAGCACACTCTCACCAAATCAAATTGTAAAACTCAATGAGTAAAATTCTCCTCACAAAACAAATGCTGTAAATCTAATACTAATACTCTAAACTGCACGATCATTGCCCTGATTCTCCTGACCTGTGAGATTTCCCGCTACACAGTTTGAATAGTGTACCGGGATTGCAACAACACCAAACCCGGTAAGCTTTTTGCAAAGCTAGTGAGTAAACAAGAAAGAACTGTTGATTTATTTAAATTACAATTATTATAACTCAAGTAAACAATCAACACACTCACAAGGTAACTCCAAAAATCACATAAACATAAAAGTAAGTATTTTTCGATACTCTCTTTTAAAACTCAACCAACAAATATTGCATCATTAATATGTGAAATAACATTAAAGCAATGCATGCTTGATTTTCTTTTTACCACACCTTCACATATTCAAAATATATCATGGATAGATATTTGATCAATTTCACTAACACCTTCACATATTCAAAATATATCATAGATAGATATTTGATCAATTTCACATAACACCTTCACATATTCAAAATATATCATGGATAGATATTTGATCAATTTCACATAAGTACATTTCTCTTTTTAGTGAATTTTCAGATTAACTGGTAACAAATCACAAATCCACATGCTAGGGACCGACGTACTATTCCCAAAGCATGGGACAACCAAGTTGACTGGTATCAAATCATAAATCCATGTACTAGGGACCGACGTACTATTCCCAAAGTACGGGTAAGCCGCAGCATACCAAGGACACAACCAAGGCATGTATACTCAAAGTAAGCACCATTCCTAAGAGTATAATAGTGCACTATCTGAAGGGACTAGGGCCCACAGCTTAACAACCACGAAGCATAACCACGAAGCACATTTACCAGTAATTCACTTAAGCACGGGGTTGTTGTAATCACCCGCCTTCATAATTATATTTTTCAGACATAATCAAATTCACAACATACAATCTTTATAAGTTTTAGATTGTATAAATGTATATGTACACCCATATAAAGAGACATATTATTTCAAGACAAATCTTTACTTCTTAAAATAATTTCCACATATTCACAATTGGGCATAGAAAATAGCTTTCACATCACATGATCAACATTTCATTATTCAACAATTAAATGGGAGATTAATAGCTTGAATAATATCCAAATCAATTCTCAATCATTTCATCATACCAATCACACGCCAATTAACATATATATTTCACGTAAATATATATATACGTAATCATCCGCTCAGGAATGACCACTAATACCAACTATAGTTCAAGCATAAAAACCGTGAAATTCATTTGTATAATAAAATCATTTTACTTACCTATGGACCGTAGTTGATCAAGTCCATATGATTTAAAACAAATATTTATTCCACAAATATTTTCACACAATTACGACAAAAATAAAGTAATTAAATTTATTCGGTTCGTAATATGAACCACATAAGGTTTACTCACCTCTAATCCAGCTGCGTCTTCTAAAAAGTCAAATATAACGATATTCCAAACGCTCGTCAACTCAAACCGTCAAGTACCTAATCAAGTACGGTTTTTGCTTAGTAAACGAAACATGAAATAAACTTAAACGACGATCCAACGGTCAGATTCTAAAATAAAGACGATCCAACGGTCGGATTCTAAAATAAAGATGATCCAACGGTCGGATTCGAAAATAAAGGAGATCCAACGGTCTGATCTTCCTGAATCGTCCTTATAAACATCTCCACAAAATTTCATGAAAATCCGACGGTCGGATTCTCACGAATCGCCTTCCGAATCACTATTTCACAATTATACGAAGATCCAACGGTCGGATCTTCGCCCGTGACCTCACAAAATCACCGGGACAGTCATACGATCAACATATTAAAATTTGAAGTAAAATCGATGGTCTGATCTTCACAGATCGTAAACCGAAGATAAAACGTAAAAACGTTAAAACGTAAATCCACTATTTATCAACTTTTTCTAAAATAACCTTGTAATATATCAAAACGCTCGTATGGATGCGTAGATCATCGTCCAGATAATATAAACTCAAAATATGGTCCGACGCGCCGCCACAAGCGGTGGTCAGTTTTACAAATATTCATAACTTATTCATACGAACTCCGAATATTGCGTTCCACATATGCACGCGATTGTATCGACGAGCTCTACAACTTTCATGAAGGAAATTTTCCCAAATTCGGTACGTATAAAAAGTCACTTTTTGAGACCCCCTAAATAACTTCGATTTCAAAAATAAATTCGTTCGAACTACTTCCACAACTTCTCCAAGCTTCGTACTCGCTCTTAATACCGTGAAATCAATTATAAAAATCCACGGAATTTAATTTGGATTTTTCGGGGTATTACACTCTTATTCCTTCCAGCTAGAATTCCAATGTACTAATAATCAGGCTGAATATGAGGCTCTTATCATTGGACTCGAAGTCTTACTGGAAATGGGCGTACGGGACGTTCAGATTCGCGGCGATTCTCAGCTCGTTATAAACCAGCTCCAGGAAAAATATTGCTGTGCGAGTTGTTTGCTCATACCATATCTGAATCGCGCCATCGAGCTTCTGGACCAATTTACCGATGTCGATCTGGAGTATATACCACGCGAGCGTAACTTTGCAGCTAATGAGCTCGCTCAGTTGGCCACAGGCATCACATTGAAGTATGGAGTGCGCGAGCGCATTTTGAAAGTTGAGCGTCGCACAATACCTTCATGGCTTGCCCGACCTGATCCACCAGATGAGCCCGTAGTCGCGGTGCTAGAACCTATTGATGTGGATTAGCGAATCCCGCTGATTGAGTACCTCAAACAACCAGACAACAGAGCTGACAGGAAGATTCGTTTCCTCGCATTAAACTACTTCCTTCGAGGCGATGAATTGCGACGACGTGGGGAGGATGGTATAGACTTTCGGTGTGTCTATGGTCGCGAAGCTAAACGATTGATGCGGGAAGTACACCCGGGGATATGTGGAGCCCATCAAGCGGGACCTAAGATGCGCTGGCTTCTGCGACGTCATGGTTATTATTGGCCCAGCATTTTGAAGGATTGTATTGCATTTGCTAAAGGTTGTGAGGACTGTCAAGCGCATGGTCCAGTCCAGCATGTTCCTAACATTCCTATGCAGCCTATTATTAAGCCTTGGCCTGCGCGAGGCTGGGCACTGGACTTGATTGGGATGATCCATCCTCATTCTTCCCTTCAGCACAAGTTTATCATCGTCGCAACTGACTACTTCACTAAATGGGTTGAAGCAGAGCCTTTGAAGGAGGCTTCCAGTGCCATCATTCGCCAGTTTATTTTCCGTAATATTCTCTGCCGGTTTGGTATCCCCGAGGTGCTGGTTTCGGACAGGGGGGCAGCGTTCATGGGAGACCTGGTCGAGGAACTGGTCAATGATTTTGGCATCCAATTCATTCAGAGCACTCCGTATTACGCCCAATCTAATGGTCAAGCGGAAGCTAGCAACAAGACAATCATCACCTACTGAAGAAGATGTTGGTAGAGAACCCTCGACAATGGCATGACGCTTTGTATGAGACACTTTGGGCCTATCGCACTTCTAAACGGAATCTCACCGCAACCAAGCCGTACGCACTTATGTTCGGTCATGACGCTGTCTTACCATTAGAAATTAACGTTCATTCTCTACGCGTGGAAGAACATCATCATTTGATTGGTGAAGATTACGTTCAAGCAATGTGGCAGGAGCACGAAGATTTAAGCGAGCAACGCTTGGCGGCTTTGGACAGTTTGGTGATGGAAAAACAGCGTATCGCCCGCGCCTATGATAAGAGGACGCGTGGTCGTAGTTACAAAGAGGGCGACCTCGTCTGGAAGGCCATTTTACCCTTGGGTGAAAAATTAACCGGTCGCGGTAAATGGACGTCGTGATGGGAGGGACCCTTTGTTGTCCACCGGATCTTGGCGCGCGGAGCTTTTCACCTCAGGGACGTCGATGGCGACATCCATCGCAACCCTATTAACGGCCGTTTCTTAAAAAAGTATTACCCGAGTGTTTGGGAGTTCGAAGATCCACCTGATCCTGTTCTTGGCCAGGCTGGGGGGCAAACCTAATCTTCATCGGCTCGCGTCATTCCTCTATAATCGTCAGGCCTTTTCTTTGTGGCCTATGATTCTTGTATCTGCTTCCCCTATGAACATTGGGGGGCAACTCCATATCTAGTTGAGCCTTATCTGAGGCTTTATTATGTAATAGCCTATACATGAGGCTTTTATCATTATTATTGTATTCATTATCCAAGTTACCTTTTTCAACCTTCCAAATTGCATATCTTGACAAAGTGTGTGAAGAATAGATATGAGAGCCTATACAAGAGATTTTGTTTTAGGCTAACAAACAAATTTTTTGCAGATTTCTGTTTAAAGCAAAAATTTCATTCATAAAGCGGCTTTGCGGCCGGAAGCATACAACAGAATAGAGCAATAAAATTTCACATGCAATTACAAGCCAAAGGTGGCTCTGACAGGAGCGTAAAGTTTAAAAGTGACTGGATCTGGTTGCGGGGATAAGGATCTGGGTGCTGCCACTGGCATTCTTCCTCTCTTCACTCAGATCCTCTTCCGATCTGAGTCGCCACTGCTGTTATCGGTACCGGAGGAAAAGGGAAGGGAAGAATCCTTCATACCCCTACCTTGAGCCTTTCCTCTGGGCAGGAGTTGGGGTCCGGAGCGAGCGCGACTCACAACCACATCTACCTCCTGGGGAAAAACAGAATCCTCGTAGTAGGGCCCCGGAGGTAGACCGCGGAAGAAGAACAGTCGACCTCAACGTGGCCTTCCGCCTTTCTTCCCCATGCTCCTCGCGGGCAGTCTGAAGAGTTGGACTCCTCAGAATGTGGTTCTGCCGCGTTAGGAGCGCGGCATGTTCTTCGGTTTAACTGAGACTGGCAAGTTCATCCAGGTTTTCAGAAACCAAAGACATGCCGCCGAACCTGAGATTAGGCCATGAGGCCTACCCAGGTCTTGAGATTAAGCCATGAAGCCTAAGAATTTGTGGCTAAGGGTGAAATCATGAAGGGAAGATTTTAGAAACTGAAGAAAGAGCAACAGGTCTTGCGAAGTTATCTTTGGGAAAGACATGGTGGTTTGGTTATCTGTGTTCTCTGAATACCAGTATTTATAGGGCCAACCTTGCACCGCGCGATAAGCGGTTGGGGGTACTTTCAGCGCCATCAATAAGAGAATCAATGCAGTTAAATGCGATAATCTTGGAAATGGAAGATATTGAAAACGCGTGGGAAGCAGGGCAGTCTCCAAGGAGGTAACCGCCCAAATTGGGGTTATCTTTTCAACGGTTTTGCTTTTCATTAATTGTCAGAGTTTAAATGATATTTGGGCCGAGCAAAGCGGGCTAAATATTAAATATTAATGTTGTTCATACAAAGCAAAATGGGCCTAAAGTAAGAGGCCTAAAGCTTCCGACCCGCATGGGTCAAGCGGGGTCAAGCGAAGCAAATGTTCATCTAGACGAAAGCTAGCATTAGCAGCAGCTCGCTCTGCTTGTCGGGTCGCTTCACGTGCTTGAGCAAGTTCTGAGACATCGCTTCGAAGGCTGCTAAGGGCTGCTCTATCTGAGGTTCCTCTTGCTCAAGTTGGGCAGTCACCACCACTAACTGAGCCTTTGCTTCAATCAGTTGGGCTTAGAGGTCCTGAATGTGGGTCCGAAGGTGGTTCTGCGAGATCCGTAGGTCCCTGACGCGAATAGCTCGATCACCTAAAGAGTCGCGAGATGCTTCTGCTTGTTGAGCAAGGCCGCGATAGTGAGCCTGAACCTGCCTAGCCTACGCGGTCGCGGTAGTTCTCTCATTAATCCGCGCAGGGAGGTTTTGTAAGAGCTCGTATATCTCAACAAATTCAGCCTCAGTGATAGTGCGTTCGCGGTGAAGCACCATCAAATATTCCTGAGCTCTAGCAGGCGCGCCCGGCAGTAGAATATCAGGACCCAGAAGCCGCTCCAGCCCGTCCCTCGCTTCGTCTATGACTCCTAGAGGAGCCACTTCGAGTACGCGAACAAGCCTTTCCATCCTGTTAGGAGGCTCGGGAGGAGGAACATTAGCAATAGCATTAGCATCAACAGCGGCCACGGCAGGGACTTCTTGAGGCTCGACGATGGGGGCCGCGTCTGGTTCCGGTGCTACACTTATCTCAGCTCCTACTTCTAGAACCTGGGGGGCAGGTTCTTGAGCCACCATGCCTTCACCAGCGGACTCAGCAGGATCAGCGACAGCGACCTCCTCAGCAGGGACGTTACTCTACAATTGGGGAAAGATTGTCAGATATACAAAGATAAACGAGAACTGAGGCATTGCTTTTAGACCGTGGGTACCTCTGCGATAGGAACCTCATCCGGAATGGCTATCGGTGTGGGTTCTTGAACTGCCTCGCCGGGATTGGGATCAGGCAATACTTGCGATGAAGGTCGTACAGCATTTGGCTCCTCAGTTGATGCATCCGGCAAGGGTGCATTTTCTTCCGGCTCGGGCGAGCTGTCCTCTATGATCTGCATAGGAATTGAGGCCGAATCGCCAACGGTGCTGATAGGAGGTGGAAGGTTTTCAGGGCCCACGGGCGCTGGCGCTTGTGAAACAATTGGTCCTTGACTAGCAGCTGAAGAGCCCTCCCCAGCGTGTCCGGAGGGCCGGCGACGAACCTGCGAAGGAAAAGGTTATGGAAATTTGGACAGAGGTATGGATAATTCCTAATATGAGCTCCTTGCTTCTTACCAATTGGTCAGCCAGTGGTTCATCTCCTTCCCAGGGGTCAGCGTGAGGGTCCGAGCGGCTGCGCTTGCGAGCTAGAGCAGCTGCGACTTGTCAAAGTCGAGAAGTTGGAACTTAACCCACAAAATATAATCCTGAGGATAGAGGATTCTTACGGTTTGTGGATCGTCGTCATCAGAAGAAGAAGAATCTTCGGCTGCAGGTTCAGCGAGCACTGCTTTCTGTTTTCTAGATTGTCCGGCAGCCGGGGAAGCGCTGGTTGTGCGGCGGCCAGGGAGCGGCGCATTCCCCTAGTACAGAGAAGTATGAGTAAAGGGTGAACAATGAAGAAACTTTCAGAAGGCAAAGTTGTGTTACTTACCTCCGACAGGGGCTCGCGAATTACGATACCAGCTTGTGCCGGGCGAGGAGCTCGCGCCGGTCGGACCACTTGAAGAGGCCGAGGCCTAGTAGTGTCTTCAGAAAAGCGAGCGAGCATTTCAATATCGGCAGGATAAGGTTTCCTCAGTTCGCCGAAGAGAGCTGCAAAGAGTTCGTCGTCTGGTTGGGTCCAGCAATTGACGGAGACTTCTGCCCACCAAATCTCGTATCCTTCTTCAGTTCCGTCT
This sequence comes from Rosa lucieae, assembly GCA_024704745.1. Lineage (NCBI taxonomy): Eukaryota > Viridiplantae > Streptophyta > Magnoliopsida > Rosales > Rosaceae > Rosa > Rosa lucieae. The sequence goes on from CM045492.1 coordinate 3,935,829, forward strand.
ACAGCGTCGATGGTCTGGGCCCAATCAGGGAGATCAACTAGCGCGAGCATGCTCTGTGCCGGCGGGGGCCCTGAGGGGGGCCCGAATCTGCGCCAAGAAGTGTTGTAGTTCCAGGCATCATACAGAGGGAATGGTACCAATTGGACAAGGCCGAACTGGCGGGCAAAGTGATTGGGAGCATAGAGCTCGTAGCTGAGTTCTTCGGCGGCGATCCTGATGTCTGAGCAGGAGATCGCGCTGCTAAAAGCTAGGCGAGCGCGATTGGGCTAGCGAGGATCGCCAGGAAGAAAGCCATATTCGAGCAAAGATGGGAATCTTCTGCCCAGCATTATGTCACAATACGGCATCTCATCTAGCAAGTACAGATAAGAAAAACACTCGGAATAAGGAGGAGACGAGTACTTGTCCTCGCAGCAAAACCATCGACCTAAGAGTTGATCGGCCGGTGGAAGTAGCGGGATATCCTCACGGCGGAAGAATTGAAAGTAAGTCTGGATCCAGAAGTCCAAAATCCAGAAAGGGCCAGATATGTTGGTCTCAAATGGATGCATCGTCGCTTGGTATAACATGCGATAGAGGGCCCCTAGTACTGGTTGTCCGAGCCCGACGTTGCGGCAGTTGTAGAGGGCCGTTGCTAAGAAGGTCCAAGTGCCAGTGGGCTTACAGGAGGAGGTGTAGAATATAAACTTACACAGCCAATACTCAAGAAAAGCAATTCCGCAGGTCGCATTGTGTTCCCGGCTGTAATACACCAACCAACGTGGGTAGGAGCCACTGTGAGCGCTGCGACCGTGCTGGGCCATGGTCGAGGTGAAGTTGACAGAGTCAAATTGGCCATGCACATAAGGCTCGCCATCGATGGGCAGGCCAGTGATGGCGAGGATATCCAACAGAGTGACGCTCATTTGACCAAATCTAAAGTCAAATGTGTTGGTGGCGGTATTCCAGAAACAGAGGAAAGCAGCGAACGGCGAGCGATTACCACCGCGAGGAAGATGGAAACACAGGTCAATAGTGTGGGTGATGCCTGCCGCGTTCCAGCGAGCTAGATCTCGTGCCCGCATCTCTCGATACCAGGAGGTCTCCGAAACACTGATAGAGGATGGCCAATTCCCTATCTTGGCTCGATGATTTTGGGCTCCCCTGCTGCTAAAATCTCCAGGGGTCCTTCGGAGGACTGGAATGGGTCGGCGAATAGGAAGGCCGTATAGGGCGATAGCGTCATCTGGGATAATACCTTGCGACGCTGGGCCCAGTCCGGTTTGATGGTCGGAAAAGCGAAGGAGTAGGGGTCGGTGAATAGAGGTTTCAAGATGAATGCGAGAACCGATGTTGATGCCCCAAGTCCGAGCAGCCTTTTCGTTTAACTCTTCTTCCTGATCGATGATGATTTTCTTAGGGGGAGCCATTTCTGATCTGTTTGGAGAGGAGATGTTGGCAGAAATGGGTTTTTTCTGGGTTTAAGAGACTGGAGAGGTTTCTGATGTGACAGGGTTGCGGCTGTGAGTTTAAATAAAGGATTTTGTGAGGGAAACGATGTGACAGAAAGCGTTTCGCAAACGAAAGGACGCGACCTTCATTAATGGCATCGTTTCAAGCGACCGGCACGTCTTTCTAGTCCCCTTCAATCAGTTACATTCTATCGGGCCTGATTTCGCGGCCTGGGGGGCAATGTTTGAGCCCAAAAGCAATTTTGGCAAAATCCTTTAGTGGGTTCGAGCCAGCTGGCCGATACCTGCGGCCCAAAAATAAAACCACTCGGGTTTGGGTTATGGCTTCGCCCATTCCGTGTTTCATAAGGAGACGAAACCTTATTGAAATCGAGTAGCAGAGATCAAACAGGAAACTTCAATTAAGAATCCTTCTAAGGCAAGGAGCAGTCGAAACCCTAGGGTATAAATACAGGGTTAAGCGGCGAAATCAAGGACCTCTCTCGAATCAATCAATCCCAGTGATTACAAAGCCTCCCCGGAGCAAACCTTCAACCTCGTTGAAACCCGGTGACCGCCAGCCAGTCCTAGTCTCCTCGCGAGCCGACTGTCAGCCTCACCAGATCAACTCGGCGACCGTACTTCCAGTCCCAGTCTCCTAGCGAGCCGACTGCCAGTACTACTGCCATCGATACACCCAGCGAAGCAAGGGTAACGCCCTCGCACCCAGCGAAGCTAAAGTCACGCTTTAGCAAAACCCGTGCTTTCTCACAACTTCCCAGTGATTGCTCTGCTTAGTCTACAACACTAAGTATCGATACGGTGAACGCGAAGAGATCACACCCAAAGTCCTTTCCCGAAAGGCAAGAGAAGAACCCTGTGACGAGGTTGGTGCTCTCCTCGTCCACAGCGCTTGGAAAAGAAGTCAGGTCAAGGGACTACCCCGACTACTGCACCCCACGGTGCTGGCACGCCTGCGCAATCACACGCTCAAAAGAGACTGTTTGCACACCAGCTGGTTTTGGAGCCAAACAGTGTCCTCACAAAATTATTCGAGAACTTGACCTGAATGCCTAAAGTTTTTCTTGGGTAGCTCCCCTAACTCCCCCGTTGTCTGGTCAACAGTTTGTACCCCAAAAGAAAAGAGTGGCTTAGGTTTACTACCTTTTTCACATTTCAATTAAGATGCACTAGCTAAGTTAGGCTGGAGGCTTCTTACTGATCCAAATAACTGGTGGGTTAGGCTGGTCAAAGCCAAGTATCTGAAACATCATTCTTTCAGGATTGTGCTTAAAAAAACTTCTTCTACTGCCTAGAAAGGTACCCTAGATGCTAGGGACCCACTTGCTTCTAGTTTACGTTGGATTGTTGGGGATGGAAAATTGATTCCGATTCTTTAATTGGGTCTATCCTTTTCCTCTAATTAATTTTCTTTCTGAGAACCAGAGGCATCTTGTCAATATTGGAGAGTTAGTAGCTGACTATTTTTCTGAAATGGAGATTGGAATGTCCCCAAGCTCTCTTCAGTTCTCCTTGCTGAAGTAGTCAATGCTATTCTTGCTGTTCCAATTTCTTTTTTCCCATCAGTCGATGAGATGATTTAGGGCCCCAATGGTAATGGTAAATTCTCACTAAAATCGGCTTCTCAACTACTAACCCAAAACCAAATTGCTCAGTCAAAGTCCAAAGTTCTTCTCAAGATGTGGAAACAAAATGTAACCCCCTCCCAAAATCAAAATTTTTGCCTTGCAACTAATCAAAAACAGTTTATCTACTAGGGATAATATCTTCACAAGCAACTTTATTAACAAAAACTATCCTCTTTGTGATTCCAATCTAGAAAATTCCGATCACTTGTTCTTTCACTGTCCGATTACTAAACTAATCTGGTCCCTTTTACTCCCTCACCTCCATCTTGAAAATTGGCAAGGTTCTTTCTTTGATTGGCTAGACTTTGTTTCAAAACTTCATATTCAAGATTGTGATCGATATGTTTGCCATGATTTTACATACAGCCTGCTATATTTGGCGTGCTAGAAATGATCTTATTTTTTGAAATCAAGCTTTTAACTCAACCAAAGTTTTCTTTGCTGCAACTAATTCCTACAATTCTTACATACTTTCAAATTCAAAGGATTCACTTAAATGCTCTGATCAATGTTTAATCAAGTGGATTCCCCCAAATTAGAGCAAGTTTGACAGTTTGGTTTTTGCTTCTTCGTCTGCAGCTGGTGGCTTTGTTTTCAGAAAAGAAGCTGGTGATCCCATCCTAGCAGCGTGTATAATAAAATTTCCTAAATAAAATAAGGGTAGTGCTATTCACACATCATTTTTCTCTATTCACACACCCCCTCTATTTTTCTATTACTTTAAATCAATTTTTTTTTTACAAATTACCCTCTCTTAAATTGCTTTTCTTTTTTCTTTTTTTCTTTTTCTATTTGGCAATTCAATCATTCCCCAATCAAAAACCCTTATTTTCCTGCAGGCACAGAGGACTTTAAAACTCTTTTCAATTCCTTTTTTTTTTTCCATCAAAACTTCTCTAGCATAGAACTCTAATGTGATGCTCTGAAGTTCAATCAAAACAGAACAAGCAACTTTAGACCCATCTTTGGAGAAAATTTTACACTTGATTGGCAATGGAGACATGTGAGAAAAATATGAGTTTAGTGATCATTCGAGTCCCTTTGAATCCATCATTCTTGGTAAGATTCTAACTGAAAATATTTGGTGTATTTGAATCCATTGAGCAACTATATAACTTTACAACAACCTAATTATGATAGCTTTATGATTATAGACATGATTTGTTTTACTATATTATGCTAGAATACGAAAGATTTTGCCATAGGAAAATTATACAAATATGAGTTGAAGGGGGTTTCAGAGATAACGAGTTGTTGTTTATGGGGGTGGGGGTGGGGTTTCAGCAAGGCTTTGTGTTTTTTTATTGAGGATTGATTGGTTTTGATGCTTCTAGTTACTCTTGTTTATTAACTTTTATTCTTAAGAAGCAATATTGTGGACTGGTACATTGGTTTTTGTTTGTTTTTTTACCAAATTATTTGGGTAATTCATGCTCCAATATACATTATTGAAGTATTTATGCTAACAATTTTGTCATTGCTTCTAGTTGAAAGGAATTAAATGTGTCGAGATAAGGATAGCTTGCTTTTTGCTATTGTAAGTTCATACGCGACTTTTTACTCTCTGGTTTTGCACCCCCAACTATGGTTTATGCATTTCATTTTTATATACATGCATACCAACTTTTTACTATCTATACACTTCAGTTTAGTAACTATAACTACTACTCTAAATAACCAACTAGTTATTGAATTGGCGTTTTCTTCACAATGTTGAATTAGGTCTGATACCTTTTTACCTAACAATGTGGACAGTAAAACCATATTTATTGCTGAAAATTAGTATTACTTGGAAGATCTTAGTAGCAAAGAAAATTGATTTATTGTATAATAATGGTTAATTCATGAAACTTGCCAAATAGAAAAAAGAAATAAAAAAAGAAAACATAATTGCAAGGGAGGGTAATTAGGGTAATTTGTAAAAGAAAATTAAATTAAAATAATAGAAAAATATGTGCCTGTGAATAGAGAAAATAAGTGTGTAAATAACACTGCTCTAAAATAAAATAAAAATTATAAAGCATATAACTTTGCACTCGCCAATGAGAAGCCAACTTCGCATGGATCACTTTCCCTGTTCCCGCATTGGCCCAAATTTCCACGGGCTTCTTCCATTGAAAGAGTACATGAGTTTAACCATTTCACTATGCTTGCTTCGTTATGTATTGGGAATGGTTCGCAGTTTGTTATTTTTGTTCTGTTATTTGTAGTGGATGTCTTGGGATTAGTCGTCTAAGTTTGGCAACAATATGCGGATTATCTGTTTGATAGAAAAGACTGCTGCTCAGAAGTAAGAAGAATAAGAAATAGTGATAGTCAAGCAACTCAACCTATAGGATTTTATTGAGAAACCACAGCGGGGTCGCGTCAATTCCTCTATAGACATCACCGGATCAAACTACTTCAGATTCCCCTGGTTTCAGAAAGCTGTTTAGGTGTCCCAAAAGTCACTAAGATTTATTATGCAATAAACTTAAAAGAAATGAAACTCTGAAATACATTAGACAAAGATTTAGAGAAGATGCACATGATCTAACAACTACTTTTTGCTTACTTTAGCTGCATATAAAGACAATGCTATCCAAAAATATTCTGTTTCAAACAGTTCAAAAGCAGATTTTGGATTCTTTTGCCTTTTGGTTTTCCTGTTTTGTAGGTATCAATGTCAAATACAATTAGGATTTCATTCCTTATGTGCTTGGATATTTGTTTTATTAACAATCTGTTCTGAGCATTTCTTAATTACACGTCAATTGTTGAGCAGACAATATTTGACTTCCGATTTTTGGCGCTACTTGCTGTTGGAGGTTCATTGGCTGGTTCACTATTGTGGTTTCTCAATGTAATTTCTCTTTTCCATATGTTCTCTATTCTTACTTGAGGAGAAAAAATAAATGCCTTGAGGTCTTCAACTCTGAACATATCAATGTAAGATATGATTACACTATTAACTATAGTTTCTGCTCTTGTTCATACTCATATTACATTCAACTTTGCAGGGTTGTGTTTAGTGTGGTAGTTGTGTCAAAGGGCATCACACTGGACAAATGGTTCTGCGACTAGTTGAAGCAATTGGCAAACTTTCAGAATTTTCTTTGTATATTGTATCTCCAATATGCTTAGCCATTATCCACTTTCTTTTAGTACGTAATATAGAATTATTATGTAATATACTAAATTGCCCACTTCTTTCTTTCCTGACATGGTAAAACTCATTGTCTGCAACCTTTACCTCTTCGATGCAGATATTTATCTTGCTGGAACTGTACGTCATGTTTATATTTGCTATGGGATTATATGGATTATTTATCAATAATGTGCCTAACGATGTGCCTTCCAGCGCTGATCGTTCTTTGAAGGGATCTCCTTTGTTTGGAATGTTTGCTTTGAAGGTAATTGGCAAATGTTTCTCAGACCTTCACAGCTATTAACAGATGCTAACAGAATATATTGTTCTCCATCGACATTGCCATCCGGCGACCTCTAAATGGAGAACTTCTGATTGAAATACTTGCAATGAGAACTCATAAAAGTTGTCTAGTAGCATATAATTTCTAGACTATAATATCGATCAGGTACACTAAATCTTGCTCTGTGTCATAGGAAGAGGCAGAAAGTGAGACAATTATTATGATTAGATCATGCAGGATATGGACTCAAAATCAATGAGTATGTTTCCATGGCACTTGCATGGTATTTACAACCTACATTACATCCTTACTGGCATTATTTTCTGGTTTTCTTTCGCCGACAGAATGAAGTCCTTAGTAATTTAAATTTTTCTTCCCCATTTTTCCTCTCTGAGGTTCTGCCAGATTCTCTAGCTGCTTTCGGATAAGAGATGCACTCTTGATATATGTCTTAACAGTGGTTGTGGACATCTCTAGCTGTTTTTTGGCCAATAGATGCTCCAGTTGCTAAGGGCTTGTACACCAAGGTTGACTTTGCTTGACACTTGGCAGAACTTGGAAGTCTTTGTTTGGAAGACTCAACTCCAGAACTTGGAAATCTCGGGCTCTATTGAGTAGAGGACGTCTTTGGTAGATGATTTTGTAGCAAAGGTCTTTGTTATGTACTGCAGAATAGAGCCAGAGACTTTAAACCTTTCAATCTAGAATACAGAGATAGCAAGTTACGTAATGAAATGGAGAAGATGAATAAACAGACTAGTCTTTTTACACGGAGAAACATAGGTGGCAATTATCTAAGCACCTTAAGGAACCACAGGCACATGGAACATTCATACACCATGAATGTCCTTCTATAAGTTAGATTCAAGATCCACGCACGAAATTTATTCAGATATTGAAGAACCAATATCTTATTGTTCTATGAATATGCATCATCATTCATGTTTTACCGTAGTTTTCTGAAATTAACGAATCCTGTACTGGAAAAGAAAAATCCAACAAGGATAAGCCTGCATGCCATCCTCAATAGGTTCATTGGTGATGACAAAGAGATGGCATTTGGCTTTGCAAACAAAGCAATTAGAGCCTTGATAGACAAATTTTATAATCACAATTCATCAATATGACGACAAAGGAAAGATATGTAATCCAGAAAACAAATGCTAATTACTTCTAAACTTCTGAGTTTCCAATAAGCAGTTTTCCTTCAGATGATTCTTCTCCTCAGCTGGCAAAAGTGCGGGAGAAAAAGGTTTGTCGAGGGCCTTATTATTCTCTAAAACAACTATTGTTTGCTCTAGATGCTACCCCTGCAATCTAAATCCACTCTCTTGGCTTCACGTACTTCTCAATTTGACTCTATACTTTTCACGAACTTCTTAGCCTGCCAGAAGGAAAACTGAGAGATGAGAAAAGCAATTCAGGTTAATTTGAGAGACAAGAAAGCAATCTACAGATCGAAGGAAAACCGTCCAGGTTTCTAGAAAGAAGAAAAAAAACAGCTTCACAGATAAGTTTCAATAAAGATTCATCAGAAGTGGCTAATTATTTATATAGATGTTCTGATTCCCATCACATAATTCTAAGCTGCAGTTCGGACTGCTACTGACGTGAAAATAGAAAACCACTGCACAGACCAGACGCTCAAAAGGCTGAAGAAGATAAAAAGGGAAGGCGTTGAAACTTGTACCTGCTCAAGGGTTAGAAACATGATCACATTCCAAGATCCTAGCCGTCCAAAATTTGGGATGAAGCCCTTCTAAAAGGCCAAAGGTCCCTGCAAAACAACAAATCGTAAATAACAATATTCTTATTATTGGAAGGTAGAAACCTACTCTCTCATAATATAGATACAATGGCATATATACTAATGGCATGGAAACTAAACCACCTGCATATTCTTTTTGGATCAACAATTATAATGTAAAAGCTTTCAAATCAACATCTGACTCATAAGGACACATAAATATTTGATTTTGACGCCTTCTGAACTTTATAAATATATTAGGAAATGAAGAATATGCTGAAAGGTACAGGAAGGAATCGTTCATACATCATTGTTCAAAGTTTTAATGAAGCAATCGATTGTGTTTTTGTAAGCAGAAGAATCTCCCATCATTCTTGACTTAACCTGAGAAAAGATGAAGAGCACGAATATAGATTCTCTAGCTGCTTTCAGTAATCTCCCATCATTTTGTAGCTATTTCGGTAATGCGGTCCAAGAGATAATCAAACATGAGACTGATGAATTCGTTTTTCAGGTAATTGATGTACACTGAAAGATTTGCAGCCTGCAATTCCTTGATGACGTGAGTTTCTCCCGAGATGAAGGAACTGGTGGACTGAATAACTGAATTTCTGGAGACAGTTACTCCATCTGCAAACTTCTTGATCTCTTCAATTGATTGCTTTGGTGTAGCACCTATTTCCTCCTTAATGTTGTACACCCTTGTGTATGCTTTCTCATCAGCGAATTTAGACAAGACTGAAGTGCCATCTGATTTGATCATGACCTTTTGAGTCGATTGCTTGTCGAGTGTGGCATTTTTCAAGGCAAAGGTTACGGTACCAACAATGTCCAGACCCGCCTTTGATGCTAGGTACAGCGCATTCTGAGAACATAGGTTATATTTATTGTTCAGATCAAACATTGTTGTGCAACAAGGAGAATTAGACTGACATGTCTTGAAAGGTTTACCTGAATGTCGATCAAAATTCCAGTAGTTGCCTTTTCCTTGGCAAACTCTAGGAATTCATTAAGGGTCACCAGTTTGCCTGCATCCTTGTTAGCTGGGTTTCTATACACGTTTTCCTTGGTTCCATAGGGACTTTGCAGTTGGGCTGAAATAACAAAGTTGTTAATAAGATTATCAGAAGTTTGCTAGCTCAATCAATTAGGAGGATAAGCACTTCAAAAATGGTGAAAATTTAAGGAAGCTTACTTTTTAAGGACTGAATCTCCTCCCATGTGAACTGGAACGAGAAGACTCCAGCTTCAGGTTGAAGTTCAGGGATAGTCTCACTCTTGGTCATGAATTGAGTCAATGCATTGGTGCCTGAGTTGAGGTCTATGGAATCTAAGCAGAAGGCAACTCCATCACTTTGAAATTTGGACCGAGCAACCGATTATATCAGCGCCATCATCTACTGCTCTCTGATAAGAAACGTTAGTGCAACCAGGACAGTTCCCAGTCGCTCCATTTCTATTTATGATCGGTGGACTCCCTGCAATGTCAAAATTTTCCAGAAAAACTTATCTCAGCACACAAAGACTCGGAAACTTGTACTATAAGCTTTGGAAAAACAAAAGAATCCTAAAACCTTTGCCTGTAAGGCTTGCCATCCTTGTTATGTGAAAAGCATGCTGCAGCAGGAAAGCATGAGGCGTTAAAGCCGAAACATTACAAGGTGTTCGTCTTTATAGAGTTTACTTTTATGTTTAAGGTGTTCGTCTTTATAGACTTTACTTTTATGTTTAATTTGATTTCTGATGTGATTGTGCAACTTATGTGATGCAAGTGCTACTAGAAATAAGAAGCCTGGTGTCTCACCAATGGCTTCTGATGCCGTACGTGGGAAATCTGTACTAATAAACAGGGAAGGTGTCGAAACTTGTACCTGCTCAAGGGTTAGAAACATGATCACATTCCAAGATCCTAGCCGTCCAAAATTTGGGATGAAGCCCTTATAAAAGGCCAGAGGTCCCTGCAAAACAACAAATCGTAAATAACAATATTCTTATTGTTGGAAGGTAGAAACCTACTCTCTCATAATATAGATACAATGGCATATATACTAATGGCATGGAAACTAAACCATCTGCATATTCTGTTTGGATCAACAATTATAATGTAAAAGCTTTCAAATCAACATCTGACTCATAAGGACACATAAATATTTGATTATGACGACTTCTGAACCTTATAAATATATTAGGAAATGAAGAATATGCTGAAAGTTACAGGAAGGAATCATTCATGCATCATTCTTCAAAGTTTCAACGAAGCAATCGATTGTGTTTTTGTAAGCAGAAGAATCTCCAATCATTCTTGACTTAACTGATAAAAGATGAAGAGAACGGAAAAAAAGAAGTTAATCTGAGGCTGTATGCATCTAGAATAGGTTCAAATTAACCAGTACAGGCAGGCAACCATATCATTTACTCCATAGTTACCGAGTAAAGATATATTGGTCATCCAATTTTACCTTACAGATCAGAGACTAGTTAACAATTTGAATAATCAGAGCTTGAACAAGAGAATGACATGAAGTCACATAGAAGTAAAATTGAGATCATCAAAAGAATTGGTAGAACTATTAACTAAGTGCAACCTTCTTCAGCATTAACAAATATGAGGGATGTTTTCTGCTAACAGACATGTGCCGTATACAAATGGCCTCAGTGTTAGTGTAAGTAGTAACCATAGGCCATAAATTGTTAGAATTTGGGGTAGAGACTCAGAATATCTGCATCTGTAGAGCGCATGTATAAGCATGAAAGAAGAAAGTTAAATCTCTTTTCACACTCATACACATATAAATGGAGAGAGAAGAGCATTACCTCTTTTTCAAGCACAGTAGTTATCTTTAACTACCTTTAAACATTCATTCCTGGTCTGGGCAAAATTCGCAACTGTGATTCCTGCAACCACATTGAAACTATGAGAAATTGAATCCATTTAGCCCCGTTAAAAGAAACATCACCCTGAAAATAATCAAATACAATCAATGCAGATGTTGATACATAAAACAGAAGACAGCAGAGCAAATTCCAGTCATGCAAGTACCGAAAAACTCACAATTTTTTTTTTTTTTTTCGGAGCTTCAATATTTGAATATACCAACATTCATTTTTTGGCCTACGCACAAACTCATTTAGGTAGATCAAATTACAGTACCAAATTAAAGTCTTAAGCAAATCCCAATTACAAAAAAAAAATGACCAAGTATTTAGCTAGTTCTCTATATTTTGACTATTATTTAAAGCAGCATGCCTAATCTTACAGGATACTCATAATTGAAACCCAACTCATGAGGTGCATCACATCCTGCAATATTTGGATAATACTTGTGGCAACCAATACCTGAACGGCAATGATTAGCTATATCATGGCAACCAAAACCTGTATGCAGTGATAAGTAATTGCGAACATAGATATCAACATTACATGCAGACAAAAAAACAGAAAAATCTGTCCATGAAATTTACCAATTTCCAAAATGAATCTTATTTCAGCAGAGAAGCTGTAACAAAATGTAATTTGAAAGCAGAAATTTAGCAAAGCAATTACTTTACTAATCCAGAATGCAAGCAATAAAAAGAACTGAAAACACGCAATGCAAGAAGTAGAAGCGGTAGCTTCCTTGAGCAGGCATACCTGGAATGCAAGCTTTGACGAACTTCTTGCCGAGCATGAAGGATTTATTGTTTAGAGAAGCTGCCCTACCATACTGGTATAGAGATTTAGAGTGATAGGATGGAAGCGGTGTGATTGAAGTAGTTGCCCTTCCTCAACACTTTTTCTGAGGCATCTTGAGGAAGGGCACCAATGAAAACTTCAGACCCACGAGGAGGAAGGGCAACCAGTTGAGAATGATCCTCTTTTTCCTCCTCTTCATCTTCTACCAATTAACCACCGTTTTTGCTTCCATACGGTTCTAGAGAATGTAGCAAACAATCAAATGCATCATCACTAACAATCAAATGTAAAATGAACTACCAGATTGCAGGAGGAAACTGAAAAGAAAAAAAAAATTAATCCATTTTGACCAAAATTAACTAATATTAAAAGTTGACAGATTGTTTTAATAGAGGAAAAGTTAGTTTATATACCAGTTACTAAATGAAGAATCAGAAGCCACAACATTTTCAGCTAAAGGTTGGTAAGTCAAAGGTTTATACTTTCATTATCAAACTTTGTCAGCTAAAGGTTTGTATTTTCTTCTTATCTCCGGAATCAAACACAGAACCTTTTTAATTCAATCCATTACCAAACCACAGAAACCCATAATCCAACAATAAGCAAATTTCACTAATTCGACTCTGAAAACAAATCATCTTTGGTCAGCCCGGACACACAACCCATTTTAACTAAAAACAGAAAACTCATTTCTTCATATTCTCATCAATCCCCTCAATCTATATGAGAAAATAATCAATCTTTACTCAGTCCCTAATTCAAGAGTTGAACAATCAATCTTTGGTCAGTAGGGCACAGCCCATTGTAACCAACAACAGAAACACAATTACTCAAGCAAATTTCATTTGGATTCTAAAAACAAATTCAAAAGTCCGAATCAAATTGCTCAAGCTATATTAGACCAAACTAACCGAACAACAAAGTAGAGAAGCAAAATATGAAAGATTAGGTATGCAGACTAAGGAGAATCATTCACTCTACATACCTCAGTTTGTTTGTTTCAATACTGCGCTCATCCTCTCTCTGAAAATCCATAAGCATCAAAATGATTGCAATCTACAAAATACTAAAAAGCACTATTACTTTGTAATGGCAACTGGACAGTGAATTTCCAAATGATAGTTTAGAAAACGAATAAAAGAGATATACAACATAATTGTTTTTTATCTTTTCGGTTGAACTTACATAAAATTGTAGATGCTCCTATAAATACAGCACAGCGAACAGAGTAAGTTGACGTGAAACATGAAGCAATTCCTAATTGAGATACTCCCGTAGGCACCTCTTATTCTTGATTGATGTATCAAATAGCTTCAACTGTTTATGCAACCACCTGCCTCATTCAACTAACCACAAAAAGAAATTTGGTTAATGCTGGAGATAAAATTAAAGAGAACTGGACAAGAATTTACAAGTTTTAATCTGTTTAGAAGTCACTAAAGAGAGTTATATGGTTTGCACAACAACAACCACTTCACATTTGGGTTCTATGTATCACCAAAAAATCTAAAAATCTGAGCAACTTTTTTTTTTTTTCCCTTCCTGCAAATATTGTAAACGGAGCAGAGTTCTTCAAGCTCTAGCAGATGGAACAAAACTTGTTTTCAAACAAAATATTATTCTTTCTGCATCGAGCTCAAGAGTGAGAAGGAAGAGTCAAAAAGTATTCTTGTCACTGGTTTATATAAGCAAAATGAGGCATACTATAATTTTTTTTTTTTTTCAAAAAACTACTATAATTAAAGTGATATGAATATTGACCGATTCAGAAAAGAGGTAGAGGAAAGAGTTACCATAGATGTCCGGAAGATGAGAAATCTTATGCCACTTTGAGCCACTCTACACGGTGCATCTTTCTCTCAAAAGGGGACAATTGTAGATGCTTAACGAATCTAATTTGGTGAGGCGTTGCATAGCTTGGACGGAAGGTAGATACATCAGATTCTTCCAATGGAAAATAGTTAAGAAGTGAAGAGATGCAAGGTTTCCCAACCATTCTGGAATAGCCTCCACTCCCTCAAACCAATATATCCACAAATAGGTCAAAGACGTCAAGTGTTGAATTTGTTCAGGCAGAGACTTGAGCTTCAGCCACCCGTAGATCGTCAATGATTCAAGTTGTGGTAGAACCTGAAGAGCAGGGAATGAATCCAGCTCTTCACAAAACGGGCCAATTCCCAAGGACTTGAGACGGGTGAATACGTGTGGGGATGCCATTGCTAACCCACTGGGTAGACATGTCAATCGGGAACAATAAGTAATCCTCAACTCACGGGAACGGTCTCTATGTTAGGGCACTCTATAATTGTCAACTCCTCAAGAGAGACGAGGATTTGAAGAAAGGCACAAAATTGCAGATTAATTTGTGTACTTTGACATCCGTTGATTACCAATCGACGGAGGGATGTGAAGCTGCCATGTAAAATTGGAAGAGACTTTAGATTACTGACAACCAAGTTTCAGAGGGTTGTACTGAGACTGTCTATTGGAATGGATGTTACCTTAGGGCACTCTGTTCATGATAATTCACCATCATTCCGACTAGATATATTGACTCATGAGGATCCACATCCAGCATATCACACAATGCATAATCCTTCCCTTGTGTGGAGGGTACAGACTCGGATTCCAACTTCATACCGTCTTTTAACTTAGTTTCAGACTCTGCCTGCTTTTCATCAATATGTGCAAGGGATGCTGTAGACTCAGATTCAAACTTCATATCATCTTTTAACTGTTTAATCTCAGACTGTGCCTGCTCCTGAAACGCCAGCAAAGAACTCAATTTAACAATGGTATAATCGTTCTATTTTTTTATGTCAATCAAAAGCCTCCAGCTAAGAAATTAAAGGCCTAAACTAAAGCAATTTACGTAAGTACACAACTATGAGCAGCTACCATATACAATGAAAAAAGTTGACTGTGGGAGTTAAAGACGGACAACAATAATAGGTGGTTGAATCTAAAACAAAAGCTAGCAGTTATGTTTATCAACTACTTAATAATCACTTACCTTACCGATTTGTGACTGATCAGACGAGGATCGAGGACTCAGCGCAGACAATGAGCAAGGACTCCCTCCACTCTTCTTCTCAGACCAGGAATGAGACCTCTCTACCCTCATCTCCACTAAACCCCATGGTTCGGGTGGATTCCAATTGACTGCTACAGGCGTTGCATTAACAATAGCACTATCTTTAACATCTATTGACAAAGGCACCTTTTGGTATTCACTGTTGAGATCATGTTGAAGAGACAACTCTTTCAGTTTAGCGCAAATGAGGTGCTGTTCATCGTCTTTCACATCTAATACAGCTTCAAATGGATTGTAGTTTCCAACTAGTGTTTTCGCCCCTGAAGTGAGTGGTTTAAGCCACTAAGCTGCCACTGTTGTCTTACGTGAGGGTTGCGTTGGAAGATCAGTTTTCCTCTTTGGTATTTTCTGCGGTACAGAAGTACCTGGAGAGATTGTGCAACCGCGCAAGATGCTAACAAAGACATCAGCTTGTTTGTCTCAGCATGATCAAGCTCAAACCAGAATTTATTTGCACTGTAGTAGCTGTCTGCAATAATCGGTTTAAATTGACTTTCAAGCAGTGGTTTGCACTGCAGCCGGATGCGAATTTGAACCTGAAGGGTAGAATAAAAAAATAAAAATCTCAGTCTAGAATGCCTTCTATTGACTAAGACTAGGATTGTCTAACATGAAATAATAACTCAGATTAAACCAATTATAACAAGCTTTATTTTAGCACCTGTGCAGGAAATTGTGTTCTCACTGATCCATCAGTTGTCCAACCATATGGATCAATATTCATTTGGCCATGCCCAGCAGCCTCATAAATTCCATGAAGCGTCCTATAATTACAGTTGAAGAGAAAGAGGGGCAAGCCAGGACTAATACTCTTCACATATGAAAAGTGTGGACCTGGTAAACCTGAACAAATTTGTAAGCATCACATGAGTTCTGGAACCAAACCAAAACTAAAGCAAGAAATCAGAAGAAGAAAAAATGGACAAAACCAACAATCAAAGAGTTTATACTCAATCAAACAGCCTACTATACTTTGGGGCTCATTAAAACTGAATTTAAGAGTGGCAATCCGCTTGCATCATAATCTAAGAACTGGTGTATTTAAATTCAATACCAAATACCACTAGACCATTGTTTAAATAATGTAAAGTATAAGAACCTAATTAAAAACTCAAAACAGCAAAAGAAAAAAGTACAAGAAAAAGATGCAAAAAGTTCAGGATACCAACCAAAGAGTTGTTTAGATAAACACTCCATCATTGTGATGCTCTTGCAACCAAAGATAACTCCACCAAGGTGATTACTTCTCAACTGTCTTGCTTGTACAGAGTAGGGTGCCAGGTCTGCATTAGGAGGCATAATAAAGGTTTGTGTCTTCCTTCCAGCTCCCATTTTCACGTCCCAATACCTGAATAAGAAACAAAGGTCATGTACCTTAAACAGTATTATATGTGATAGAATGCAGGCTAACACTGATGAACAGAAAATTGGGAGGGATGGGGGATTGTTAATTGACATTAAGAACCATCAAATGCATCGGAAATCAGCGACGTTTTTCACGTGTAGACGGTCAACAAGTTCATAATGCAACAAAGCCGTTACAGATTAGTTTCAACCTTTTTGATTCTTTTGGATTAACTAAAATGAGTCGAAAAGAGAACCGATCTGATGACAATGAGATCAAGGAGCCAAGCCATTCTTGTTATTGGTTCATATGATTAGAAAAGTTATATTGTGTAGACATATTTAGCAGGTTATATGGTTTGCACAACAACCACCCCTTCACATTTGAGTTCTATATATCACCTAAAAATCTAAAAATCTGAGTAACATTTTTTTTTTCTTTTTTTTCTTCAAGCTCTAGCAGATGAAACAAAACTTGTTTTCAAACAAAATATTATTCTTTCTCCAACAAAATGAGAAAGAGAGAGAGAGAGAGAGAGAATGAAAAGCCTAAAAGTATTCTTGTCACTGGTTTATATAAGCAAAATGAGGCATACAAAATAATAACTATAATTCTTTTTCAAACAACAAGCACAATTAAAGTGATATGAATACTGACCAATTCAGAAAAGAGGTAGAGGAAAGAGTTACCATAGATGTTTGGAATATGAGAAATCTTAGGCCACTCTGGGCCGCTCTCCGCGGTGCATCTTTCTCTCAAAAGGGGACAATTGTAGGTGCCTAACGAATCTAATTTGGTGAGGCGTTGCATAGCTTGGACGGAAGGTAGATACATCAGATTCTTGCAATTCCAAATATCTAGGAAGTGAAGAGATGGAAGGTTTCCCAACCATTCTGGAATAGCCTCCACTCCCTCAAAGTCATCTATCCCCAAAGAGGTCAAAGACGTCAAGTGTTGAATTTGTTCAGGTAGAGACTTGAGCTTCGGCCACCCGTAGATCCATAATGATTCAAGTTGTGGTAGAACCTGAAGAGCCGGGAATGAATCCAGCTCATTCCAAAACGGACCAATTCTCAAGTACTTGAGACGGGTGAATACATGCGGGGATGCCATTGCTAACCCACCGGGTAGACATGTCAATCGGGAACAATCTCTAATCCACAACTGACGGAGGGATGTGAGCTTGTCTAAACTTGGAACAGTCTCTAGATTAGGACAATCACTTATTGTCAAATCCTCAAGAGAGACGAGGATTTGACAAAATTGCAGATCAATTTGTGTACTTTGACATCCCTCAATTTCCAATTCAAGGAGGGATGTGAAGCCGCCGTGTAAAATTGGAAGAGACTCTGGATTATCTACACACAAGTCTCGAAGGGTTGTACTGAGACTGCCAATTGGAATGGATGTTACCTTAGGGCACTTTCTTACCGTCAAATCAACAAGAGAGGTGCAGCACCCTAGTCCACTCGGTAGGCTTGATAATTCAGGACACTGCATAAGCACCAGTTGACCAAGGGACGGGAGGCCCGCAGATGGAATTGGAATGGATGTTATCTTTGGGCAGCTCCCTATGTCCAGTTGTTGAAGAGATGTGCAGCATTGAGCTGGAATGGACGTTATCTCTGGGCAGCTCCGTATCTCCAGTCGTTGAAGAGATGTGCAGTATTGTAGCCCATCAGGTAAACTGGATAACTGAGAACACTCGGATATTCGCAATTTGCGCAGAGATGGGGGACCGCCTTGCTCAGGGATAATTGGAACGGACTCTAGACTGGAGCAATCTCTTATTTCCAACTTCTTCAGAGAGAGTGGGAGTGGCCCATCAGATAAATACCTCAACTTAGGACACTTCCAAATACTCAGTTTCTGAAGAGATGCGCAGCAGTCAAATCCATGGGGAGCAATGCAACTTAACTCCGGACAGTTGCCTATATACAGAGATTCAAGATTCTTGTTGTTTCTTAACGTCCCTTCCGGAAGACTAGTAAGTCCCTCGACATCATGTACAAAGAGATGAGTGAGAGTAGTCAGTTTATTGCTTAAAATACTTGCTATAGGCATACCACTTTCCACTCCTCGTATCGACAACTGCTTGAGAGATGGAAAATGACTGGGAGCACTTCTCAATTGCTTACACCGCTGCAGGGTCAGCTTCTCAAGGTAAGGAAACACCCTTAATTTTGCCGCCGTCAGCATCACTTCCCCTGCTTCCATCCATTCTATTAGATTCTCGGCATTCTCAATATGTAATGATCTCAAAGCAGGAAACAAAGTCTTTCTCTCGTCACATGTTGTTGCACCGGAAATCTGATCGTAACCATAAAACTCAGACCCCAAGCACCTTAGGTTCTGCATGCTCCTCATCTTAACATGTATGAGATTTGGCAGATGGCCCAGTATTGGGACTTGTTCGCATTTGTTGCACCCTGCTAATTCAATTTCTTTCAAGTTGCTGGCAAGCAGTAACCATAATGGAAACTTAACACCCATAAACCCCTTAATCTTCAAAATTTCCAAATTACAATGTGGTTGCAGGCCTTCAAGTACAACATCCTCAATGTCAAAAATGTTGCTCGGTCTACTAAGCTTCCAGTGGAGAGTTAACTTACGTATATGTTTCTTATCAACTAACTTTGCATTCATTGCTTCTTCTCCATCCCTTACATGCTCCAGATTATAGATGGATAAGGTGCCTCTCAAATGATTTAACCCACCCAATTCCTCAATCCTAGGCCCAGTTTCTTTACCCACCTTCAAAAAAGGTAATGATCTGAGATTCGTCAATCTTCCCAATATGCCAACAGGAACTTTCGCATGTTTACCAAAATAAACATGTCTCAAGTTGATCATATTAGCTATCATCTCTGGGAACTCTTCAACATGATAGGGCATTTTAAACGTGTGAAGGTAATAAAGTTGACCAATAGATTTTGGAAATGCCTTCACTCTTGTTTTCATAACATTCAGATACCTCAAGTGTGTCAACTTTCCAATTGAACTCGGCAACTTGTCAATGTCTGCCTTGTATAAATTTAACACACGTAAAGATCTAAAGTTAGGCAAGGTGTTCCCAAGTGCTTCTCCCTTGGAAAATAGTGAGCGGCAGTTTGTCATGTTTGATACTCGTTCTGCAAGGTCATGCACAAGATCGTGCATCTTGCATGTTGTATTACCCTTATAATCAGTTCTAACGTCTTCAAAAAGGGATTTTTCAGATAAAATGTTGAAATATTCGTTCCCTCTATCCTCCATCTCCATATTACTTTTGGTGCTGTGAAGCCATCCTTGAGCCATCCAAAGTTGAACTAAGTCATCCTTTTCCATTTCAAAGTCTTTGATGAACATCGAGCAGTATGCAAAACACTGTTTCAATGATGAAGGTTTCAATTCATCAAAACTCAACTTTAAAATCGACATGATTCTGTCTTTTTCATCCGGCAAGTCCCATATTTCAATTTCCATAATTGAACTCCATTCATTACTCGTTTTAGAGCGCATGATGTCTCCTAATACCTACAATTAAATTGGGAATGGAATTAGATTTCAACACAACAATACTATAGTCATTTTCAATTGAATATTAACTGCTCATTATTATTTGTTTAATTTTCCCAACATCAACAATGTTTGGAATAGAAATTCTTGTTATCAAATCAAAGCAAAAAGAAAGTATGGTAAAGCTTCAAATGTATAATAGAACATACCTTTGCGACTAATGGTACACCTCCACACTTTTTGGCAATCTCCCTTCCAATTGTCTCTTGAACTTCAAGTACAGGAACACTTCCGACAGGAACCGCTCTATTCTTCAATATAAGCCAACACTCATCATCTGATAGTTTTCTCAAATCACACCTAGGAAGTGTCTCCACCATTTTTGCAACTTTGTCGTTGCGAGTAGTGACAACAATGCTGCTTCCTTGGGCATCGGTAATTCTTTGCAAACAAGCCTTCAAACCATCCCATTTTTCAGCATCTTCATTCCATAGATCATCAAGTATAAGAAGATATCTCTTTCCTTTCAACTCTTCTCGGAGAATATTACATATTGCATCTATACCTTTCACTGCAGCTTCTGGTTTAAGATATTCCAGGATTCCTCTCAGAATTGAATTGACTTCAAAAGGGGTAGATACACATATCCACATCTTTTTCTCAAAGTGCTTGCTTATCTCAGATTCATGATATATTGATTTAGCCAAAGTTGTCTTTCCAAGCCCTCCCATACCCACAATGGCCAGAACGGAGAGATCACTTTCCCGATTGTGGTTTGATTTGGTCAGGGCTTGAACTATATCTGCCACAACATCGTCCCTTCCAATGATATTGTTTTCATCTTGTTTTAAGATAGAGTAGGTTTCCCTGTCAATGCTTATACCATGGGAAGTTGTTGCATCTAAGGGTAGTCTAGCAACTAAGCCAATAGCACTTGCCTTCTTATTCAACTCATCCAAAGATGTGTTGATCTTCTTAATTTTCTGTGCCATTTTAACACGAAATATAATGGGATTGGAGGGGGAAAAAAAGTTTTGTACCTTTTTCTTCATCTGGTTTCGCAATTGCACCTGACGCCGGAGAAGCTCATATCCATAATCATCCAGCACATCATCAGCATGCTGAGCTATGTCTCCAAGCTTCTTCACCCAGAGCTTCACAGCCTCTCCCTGGTCTTGTCGCGGATGTTCGGCATCTCGTAGCACAGCTTCAAGCATGAGCACCGACTCACGCAGCTTTGCAATTTCTCCATTGAATCCCCATACAAGACCAAACTCTTGAGCGGCCTGTGAAGCCACTTTCTTCAGCAATTCTTGAGCACCAAAAGTGAGAAATTCAGCCATCGATCTCTACTCAAGATAATCAAAAAGTTGAAGAAACTAGGAGAGGGATGAATCAAAAGAGAGATACACTGCGAATAGACTTCTCAACAAAGGCATCTTTGAATCGTTTGTCGTTGACTAAAAGATGGGCACTTTGAATCAGAAGCAAAGGCATCTTTGGAGTAATTCACCGGCGTTTCTTTTAATCTCGATCGTTCATTGGTATTGGTCGTTCATTGGTCCGTTGCAGTAAAACTGAAAGACAGAAAGTAGAAAAAGATGAGTTAATGTGAATTGGGATCCGGGTTGGGTAAGTAGTCTTCTTCGAAGCAGCTTATTATAGAAGACGCCACAACAATGCGTCTCTCTTCCTCTTTGATTGATCTAAAACCCAACCAAAATTCCTTCTCTTTTAGCTTGTTTCTGATACAGCTCAATCCTTTTCATGCGATCTTCGAAGACCCGAAGTCTGTGAAACAGGTACGTGTTAGAATCTGACAATTTAGATATTTTCTGATTGCTTGGGTCGTTCCCAAATGATGTAAATTTGGTTGGTGATAAAGCTCCACCTTGCACGACTTGTCCATTTAGGAATTATTTTTTACATTTTACAGTAATTTTGTTTATTTACTGTCAAAGATTGCAGTTTTACCATGCCTCCCTGAGTAATTTCATTGTTATTCATCATCAAACTAGTTTACTTGAGTTTTACACCATAAAAGTAATAATAATAATTAATAAAATAGCTATTGTACTGTGTTTGAAGTCTTGGTCTTGAATTGCAGGTCAGCTAGCTTTCTGAATATTAACGGTTTCCGGGACTCCCCTTTGGGTGCCTTACCTATGCTACAGGTCTGTTTCGTAAATGTTTAACCTAGTGCAATTTTGATGCTGTGATCTTATCTATTATTTACTTGCCATGTTTTTTAGGTATTAAGATATGCATCAGAAAATGTTTTCGTGCCATTAACAGCTGCAGGTAGTATTAGAGATTTTACCGATGCAACTACCAGGTATTGTCATGGGTGCTCGAATTCGTTCAACCAGTTTTGCTTTACAGGTTTGCAAATACCTTCTATTTTTTTCTCCAGAGACACTCAATCTATAGCTTCCACTCTAAATTTGTATGACCTGTCAAATGTAGCATGGTATGGACATGGATTTTATAAGTTAGTTCTTCTTTTTCAGGCACTATTCTAGCTTGGAAGTTGCTTTACAATATTTCAGATGTGGAGCTGAGAAGATCTCCATCGGAAGTGACGCAGTTTATGCTGCAGAAGAATATTTAAGAACTGGAGTATGCAATAATTTTCATCATGTTTTATATATTCAGATCTGCATGTATGCAAGAATCTGTGGGATGCCTCTCTGACAGTTCTCAATTGGTTTTTTAGGTGAAAAGTGGAAAAAGTAGCTTACAGCAGATATCTATAGTTTATGGAAATCAGGTAATATCTTTGCTAAATGCATGCACGCCCATAATGCTTTGATTCCTTCATAATCTGTTGAGATAATCTGCAGTTTCAGGACATGGTATAAAAAAAAAAAAAAAAAACAAAATGTTGTCTATACATTTAATCAATGGCATGTTAGTTTATCATAATGCCAAAATGTTGGAAGTTATCTAGATGTGTTGGGAAGGCATTGCTATCCTTTATTGTGTTCTCCATTCCTTATTCAAACTAGTGATTTGTGCTAGTTATATATTAACTCTTTGATGCATTTCAGGTCAGGGAAAGGAATTTGATATAGATTTAGTAAAGCTGATCTCTGAGGCGGTGACCATTCCCATGCTTGCAAGTAGTGGTGCTGGTGTTGTTGAACACTTCTCAGAGGTTTTCACAAAAACAAATGCGTCTGCAGCCTTTGCTGCTGGCATTTTTCATCGATCCCAAGGAGGTAATAGTCTTTTACATGATTTATAGTGCTCCAAGTGCTGATGATTATGTTCATATGAACACGCAGACTATGATTGTTGCAGGGATTCATTCTGTAACGGAGCACTTGCTAAAGGAAGGCATAGAAATCAGAATCTGAACACATTTATTGGACTATCACATTTCCTGTCCAGACATTAGATAAAGATTTAGAGAAGATGCACATGATCTAACCGCTACTTTTTGCTTACTTTAGCTGCATATAAAGATAATGCTATCTGAAAATATTCTGTTTCAAACAGTTCGGAAGCAGATTTTGGATTATTTTTCCTTTTCGTTTTCCTGTTTTGTAGGTATCAATGTCAAATACAGTTAGGATTTCATTCCTTTTGTGCTTGGATATTTGTTTCTTAACATATAACAATCTGTTCTGAGCATTTCTTTACATGTCTATTGTTGACCAGACAATATTTGACTTCCGATTTTTGGCGCTACTTGCTGTTGGAGGTTCATTGGCTGGTTCAATATTGTGCTTTCTCAATGTAATTTCTTTTTTCCATATGTTCTTTATTCTTACTTGAGGAAAAAAAATAAATGCCTTGAGGTCTTCAACTCTGAACATATCAATGTAAGATATGATTACACTATTAACTATAGTTTCTGCTCTTGTTCATACTCATATTACATTCAACTTTGCAGGGTTGTGTTTAATGGGGTAGTTGTGTCAAAGGGCATCACACTGGACAAATGGTTCTGCGACTAGTTGAAGCAATTGGTAAACTTTCAGAATTTTCTTTGTATATTGTATCTCCAATATGCTTAGCCATTATCCACTTTCTTTTAGTACGTACTATAGAATTATTATGTAATATACTAAATTGCCCACTTCTTTCTTTCCTGACATGGTAAAACTCATTGTCTGCAACCTTTACCTCTTTGATGCAGATATTTATCTTGCTGGAACTGTACGTCATGTTAATATTTGCTATGGGATTATATGGATTATTCATCAATAATGTGCCTAATGATGTGCCTTCCAGCGCTGATCGTTCTTTGAAGGGATCTTCTTTGTTTGGAATGTTTGCTTTGAAGGTGATCTTAATTCCCTTCCCTGCAAGTATAATTGGCAAATGTTTCTCAGACCTTCACAGCTATTAACAGATGCTAACAGAATATATTGTTCTCCATTGACATTGCTATCCGGCGACCTCTAAATGAAGAACTTCTGATTGAAATACTTGCAATTCGAATAAGTTGTCTAGTAGCATATAATTTCTAGACTATAATATCAGGTACACTAAATCTTGCTCTGTGTCATAGGAAGAGGCACAAAGTGAGACAATTATTATGATTAGATCATGTAGGGTATGGACTCAAAAGCAATGAGTATGTTTCCATGGCACTTGCATGGTATTTACAACCTACATTACATCCTTACTGGCATTATTTTCTGGTTTTCTTTCGCCGACAGAATGAAGTCCTTAGTAATTTAAATTTTTCTTCCCCATTTTTCCTCTCTGAGGTTCTGCCAGATTCTCTAGCTGCTTTTGGATAAGAGATGCACTCTTGATATATGTCTTAACAGTGGTTGTGGACATCTCTAGCTGTTTTTTGGCCAATAGATGCTCCAGTTGCTAAGGGCTTGTAGATCAAGGTTGACTTTGCTTGACACTTGGCAGAACTTGGAAGTCTTTGTTTGGAAGACTCAACTCCAGAACTTGAAAATCTCTGGCTCTATTGAGTAGAGGACGTCTTTGGTAGATGATTTTGTAGCAAAGGTCTTTGTTATGTATTGCAGAATAGCGCCAGAAATTTTGAACCTTTTGATCTAGAAAACAGAGAGATAGCAAGTGATGTAATGAAATGGAGAAGATGAATAAACAGACTAGTCTTTTTACACGGAGAAACTTAGGTGGCAACTATCTAAGCACCTTAAGGAACCAGAGGCACATGGAACATTCATACACCATGAATGTCTTTCTATAAGTTAGATTCAAGATCCACGCACGAAATTTATTCACATATTGAAGAACCAATATCTTATTGTTCTATGAATATGCATCATCATTCATGTTTTACCGTAGTTTTCTGAAATTAACGAATCCTGTACTGGAAAAGAAAAATCCAATAAGGATAGGTCCGCATGCCATCCTCAATAGGTTCATTGGTGATGACAAAGAGATGGCATTTGGCTTTGCAAACAAAGCAATTAGAGCCTTGATAGACAAATTTTATAATCACAATTCATCAATATGACGACAAAGGAAAGATATGTAATCCAGAAAACAAATGCTAATTACTTCTAAACATCTGAGTTTCCAATAAGCAGTTTTCCTTCAGATGATTCTTCTCCTCAGCTAGCAAAAGTGCGGGAGAAAAAGGTTTGTCGAGGGCCTTATTATTCTCTAAAACAACTATTGTTTGCTCTAGATGCTACCCCTGCAATCTAAATCCACTCTCTTGGCTTCACGTACCTCTCAATTTGACTCTATACTTTTCACGAACTTCTTAGCCTGCCAGAAGAATAAGAGATGAGAAAAGCAATTCAGGTTAATTTGAGAGACAAGAAAGCAATCTACAGAAGGAAAACTGTCCAGGTTTCTAGAAAGAAGAAAAAAACAGTTTCACAGATAAGTTTCAATAATGATTTCATCAGAAGTGGCTAATTATTTATATAGATGTTCTGATTCCCATCACATATTTCTAAGCTGCAGTTCGGACTGCTACTGACGTGAAAATAGAAAACCACCGCACAGACCAGACACTCAAAAGGCTGAAGAAGATAAAAGGGGAAGGCGTTGAAACTTGTACCTACTCAAGGGTTAGAAACATGATCACATTCCAAGATCCTAGCCGTCCAAAATTTAGGATGAAGCCCTTCTAAAAGGCCAAAGGTCCCTGCAAAACAACAAATCGTAAATAACAATATTCTTATTATTGGAAGGTAGAAACCTACTCTCTCATAATATAGATACAATGGCATCTATAATAATGGCATGGAAACTAAACCACCTGCATATTCTTTTTGGATCAACAATTATAATGTAAAAGCCTTCAAATCAACATCTGACTCATAAGGACACATAAATATTTGATTTTGACGCCTTCTGAACTTTATCAATATATTAGGAAATGAAGAATATGCTGAAAGGTATAGGAAGGAATCGTTCATACATCATTCTTCAAAGTTTTAATGAAGCAATCGATCGTGTTTTTGTAAGCAGAAGAATCTCCCATCATTCTTGACTTAACCGGAGAAAAGATGAAGAGCACGAATAGATTCTCCAGCTGCTTTCAGTAATCTCCCATAATTTTGTAGCTATTTCGGTAATGCGGTCCAAGAGATAATCAAACATGAGACTGATGAATTTGTTTTTCAGGTAATTGATGTACACTGAAAGATTTGCAGCCTGCAATTCCTTGATGACGTGAGTTTCTCCCGAGATGAAGGAACTGGTGGACTGAATAACCGAATTTCTGGAGACAGTTACTGCATCTGCAAACTTCTTGATCTCTTCAATTGATTGCTTTGGTGTAGCACCTATTTCCTCGTTAATGTTGTACACCCTTGTGTATGCTTTCTCATCAGCGAATTTAGACAAGACTGAAGTGTCATCTGATTTGATCATGACCTTTTGAGTCGATTGCTTGTCGAGTGTGGCATTTTTCAAGGCAGAGGTTACGGTACCAACAATGTCCAGACCCGCCTTTGATGCTAGGTACAGCGCATTCTGAGAACATAGGTTATATTTATTGTTCAGATCAAACATTGTTGTGCAACAATGAGAATTAGACTGAAATGTCTTGAAAGGTTTACCTGAATGTTGATCAAAATTCCAGTAGTTGCCTTTTCCTTGGCAAACTCTAGGAGGAATTCATTAAGGGTCACCAGTTTGCCTGCATCCTTGTTAGCTGGGTTTCTATACACGTTTTCCTTGGTTCCATAGGGACTTTGCAGTTGGGCTGAAATCACAAAGTTGTTAATGATATTATCAGAAGTTTGCTAGCTCAATCAATTAGGAGGATAAGCACTTCAAAAATGGTGAAAATTTAAGGAAGCTTACTTTTTAAGGACTGAATCTCCTCCCATGTGAGCTGGAACGAGAAGACTCCAGCTTCAGGTTGAAGTTCAGGGATAGTCTCACTCTTGGTCATGAATTGAGTCAATGCATTGGTGCCTGAGTTGAGGTCTATGGAATCTAAGCAGAAGGCAACTCCATCACTTGACATTTGGACCGAGAATCAATTATATCAGCACCATCATCTACTGCTCTCTGATAAGAAAGGTTAGTGCAACCAGAATAGTTCCCAGTCGCTCCATTTCTATTTATGATTGGTTGACTCCCTGCAATGTCAAAATTTTCCAGAAAAACTTATCTCAGCACACAGAGACTCGGAAACTTGTACTATAAGCTTTGGAAAAACAAAATAATCTTAAAACCTTTGCCTTTGTAAGGCTTGCCATCCTTGTTATGTGAAAAGCATGCTGCAGCAGGAAAGCATGAGGCGTTAAAGCAGAAACATTACAAGGTGTCCGTCTTTATAGAGTTTACTTTTATGTTTAAGGTGTTTGTCTTTATAGACTTTACTTTTATGTTTAATTTGATTTCTGAAGTGATTGGGCAACTTATGTGATGCAAGTGCTACTAGAAATAAGAAGCCTGGTGTCTCACCAATGGCTTCTGATGCCGTAGGTGGGAAATCTGTACTAATAAAAGGGAAGGTGTCAAAACTTGTACCTGCTCAAGGGTTAGAAACATGATCACATTCCAAGATCCTAGCCGTCCAAAATTTGGGATGAAGCCCTTATAAAAGGCCAGAGGTCCCTGCAAAACAACAAATCGTAAATAACAATATTCTTATTGTTGGAAGGTAGAAACCTACTCTCTCATAATATAGATACAATGGCATATATACTAATGGCATGGAAACTAAACCACCTGCATATTCTGTTTGGATCAACAATTATAATGTAAAAGCTTTCAAATCAACATCTGACTCATAAGGACACATAAATATTTGATTATGACGACTTCTGAACTTTATAAATATATTAGGAAATGAAGAATATGCTGAAAGTCACAGGAAGGAATCGTTCATGCATCATTCTTCAAAGTTTCAACGAAGCAATCAATTGTGTTTTTGTAAGCAGAAGAATCTCCAATCATTCTTGACTTAACTGATAAAAGATGAAGAGAACGAAAAAAAAGAAGTTAATCTGAGGCTGTATGCATCTAGAATAGGTTCAAATTAACCAGTACAGGCAGGCAACCATATCATTTACTCCATAGTTACCGAGTTAAGATATATTGGTCATCCAATTTTACCTTACAGATCAGAGACTAGTTAACAACTTTGAATATCAATTGGAATGGATGTTACCTTAGGGCACTCTGTTCATGATAATTCACCATCATTCCGACTAGATATATTGACTCATTAGGATCCACATCCAGCATATCACACAATGCATAATCCTTCTCTTGTGTGGAGGGTACAGACTCGGATTCCAACTTCATACCGTCTTTTAACTTAATTTCAGATTCTGCCTGCTTTTCATCAATATGTGCAAGGGATGGTGTAGACTCAGATTCAAACTTCATATCATCTTTTAACTGTTTAATCTCAGACTGTGCTGGCTCCTGAAATGCCAGCAAAGAACTCAATTTAACAATGGTATAATCGTTCTATTTTTTTATGTCAATCAAAAGCCTCCTGCTAAGAAATTAAAGGCCTAAACTAAAGCAATTTACGTAAGTACACAACTATGAGCAGCTACCATATACAATGAAAAAAGTTGACGGTGGGAGTTAAAGACGGACAACAACAATAGGCGGTCTAATAAAACTGCCTTGAACCAGTTCAGTACTTCAGTGCAGTGATGAGCAAATGCATGAATGCTATTTAACATGAATAAACAGAGGAAATAACGTAATGAGACAAATATATAGAAAATTTAACAGAAATACTGTATCCAGTACCAGCTTATACTCCAAATAGCCTATCTTCTTAGTTTGTTCATTCTTGAAAGCCTTTAGCTCTTCTACCTCTTGAACCAACTGTATGAATAGAACAATACATAAATAGAGTGGTTGAATCTAAAACAAAAGCTAGCAGGTATGTTTATCAACTACTTAATAATCACTTACCTTATCGATTTGTGACTGATCAGACGAGGATTGAGGACTCAGCGCAGACAATGAGCAAGGACTCCCTCCACTCTTCTTCTCAGACCAGGAATGAGACCTCTCTACCCTCATCTCCACTAAACCCCATGGTTCGGGTGGATTCCAATTGACTGCTACAGGCGTTGCATTAACAATAGCACTATCTTTAACATCTATTGACAAAGGCACCTTTTGGTATTCACTGTTGAGATCATGTTGAAGAGACAACTCTTTCAGTTTAGCGCAAATGAGGTGCTGTTCATCGTCTTTCACATCTAATACATCTTCAAATGGATTGTAGTTGCCAACTAGTGTTTTCGCCCCTGAAGTGAGTGGTTTAAGCCACTAAGCTGCCACTGTTGTCTTACGTGAGGGTTGCGTTGGAAGATCAGTTTTCCTCTTTGGTATTTTCTGCGGTACAGAAGTACCTGGAGAGATTGTGCAACCGCGCAAGATGCTAACAAAGACATCAGCTTGTTTGTCTCAGCATGATCAAGCTCAAACCAGAATTTATTTGCACTGTAGTAGCTGTCTGCAATAATCGGTTTAAATTGACTTTCAAGCAGTGGTTTGCACTGCAGCCGGATGCGAATCTGAACCTGAAGGGTAGAATAAAAAAATAAAAATCTCAGTCTAGAATGCCTTCTATTGACTAAGACTAGGATTGTCTAACATGAAATAATAACTCAGATTAAACCAATTATAACAAGCTTTATTTAGCACCTGTGCAGGAAATTGTGTTCTCACTGATCCATCAGTTGTCCAACCATATGGATCAATATTCATAAATTCCATGAAGCGTCCTATAATTACAGTTGAAGAGAAAGAGGAGCAAGCCAGGACTAATATTCTTCACATATGAAAAGTGTGGACCCGGTAAACTTGAACGAATTTGTAAGCATCACATGAGTTCTGGAACCAAACCAAAACTAAAGCAAGAAATCAGAAGAAAAAAAAATGGACAAAACCAACAATCAAAGAGTTTATACTCAATCAAACAGCCTACTATACTTTGGGGCTCATTAAAACTGAATTTAAGAGTGGCAATCCGCTTGCATCATAATCTAAGAACTGGTGTATTTAAATTCAATACCAAATACCACTAGACCATTGTTTAAATAATGTAAAGTATAAGAACCTAATTAAAAACTCAAAACAGCAAAAGAAAAAAGTACAAGAAAAAGATGCAAAAAGTTCAGGATACCAACCAAAGAGTTGTTTAGATAAACACTCCATCATTGTGCTGCTCTTGCAACCAAAGATAACTCCACCAAGGTGATTACTTCTCAACTGTCTTGCTTGTACAGAGTAGGGTGCCAGGTCTGCATTAGGAGGCATAATAAAGGTTTGCGTCTTCCTTCCAGCTCCCATTTTCACATCCCAATACCTGAATAAGAAACAAAGGTCATGCACCTTAAACATTATTATATGTGATAGAATGCAGGCTAACACTGATGAACAGATAATTGGGAGGAGGGATGGGGGATTGTTAATTGACATTAAGAACCATCAAATGCATCGGAAATCAGCAACGTTTTTCACGTGTAGACGGTCAACAAGTTCATAATGCAACAAAGCCGTTACAGATTAGTTTCAACCTTTTTGATTCTTTTGGATTAACTAAAATGAGTCGAAAAGAGAACCGCTCTGATGACAATGAGATCAAGGAGCCAAGCCATTCTTGTTATTGGTTCATATGATTAGAAAAGTTATATTGTGTAGACATATTTAGCAGGTTATATGGTTTGCACAACAACCACCCCTTCACATTTGAGTTCTATATATCACCTAAAAATCTAAAAATCTGAGTAACATTTTTTTTTCTTTTTTTTCTTCAAGCTCTAGCAGATGAAACAAAACTTGTTTTCAAACAAAATATTATTCTTTCTCCAACAAAATGAGAGAGAGAGAGAGAGAGAGAGAGAATGAAAAGCCTAAAAGTATTCTTGTCACAATTAAAGTTTTTTTCTTTTTTTTTTCTTCCTGCAAATATTGTGAACGGGGAAGAGTTCTTCAAGCTCTAGCAGATGAAACAAAACTTGTTTTCAAACAAAATATTATTCTTTCTCCAACTAGAGAGAGAGAGAGAGAATGAAAAGCCTAAAAGTATTCTTGTCACTGGTTTATATAAGCAAAATGAGGCATACAAAATAATAACTATAATTCTTTTTCAAACAACAAGCACAATTAAAGTGATATGAATACTGACCAATTCAGAAAAGAGGTAGAGGAAAGATTTACCATAGATGTCTGGAATATGAGAAATCTTAGGCCACTCTGGGCCGCTCTCCGCGGTGCATCTTTCGCTCAAAAGGGGACAATTGGAGATGTATAGCCAATCTAATTTGGTGAGGCGTTGCATAGCTTGGACGGAAGGTAGATACATCAGATTCTTGCAATCGAAAATATCTAAGGAGTGAAGAGATGCAAGGTTTCCCAACCATTCTGGAATAGCCTCCACTCCCTCAAAGTCCTCTATCCCCAAAGAGGTCAAAGACGTCAAGTGTTGAATTTGTTCAGGCAGAGACTTGAGCTTCGGCCACCCGTAGATCCATAATGATTCAAGTTGTGGTAGAACCTGAAGAGCCGGGAATGAATCCAGCTCATTCCAAAACCGACCAATTTCCAATCCCTTGAGACAGGTGAATACATGCGGGGATGCCATTGCTAACCCACTGGGTAGACATGTTAATCTGGAACAAGCATAAATCTCCAAACTACGGAGGGATGTGAGCTTGTCTAAACTTGGAACAGTCTCTAGATTAGGACAATCACTTATTCTCAAATCCTCAAGAGAGACGAGGATTTGACAAAATTGCAGATCAATTTGTTTACTTTGACATCCCTTAATTCCCAATCGACGGAGGGATGTGAAGCCGCCGTGTAAAATTGGAAGAGACTCTGGATTATCTACACACAAGTCTCGAAGGGTTGTACTGAGACTGCCAATTGGAATGGATGTTACCTTAGGGCACTCTCTTACCGTCAAATCAACAAGAGAGGTGCAGCACCCTAGTCCACTCGGTAGGCTTGATAATTCAGGACACTGCATAAGCACCAGTCGACCAAGGGACGGGAGGCCCGCAGATGGAATTGGAATGGATGTTATCTTTGGGCAGCTCCCTATGTCCAGTTGTTGAAGAGATGTGCAGTATTGGGCTGGAATGGACGTTATCTCTGGGCAGCTCCGTATCTCCAGTCGTTGAAGAGATGTGCAGTATTGTAGCCCATCAGGTAAACTGGATAATTGAGAACACTTGAATATTCGCAATTCTTGAAGAGATGTGCAGTATTGTAGCCCATCAGGTAAACTGGATAACTGAGAACACTACGATATTTGCAATTCTTGAAGAGATGTGCAGCATTGTAGCCCATCAGGTAAACTGGATAACTGAGAACACTCGGATATTTGCAATTTGCGCAGAGATGGGAGACCGCCTTGCTCAGGGATAATTGGAACGGACTCTAGACTGGAGCAATCTGTTATGGACAACTCCTTGAGAGAGAGTGGGAGTACCCCATCGGATAAATACCTCAACTTAGGACACTTCTCAATAGTTAGTTTCTCAACAGATGCGCAGCAGTCAAATCCATGGGGAGCAATGCAACTTAACTCCGGACAGTTGTCTAGATACAAAAATTCAAGATTCTTGTTGTTTCTTAACGTCCCTTCCGGAAGACTAGCAAGTCCCTCGACATCATGTACAAAGAGATGAGTGAGAGTAGTCAGTTTATTGCTTAAAATACTTGCTATAGGCATACCACTTTCCAGTCCTCGTATTGACAACTTCGTGAGAGATGGAAAATGACTGGGAGCACTTCTCAATTGCTTACAATGCTCCAAGGTCAGCTTCTCAAGGTAAGGAAACACCCTTAATTTTTCTGCCGTCAGCATCACTTCCCCTGCTTCAATCCATTCTATTAGATTCTCGGCATTCTCAATAAGTAATGATCTCAAAGCAGGAAACAAAGTCTTTCTCTCGTCACTTGTTGTTGCACCGGAAATCTGATCGTAACCATAGAACTCAGACCCCAAGCACCTTAGGTTCGGCATGTTCCTCATCTTAACATGTATGAGATTTGGCAGATGACCCAGTATTGGAACTCCTTCGCATTTGTTGCACCCTGCTAATTCAATTTCTTTCAAGTTGCTGGCATCCAAAAACCATGATGGAAACTTAACACCCATGAACCCCTGAATCTTCAATATTTCCAAATTACAATGTGGTTGCAGGCCTTCAAGTACAACATCATCATTGTCAGCATTGTTGCTTGGTCTATTAAGCTTCCAGCCGAGAGTTAACTTGCGTACATGTTTCTTATCAACTAACTTTGCTCTCACTGCTTCTTCTCCATCTCTTACATGCTCCAGATTATAGATAGATAAGGTGTCTCTCAAATGGTTTAACCCACCCAATTCCTCAATCCTAGGCCCAGTTTCCATACCCACCTTCAGAAAAGGTAATGATCTGAGATTCATCAATTTTCCCAATACCCCAACAGGAACTTTCGCATATTTTCCAAAATAAACATGTCTCAAGGTGATCATATCAGCAATCATCTTTGGGAACTCTTCAACATGATAAGGCATTTTAAACGTCTCAAGGTAATAAAGTTGACCAATAGATTTTGGAAATGCTTTCACATTTGTTTTCATAACATTCAAATACCTCAAGTGTGTCAACTTTCCAATTGAACTCGGCAACTTGTCAATGTCTGCCTTGTATAAATTTAACACACGCAAAGATCTAAAGTTAGGCAAGGTGTTCCCAAGTGCTTCTCCCTTTGAAAATAGTGAGCGGCAGTTTGTCATGTTTGACACTCGTTCTGCAAGGTCATGCACAAGATCGTGCATCTTGCATGTTGTATTACCCTTATAATCAATTCTAACGTCTTCAAAAAGGGATCTTTCTGATAAAATGTTGAAATATTCGTTCCCTCTATCCTCCATCTCCATATTACTTTTCGTTGGGTGAAGCCATCCTTGAGCCATCCAAAGTTGGACTAGGTCATCCTTTTCCATTACAGAGTCTTTGATGAACTTCGAGCTATATGCAAAACATTGTTTCAATGATGAAAATTTTAATTCATCAAAACTCAACTTTAAAACTGACATGATTCTTTCTTCTTCTTCTGGCAAATCCCATATTTTACTTTCCATAATTGAACTCCATTCATTGCTCGTTTTAGAGCGCAAAATGTTTCCTAATACCTACAATTAAATTGGGAATGAAATTAGATTTCAACACAACACTACTAGTCATCTTCAATTGAATATTAACTGCTCACTATTATTTGTTTAATTTTCCCTACATCAACAATATTTGGAATAGAAAGTTTTGTTATCAAATCAAAGTTTTGTTGGCTGGGCGTGGCTGTTCTCTGGCGTCACCTTCGGGGCGTGGAGAGAGGTTGAGGAAGTTTGCCGACCGTTCTGTGGTTGGATTTGGGTGTTTTCGCTGGCGCAAATTGAGCACAGCGAGCTCGATTTTGGCTTGATTCGGCGAGGAGCGGATCGGCTTTCGAGGTGATCTGATTGGCTTCAAGGTAGCGTTCGGAGGTGGTGCTCTGGTTCAACCTTTGCTGGTCGGCGTTTCCGACTGGTCTTGGCGGGGAATCATTCTTTGATTCTTGCTGGATTTTTGGGTTTGAGGCTTGAGGTCACCATGACCAGGCTCCGTCGCGGTCGACCGCCGGAGGGTTGGACGGCGGCAGGGGTGGCTTGGCTACTGGGGCTAGGGCTGCTGTCTTGGCTGCTCGGGTTTGGGCTTGGGCCTTTGGGCCTAGGCTCAAACTTGGGTTGTTGGGCTGTAACTAGGCCCACATTATGGGTTTAGGGTTTTTTAAAATGTCAGTCCTAATTCAGATCATGGTTCTTTGGAATTGGTAATTATCTTGCATTTGGACTGGAGGAAACGGCTTATGGATGAGGAACTGACTCCTATTTGTTTGCTGGGAAGTGGCTCTCTGTTGGTACCGCAATTGCGCGCCTGGCTAATGGGGATGCTAGTCAATGATTTTGCCCTTGAAGACACGGAGTTGTTCTTTGTTTATGGGTCCGCTTCCAAAGTGGGCTAAAAAATTGACTTGTAATGAGTTTACATTGCTTAGATAGGAGCGTGGTAGTTACCCCGCCATTTTTCTGTCTTTGAGTGTATGTTTAGACTCTGGCTTTTTGACTGGTCATCTAATGAAATGAACCTTTGTTTCAAAAAAAAAAAAAAAAAAAAAAGTAAAAAAGAAAGTACGGTAAAACTTCAAATGTAAAATATAACATACCTTTGCCGCTAATGGTACACCTCCACACTTTTTGGCAATCTCCCTTCCAATTGTCTCTTGATCTTTAGGTATAGGAACACTTTTGACTGCTTTATTCTTCAGTAAAAGCCAACAATCATCATCTGATAGTTTTCTCAAATCACACCTAGGAAGGGTCTCCACCGTTTTTGCAACTTTGTCACTGCGAGTAGTGACAACAATGCTGCTTCCTTGGGCATCGGTAATTCTTAGCAAACAAGCCTTCAGACCATCCCATTTTTCAGCATCTTCATTCCATAAATCATCAAGTATAAGAAGGTACCTCTTTCCTTTCAACTCTTCTCGGAGAATGTTACATATTGGATCTATACCTTTCACTGCAGCATTTTCTGGTTTAAGATATTCAAGGATCCCTCTCAGAATTGAATCAACGTTGAAAAGGGTAGATACACATATCCACATCTTTTTCTCAAAATGCCTACTTATCTCAGATTTATTATATATTGATTTGGCCAAAGTTGTCTTTCCAAGCCCTCCCATACCCACAATGGCCAGAACCGAGAGATCACTTTCCAGATTGTGGTTTGATTTGGTCAGGACTTGAACTATATTTGCCACAACATCGTCCCTTCCAATGATATTGTTTTCATCTTGTTTTAAGAGAGAGTTGGTTTTTCTGTCAATGCTTATATCATGAGAAGTTGTTGCCTCTAAGGGCAGTCTAGCAACTAAGCCAATAGCACTTGCCTTCTTATTCAACTCATCCAACGATGTGTTGATTTTCTTAATTTTATGTGCTATTTTAACACGAAAAAAGATGGGATTGGAGAGGGAAAAAAAGTTCAGCACCTTTTTCTTCATCTGATTTCGCAGTTGCACCTTACGCCGGAGAAGCTCATATCCATAATCATCCAGCACATCATCAGCATGCTGAGCTATGACTTCAAGCTTCTTCACCCAGAGCTTCGCAGTCTCTCCCTGATCTTGTCGCGAATGTTCAGCATCTCGTAGCATAGCCTCAAGCATGTCCACCGACGCACGTAGCTTTGTTATTTCTCCATTGAATCCCCATACAAGATCGAACTCTTGAGCGGCCATTGAAGCCACTTTCTTCAGCAATTCTTGAGCACCAAAAGTGAGAAATTCAGCCATTGATCTCTACTCAAGAGAGTCAAAAAGTTGAGACGAATGCTAGTTGAAGAAACTAGGAGAGGGATGAATCAAAAGAGAGAGATGAATTTATCAGGTCGTTGGACAATCGTTTATGAAATATGGACTTCTCAACAACTAGTCCACTACTGATCTCGACAGCTATTTTATTCGTCTCTGTTTGTCGTTTTCTAAAAGATGCTTTGAATCAGAAGCAGAGGCATCTCTCACAGTGGTTGTGGACCTGGGGATCGATAGATGCTCCAGCTGTCATATGTATTTTACATCTAAAGATGCTAAGTCTTAATCTAAAGCAATCACGCTTCTGCTGCTATGTCCCCTGCTCACATCTACAGTGAAGATAACGGTGCATCGATCTACATTTTACTAATTTATTAAACACTAGGTAGAGACCCGCAGGATGCAGCAGGTTGTTTATTTTATTTTTTTTTTCCTTTTTCCGAGTTCCAACAAACTTTATTGGACAAAATATATAATTGAAGCTGTTTCGTGTATGTACACATCTTCATGTATGATACTCTTAACCAAAGCTGTTCTCTATATACAATTAACAGAAGTGTCTAGTAATGTCTGGAGGAATTAGGTGTCTTGTTGGTCCTGTGGCTTGGGCCAGAAGATGGGATTTTAGGACGCTTTGATAGAACATGAGCACGGTCCTGAGAAGCCACTTCCACCTTTATCTGGTGCTGCAGATCTAACAGCAGCAGTCTGTTGTTCACAGCTGGTGCACTCATCTCTAAAGCGCCAAGGCCTTGTGTTCTGTGACCATTTAGCGCCACTGGGTAAGCTCTAGTTGCTGATGTTATGGCTGTCAAAACTGAGAGAAATCAAAACTTTGATGGTGAAGAAGCAACATGGTTTCTGACCAAAGGTGTGCATGACGAATAGCCCGCAAGAATTGGTTTAGACTGAGAATCTGAGATAGTCAGGACAATAGGACACCATCAATCGAAGTTATATATGTGTACAATTGCATGCATTATGAACATGTGGTTATAGTGAAATGAAGCATCACATATTTGGGTGGGATCAAACCACAAATGAAATTTTGTATCTTTTCCAATAATTGGATTCACCCACAAAATTTCAGCACACAAAAGATAAACTTGCGCTGCTTAAACTTAAAATTGCAACGATAAGCATAGACTTTGTACCTCATCAAGATCAGTTAATCTTCTATCCAAAGTAGAAGTACTCCTGTTTAGCCCCAACCTCTCAAGTTCAGCTTCAAACAATGCCTCTATTCTACTCATCGACTCTGAACTCATAGAAACTCTACCATCACACTTGTCCATATTCTGTTCAGGAGATTTGTTCTAAATCGAACATCAGTAATGATCATCATGTGATCTTCCAGCGTGCTTTCAGTCTGTATTGTTTCCATTTTCCAAACAATAACCTACTAACATGGAAAACAGAGAGAGAGACAGAGAGACAGAGAATCAGAATTACAGGAGAAGCTGAAAATGAATCTGAAAAGCATTTAGCCAAAATTTCCTCTTGAAAGTACACATTGGTAAAGCTAAATATGTAGTAAAGCACTTATTTCCTAATCTTATAAACTTATTCTCAGTTTATAAGATAAAAAATAAAATATAAAATAAAATAAAAAATAAAAAATAGAAGAAGAACCTAAAATTCAAAAATTTTGAAGAACTTGTGTTTTCCTATTTGCATATCCACAGTATTTGTTTAAACTAACCTTTAAGATAACATTAACTTGTCCATGCAGTACAACCTTACATGCTTCGATATGGTGCACAACATGCTTCCAATAGACATTGTCTACAAAATATTCTTATATGAATTGAGTTACCAGTCTACCACTAATGTTGAAGACTCCGTCAGCAAAATTACATGTACGAAGTAGCTGAAAAAAGTGAAGATAGGTCTCAGTAAAAAGAAGAGAGGCCAGAAACCAAAAACTACATGGCAGTTGAGAAAAAAAAGTGATAAACCAGAAAAGCAATACACACCGGACCAAAAAAATGAAAAGCAAGACGCAATACTCAGTATAAATGCCCTACCATGTCTATCCTAATTATATTGAAAAAAAATTATAACTACTATGATTCATTCCCTATTGCTGTCCCAAGCTAACAAAGTAATTTGCCTTCTGGATTTTTGCAAGCTTCACTTGATCCAAATACAAAGACAGCAAATTGATATCTAAATCAGATAGACATTGATCTCTAAATCAGTAATAAAAGACGGATATGCCTAGCAAGTTTGTGATTGTAATTGTGATTGTGATTGTGATTGTGATTGTAATTGTCGTATACAATTTCAATTGGATTTGCAAACATTGAACTGCTTTCCTCTTTGCAAATTAATATCACGGATTATCACCCACCCCTAACATCTTTCTTATTCCCCATCTTGTCATAACATAGCACCATACTAGATGGAGTTTAAGGAATCTAAGAGTTTAATTTTTTTTTTTTTGGTACATAATCTAAGAGTTTAATTTGTTAGTCAGACAATCCCGAACCAATACAAAAAAGCAAAGTATTATCAACTGTTTCACAAACTCAAAACTTTCAAAACTTTTTTCTTTCCTATTAATTCGCACATAAGTATCATCAAATTGAGCACTACAAATTTCTTAGCCACATTTGGAAGCCCAAAATTAAGAGTGTAATTTTTTGGTAAACTATTTTGTCAAAAATTTAATGATACAATGTCATCATGCTCTTGGTCACATCTGTACCTTTCCTGCACAAATATACCAATACAGTTTCTTCACTTCTTGAACTGTTTTGATATTTCTCATCTGAACCTCATCTATCACCAGTCTGAAATTTCAGAATCAAACATAAATAAGCAAGAATCCAAAGGCTTCCCAATGAGCTATTCTAGAACACATACTTCAATTTTCCAATTTTGAATCAAATTGCGAAGTGGATACCACTGAAATCACTTGTAAAATCTATTATTGTGTTGCGATCTGTCATGTGTACTTGGGGGATATTGGCTATGAAGTAGGAGGTATACTTGTGACCTTGTGGGTAAGCAATCGTAAATCTTCTTATTTTTCCCTACTATTCCATTTTTGCAGCATGTTGGGGTAATCGGGTAATAGCCATAAGCCGAAGCTCCAGAAGCTCCAGAGCTAATCTGTTCTGCTTGGCTCTTTCAGTTTGAACTTGAAGGCAGAAATGAACTCAATTCGGCGCCAAAACAGGGAAAACACGACCAAACCCAGTTCAACTCACTCTCCAACTGCAAAAACCCAATTCTTCACTAAGCATAAGTATCAAAATTTCACACAACCCAGGTCATTTTCCCCTCTAAACACGAATTTCACGATTCGACAATAATGTCACAATCCCAATCGAACAAATTGAACCCCCCTAATCACAATTCTCACTACCCAATTAAAATTGCAGAACAAATTTCTCTAAAACTGTAAGTAGGAATCTATGCCTTAGATCTATAACCAAACCCACAGTAGACTGGTGAAACATGTTAGGATCACCCTACTCTCCAAGCCCGTTAGGATCAATACCATTAGTAGTGAGTAAGATTATGTATTGCTGTAGCCCAAATGCCAACTGGCACAGATGACATGGAATGTGGTCCTTGAAGTCTGCCATGTTGTTTTGCATGAGACAAGTACAGTCTCCTTTGAAAGTGTAACTGTTCACCCATTTGGGATATGAATGAAAATGTTAAGCCTTTAGTTTTCTTCCAAACCCCGATATATTAGTTTTCTTCCAAAACATCAAATTAAAACCTCTATACAGAATCAATCAACCCCAATATCCACACAAAAAATCAACCCCAATATCGTTGATAAAGGAAAAAGCGAGAGAGCCATTCACCTGGGCTAGCTCAATTTCCAGAGGCTGATATTGCATCTTAGTCCCCTCTCTTTTCCTCTGTGTCGGCAGAATTTCGATCAAAACTGTCGTTGAGATCTTTGTCTCCCAACAGATCAAAACCATGGGCAATACCATCCGCAGAAGCAAGATGTCGTCTTCTTTCTTTGTTTTGGCGAACTGAAACTCTATCACTGCAATCGCAAGAATCAAAATTTGAAGAAGAAGGGTAGCAGCGATGGGTTATGAACGGAAGAGGAGAGACTTTGAGACTTGAGAGTGAGGCGGTGGGTTTCGCGGGTTGTGAACGTTTATGGGTTAGTGGGGTGGGCTCTGCTGATGTTGGGCTTTTGAACAGATTTATTTATTTATTTTAAGTAAGGGCTAGTGCAGCCGCTCTCAGACCTTCATTTATGAAACGGATGAATACAAAGGGGAAGACATTAGGACTAAACCTCATATGACAATACATCTCAAGAAAACATCCCGAATGATAACAGGAGTCTCCACTACTACAATGTATTCGAACATGCACCAAATAATAAAGAGTATCATATTGACAACTTCATTTGCTTTACAATAACAGTGGCGTATCGGAAAATTAAAGCAATGTCATAAAACTAATGAAGTAGCTTTCCCAATATGCTTACGATCAGAAATAAATCTGCCGACACGACTTTTCATTCTGCCACTAGGAGGTTGCACCCAATTCATGATATGCCCCCTCGTTAGGGCAGACAAGGCATACTGAGTATGCAACCTGGTACAGAGCCCGCATGACCTTACCAAGAGTTGGCAGAGATTTATTGTACATAAAATACACCTAAACTTGAAATAGTCTATTAAAACTACAGAAAACATAATATAAGCCCACTGATATAGGCCCACAGACTAAAGCCAAGACCCATACCAGACCCACGATCTAAGTTGTCCATGACTGACAACCTTTTCTGGTCGGAATAGCCGCACCTTAACCAGCACATCACAGGCCAACGATCGTCGTGGTAGCAATCCACCGATCATCGTGGTCCCAGCCAGAACAAGGCAGGAACCATTTCCAGATCGAGGCAAGAACTAATCCACCGAACCTCTACCGTAGCCAGAACACCATTGCCAGATCTACGAACCATCAGCAACTATTGCCGTAATGCCGTTGATTTCAGGATACCGCAGGAGTGCCTCTTCGATTGACCTTTCTAGCTGTCCCCAGGCTTCATTGACACCGTCGATTGCAGACTGTTTGTCGGTGACAGACTAGGATATCTCCACCAACGCTCGTCCTTTTCCAAGCCTAAACTCCACTGTGGTCCTTCACAAGTGGATTGCAAGATACTACCTACCCATCGGAGGACGACGTCCCGAAGATGTGTCGCCAAACGGAACATGAAAACTGAAGCGGTTTACTCTTTCTTCGAAAATGAAACTTCTCCTCCGAAAAGTGCAGAGCAAAACGAGACTATTTTTCTACAATATAGCCGACTTGAACATAAATTTTTTTACTTGATGTGGACTGGGTGGTTCATTGGTTCATGTTTTTGGTATTGGGTCAAAACCGCACCATTAACATCAGTTATCTATTTTTCAAAATCACAGCTGTTTAGGAATTCTTAAAATTGACACTTTGTGTCAAATTGACAAAATGTCAGTTTTAAGCTATTCTCCCAAAAAAAATGGACACTTTATTAAGCTCCTAGGCTCATTTTGCAAAGTCTAGGATAAGTTGACAATTATGACCTCTGGGAGAAGTTTTCAGCAATTACTTGAGGTCAAAGTGTTATAGTGAAAATGAAAAATGAAATAAAGTAGGATATGTCATGTGTAAGGCACACATTTACAAATAAAACCGAAGCAGAGCCTTACTCACTACATTTAGGTATTTACATTTTCATTCTTCTAATTGTGAATGCGATTGTTAGCATTCCTTATGGTTTTGCTGGAAGTCGACTGATGCTTACATTAACTGGAGTTGAAATTTTATTTGGAATTTGAGAATTTCCCCAATTGCTTAAGTTCTTTGTTTTGCTTGCTTCCCAAGAAAGACTGCTTTGTCCTTTTGTCCTTAAGTTCTAAATATATGTGTACATAATCAGAATGTGTTGCAGCAGTTCTTATATTCCTTTTATTTAGATATTTCTTTTTCTCGATGTGGTTAAAACTGCCAACTATGTTGAAACCCATATATGCATGGTCATTAGCATAAATCTTGAAAAAAAAAACAAAACACAAACATCAAATACCTCTTAGAGAGGAATTAACCAAATAGTTGTACAATGATTCATGTATGCATACATATCGTACAGGTATATCATCTATCACTTTGGATATGCATACTTATCATATGCAGATTACAAATATGTGCATGATTCATAATTTCATATGCCTATAATTTAGGTGTCTTCCTGTCATTTGGGTATTACAAATATGCGAATTAACATACAAAACGCATACCAATGATACCACAAATACCTCTGGATGAGGAAGTAACCAGACAGTTCTTCAATCTTACCTCTCTGATTCAAGAGATGCACAACTGAACCAAGGCAACTCACCAACGTCTGATTGTGCAATCCATTTAGTTGTCCCCTCCTTGTCAAATAACTTGTTGTCTGTGCGTTAAATTACTAAACAATTGTATTATTGTGTAATCTTTTATCCTTGGTGTTGCGTCTTTCATGACATCCTCACAGGAGAAATTATCGGTCGTGGTATTGAGAAGGGGGGATTGTACTACATGGAAATGACAGATGCTGGTGACCTCCGTGCTAGTGAAGTATACCATATGCAGAAGAGTACTTCAACAAGCAAAGAGAGAGAAAACATATTGCTGTGGCACCAGAGATTGGGTCATCCTTCATTTGGCTACCTGAGAAGTTTACTTCCTACCTTGTTTACAACTTGCAAGGAGTCTGATTTTCAATGTGAAATATGCATCCAAGGAAAGAGCCACCGTGCTAGCTATCCTCTCAGCCATTCTCACAGTGTTAAATCCTTTGACTTAATCCACTCAGATGTATTGGGACCTTGTCCAGCTACTCCTTCTGGTATGCAATATTTCCTGTTATTTGTGGATGATTGTACAAGAATGTGTTGGGTTTTCTTGTTAAAGCATAAGAGCGAAGTTTGTTCTGTGTTTCAAATCTTTCATAAAATGATCCAAACCTAATTTCAAACTCCCATCAA
The DNA here is from genome assembly GCA_024704745.1 of Rosa lucieae. Lineage (NCBI taxonomy): Eukaryota > Viridiplantae > Streptophyta > Magnoliopsida > Rosales > Rosaceae > Rosa > Rosa lucieae. The sequence continues at coordinate 3,979,470 of CM045492.1, forward strand.
AGTCTTCTGCTCAGATAATGGTGGTGAATATGTAAACCATACCCTTCATCAGTACCTAAACAACCATGGCATTATCCACCCAACCACATGTCCTCAAACTCCCCAACAAAATGGTGTGGCAGAACGAAAAAACCAGCATATCCTTCAAGTTGCCCGTTTCATGCTCATAGGAGCCCACATGCCAGAATATCTATGGGCTGATGCCATCCTTACCGCTATTTATCTCCTAAATAGCCTACCCACATAAGCCCTTAAAGCACCACTGGAGGATGACCATCTACGTCCGAAAACACCACTTGAAGCTCTTGGCCAGTTCTTTACCCTACCACCACTCCATACGCTTCCACCTAAGATCTTCAGTTGTGTGGCTTATAGACACATTCCTCGTAATCAGAGAACGAAGTTGGATGCTTGTGCTGAGAAGTGTGTCTTTGTGGGATATGGTTCTACCCATAAAGGATATAGGTGTTATAATCCCTCTACCCAGAAGGTGTATGTTACCATGGATGTAACATTTTGTGAGCAAGAATTTTTCTTTTTCCCGAAGACTTCTCTTCAGGGGGAGAGCACATCTGGAGAAGAGCAGTCTTCTTCATTAGAAGTACCAGGAATTGTTGTAGAGGAAAGAATTGTTGTACAAGAAAGAACTCAAAGAGATCTTGAAACGCCAACAACAAATGATGATCAACCTCAGTTGATCCTGCCAGATTCAACTGAAGACCCCCTTACTCCTACAATACCGGTGCCTATTTCTCATGAGGATGCTCCTGAGGTAAGTTCTAATCCTGAAATCGAATCAGATAGTGTTAATGATGAGCATAGCCCTATTTGTGAGTCTAGTGATATCATACCTAGTGAGGTTAATCCTGACACAAGACCTAACACCGAAACAAATGTGTGCCCTAAATATCACTTGCCTAATCGTACAACAAGAGGGAAACCTAAACTCCAGTATGAGCCAAATCCCAAAGCCAAGTACCCCATAAGTAACCATGTGTCAACCCACAGGTTATCTGAGTCATATGCATCATTTGTGTTTCAATTGTCTACTATTGTCATTCCAAATAAAGTGCATGAAGCATTAGCAGATCCTAAATGGTCTGAAGCAATGAAAGTTGAAATGGAAGCTTTGGAGAAGAATGATACATGGGAGCTAGTACCAAAACCTCAAGGAAAGAAAACAGTGGGGTGTAGATGGATCTATACCTTGAAGTATGCTGCTGATAGGACACTAGACAGGTACAAAGCAAGGTTAGTTGCTAAAGGCTACACGCAGACATATGGTATTGATTACCAGGAAACATTTGCACCAGTAGCCAAGATTAGTACTATTCATGTATTACTCTCTTTGGCTGCAAATTTAGATTGGCCCCTGAAGTAGTTTGATGTGAAGAATGCATTGTTGCATGGAGATCTGGAGGAGGAAGTATACATGGATCTGTCACGCCCCTAATTTTGAATAAATAAATTCAAAACCGAAACGCGAGAACAAACAATCACATGCAAGAAGACACTTAGAAATTTTTTCATTTAAATTAAGCAACTAAACAAACTGAGCTCACAATGTTAATACCGACTCATTCTTTAGAGTCACATATTACATCACCAAGTGTTTACAAATTAAACTGAATAACAATTCAATAAGTAAACACACCCTCCACACTCACAACACAGCGGAAGACTAGAACCAAAATACCATACTACGTCCAAGCTATGACAGCAACAAAACCTCAGCTTCGATGATGATTACACTGACCTACACAATAACCCCTACACCATGAAATAGTGCACCGGGATTGCAAACAACATACCCGGTAAGCTTTTTAAGCCCGTATGAGTAAACTTAATTAAAATGACTCACGTCACTCATGCTTATAATTTCTCAACTCCTGAGATAAATTAAAGCAACAACATTTAACTCCACAAACACAACCAAACATCTAATCACACTAGATAAAAATTAGTAATCCCTGCATAGAAATTAGTTCAGGAGATCACCTAAAATCACACAATTCAAATCATAGCAACTCCTGCATATAACTTAGTTCAGGAGATTACATTAAAACAAACAATTCAAATAAAACCGAAATCAACTCCACACCCTAGAAAGAACTCAAGTCCCTCAATGGACAATAAAAGAAAGGACAACCAAAACTCTCTTTTATAAATATATACTCAAGAGCACGATAACTCACAGTTATCCCCCAAGCAGTATATTGTACTCAAGAGCACGATAACTCACAGTTATCCCCCAAGCAGTACATTACACTCAAGAGCATGATAACACGAAGTTATCCCCCAAGCAGTATATTGTACTCAAGAGCACGATAACTCACAGTTATCCCCCAAGACTAACATTACACTCAAGAGCACGATAACACGAAGTTATCCCCCAAGCAGTATATTGGCAGACAGACTAGAGCTCTAACTGAATCGTAACCTGTCACCTCGGCCAAGGTTCAGCCTTACGATATCAATTGCCTCTGTCACCATTGTGACACCAAATCCGTAGATCAGAAAAACATTGCATCGACTGAATCGTAACCTGTTGCCTCATCCGAGGTTCAGCCTTACGATAACAATTGCCTCTATCACCACTGTGACACCAGATCCAAAGATCAGAAACACATTTACAAAGAATCCCACATGACTCAAAATGTTACCCCAACTCGATTTCTCTTTCAACATGACAAATCAACAATCCCATGATATAACGTATTTCCACTAAGAGTGAACGCACAAAACCACATTCCTTATAATTCACAGTTCATATATACGCACATCACAATGTCACACCATCCATATATATATATATTCCACGTAAATATATATATATATATATACACACAAACACACATAATCATTCACGCAGGAATGACAACTAATACCAACTATAGTTTTATAAATTATACTTCTCGAAAATCATTTTATATCAAAACATTGTTTTAACCTACCCATGAACCGTTGTCGATCAAGTTCATATATTTTAAAACAAATAATTTGTTTCGAAAATGATTTAACAATTAAACAAGTAATTCGAAGTAATAAATAAATCTGTTCGTAAATGAACCACGTGAGATTTACTCACCTCCAAATCCTGTTGTGTCTTCACACAAACCAAGACAAGCACAAATCGTCCAAACTCCGCTCACACAATTTAGTCAATCACCTAATCACATCAAAGTCACACTCAATACAACACAAATCACACAATTCACAAAACACAATTACACGACAATCCAACAGTCGGATCCTCATTCGAGACCATCCAACGTCTTCGAAACACTTCTACAATCAATAAATCAAAACTACAAGTGGATCGAATGGCCGGATCCTCACGGATCGAAAACCGAAACGAATCAAAAACCCTAAAACCCTAACATGCTCAAACGATCTCCAAAAATTACAAACTATATATCGAAATGCTCGTATCGACGAATAGATCGAAATCAAGAACAAAACTATCCCTGAGGTGGCCAGAAGCCGTTGGAAAATACCACCACAGTGGCGGCGGCACCGCCCACGCAAAGTCAAAATTTGACAAAACTTCCAACACAAAAGATCTTCATCTCAACTCCAATTACAACTTTCATAACTAGCACAAAATCTGAATCGAAGCCATACGGCCGAAATTTACCTTGCAATCTCTGAAACTCGATGAACCCTAGAATCTCAATCTTCAAAATTCGACCTCCATACTTTGAATCGTTGCAACCCACCTTGGGAGAAAGCATCTATATCCTCTGGGCTCCAAAAGCCCTCAAGAAACACCACCTATGGTGGCCGGAATCTGAAGTTTTGATATGGGCTAGACGCAGCGCCGCCGCCAAACTTCTCGGCCTTGCACCGCCCTCCACAGCTCATTTCATGCTCCAATTCTTCCACAGACATCAAGAGGAGGATGAGGCGAAGAGATTATGAGAAGAATCGAGGCTTATGGTGGTCGAACAACGGAGAAATCGGTCTGCGAAGGTGGGAGGCCGATCGAGCTCGGGGAGAGAGAAAGCTTTCCGAAAATGGAAAGTTGGTATTTTTCTGATATTTTCGGATTTTTTTCCTATTTAACCAAAATGGAAACTTTTTCCGAATGCGATAACTTCTTCATACGAACTCCGATTTTCGAGTTCCACATGTCCACGAACTCGTATCAATGAGCTCTACAACGTTCGTGAAGGAAGTTCTCACAGAATCTAAACGTATAAAAAGTCAAACTTCATAACCCCGTAAAACGTGCACTTCGAATAATTATTCGTCCGAAAATAATTCCACTCCACCCTCGAACCACGAAATCGAACAAACAAACACTTTATTAATCCCAGGAAACATTTAGGAATTAATAATAAATTTCCGAGGTCTTACAGGATCTACCTCCAAGGTTCATTGCACCTTTGCAGGAAGGAATGGTGTGTAGATTAAAGAAATCTCTATACGGAATTAAGCAATCTCCCAGAGCATGGTTTGGAAGGTTCAAATAGTCCATGAAGGCATTTGGCTACAAGCAAAGTAACTCAGATCACACTCTCTTCTTGAAGTGCAGAAATGATAAGATCACTGCCTTGATTATCTCTGTGGATGATATGATCGTGACAGGAAATGATCAGGTAGAAGTAAAGAAATTGGAAGCTTACCTATCATCTGAATTTGAGATGAAAGATCTCGGTGGACTCAAGTATTTCCTTGGCATTGAGGTGGCCAGATCAGATGAAGGCATTTTCTTATCTCAAAGGAAATATGTCTTAGACCTACTCACTGAAACAGGCATGCTGGCTTGCAAACCTGCAGATACACCGATGGAGCAAAATCACAAGTTAGCAGAATATCCTGATCAAGTGCCTACTAACCGAGAGAGATATCAAAGACTAGTTGGCAGACTCATCTACCTCTCCCACACTCGTCCTGACATTGCATATGCTGTAAGTGTCTTGAGCCAATTCATGCATTCTCCAAGCGAAGACCACATGAACGCGGTATATCGTATTCTCAGTTATTTGAAGTCAGCTCTACGCAAAGGGATCATGTTTTCTAAAAATAATCATTTGGAGGTGGCTGGATACACTGATGCAGATTGGGTTGGATGTATCACTAATAAAAGATCAACCTCAGGATACTTCACTTTTGTTTGAGGTAATCTCATCACATGGAGAAGTAAGAAGCAGAAAGTGGTAGCTAGATCAAGTGCAAAGGTTGAATATCGTGGGATGGCCCATGGTGTATGTGAGATGTTATGCTCCAAAATTTAATGAAAGATTTGGGCTTCAAACCCAAATATGCCATGGACTTATATTGTGACAATAAAGCAGCCATTTATATAGCACACAATCCCGTTCAACATGACAGAACCAAACATGTTGAAGTGGATAGACATTTCATCAAGGAGAAGTTAGAGTCAGAAATCATTGACATGCCACATGTAAGAACTGAAGATCAATTGGCTGACATTCTGACGAAAGCTGTCTCTAGTAAAGCATTCCATAGCTCACTGGACAAGTTGGGTATACGAGACATCTATTCCCCAACTTGAGGGGGAGTGTTGCGTGAGCTGTTCCAATTAGGATTAATGTTGATTGAATGATTAACTTGTAATTCTAGATTGATTGATTAGTAATCATAGGTGATTGATTGTAATCATAGAAATGATTAGTCTAGGTGTTGAAGGCTTACCTTTTGTATATGTTTTGTAATCCTATTTAAACCTCAGTGTGAGGTAAATAGAAATATACTGAAATTACCCAATATCTATCATTAAGGATATAAATCAGGTCTTCCTCATAATCAAAGGTAACCCGAAGCCAATCCAGACCATATTGATTAATTTGAAATCCTCCAATAAGGCCTCTCCAACTAGCCCTGCAACGAGCTCGAACATTCTTCACCGGGATCCCGGGTTCACCAAAGACTTGTCCAACCAAGCACCGCTTTCCCAGATCAACAGTAGTAGCCTAAGCAGGATCATCAAGCAGGTCAACAATAGGTGGGGGTGTAGTAAAAGGAATGGAGTATTGACCTCGGTGAATAGTAAACGGAGAAGGTGGTCTAGGAGGTGATGGAACTTGATCATCTGGAAAATCAGTCGGTGGATGATGACTCGAGCCTTCACCAAAGGGAACAAGGATGGTTTTGTCTGATGGAGAGGATGGAGTCATGGAGAAGAGAGAGGAGAAGACATGCATGATGAAGGGACAGGTAGAAGTATTGAGTATGACAAGAGAGTAGAGAACTTGTGGAAAGTTTGGATGTAGAAGAAGGAACCACGGGCTAGGGGTAATATATACCACCAAAATCTGAGACCTAGGATAGGAAGCTGGAGATAGGAAGTTGATAGTAGACATACTAGCAGAAGGACGCATGCCAGAGGCTAGAGAGTTCTGGTGACAGATGTACCGTAGTCGATCGATCAGATGGTGAGGATAGACCCAAAACAAGAAAGAGATGCCAGCAACCGAAATCCCATAAAAGGGCAATGATAAATGCAAAGCAAAAAGAAAGTAAGAAGACAAAGAGAATAAAAGTAAAGGTATGTACTGGAGGAGAAGGTAGAAGAAGATGGAAGAAGAAATTTAGATACAGATCAGAGACACCACCAAATAACCAGATAAAAGAGAAGGAATGACCAAGGACGAGGAAAAAACTAGCGGATAAACCAGGGAAACTGACTAAAGAAAGGATTAAAGCAAGAGAAGAGGAGACACAGAAATTGGGAAGGAGAGATCGAATCAATCTGATTAAACCTCAGCATCGGTGCCTTCTGCCGATTCTCCTCTTTCTTGAAGTCGACACAGTTCCGGAATCAGGACCTCTCCTTTCCGGCTACTTCGGTGCCTTCCGCAGATTCCCTTCTTTCTTGAAGTCGACGCCGTCCCGGAATCAGGACCTCCCCTTTCGGCTACTTCGTCATGAGCATCGGGCTAATGGGTGGTTGAGCAACTCAAGCGAACCGCCTCTAGGCTTCACCATCGCTCATAAGACAGCCTGTCGGTCTGGTGTGATCATATGTCAATGGTATAGTCGTCGGTAACAATCGCAAGTTGGCGAAAATTAAATCTGAGTGAGTTCGAGTCACTGGAATTGTGAAGGATTCCATTATTTGGGTTACTGGGTTTTGGGCAATTTGATCTTTGGGGCTGCGCTTTCAGGACCAGAACAACATTAGCAGGTTATTCATCTGTGATTTTTGTATAGTCAATTGTTTTTTTTTTATATTTGTTCCTGTGTATCATAAATATTGAATAGTGAATTAGAGTTTTACCAAAATGTATCACCAGAATTTCTGAACAGGTGATGGGCTTCATGAAGGAGGAGCATAATCAGAAGAATTTTGAAGAGTCCAACTCAGGACCAAGACGGGTACATTTGGTGGATTCGGCTAATTTGGATGTCGCATGTTTAGAAACAGAAATTGGGAGGTTGACATACACAGTTGATTGCATGGAACCCAAGCTGGAGGATTTAAGATTACATGTATTTACTTAGAACATGCGATGCTTGAAATATTGAATGGTGATTGTATTGAGGAAATTGTTTCTGAGGTTGTCGAAATTATGAGTTTAAAGGCCAATAAGACTCATAACCTGTTGAGTCGAACTGTTGGTACAACCTTTGTGGAGCAAATGGATGGGGATTTGTTTGGTGAACATGGGAGAAGCAGTCAAGACCCACTAAAAAAATTGACCAAGTCACCAGTGCTGGATGGCTATGCTAATGAGGGACCCCATGAGGAACTCATACATGATGAGGTAGCTTCATGAACACTCCCACCCCCTTGATAAACTGATTAATGTACAGAATGCTATATTCTTTTTAAGCTATTTTTCAACTAAAATTATGTGATACTATTAGAAAATTATATTGTCACCGCCATCATATCAATGCCGCTCTAACTTGCAAACTCTATTTGTTGGTGAACACAGCACAAATCTGACCCCGTTACGAGGGTTAAACAGCAGCCACAAAAGACTCTTCGTTCTCGGAAGCAACAAAGGAGTAAACCCAAAGCCCCAATTTTTGCAATAAGCGGTCTCATCACACCTGAGAATGCACATCTCATGAAATTTTTATTTAGGAAGAATGGAATTGGAGAAGACAAGTGGAGGTAAAAAATTATGCTATTATTTTGTGTAATTACTTATCATTATAATGGTAGGCTCTGATATATGTTCCTAAGTTATTGTAATTGTAGTTTAGTCTGATATGAACCTGGTTATCTCTTTATTCATGAAATTTTATCCACTGTTGTCAAACTAATATTGGATTTAATAGCATAATACTATATCTAAGTTCATCTCTGTATGTTGGAACCCGGTCATGTTATCATACTGAAAGTAGGAGTAGGGGCCTTCAGTTAATCAATACAGGGTCAGATTTATATTCCTAACTAAACAGTGTTAAATATTCGTGCAGTGAAGTAGTAGCTAGTTATGGTGACTACGCCGTTACTAGAAAGGAATGTCAGTGTCTCTCTCCAGCAACTCCACTATCTTGCAAGGCTAGACTCTCATCTATTTCCCATTGTACATATAATTGATTAGATATTTATTTTCACACTCATTTAATGTCCACTTATTATAACCAGGTCATAAACATATCTGCGGCGTATTTGAATGAGCCGGAGTCAGAACATTGGTTTCTCCCTTCCTTTTTTGGGGTATGAACATCTGTTGCCCAGAACATTGCTAGAAAATTTGAAATTATTGTATCCACATGGTTTGGCCAACAAATCATTTCATATCGCAGGAACGAGCGAGGGTAAAAGATTAATCATGTAGCTATGCTAAGTGGCTCACATCAACCATTGAGATGTGTGGTGTTAAGAGGTTTCATCGCCGTCTCCAACAATGCTCCAAGGTAAATTTTTGCAACCATAGTTCCATTATACTTGAAATTTTATTGAATGTATATTCTTTACCGTATTGAGGACTATGATGTAGATATTCATTCCCTTGCACGACAATATGGAAGAGCACTGGATTCTGTTGGTCATGCACCTCCCTGAAAAAAAGGCAGAGGTGCTGGACAGCTTCCCTGATGTAAGGTCACGTGAGAGGCGAATGGATCATGCAAGAGACGTGGTTAGTTCCACATAGACAATGCCCCTTTTATTAATTGCATTCTTTGTCTATGATTATGATGTGATATCAATGTGGGCAGATGGCAATGTTGCAGAAGGTATTTGGTACTGAAACAACATGATCAAACTCCAAATTTTATCATTTTCCATCATTCACTCTTAACTTTTCGGACTTTAACCCAACGCATGAACAAAAATCTGAGAGCGGGGTATTTGTTATAAGGCACATGCAGTACTACCGTGGCATGTGGTCAACAACGGTTAGTACTGCAACTTACCTAACGACTTTTTTGATGCAATAGACTGATTAAATATTTACTTTTTGTACTTTGGTGTCAGTTTCATTCGGAGGACCAGCGTACTCGATTGGCACTTGAAATTGTTCTTCATCCAAGGAATGAACACCGTCAAATATTGATTAGAGTAGCAGCAGGAGCTTCGATGCTGCCAATAGGTGAAAGTGAGCTATTCAAAAATATTCCTCTTCCACCAACCGGAAGAAAGTTTCGTAGCCACCATAAGCGGCGAGATCATGTGTCGAAGGACGTCTAGGTTATATCTTGGTCTTAAGTATTAATTAAATGACAGTTTGAGTAATTTATTGTGAGAGCCCATACCCAAAACAGGGTCGTTTTTATTTTGTTTTTGTTTGGTTGTTGTGGTAGTCATATTTTTAGTTTTGGCATCACTTTATCAGTTTATCTAGTGCTACTGTTTTCATAGACTTTGTGGTATCCTTGTGTATTATTTTTGTTTCCATGGTCTAGTCTTCGTAATTTTTGTTTGTTTGTTTGGCAGCAATTTGTTTGGTTGGTGGTTATTTATTTGGTGGCGTGTACCAATATAGGTAGCAACTTTGCAGCAAACCCATTGTCCAACTAAAGTCGACAAATCTTACGCAGCTTATACGAATTGAAAGGGACCTTCTTCCCCTCCTTAGCTATGGTTAAGTCTTCTTCATGGAAGGGACCTTCTCACTAGCAATGTTGCTTGGCAAATTGGGAATGGCCTTCATGTTCCTGTTTGGCATTCTAATTGGATTCCACATCTCCCTGGTATGCATCTGATCCACCATACACCAGTTGATGTTCAACTTCATGTTGACTCTTTAATTAACTGGAATTCTCTCACTTGGGATCTTACTACTATTGATAATCAGTGGCCTCTCTTTCTTAGTGAAATGGTGGAATACGCATTTAGTGCGCCAGAATAGCGCCTTGGTGCTCCTGGTGGTAGTTTTCCCTCAGCTTGAAGTCTAACTTTTACAAGATCAGTTGGATTTGCCACTGTGATTGCTAGAGCACCTTTTCATAAGAAAAGTACTCACTTACATTAAATCAAACAGCAAAGAACACAGCATAAGTGCAAATATTACTGCCTAACTTTCCATCTTGGAAATGAAGGAAAAATAAAATAAAAAAGATATCCAACTTCCAGCCAAATCAATGATAAGCACCACTAATATAGTGCACTGGACAACTTTCTTCTTTCCCTAAACTAGCATAAATAAACTGTAAATCCATTAGAATCCACAACCATGCTTAGCCTTCTCACCTGTAGTTAATGCAGCAAGAATTTTCTTTGTTAAAGGAACATCTCCAATAAAGTCATTGCCCACATATAAGGTCTTAATCTGTCAAGCACACGATTCATACACTAGTATTAGATACCAATAAGTTAGTGCCAGAAAGTATATATGAACTGTAAATAATTAATCTCATCCAATAGTTCACTAGATATATATGTTCAGCCAACTCATTTAGAGTTTAGGACTTCGTCACATAGCAGTCTGCAATTGATTTCAATATCAAGAATTTACATTGTACAATAGTTTGGCACAACACAGATCTAGCCTAACCATCTGTTCTTTCAAGAACCATCTGTTGATCAGTTTCACCAACCTGGAATAAGAGGATTTCAGAGCACCTCTACATATGCTCTACCTAACACGCAAAAGTTTGTAAAATGACTACTTCATTCAAACTGAAGCAACTTGAAGGCAAAGATCTTCCTGCTTGAACATGATCTTGAACTGCCTGGAAAAATCAATTCAAGATTGGCCTTAACCTCACAAATCTGAGCTTGTTTCAGCTATGGCATATCATCCGTCAGACATCACCCAGTGTTTCTATCCGAAGAAGTCGGATTTGATGGCTATGAGTTGCTTTGGAGTACAACATGAGAACAGGACTAAAATCCACAATACTACTTTGTAGTACCCATTTGCTCTTAATTTGCTGCAAAATGATAAGGAAAAGTTGGATTACATATGTACGTAGTACATAATTCCTATCTTGATAAGGATAGCAAAAATGTAATGATGAATCACAAGGTTATACCTTTTCATGCAGAACTTTGAAGGCCACTTCAAACGCACAAACTGAAAGCTTCTTTCTCTGAAAGGGAACCTGTTGTCTTGGCACCAAGATAGAATCAAGTCCTGGATTTTCCTATAGACCACAGAAAAATAGTCTGATACTAGACATTGCGGCCCGCATGATGCTGCGGGTATATTGTCGATATGGTTCAGCTTAATAATACTGCAATTACAAACATTAGATACATTATACATCTATAAACAATATTTTTTACATTTTCTAAAATCTATAGCCAATGACACTCAAACTACATGTACATTGATCACAAGGACATAAGCACAAATGGCACTACTTGGTAACCAAAAGCAAAAACAATTTCTTACTCAGTTAAGAAAAACAAAACTTAAGAATGACCAAAGGCAAGCTAGAAGAGAGCTGTTTCAAAAAGACTCTATTGGCCTTTAACCTTTCAGCCCGAATGATCAACACAGTTCCAGGGGTAATGCTTGCGGTTAGTATAGCTAGGTAATGTATCTGTTTAATATAGGGATGCACCAAAATAGTAGGAGCATACAAATCTAAATGGAAGAAAAGATAGTTTAGCTGAAAGGATCTCATTGTTTTCTATGCGGCCAGCCATCTGGCTGTAGTCTATCAAATAGAAACAATGAAGTGGAATTGAGGGAGATGGGCACAGTCTGGAGATAAAATTAAAGAAAACTGGACAAGAATATACAAGCTTTAATCTCTTTAGAAGTCACTTAATAGAGTTATATAGTTTGCACAACAACAATCTCTTCACATTTGGGTTCTATGTATCACCATTGTTAATGAAACCTAAAAATCAGAGTAAACTTCTTTTTTTTTCTTCCTACAATTATTGTAAAATGAGCAGACTTCTTCAAGCTCTAGCAGATGGAACAAAACTTGTTTTCAAACAAAATATTATTCTTTCTCCATCGATCTCGAGAGTGAGAAGGAAGAGCCAAAAAGTATTCTTGTCACTGGTTTATAATAACTATAATTTTTTTCAAACAACTAGTGTAATTAAAGTGATATGAATATTGAGGGATTCAAAAAAGAGGTAGAGGAAAGAGTTACCATAGATGTCTGGAAGATGAGATATCTTAGGCCACTCTGGGCCGCTCTCCGCGGTGCATCTTTCGCTCAAAAGGGGACAGTTGGAGATACGTAGCGAATCTAATTTGGTGAGGCGTTGCATAGCTTGGACAGAAGGTAGATACATCAGATTCTTGCAACATATAATATCTAAGGAGTGAAGAGATGCAAGGTTTCCCAACCATTCTGGAATAGCCTCCACTCCCTCAAAGCCAAGTATCCCCAAAGAGGTCAAAGACGTCAAGTGTTGAATTTGTTCAGGCAGAGACTTGAGCTTCGGCCACCCGTAGATCCACAATGATTCAAGTTGTGGTAGAACTTGAAGAGCCGGGAATGAATCCAGCTCATTCCAAAACGGACCAAGTGACAAGGACTTGAGACGGGTGAATACGTGTAAGGATGCCATTGCCACTCTGGGTAGACATGTCAATCGAGAACATCGAAAAATCACCAATCTACGGAGGGATGTGAGCTTGTCTAAACTTGGAACAGTCTCTAGATTAGGACAATCACTTATTGTCAACTCCTCAAGAGAGACGAGGATTTGACAAAATTGCAGATCAATTTGTGTACTTTGACAACCGTCGATTACCAATTGACGGAGGGATGTGAAGCCTCCGTGTAAAATTGGAATGGATGTTACCTTAGGGCACTCTCCTATTGACAAATCAACAAGATATGGGCAGCAGCCTAGCCCACTCGGTAGGCTTGATAATTCAGGATAGTACCGAAGCCAAAGTTGACCAAGGGATGGGAGGCCCTCAGATGGAATTGGAATGGACGGTATCTTTGGGCAGCTGTGTATTGGAATGGACGTTACCTTTGGGCAGCGCCGTATCTCCAGTAGTTGAAGAGATGTGCAATATTGTAACCCATCAGGTAAACTGGATAACTGAGAACACCCGGATATAAACAATTTGCGCAGAGATGGGAGACCGCCTAGCTCAGGGATGATTGGGATGGACTCTAGACTGGAGCAACCTATTATGGACAACTCCTTGAGAGAGTGTGGGAGTAGCCCATCAGGTAAATACCTCAACTTAGGACACTCCCAAATACTCAGATCCTGAAGAGATGCGCAGCAGTCAAATCCATGGGGAGAAATGCAGCTTAACTCTGGACAGTTGCGTATATACAAAGATTCAAGATTCTTGTTGTTTCTTAACGTCCCTTCTGGAAGACTAGTAAGTCCCTTGACATCATATACCGAGAGATGAGTGAGAGTAGTCAGTTTATTGCTTAAAATACTTGCTATAGGCAAACCACTTTCCACTCCTCGTATCTCCAACTTCTTAAGAGATGGAAAATGACTGGGAGCACTTCTTAATTGCTTACACCGCTTCAGGGTCAGCTCCTCAAGGTAAGGAAACACCCTTAATTTTTCTGTCGTCAGCATCACTTCCCCTGCTTCCATCCAATCTATTAGATTCTCGACATTCTTAATATGCAATGATCTCAAAGCAGGAAACAAATTCTTTCTCCCGTCACTTGTTGTTGCACCGAAAATCTGATCGTAACCATAAAACTCAGACCCCAAGCATCTTAGGTTATGAATGTCCTCCATCTTAACATGTATAAGATTGGGCAGATGGCCCAATATTGGAACTCGTTCGCATTTGTTGCACCCTGCTAATACAATTTCTTTCAAGTTGCTGGCAAGCAATAACCATGATGGAAACTTAACACCCATAAACCCCTTAATCTTCAAAATTTCCAAATTACAATGTGGTCGGAGGCCTTCAAGTACATCATCCTCATTGTCAACATTGTCGCTTGGTCTACTAAGCTTCCAGTGAAGAGTTATCTTGCGTACATGTTTCTTATCAACTAACTTTGCTTTCACTGCTTCTTCACCATCTGTTACATGCTCCAAATTATAGATAGTTAAGGTGTCTCTCAAATGGTTTAACCCACCCAGTTCTTCAATTCTCGGTCCAGTTTCCTTACCCACCTTCAAAAAAGGTAATGATCTGAGATTAGTCAATCTTCCCAATATCCCAACCGGAATTTTCGCATATTCACCAAAATAAACATGTCTCAAGTTGATCATATCAGCAATCATCTTTGGGAACTCTTCAACATGATAAGGCATTTTAAACGTTTCAAGGTAATAAAGTTGACCAATAGATTTTGGAAATGCTTTCAAATTTGTTTTCATAACATTCAGATACCTTAAGTGTGTCAACTTTCCAATTGAACTTGGCAACTTGTCAATGTCTGCCTTGTATAAATTTAACACACGCAAAGATCTAAAGTTAGGCAAGGTGTTCCCAAGTGCTTCTCCCTTGGAAAATAGTGAGCGGCAGTTTGTCATGTTTGACACTCGTTCTGCAAGGTCATGCACAAGATCGTGCATCTTGCATGTTGTATTACCATTATAATCCATTCTAACGTCTTCAAAAAGGGATTTTTCTGATAAAATGTTGAAATATTCATTCCCTCTATCCTCCATCTCCATATTACTTTTGGTGGGGTGAAGCCATCCTTGAGCCATCCAAAGTTGGACTAAGTCATCCTTTTCCATTACAGAGTTTTTGATGAATTCCGAGCAATATGCAAAACATTGTTTCAATGATGAAAATTTCAATTCATCAAAACTCAACTTTAAAATTGACATGATTCTTTCTTCTTCTTCCGGCAAATCCCATATTTTACTTTCCATAATTGAACTCCATTCATTGCTCGTTTTAGAGCGCATAATGTTTCCTAATACCTACAATTTAAATTGAGAATGGAATTAGATTTCAACACAACAATACTATAGTCATCTTCATACAGGATAGTTTCGATCATGTTGTGGATCTTTGTTTAAATGAGGCTCCTACTTTCATACAGGATGTTCTCTATGAGGATAATTGTAACACAACTATATCTGCTCGGGGTTCAGGTATTACGTCCCCCTCGATGCAGCAAAATTTATTTAATAATATAAATAACGGGCGTGGGGCTGAGCCTTCCAGTTAGGCTGGGTTCCAAACCCCCTTTTCAAAAAAAAAAAAAAAAAAAGTCATCTTCAATTGAATATTAATTGCTCATTATTATTTATTTAATTTTCCCTATATCAACAATATTTAGAATAGAAATTCTTGTTATCAAATCAAAGTAAAAAGAAAGCATGGTAAAACTTCAAATGCATAATATGACATACCTTTGCCACTAATGGTACACCTCCACACTTTTTGGCAATCTCCCTTCCAATTGTCTCTTGATTTTCAAGTATAGAAACACTTCCGACTGGAATTGCTTTATTCTTCAATATAAGCCAACACTCATCAACTGATAGTTTTCTCAAATCACACCTAGGAAGGGTCTCCACCGTTTTTGCAACTTTATCACTGCGAGTAGTGACAATAATACTGCTTCCTTGGGCATCGGTAATTCCTAGCAAACAATCCTTCAAACGTTTCCATTTTTCGGCATCTTCATTCCATACATCATCAAGTATAAGAAGGTATCTCTTTCCTTTCAACTCTTCTTGGAGAATATTACATATTGCATCTATAGCTTTCACTGCAGCATTTTCTGGTTTAAGATATTCCAGGATCCCTCTCAGAATTGAATTGACTTCAAAAGGGGTAGATACACATATCCACATCTTTTTCTCAAAGTGCCTACTTATCTCAGATTCATGATATATTGATTTAGCCAAAGTTGTCTTTCCAAGCCCTCCCATACCCACAATGGCCAGAACCGAGAGACCACTTTCCAGATTGTGGTTTGATTTGGTCAGGGCTTGAACTATATCTGCCACAACATCGTCCCTTCCAATGATATTGTTTTCATCTTGCATAGAGTAGGTTTCCCTGTCAATGCTTATACCATGGGAAGTTGTTGCATCTAAGGATAGTTTAGCAACTAAGCCAATAGTACTTGCCTTCTTATTCAACTCATCCAAAGATGTGTTGATTTTCTTAATTTTATGTGCCATTTTAACACAAAAAAATATGGGATTGGAGAGGGAAAAAAAGTTCTGCACCTTTTTCTTCATCTGATTTCGCAGTTGCACCTTACGCCGGAGAAGCTCATATCCATAATCATCCAGCACATCATCGGCATGCCGAGCTATGTCCTCAAGCTTCTTCACCCAGAGCTTCACAGCATCTCCCTGATCTTGTCGCGGGTGTTCAGCATCTCGTAGCACAGCCTCAAGCATGGGCACCCAGTCACGCAGCTTTGTTATTTCTCCATTGAATCCCCATACAAGATCAAACTCTTGAGCAGCAAGGGAAGCCACTTTCCTCAGCAATTCTCGAGCACCAAAAGTGAGAAATTCAGCCATGGATCTCTACTCAAGAGAGTCGAATGCTAGTTGAACAAACTAGGAGAGGGATGAATCAAAAGAGAGATATAAATTTATCAGGTCGTTGGACGATCGTTTATGAAAATATATTGCGAATAGACTTCCCAACAACTAGTCAACTGCTCTCCACAGCAATCTTATTTTTCTTTGTTTGTCGTTGATTAAAAGATGCTTTGAATCAAAAGCAAAAATCACAGTGGCTGTGGACCTGTGGATACAGAAATGCTTGCTCCGGCTGTTATATGTATTTTATATCTAAAGATGATCTTCAAAGTCTTAATCTAAAGCAATTATGCTTTTGCTGAAGGTTGAATTTTCTTGGGAAGCTGTTATCACCCACTTCGTATTTTGTTTGTAATTTCCTCACCACTAGAGTCTAGAGAACTTGGAAAAGTCTTGATCTAAATCAATCATGCTTTTGCTGAAGGTTGAATTTTCTCAACAGCTTCCCATCACCCACTTCGTATTTTGTTTGTAATTTCCTCACCACTAGAGAACTTGGACTCGTCACATCTACATGGTAAAGATAGTCTTAATGGTCACATCTACAGTGAAGATAACCGTGTATCGATCTACACAAGCAACATATCCCGTCACGGCATCTCTAATCCAACTTTATGTCTTGTTTGAACTTTTCATCACAAATATTTGTTGTCAAAAAGAATGTTTCTATGATAAAATTACTGGATCTTTTCATTCAATTTGTAAAGTATAGAACTTTCACTCTCAGATCTTAACATATGGCCATAGAGTCAGTTAGAATTTTCTTATATATATTTTTGCATTCAAGTGTAAAATGAAATAGGAACCCCCAAAAAAAAAAAAAAACGAATTGGAAAAAGATTACTCAATTAATGTAACTGATTGTACTGAAAATGCATATAGAAGTAACTATACATATCAAGAGCAAAGCTCTTTCCTTTCACATTGGCATTGCCATTGGAATAAGAAATGTCACCCATTTTTCTATAACTTCACAATAGAAAAGATCAGTGTATCTTAATTGACTAAAAACCAGTTAAAAATTTATTGCAAAAAAAAAAAAAAAAAAACCCATGCAATCAGATAAGTGAATGGGATGAGCTTACAATGCCAATGCAAGATAAATTTGGAAACCTATACGAAACGCTAGATGTATTATTTAACTCAATCCTGAACAATTAGCTTAAGCTAGGTCACTGGTGTACATGATACATCATCTTAAGCAATAACTGAGTATGGCTGCTTAGATAATATATATTGAACTGAATTTCATATCTGAGTCGATATTCATTGAACTCTTAACATTTTTTTTTTTTTTTTTTTTAAAAACCCCACCCCATTCCCACCCTTGATGGGGCTCAAACTTCTGACCTCTTATATATGAGACCAAAGCCTTACCACCCCACCAAACACACACACCCCATTGAACTCTTAACATTTAAACAAAAAGCATTACTGAAATGGAAGCCAAAACATTTTGGGCTAAAGGTTGGTCAAAATTTCTTGGCAACTCAGTCCCTTAAGATTCAAATGCCACAGAAGGTCACAAAACCAAGTGACTAATTCATGTCAACACTCGGTCATTTGAATCCTTCTTTTTTTTTTTTTTTTTTTGAGACTAGGGTATCCGAGTCTTTGACCCGACTAATCCCTAGGTCCCCCGCCTGACCCCACAACATTTGGGGAACTGGAAACTCTAGCAATTGCTAGGTGGGTACCTTGGGAGAGGGTCGAACCCTAGACCACTTGGGAGCAAACCAAGGGACTGACCGCTAGACCAACAACTCTTTGGTCATTTGAATCCTTCTGAATTATCTAGACTGTATGAACCTCACTGATTGTCTGTTTGAAATCCATATCAACTAAGCAAAGCTAGTTCAATGTACCTACATGGGCCTGTATCTGCTTCAGCCTATCACTCTGCAAAAGAAGAAAGAATAGATAAATGAAAAACTGGTACGCATATGTAAAATACAAACTCTCAGAAAATGTGGATAGAGTGTAAACAGAAAGAAGAGCACTCAACCGACTTTCTCTTTTTGGAGTGCATGGAGCTGCCTGTGCAATTGTTCAAGCCTTCTCAAAGACAAAATCAATTTCATCCACATCTATTTTAGAAGAAATGCAACTTGTGCTTCCATTAATTTCACTTGAAATAACTTGTATCTCCTCTGCAACTTCTAGAAATTGATTTTTTCTTTCAATTTTTCTCTTCTGCATTTCCTCCAGCCGTGGAATTATTTTGCAAGTTCTTCCTTCAAGCTTCCAGCATTCTAATCACACTGCAATCATAAACCACATTGTAAATAATTTTGCCTTAATAGAATCGACATCTAAACTTAAATAAGAAAAAATATTATGTTATCTACAAAACCATCAGGTACAGTCATATCTTTTTTAATCATTGAAATTGTGTATTCAGTTATATATTATACCATTTTGGCTCAAGTTCCTTAATTCACACTTTTCTTTCTTAATTTCAAAGTAAAACATTTCATGTCTACATTATTATAATCAGTACGGACTGCAGAATCAAGCTTGTTCAATAATCTATAATATTGAAAAACAGATGCCACATCGGCCCCTGACCTGCCTAATATGAACCGGTTGCTCCCCTATTACAGAATAGATTGCTGCAAGTTCTGCTTTAGGTCCTACATCAGGTGAAAAATCAGACATGAAAGTTGCACCAACTTTACCGAATACCATTTAAAAAGGAAAAGCCAGTTTTTCATAGCCTCAAGTACTTTCACTTATGCATAATGCAAGTTATAAGCAGTCTATGAAATTAAGGAGGGCAAGCTTTGAACATATCTATCACAAAATGAGCACAAATATAAATATGAATAGCAAAGATGAAATGAGTCACCACTGTTGTTAAATTTGTGTGTTTTAATCCCTTTTCAAAATCCTAAAATATATCACCTCAACAGAAAATCTTGTAACAAATTTAAAGGCAACCCATTTGTATTAGTGCATAAAGTGCAATCATTACTCTAACTACGACAAATAGCTCATCAATTATCTGTCACAAATAGTCTAGTTCATATGACTAAGAGAATGAAAATAAGAAGGCTCACCTATCTCAAAACCATTATATTTAATGATTGAAACATCTGGTCTTGCATTTTCTTTGCTCTCGGAGTCCATCGACATGCCCGAGCATCCACCCTGTTTGAAACCAATTGTCAGTCATAAATCTCAAAACCAATATATGATAAAGGTTACATTGTTGCAAACTAAAGAGCAAGAATTATCATATTTTCAGGATTACATCTCAAACCAAGACACACCAACATAGACCACTTGCATAATCCATACAATTCTCGCTATTCAGTCAAAAGTGGAAATAAGTAATTCTCCCAACTCAAGAAATCAAAAATACACTAAACGCAGAAAACTCAAAACACCTAATAATCTAAAAAGCAGTACTAATCTACACAGAGCCCAACACAAATCACCAGTCTTTATCACTACCAAAAAATAAAATAACAATATAATTTGAAAACAAAGGAAATTCCAATTTTATCTAAAGTTTTCACATTCGAGACTGTAGTAAAGCATAAGCCACCACTCAGGTTATCTCACCACTACCATCAACATCGTGTCAACTAAGCTTTCAGTCCCCAAGTTACCAATAGAGTACACTAATTCAGTAAAATGCAGAGTTCAAATCATCATGCTCACTCTACACAGAACAAAACAAATCGTCACGAACAAATGTCAAAATTTTGACCCAGACATTTGCTTTTATGGCTCTATATCTTAACCAAATACCTAAAACACTAATCCTTGAGCAAATCAAAGACCTAACCCCATTCAAAAACAAACCCTACACTTACACCAGAAGCCAAAGAAGCTGATTCAACACAAAACAGTAGACAATCCCAGTAAAGGGCGCAAAATCAAACTAGCAAATCAATCAAAACAACAGATCCAAACCAAAGAATCAAACCCACGCCCACAACAAAACTCCAAAGAAAACAAAAAATCAAACAACACCCACAAAATAAAAGCTTCAAACAGTGATAGTGAACCAATTGGGTGCCGGAATATTTCTTTATCGAGCTGTTCAAATCGCGAAACCAAGCTGCGAACCCAGGAGCAGATGAAGGTCAAACAGAAGTCGCAGAGATTGGAGGTGTTTCAGCAATTCATTGATCAGCACCCACGGGTTAGCTTAGGGTGCCATCCAAGATGGACTATTTCAATAAACCACCCTCCAAAAACATAAAAATAAAAAACTCTTGACTTCTGAAAAATTACTCATGGAGGGTGTGGTTTGTAAAAAAATGGAGTGTCAATTTCAATCCCCTTCTTTTATTGTTTAAAAAATATGCATCAGCATTCATGTTATACCGTCGTTTTCAGTAACTGATGAATCATCTACCAGAAAAGAAAATCCAAGAGTATGTCTGCAAGCCATCATTCATTGGTGACGACAAAGATTTAGCATTTGGCTTTGCAAACAAACCAATTAAAGCCTTGATAGACAAATTTAATAATCACAACTCATCAATATATGATGACAATGAAAGATATGTAATCCAGAAAACGAAAGCTAATTATTTCTTAAATTTTGAAGTTTCCAGTAAGCAGTTTTCCTTCAGAGGATTCTTCTTCTCAGCTAGCTGAAATATGGGAGAAAAAGGTTTGTCGAGGTCCTTATTATTCTCTAAAACAACTACTGTTTGCTCTAGATGTTACCCCTACAAACTAAAACCACTCTCTTGGCTTCACTTCTCATTTTGACTCTATACTTTTCATGAACTTCTTAGCCTGCCTGAAGAATAAGAGATGAGAAAAGAAATTCAAGTTAACAAAAGAAAAACTTTCCAGGTTTATATGAAAAAAAAAAAAAAACACACACACACACACAGCTTCATAGATAAATTTCGATAGAGATTTCATCAGAAGTGGCTAATTATTTATAGAGATTTTCTAATTCCATAACATAATATAATTTCTAAGCTGCAATTCAGACTACTACTGATGCGAAATTAGAAAACCAGTGCACTGACCAGAAAACACAAACGGCTGAAGAGATAAGAAAGGTTTTGAGACATGTACCTGCTCAAAGGTTAGAAACATGATCACATTCCAAGATCCTAGCCTTGAAGCCCTCATAAAAGGCCAAAGGTCCCTGCAAAACAACAAATCTGTAAATTAACAAAGAGGTCTATTGCATCGAAATCAAAGTCAGAAGGTAAAAACCCTACTCCTGTCAAAACATAGATACAATGGCATATATACAATTTCAAAAGCATTCAATTTTAGACCAAAGATATAAAGCTCAATTTCACATACTAGTCTTCCATAGATAGCAATCGGGAAATCACAGCGAACACGTTCACCGAGCTGACGACGAGACCGGAAGGTCGGCGAGGACGAGGTGGTCAGGGCAAGCGACTGTGACGGTCTCCGCCGGCAAGTTTTTTGCTCCGGGAGAGCCCTCGTTGAGACTTTGAGAGTGAGACGGTGAGTATCGCGGGTTCGAAGAAGAAGAGCAGGAGCAATGGGTTATGAACGATTATGGGTTAGTGGGGTGGGCTCTGCTGTTGGGCTTTGAACGTAAAAAAATTTCTTTGAGGTGGACTGGGTAGTTCATCTTTTTGGTATTGACCGAAAACCGCACCATAACATCGGTTATCTATTTTTTTCAAAATCACAGCTGTTTAGGAATTCTTAAAACCGACACTTCGTGTCAAATTGACAAAATGTCGGTTTTAAGCTATTCTCCCAAAAAAAAATGGACAATTTATTGAGCATTTATTGAGCACCTAGGCTCATTTTGCAAACTCTAGGATAAGTCGACAATTATGACGTTTGGGAGTAATTTTCAACAATTACTTGAGATCAAAGTGTTATAGCCAAATGAACAATGAAACTCTGATATTGCCAATTTCTGGTAGGGATCAATTGGCACAAAAGAAAAAATTCACTGGAAAGCATGGGATATTCTCTGCAAAAGTATGTTAGAGGAGGGTATTGACTTTAAAGAGCTTTTGACGTATAACAAGGCCCTCTTGGCAAAGCAATGCTAGCGCTTGATCAAAAACCCAGAGTCCTTGTGGAGTAAGGTTCTGAAGGCATGATATTTTGATAACACCTCTTTCTTGAAGGCTAAGAAAGGTGTTAGACTCTCTTGGATCTAGAACAGTTTGCTCGCAGGGAGAGACACAATAAGTGAGAATGCTTTACAGCAGGTCGGAAATGGTAGAGCAATTGATGTCTGGAATGATTGATGGGTTCCAAACAACAATGGGGGTTTGATCAAACCTACGATCACATCCAACAGATTCACTCTGCTTTTGGTTTCAGAAATCATAGATGAGGACAGAAAATGGAACATCAGCCATCTTGAGTCATTTCTACAATCCTCAGACATCAAAAGTATAGAGGCTATTCCAATTGGGGAAGCCAATGATAACGACACACTAGTCTGGCCACACACAAAGAATGGAACTTACTCAGTCAAAAGTGGCTATCAAAGAATGAAGGCTTCTCTTAAAACTATTACAAAGTGTAAAACTTCTTCGTCTTTGCAGGTTAATCCAAAAATTTGGAAGTTGATTTGGAAAACTCACTCCATCCCAAAGATTTCATATTTCTTATGGAGGGCTCTTTTGAATGCCTTGCCCATAAGTTGGAACATGTTCTCAAGGAAGATGGCCTTGAACCCTATTTGTCAAATTTGTGGTGAATATCCTGAAACCATTAAACACTGTTTGCTTCTATGTCCTTGGACTACGGCAGTATGGTTTGGAAGCACAATTGGCTCTAAACCAGATAAGCAACAAATCACAACCCTGGAGGCATGGTTGCTGGAATTACATCAAAAGGCTGCCCTCTTGTCTGGTGATTCAGAATACTTTTTGAATTGTGGTTTCTTTCACCTATGGGAGATATGGAAGCACAGGTGTGAGGTAGTCATGAAATATAGGCAACCAAATCCCCTAGTCACCATGGAAAATATTCAAAGGAGCCTTGGTGAGTGGTCAAATGTGCCAAGCCTGTAAGACCTTATTGAACTAGACATCAGCTTTTTCTGTTAAGTTGATATTATGAGGAGTTTTAGAGTTCAGTTTGTAACATCAGTGAGTTAAATAAAGTAGTAATCAAAAATGATTTTATTTAATGCAATCTGTTTTGAATTTGAAATTCAAATTGTGTGATCATCCATATCAATCCTTATCAGACAAATAAAGAGGTTATTTGACAGTTTCTTGATGGAAGAAACTGTCTCAACTGTTTTGCTGATATAAAGGGATTGTCAGTCTGTATTGATCCCTGCAAGAACACCATAACTCATATTCTTTTGTCCCATCACAAAATTGAGACTAAAGGGTGGATCTTGGATAAGAGCAATGGACACAGGCACTTCATCATTATCGTGTTAGTATTACATGTTCTTTTAAATTCTGTTTTAAGTTTAAATTCCTGCTTTGCTGCAGATTATGTTCCTTGTTTATGATTCATGTTACTGATTAATAACAATCTTGTATTTGACATAGTTATTATCTTAATCATGTGAATCTGTTTATATTAATGAACTCAGAATACATTTTGATCCTATAGAACAATTTCTCCAGAAATTGAATATGCAGATTTTGTCATTATGGTTCTTGTAGATTTAATAATCTGATCAGTTGCTATATGAAGTTCTGTTTTCATGTTTTGACACTTTCTATTTCTTACAATTGGTATCAGAGCCTACTATGCTCAAATTAAGATTGTTATGTTATTCGTTTTTGTTTAATTCTCATGATCATCTTTACATATTGCTGCACAATAGTTTCTTGAATAAGAATCCTTACTGCAATTCAACTTTGTTTGACTTGCGCATGAGTAGTGCTTTTGGATATTTAAGTTATGATTCTCAAATTGCACTGCAAAATCAATAAGATCATCATGCTTTATCTATGATACTTATCTGCAAGATGATACACAACAATGATCTTGAAGATTTGTAAAATAGAATATTTTCAGAAATTACTCAATATGTGATCCTAAGAACACACTCTTGATATTGATGCACATGAATTATATATTCTCTTACTATGTGTTTGGCTCCAAAACCAGCTGGTGTGCAAACAGTCTCTTTTGAGCGAGTGGTTGCGCAGGCGTGCCAGCACCGCGGGGTGCAGTCGTTGGGGGAGTCCCGTGACCTGACTTCTTCTTCAAGCGCTGTGGACGAGGAGAGCACCAACCTCGTCACAGGGTTCTTTTCTTGCCTTCCAGGAAAGGACTTTCGCCTTACGGATAAGGACTTTAGTTGTGGTTTCTTCGCGTTCACCGAATCGATACTTAGTGTTGTAGACTAAGCAGAGCAATCACTGGGAAGTTGAGAGAAGCACGGGTTTGCTAAAGCGTGACTTTAGCTTCGCTGGGTTGCGAGGGCGTTACCCTTGCTTCGCTGGAAGTAACAGTGGCGGTTGTGCTCGCAGTCGGCTCCTGGGGAGACTGGGACTGGAAGTACGGTCGCCGGGTTGATCTGGTGAGGCTGACAGTCGGCTCGCGAGGAGACTAGGACTGGCGGGCGGTCACCGGGTTTCAACGAGGTTGAAGGTTTGCTCCGGGGAGGCTTTGTAATCGCTGGGATTGATTGATTCGAGAGAGGTCTTTTTCCTCGCCGCTTAACCCTGTATTTATATCCTAGGGCTTTCGACTGCTCCTTGCCCTGGAAGGATTCTTAATTGAAGTTTCCTGTTTAGTCTCTACTACTCGATTTCAATAAGATTTCGTTTCCTTATGAAACACGGGATGAGCGAAACTATAAACCAAACCCGCGTAGCCTTATTTTTGGGCCGCAGGTATCGGCCCGCTGGCTCGAACCCACTAAAGGATTTTGCCAAAATTACTTTTGGGCTCAAACATTGCCCCCCAGGCCCCGAAATCAGGCCCGCTAGAAACGTAACTGATTGAAGGGGGCTTAGAAAGACGTGCCGGTCGCTTGAAACGATGCCATTAATAAAGGTCGCGTCCTTTCGTTTGTGAAACGCTTTCTGTCGCATCGTTTCCCTCACAAAATCCTTTATTTAAACTCACAGCCGCAACCTTGTCACATCAAAAACCCCTCCAGTCTCTTAAACCCAGAAAAACCCATTTCTACCAACATCCTTCCTGCAAACGATCCGAAAATGGCTCCCCCTAAGAAAATCATCATCGATCAGGAAGAAGAATTAAACGAAACGGCTGCTCGGACTTGGGGCACCAACATCGGTGCTCGCATTCGTCTAGAAACCACTATTCACCGACCCCTACTCCTTCGTTTCTCCGACCATCACACCGGGTTGGGCCCAGCACCGCAAGGTGTTATCCCGGAAGACGCCATCGCCTTATACGGTCTTCCTATTCGCCGGCCCATTCCAGTCCTCCGAAGGACTCCTGGAGATTTTAGCGGTTGGGGTGCCCAAAACCACCGAGCCAAGATAGGGAATTGGCCATCCTCCATTAGTACATAGGAGATTTCTTGGTATCGCGAGACGCGGGCACGAGATCTGGGTCGCTGGAATGCAGCAGGCATCACCCACGCTATTGATTTGTGTTTCCATCTTCCTCGTGGTGGTAATCGCTCGCCACTCGCTGCCTTCCTCTGTTTCTGGAATACCGCCACCAACACATTTGACTTTAGATTTGGTCAAATGAGCATCACTCTGTTGGAAATCCTCGCCATCACCGGCCTGCCCATCGATGGCGAGCCTTATGTGCATGGTCAATTTGACTCTGTCAACTTTACTTTGACCATGGCCCAGCAAGGTCGCAGCGCTCATAGTGGTTCATACCCGAGATGGTTGGCATATTATAGCTGGGAACACAATGCGACCGGAGGAATCGCTTTCCTTGAGTATTGGCTTTGTAAGTTCATATTCTGCAACTCCTCCTGTAAGCCCACTGGCACTTGGACCTCCTTAGCAACGGCCCTCTACAACGGCCGCAACATCGAGCTCGGACAACCGGTATTAGGGGCCCTCTATCGCATGCTGTACCAAGCGACGATGCATCCCTTTGAGACCAACATTTCCGGTCCTTTCTGGATTTTGGATTTCTGGATCCAGACATACTTTCAATTCTTCCGCCGTGAAGATATCCCGCTACTTCCACCGGCCGATCAACTGTTAGGTCGATGGTTTTGCCGCGAGGACAAGTACTCATCTCCTCCTTATTCTGAATGCTTTTCTTATCTGTACTTGCTGGACGATATGCCGTACTGTGATTTAATTCTGGGCAGAAGATTCCCCTCTGTGCTCGAATATGGTTTTCTTCCTGGTGATCCTCGCTATCCCAACCGCGCTCGCCTGGCTTTTCGCCGCGCAGTCTCCTGTTCAGATATCCGGATTGCCGCCGAAGAACTTAGCTATGAGCTCTATGCTCCCAATCATTTTGCCCGCCAATTCGGCCTTGTCCAATTGGTACCAGTCCCTTTGTACGACGCCTGGAACTACAACACTTCCTGGCGAAGATTCGGGCCCCCCTCAGGATCCCCGCCGGCACAGAGCATGCTCGCGCTAGTTGATCTCCCTGATTGGGCCCAGACCCTCGACGCCGTAGACGGAACCGAAGAAGGATATGAGATTTGGTGGAAAGAAGTTTCCGTCAATTGCTGGACCCAACCAGATGACGAACTCTTCGCTACCCTCTTTGGCGAACTTAGGAATCCATATCCTGCCGATATTGAAATGCTCGCTCGTTTCTCTGAAGACACTACCAGGCCCCAACCCCTTCAAGTGGTCCGACCTGCGCGAGCTCCTCGCCCGGCCCAGGCTGGCGTCGTAATTCGTGAACCTCCTTCAGAAGTAAGTACCGTAACTTTAACCTCTGCAAATCCTTCATTGTTTACCCCTCCTAATCATCCTTATTTGTATTAGGGGAGTGCGCCGCGCCCTGGCCGCCGCACAACCAGTGCTTCCCCGATTGCCGGACAATCTGGAAAACAGAAGGCAGTACTCGCTGAATCTGCAGCTGAGGATTCTTCTTCTTCTGATGACGACGATCCACAAACCGTAAGAACCCTCCATCTCCAGGATCCTACTTTGTGAGTTAAATTCTAACCTCTTGTTTCTGACAGGTCGCGGCTGCTATAGCTCGCAAGCGCAGTCGCTCGGACACTCACGCTGACCCCTGGGAGGGAGATGAACCACTGGCTGACCGATTGGTAAGAAGCAAGGAGCTTATATTAGAAATTGTCGACACCTCTGCCCAGACTTTATAACCTTTTCCTTCACAGGTTCGTCGCAGGCCATCTGAACATGCTGGGGAAGGCTCTTCAGCTGCAAGTCAAGGAACAACTGCTTCACAAGCGCCCACACCTGTGGGCCCTGAAAATCTTCCACCTCCTATCAGCACCGTTGGCGATTCGGCCTCTATTCCTCCATCATAGAGGACAGTTCTCCTGAACCGGAAGAAAATGCACCCCTTCCGGATGCACCACCTGAGGATCCGATTGCTGCTCCACCGTCAGCGCATGTATCGCCTAATCGGCTCCCGCTGAGGCAGTTCAAGAGCCCGCACCGGTAAGTATTTCAGACGAAGCTCCTATCGCAGAGGTACTCTAAGTCCAAAATTAATGCCTCAGCTCTTGTTCATTTTGTATATCTGACAATCCTTCTTCATTACAGAGTATCATCCCTGCTGAGGAGGCCGCTGTCGTTGATCCTGCTGAGCCGCTGATGAGGGCATGGTGACTCAAGAACCTGCCCCCCAGGTCCCAGAAGTGGGCGCTGATATGAATGCAGCACCGGAACCGGTCGCGGCCCCCATCGTCGAGCCTCAGGAAGTCCCTGCCGCTGCTGCTGATGATGCTGATGTTATTGCCAACGTTCCTCCTCCCGAGCCTCCTAATAGGCTGGAAAGGCTTGTTCGTGTACTCGAAGTGGCTCCCCCAGGAGTCACAGATGAAGCGAGGGACAGTCTGCAACGACTTCTGGGTCCTGACATTTTACTGCCGGGCGCACCTGCCAGAGCTCAAGAGTATCTGATGGTGCTTCGCCGCGAACGCACTATCACTGAAGCTGAATTCGTTGAGATATATGAGCTTCTACAAAACCTCCAGGCACAGATTAATGAGAGAACGACTGCGACCGCGCAAGCCAGGCAGGTCCAAGCTCACTATCGCGGCCTTGCACAACAAGCAGAGGCATCTCGCGACTCCTTAGACGATCGAGCGATTCGCGTCAGGGACCTACGGATCTCGCAGAACCACCTTCGGACCCACATTCAGGACCTCCAAGCCCAACTGATCGAAGCCAGGGCCCAGTTGGTGGTGGTGACGGCCCAACTTGAGCAAAGGAACCTCAGATAGAGCAACCCTTGGCAGCCTTCGAAGCGATGTCTCAGAACTTGGCTCAAGCACGCGAAGCGGTTCGGCAAGCAGAGCGAGCTGCTGCTGACGCTAGCTTTCGTCTAGATGAACATTTGCTTCGCTTGACCCATGCGGGTCGTAAACTTTAGGCCTCTTACTTCAGGCCCATTTTGCTTTGTAATTAATATATTTAATATTTAGCCAGCTTTGCTCTGCCCAAATATCATTTAGAGTCTGACAATTAATGAAAAGCAAAACCGCTGAAAAGATAACCCCATTTTGGGAGGCTTCCTTGGAGACCGTCCTGCTTCCCACGCGTTTTCAATATCTTCCATTTCCGAGATTATAGCATTTAACCGCATTGATTCTCTTATTGATGGCGTTGAAAACGCCTCAACTGCCTATCGCACGGCGTGAGGTTGGCCCTATAAATACCGGTATCCAAAGAAGAGCGATAACCAAACCAACATGTCTCTTCCAAAGATAACCTCGCAAGACCTGTTGCTCTTTCTTCAATTTCTGAAATCTTCCCTCCATGATTTCACCCTTAGCCACAAATTCTTAGGCTTCATGGCTTAATCTCAAGACCTGGGTAGGCCTCATGGCCTAATCTCAGGTCCAACGGCATGTCTTTGGTTTCTGAAAATCTGGATGAACTTGCCAGTCTCAGTTAAACCGAAGAACATGCCGCGCTCCTAACGCGGCAGAACGACATTCTGAGGAGTCCAACTTTTCAGACTGCCCGCGAGGAACGAGTGGAGGAAGGGCGGAAGGCCACGTTGAGGTCTACTGTTCTGCCTCCGCGGTCTACCTCTGGGGCCTGGGTACGCACTTTTTGTTTTACCCCAGGAGGTAGATGTGGTTGTGAGTCGCGCTCGCCCCAGACTCCAACTCCTGCCCGGAAGAAAGGCCCAAGGAAGGGGTATGAAGGATCTCTTCTTTCCCTCTTCCTCCGGTACCGATGACGGCAGTGGCGACTCAGATCGGAGGAAGGAGGAAGAATGCTCTGAGGTGGAAGCGCCCAGATCCTTCTCCCCGCAACCACAACCAGTCACTTTCAAACTTTTACGTTCCTGTCAGAGCCATTTTTGTAATTGGATGTGAAATTGTATTGCTCTATTCTGTTGTATGCTTCTGGCCGCAAAGCCACTTTATGAGTAAAATGCTTGCTTTAAACAGAAATCTGCAAAAATTTGTTAGTCTAAAACAAAGCCTCTTGTATAGGCTCTCGCATCTATTCTTCACACGCTTTGTCAAGATAGTGAATAAAAACAAAGTAACTGAGCTAACTTGGATTATAAGTATAAACAAAGCCTCTTGTATAGGCTGTTACAAAACAAAGCCTCTAAAAGGCCCAACTAGATATGGAGTTGCCCCCCAATGTTCAGCGGGGAGCAGATACAAAAACAATAGGCCACAGAGAGAAGGCCGAATAAGCAGAGAGAAATGATGCGAGCCGATGAAGATTAAGGTTGCCCCCCAGGCTGGGCAAGAACAAGATCAGGAGGATCTTCGAACTCCCAGACACTTGGATAATATTTCTTCAGGAAGCGGCCGTTAATAGGGTTGCGATGGATGTCGCCATCGACGTCTTTGAGGTGAAAAGCGCCGCGCTCCAATATCCGGTGGATAACAAAGGGTCCCTCCCATCGCGGCGTCCATTTACCGCGACCGGTTAACTTTTCACCCAAGGGTAAAATGGCCTTCCAGACGAGGTCGCCTTCTTTGTAACTACGACCACGCGTCCTCTTATCATAGGCGCGGGCGATACGTTGCTTTTCCATCACCAAATTGTCCAAAGCTGCCAAGCGCTGCTCGCTTAAGTCTTCGTGCTCCTGCCACATTGCTTGAACGTAATCCTCGCCAATCAAATGATGCTGTTCTTGCACACGCAGAGAATGAACATTAATTTCTAATGGCAAGACAGCGTCATGTCCGAACATAAGCGCATACGGCGTCGTGGCGGTGGGGTTGCGTTTAGAAGTGCGATAGGCCCAAAGTGTTTCATACAAAGTGTCATGCCATTGTCGAGGGTTCTCTACCAACATCTTCTTTAGTAAGGTGATGATTGTCTTGTTACTAGCCTCCGCCTGACCATTAGATTGAGCATAATACGGAGTACTATGTATGAATTGAATGCCAAAATCATTGACCAGCTCCTCGACGGGGCCTCCCATGAACGCTGCCCCCCTGTCCGAAACCAGCACCTCAGGGATACCAAACCTGCAGAGAATATTACGGAAGATAAACTGGCGAAAGGTAGCACCGGAGGCCTCCTTCAAAGGCTCTGCTTCAACCCATTTAGTAAAGTAGTCAGTGGCGACGATGATAAACTTGTGCTGCAAGGAAGAATGAGGATGGATCATCCCAATCAAGTCCAGCGCCCAGCCTCGCGCAGGCCAAGGCTTAATTATAGGCTGCATAGGAATGTTAGGAACATGCTGGACTGGACCGTGTGCTTGACAGTCCTCACAACCTTTGGCAAATGCAATACAATCCTTCAAAATGCTGGGCCAATAGTAACCATGACGCCGCAACAGCCAGCGCATCTTAGGTCCAGCTTGATGGGATCCACATATCCCCGTGTGCACCTCGCGCATCAATCTCTTAGCTTCGCGGCCATAGACACATCGAAAATCTATACCATCCTCCCCACGTCGTCGCAATTCATCGCCTCGAAGGAAGTAATTCAATGCGAGGAAACGAATCCTCCTGTCAGCTCTGGGGTCTGGTTGTTTGAGGTACTCAATCAGCAGAATCCGCCAATCAACATCAATAGGTTCTAGTACCGCGACTACGGGCTCTTCTGGCGGATCAGGTCGAGCAAGCCACGAAGGTAGTGTGCGACGCTCAACTTTCAAAATGCGCTCGCGCACGCCATACTTCAAGGTGATACCTGTAGCCAACTGAGCGAGCTCGTTAGCTGCAAAGTTACGCTCGCGTGGTATGTATTCCATATCAACATCGGTAAATTGATCCAGAAGCTCGATGGCGCGATTCAGGTATGGTACGAGCAACCAACTCGCACAGCGATATTTTTCCCGGAGCTGGTTAATAACAAGCTGAGAATCGCCGCGAATCTGAACGTCCCGTACGCCCATTTCCAGTAAGACTTCGAGTCCAATGATAAGAGCCTCATACTCAGCCTGATTATTAGTACATTGGAATGTTAGCTGGAAAGAATAAGAGAAGCGGTCACCAGCTGGGTTTTCCAAAACAATCCCCGCGCCAGCAAGAGTGTCCGTTCTTGAGCCATCAAAGAATAATACCCAGGGTTGTAGATAGATTGTAGCTTGATACCAAACTGCGTACTCAGAGATGCACACTTGATCTGGTCGAGTCGTAGTGGTGCAGGCAATCTCTAACTCCTTCAGTGCAGGTATTTCTAACGTAGGATGATGTTCGAGAAAGTCTGCGATGGCCTACCCTTTTACAGCTTTCTGGGGTACATATTGGAGCGAAAACTCTGAAAGCGCCAATACCCATTTGCCAATGCGGCCTCTCAAGATAGGTCGGGACAACATGTATTTGACCAAATCGGTCTGAGCGATGATGCATGTGGTAAAAGATAGCATGTAGTGTCGCAACTTGCACGCTGAAAAGTACAGAGTGAGGCACAGCTTCTCCATAGGGGTGTACCTTGTCTCGCAGTCTGTCAATGTGCGGCTGAGGTAAAATATAGCATGCTCGACGCCTCCCTCATCGTCCTGAGCGAGCAGGCTGCCAATGGAAGCCTCGGCTGCTGAAATATACAGCTTTAATGGGATCCCTGTTCTGGGTGGAACCAAGACTGGTGGGTTTGCCAAATAGGTCTTGATACTGTCGAAAGCCTCTTGGTGTTTGGGTTCCCACACAAACTCATTCTGCCCTTGTAATCTCAGCAAAGGTGAGAATGGCTGGATTTTTCCTGCAGAGTTAGAGATGAAACGCCTTAGAAAATTAATCTTACCCAACAGACGCTGTAATTCCTTTTTCGTCCGCGGGGGAGATGCATTAATGACTGCGCTTGCCTTGTCCTCGGGGACCTCAATTCCTCGCTGATGAACTATAAACCCCAGAAAGTCTCCTGCCTGAACCCCAAACACACACTTGGCCGGGTTCATCTTGAGTCTATGTCTGCGCATGCGCTCAAATACTTTCCTGAGATCCGCGATGTGATCCCCTCTCTTCTGAGACTTGACGACTACGTCATCAATGTACACCTCTAAAACCTTTCCCAGTATGTCGTGGAAGATCAAATTCATGGCTCTCTGATATGTCGCACCGGCGTTCTTCAGGCCAAACGGCATGACCACATATTCGAAAACTCCTGCGAAGCCAGGGCAACGGAAAGCGGTCTTGTGTCTATCTTCCTCAGCGACCGGAATCTGGTGATATCCTGCAGTACCGTCCATGAAGGACAACAACTCATGGCCTGCCACCGCATCTACCAACATATCCGCGACCGGCATGGGGTAAACATCTTTAGGTGTAGCGAGATTCAAGTCTCTATAATCCACGCAGACTCTCATCTTGCCATTCTTTTTCCGGACAGGCACTATATTAGATAGCCACTGATTATACTTGGCGACCCTTATAATTCCTGACTTGTGCATTTTCTCTACCTCTTCCTTTACAAGAATCTGGGTATCCGAATTCATTCGTCGAGGTTCCTGCTTAACGGGCCTCTTGTCAGGAAGAGTTGGCAGTTGATGACAAACCAAATCTGGTGACAGGCCGGGCATATCCTCATATTTCTCTGCGAAGCAGTCTTTAAACTCTAATAATAAGTTGGTGAGCCTTTGTTTCTCGCTAGGCTCTAGATAAGCGCTGATAGATACCTCCATAGGCTCGTCCACTGTACCCAGATTAACCTTCTCAATAGGGTCTTTAACTTTGGGAGGTGTGTCGTCCAGCGCCGCCGGGGCGAGTTGAATATTGACTTCATCTTCGTCCTCCGGGTCAGAAAGTTCTTCATTAACGACCTCTAAGGTCGCGATGCGATCATAGGCCTCTTTCTCCACCATGTATGATGACAGTCGTTCATGTATCGAGTGGAAGGCCTCTATCCCCTCCTCCGAGAGGTCGTAATCCATTAATCGGTTAGGGGTTTGGGCACAGCGTGGCCAGGCCTTTCCAAGCCTTCTTTTGCGAGCGTAAGCCCCCACTGTGCCAATTCAGAGGCCGTCACCCCTGTGGGGCGGCCCTTATCATCGATGCCACTAACCTGCAATGGAGTGATAGGCTCCAAATAGTATCTGGCATCTACATAATTTGCGGAGACTGGGAATGGACGGGGATCTGCTTGGACCACCTCTGCCGTGTCTGTTTCCCTATTCCACATAACCAGCTCTTGATGAAGTGTCGAGGGCACACAGTAACTCCGGTGGATCCAGTCTCTGCCCAAAATAGCACTGTAGGCCGCGTAACAATCCGTCACAAAGAAGGCATAAACCCCCTCTGCTGGTCCGACCTTAATACGCAAGAACAATAACCCTAAGGTTTTTGTGACAGTTCCCGCGAAATTTTTGAGTGCAAGAGACGTGGACTGGATTTTCTCCCGCTTGATCCCAAGCAAGTGCATGGTCCTAGTGGTGACAACATTAACGGCCGCTCCGGTGTCAATCATGATTTTGCTAACTTTGATACCGCCGATGTCTGCCGTAATGTATAGCGGTCGCATGTGCTGGACCATGGCTGGCGTTGGCTTGGAGAAGTTCATAAGTAACCCCTTGTTTGGAACTGCTTCTGGCTCCGGCGAGGCCCTGTCTTCTACAGGTGTCGCGGCTGCTGAAGTGACCTGCAATGGTTGCACACCCTCTTCTTCTGTCTCCACGCAATCCTGAGCAGCGACTGGCAATGCATATTTTGCGGGAAGTACATAAACCATGTTGCAAGAAACGTCAGCTGTCTCAGTTCCCTCCATGTCGTCATCCAAATCGAGCTTGGGTTCTTCCACCGGGATATCAGTTTGGAGCTGCCGAGCCAAACAATCAACTAACGATCCTTCCGTGAGGCCTTTCACCTGGCAATGTTCAAGCCCTTGTGGCTCGAGTTCTTGCTCCACAACAACCGGCTTAGAGTTCTCCGGCTCCCTGTGCTCCTCTGAGGCAGAGATGACCACACTTTGGATTTTCTTAGGTCGCCTTTGCAAAGTGTTACTACCTCTGTCCTTGCCCCCCAACCTGTCAAAGACCGAAGCCTTGACCACTGATGCTTCGTGGGAGAGCCTGCGTCTGACATGCGGACGCCGAGTTGGCGAGCTTTCCGTTCGGGTAAGAGGTGGTGAGCGCTCTTTAGTAATCCTGCAAAACACACTGGGCTTTGAAGCCCCCGTTAGTGAATCTGTTTGTTTGTTAAGACCACGGGGAGGTCTCAATAGTTTAGCGGCCAGCGCTTCCATTTCTTTCTGGTATTGTTCAGGCCCTGGTCTAAAGCCTCTAGGGTGCGCTTGGCTTCACCGAATCTGCGCTGTAACTTCCTCTTCCGGGACGGGCTAATCTCCACTGCCTTGCCCTTTTCCCTGGTGTACCATCTGCCTTCTTTGATAGGATTAGCTGAAGCAGGTGGTATATAGGGCTTGGTCAGAATATCTTTGCAATCGCTTCTGGTCTTTTCCTGTTTCGGATCGCTGGCGGCTGCTTTTAATTTCAGGAATAAATTGGAGTCTCTGGGGGATGATGGTGATGCCGTCTTCTCCCGTTTTCTTGGGCTGGTAGGCTGATAGTTCTGCTGCGATGAGGCCCACTTGACTGGTGGTAGGGAACCAAAGTGAAATGTCTGCTCGATTTCCTCGTGCGGTATTTGGATACCACATTCCTCTTTACATCGCGAGCACAGAATTACGGGTGAGGCCTGGTTGGTCGCCTCAATTCTACCCTTAACGGACGCTTCATCCGCGGGGGACCTGTGACCCGGTTTACTCGGAACCAAATCCAGCGTTGGCTTCCGTTGCTGCTGCTTGTTCCAATCCACATTGACCATATTGATCCCAATGTCGGGGAAGGGATCCACGTTGACTAGTGCCGCCGCGGTGACCGGAGCTTCTACCTGCAAACTACCGTTATTAAGCCATACCTGAATCTGGTCTTTGAGCTTTACACAGTCCGCGGTGTTGTGGTTCCACAGATTATGGAACTTGCAGTACTTCTTTCCCTTCAACTGCTCTGGTCGCAGGAAAGGCCCGAAATCAGTCTTCACCATCTTCGCAGCAATCATCTCGTCGAGGATCTCGTGAGCCTTATTGGCATCATAAGTATATGTCGCGAACTCCGGTTTGGTGAAGGCCATTGTTTTGAGCTTGACAGGTTCCTTTGAGATCTTCAACTGCTTCAAAGACGGGTTCTTCTTCCCGGTCAGTTCATAAGCTGCTATATAATATCCTCATCCTCTTCATCATCCTGGACCACTTCTCCAGTGTTGTGATGGTAATAAGGGTCGTAAGTGATCGGCTGGCATTCTTCCTTGCATCTGTTTCTCTGAGGAGATGCTCGAAACTGCCCACCTCCGTGATGAGTTCTCCCATCGACTGGATCATGCTGCCGTGCTGCTTCTTTCGTTGTCGGGGCTCCAAACCTTTGACCGCCAACTTGACCAACTCCTTCTCGGGCAGGATGACATTTAGTTTGGCCTTCTGGATTTGAAAGCGCTGAAGATAAGCGACTACCGATTCTGTAGGCTGTTGGGCCATCTGGGTGAGAGAGGCCAGATCTACTTCAGGTTCAATATTTCCAAATGTCTCACGGAAAAGTAGCTCCATTGCCGGCCAATCCGCCACTGTCCCTGGTCTGAGTTTAGAAAACCATCTGAAGGCAGCGCCGGACAGCGAAGTGCCAAAGATCCTGCACTTGAGGACATCATCATTCTGGTATTGGCCACATTGTACTCTAAATCTGGCCAGGTGTGTTGCCGCATCCTCTGTGTCCTCCCCTGAAAAAGTAGAGAAAATAATGTTCTTATAGCCTCGAGGGAAAGGTGCGAGCATGATGTGTGGCGGGAAAGGTCCCTCATATACCCCATCCGGCTGGGCTCTAGGGTTTGCCAATCTGATCATCTCCTCTACCTCATCACGTCTCACATACTCTGGGCCTGGAGGAGGAGAGGCATCACCGCAGCTCGGTGAGCAGTCTGTCTAGGGGCTGCCTGGTTTACCATTGTTGATCCTTCCCAGACATGCACAATGCGGGTAGTAGCTTGTTGCTGGAGAGTTACTGCAGGGGTAACCTCTTCCTTCGACAGAGCGGTTATTTTGATCGGGGCGCCAGTCTGGTCGAGCGCATAATAACTTCCCGGCAATTCTTGATATACCATTTCTGCTCCGTCGCTGTCGTACTGGACGAAAGTCACAGGCTCTGACGCAGTTCCTGCACCCTTCGAGACTTGGTGTTTCTTGGTGGCCTGTCCGCTTGATGAAGCAGTCTTTTCTTTGCTGCCATTAATAACCAAGGCTTGTTCTTTGTTCTTCGATGGAGCAGTAGCAACAGTAGCTGAGGAAGAACCAGCATTTTGGTTGGTCTTCTCGCGTTGATTTGGTGGCACGTACTTGCCTGAACCGGATGGCTGGCCAAGAGAGCCAAGGATAGCATTAGGATCCCCTAAGGCCTTGTTCATTACATCTTTCGCCTGGTTCAATTCGGCTCTCTGCATAGCCACCTCAGTTGCCAAGTTGGCCCCATCCTTGCGAAGATCTGCCATATTTGACGCAGTTTGCTTGGTATGCTCCGCTATAGCGTTCAAAATTGTCCTATGACGCTGGTCCTGTTCAGCAGCGATGGTTACAGCTTGCGCCTTCAAGGCACTCTCTGTTTGTGTAATCTGCTGCCGGGTATTCTCCGTGTGTAGAGTCATACGCTGCTCAATTTCGCGGAGGAGCTTTTCTGATTTTGCGGTTTCTCTGGCAAAATCAGCGTCCATCTTCTTGCGATGATTGTCGACATTCTCCATGAGGATCGCGAGTGTTTCCTCAATGGTTGCTCCTTCCGGGATAGGCTTCGAAACAAAAGCCTCTTCTTCATCACCTTCCACTGCAGTGTTGACAGTGGCGGGAACAACAGGCTCGCTGGCCTGATTAACATTGACGCTCTGACCTTCAGTCGCGGTCGAGCGATTCTCCTCTTGTGCAGTTGACATACCGGGTGATTGGGGCTGAAGAGAGAATCGTTGCGTCACTTGTTCTTCAGAGAGACCACGACAGTCCGCACGAGAATGCGGTCTGTAACTGGAGGTCTTATGCTTTGAGCAGTTGGCGTAGCCCTTTTGGTGGGGGTTATCGCTAGACTTCCCAATGGTTGCGTTCACAAAGAAACACTAGTTTGTTGTCCCACTGGGCGTGCCAAAATGTTTGGCTCCAAAACCAGTTGGTGTGCAAACAGTCTCTTTTGAGCGAGTGGTTGCGCAGGCGTGCCAGCACCGCGGGGTGCAGTCGTTGGGGGAGTCCCGTGACCTGACTTCTTCTTCAAGCGCTGTGGACGAGGAGAGCACCAACCTCGTCACAGGGTTCTTTTCTTGCCTTCCGGGAAAGGACTTTCGCCTTACGGATAAGGACTTTAGTTGTGGTTTCTTCGCGTTCACCGAATCGATACTTAGTGTTGTAGACTAAGCAGAGCAATCACTGGGAAGTTGAGAGAAGCACGGTTTGCTAAAGCGTGACTTTAGCTTCGCTGGGTTGCGAGGGCGTTACCCTTGCTTCGCTGGAAGTAACAGTGGCGGTTGTGCTCGCAGTCGGCTCCTGGGGAGATGGGACTGGAAGTACGGTCGCGGGTTGATCTGGTGAGGCTGACAGTCGGCTCGCGAGGAGACTAGGACTGGCGGGCGGTCACCGGGTTTCAACGAGGTTGAAGGTTTGCTCCGGGGAGGCTTTGTAATCGCTGGGATTGATTGATTCGAGAGAGGTCTTTTTCCTCGCCGCTTAACCCTGTATTTATATCCTAGGGCTTTCGACTGCTCCTTGCCCTGGAAGGATTCTTAATTGAAGTTTCCTGTTTAGTCTCTACTACTCGATTTCAATAAGATTTCGTTTCCTTATGAAACACGGGATGAGCGAAACTATAAACCAAACCCGCGTAGCCTTATTTTTGGGCCGCAGGTATCGGCCCGCTGGCTCGAACCCACTAAAGGATTTTGCCAAAATTACTTTTGGGCTCAAACACTATGTATCTCACTTTCCTGATTTGCTAAAAGTTACTTACACAAAGAGTAATCCTCTTCATGAATTCTGTAATATCAAATTATATCATAATAGTTGTTCTATTTATAATTGTCATCTGCAGAACTAATTGAAGGATTGCTTCTTACTGATGTGAATAATAGGAAGTCCCATCAATTGCTGCATATATTTCATTGTGTTTTGCATGCTGCCAAAGTAGCCACAAATACAAATTCATATGCATTCTGCAATGTTTTCTGATAGTTCATGCACATTGTACTTCTTGTCATCAAACTGACTGTTGTGCAAGCTGATGAATTAATCCATTTATTAACAGAAAACAAAAACTCAAACCAACTTAAAATAAATTTGATTCTGGTTTCCAAAGAAACTAGCATTCAAACATTTGGTTACTTGAGTTGCATATACAGGTCATTAAACATTCAGATGATAGCAGAGATAAGTGTATCACAAATGATACCAACTTCTTGAAAATATCATAGTTTGTTGGTCTATGTATTTGCACTTCATTAAAATGTTGTTCAAAATTTGAATTAACATTTGGGACATATATTTCTAGTGCATAATTTCATTTTTACAGCACTAGTATGACTGACTTAGATTGAATTGCATTACATCATGCATTTTCTTTTGAGTATCAATCAGATTTAGTTACTTAATGAATTGAGCTTAAGAAATGGAAAGGTGGTATAGAACTGCATCTAGGAATCATTTTGATCATATGTTGAGGGAGGAACCGCCTGCAAAATTAATTGTAAAGTAGATACAATAGTCTACATCATGGAGAAGCATAACAAGGTTCAATCAATTCCCTGTTTCATAAGGTTGGATGGAAGTTTAGGATATATATAGTAACACTCAACAGTTGGCAAAAATCTCCATATGCAGAGGATGTGCAATTCAATCCAACATACAAAAGAAAAGGGCCTTGAGGCAGAAAAGAAGTTGTACTGAGAAAAGGCAGGAGCCAAGAAATGTGGCAGATCCAGTGTAAGTATGAAGCCAAGGAATAGAGAACCAAGCGATAAAGAGGAAGCAATAATGAAGAGAAATGGAAAAATTGGAGTGAGAAAGTTTACGGTATCCTGGAAGTATAAACTAAAAGCATGTCTACGCTACATTTGTGTGGCTCATAAACAAACAAAACCAAGGCAGAACAAGATTTGAATTGTGACAATGGAGGCTCAATTTTCAAGGACACAGAGCTGTGTTATAGAAAGGAAAGAAAAAATCTGATGGTACTACTCAATCAAGTGCAAGTTCAGCATCAAAAGACTCGTTTATAAGTATGTTTGACAAGCTAAAGCTAATCATGAAGAATAGAATACTTCTTTGGTCTCTTAGTTATTCTTGTCATGAGTGATGAGAAGAAGCGCATTGGATTGGACAGATATTGGGGATTATTGCTACTGTTTTGCCATCCCTCAGTGACCTCTACTACATATGTCATATCATCTATCATTTCGATGCTAGATTTGTTACTCATTTAGTTGCAATGGATTTAAGCATAAAGAAGGCATTGATTACAATGAGATAACCATATGCAGATATGCTTATATATAGAAGATTGGGGGAGCAATTTCTTGGGAAAGAAATAAGTAGTCCTTGTTCGCCACTACAACATTTCAAGCTGATTATGTTGAGTGGAGTACTATCTGGTAATATATCAGTGGGAGATTATAAGCATTGCAGCTTAATTATGGAACTTGACAACACTTGGAATTTAAATGCTGTGTAAATGCAGTACAAGTACATGAAGTGTGACCTGAATTTAAAAGACATATGTATAAGCTTTGAATTAATTCTGCAGATAAGCTTATGCATTATTTGTCTTCTCGCTTTAATATTTAATTTGCTGCATATTGTATTTTGGCCTTGATTCATGTTGCTGTTGATTTACACTCTTCTATTTGGCATAGTCATCTTAATTATCTAGCATGTGTTGATCTGTATAATGGCATACTCAGAATTAACCAAATTTCATAGTAAATTATATCTGCATGATTTGCATGACATATCTTGACAAATGTTGTTTCTATTTTAATTGTCTCGACTGCTATATATATATATATATCTAAGTGTTTACTTGTTTAATTGATGTGCTTTCAATCCAAGCAATAGCCTTAGAAAATTGCTTAAAAATCACAGTGCTTTTCTTGGTTGGAAATTGGGTGATAAAAAAAAAAAAGTGTTTTGGCCAAAGAAGGAGATTTTAGCCACTTTCAGATTTTTTGAAATTTTCAACTCAGTCACTTACTTCTGCAAAATTGTACTAATATACTGGGAATTTGAGGTCCGTTTCTTCTAAAGAGTTTTAGTAGACATCTTAAAGAGTCATTTGGAACTAGAATCACCCAAAGAGGAATTTTCTGGGATTAGTTATGAATTTCCAAAATCAGGAGTCAGTCACAGAAATTTCTGATATCAGCTTACTAAGTTTAGCCAAATGCAGAGTCTTATAGCACTTTGAATTCAATAGAGGACCTTATATTTCATATGAAGATTACATTTGTATTCATCTCAGTGCATGTTTATATTTTCCATATTATTTTCAAATGCTAAATGATGGATATGCATGTTTAAAGTTTCTGGTATTGATTTTGAAGACTTCATATGTAGTGTGCTGTCAAAGTGGCCTCATATATGAAGATCCTAAAAGATCAACTACATCGATGAAACGTATAGAATGAATTCAGTTGCATTTTGCATATGAGAAATGCTATCAAAATGGTCTTATATAGCTAGATAGCAATAAAACTATCTTCAGTTTCATCAGTTTAGAATTATGAAACTTAAAATTAAATTTGATCCTAATTTCCAAAAAATTTTACATCAAACATTTGGTTTCATAATTTGCTATATATATTAGATGAATGAACAGTCAGTCAGTCATTTATGAAGTCATCATTTGAATTCTATCATTTGAATAAAATTAGGTTTCAACATTTGGTTGCTGTATAGGTAGAACATGTACATGTGCATAACCATGTACATATAAGGAGCCTGATACTGATATACTAAATCAGTGAATAAATACATATACAGAAAAACTTGATACTGATATAATCAGTAAGTTAATACAGCTCTTTATCTAGTTGAAATTAATTTGGATCAAACATGTTTTACAAATCGATTACTATAAATAAAGTAAACATGTACATGATCATACTTGAGGTAGTTTCATGTAATTTTACTTGCTGCATTGTGATCATAGAAGACTAATGATTTTCCAATTCATTACAATTTTTTGTAGTTCAATGCAGTTTAACAAAATTGACAGGACACTGAGAAACAGATGATGTTCTTGAACTCCTGTGCACACTTAAGAAAACAAATCAATGTAAGTTGATTTTGCATGATATCTAGTTCAGTGGGAGATTGTAAGACCTTATTGAACTAGACATCAGCTTTTTCTGTTAAGTTGATATTGTGAGGAGTTTTAGAGTTCAGTTTGTAACATCAGTGAGTTAAATAAAGTAGTAATCAAAAATGATTTTATTTAATGCAATCTGTTTTGAATTTGAAATTCAAATTGTGTGATCATCCATATCAATCCTTATCAGACAAATAAAGAGGTTATTTGACAGTTTCTTGATGGAAGAAACTGTCTCAACTGTTTTGCTGATATAAAGGGATTGTCAGTCTGTATTGATCCCTGCAAGAACACCATAACTCATATTCTTTTGTCCCATCACAAAATTGAGACTAAAGGGTGGATCTTGGATAAGAGCAATGGACACAGGCACTTCATCATTATCGTGTTAGTATTACATGTTCTTTTAAATTCTGTTTTAAGTTTAAATTCCTGCTTTGCTGCAGATTATGTTCCTTGTTTATGATTCATGTTACTGATTAATAACAATCTTGTATTTGACATAGTTATTATCTTAATCATGTGAATCTGTTTATATTAATGAACTCAGAATACATTTTGATCCTATAGAACAATTTCTCCAGAAATTGAATATGCAGATTTTGTCATTATGGTTCTTGTTGATTTAATAATCTGATCAGTTGCTATATGAAGTTCTGTTTTCATGTTTTGACACTTTCTATTTCTTACAAAGCCTGCTGAACAATCCTCATCATATGCTACTAGACATGAACCCCACCCTAGATGGTAGCCCCCCAATCCCCCTTATGCAAAAGTTAGTGTAGATAGAGCTTGGAATGAAGAAAGTCAACACAATGGGATTGGAATTATTACCATAAACCACAGAGGTCACTCTATTGCTGGTGCAAGCATTCATGGGAGTCACAACTCTGCTATCGAAATAGATGCTGAGGCCGTGGTTAAGGGCCTCCAGCTCGCTGCTCAATTGAATCTTCAGAAGATAATTGTTGAAGGGGATTGCAAAGAAGTCTTAACAGCAATCAACAATTCATCTTTCTCCCCAAACTGGAGAATATCCTCTATGATCAACAACATCTCTCATCTAAAACCTTTGTTTGACCGAATCAATTGGAACTGGATCCCTCGTGGAGCTAACCGTGTTGCGGATGCAGAGGCCAAGCTTGCCAAGTTGAGGTTGCACTCTCGAGATTGGGCCAACAGGCCTCCAACCTCCATAATCTCCATTCTAAGAAGTGATGGCCTCCAAGGGCCTCCATGTAACTAGTTGTGAGGCTGCGACCTACTTTGCTTTTGTGCTGTAGTCTTTCCCTTTTTCCTAGTTTCTGTACCTTGTTATCTTTTGCTTGCCCGCGTGGTCTAATGAATTATCATTATTGACCAAAAAAAAAAAATGAACAATGAAACAAGTAGTAGGATATGTCATGTGTAAGGCACACATTTTCAACTGGAACCAAAGCAGAACCTTACTCACTACATTTAGGTATTTACATTTTCATTCTTCTAATTGTGAATGCGATTGTTAGCGTTTCGTATGGTTTTGCTAGAAGTCGAATGATACATACATTAACTCAAGTTGAAATTTTATTTGGAATTTGAGAATTCCCCCAAGTTTAAGCTCTTTGTTTTGCTTGCTCACCAAGAAAGTTTTTTTTTTTTTTTGGAATAAATATTTCATTAGAATAGGGCAAAGCCCAGCAGAGGCCCAGCAAAACGTGGAACCCAGAAAGCAAATACAGACAACCAG
Organism: Rosa lucieae; assembly: GCA_024704745.1. Taxonomy (NCBI): domain Eukaryota; kingdom Viridiplantae; phylum Streptophyta; class Magnoliopsida; order Rosales; family Rosaceae; genus Rosa; species Rosa lucieae. The sequence continues at coordinate 4,023,797 of CM045492.1, forward strand.
CCAGGTTCTCCTTCTCAACCAGGAAAGAAAGAGAAATAGGAGACCAGCTTACCAAGAAAGATTGCTTTGCCCTTTTGTCCTTAAGTTCTAAATATATGTGTGTATCATTAGAATGTGTTACAACAATTCTTATATTCCTTTTATTCAAATATTTCTCTTTCTCAATGTGGTTAAAACTGTCAGCTATGTTGAAACTCATATATACATGTTCATTAGCATAAATCTTAAAAAACAAAACACAAACATCGAATACCTCTTAGGGAGGAATTAACCAAACTTTCTACAATGATTCATATATGCATACATATCGTAAGGGTATTACATATATGTGCATGATTCAGATACCTATAATTTGAGTATCATCCTACCACTTTGGATATGCATACTTATCATATGCGTATTACAAATATGTGCAAGATTCATATGACTATAATTTAGGTGTCTTCCTATATATTATTTGGGTATTACAATTATGCGAATTAACATACAAAACGCATACCACAAATACCTCTGGTTGGGGAAGCTAGTAACCAGACAACTCTTCAATCTTACCTCTCTAATTAAAGAGATGCGCAACTGAACAAAGACAACTCACTAACGTCTGATTGTGCAATCCATTTAAATAAGCAAATAACAATAAATATTGATGACGATATTGAAACCTCCAATCTAGGTATTGATTGAACGTTTAGGGCTTGAGGCATCTTTAGTAATTTTTAACAAAACAATGTTTTATTATGGATTAAATGCTTGGTACTCCTCAAACTTTTGCCTGAAAAACAGTTTAGTCCCTTACCTTTTAAATTAAACTAGATAGTCCTTATTCTCTCTAATTCTCACACAACAGGTCCTCAACAGACCTAAATTGACTATTATACCCTCATTCATCTTTTTTTCAATTTTTTTTAATTGTTCTATGTCTTTTTTAATTTTCTTTTCTTTTTTATTTCTTCTTCTTCTTCTCCTCCTCCTCCTCTCTGTCTCTCTATACCAAGCCACCCTCTGCAACCTCTGCACCTCCTGCGTCTTCTGCCTCCACCTAAGCCAGATTCTCCCCTATCTACTTCCTCTTCCAGGACCTCCAGCAACAAAATAGCTACAAACCCAAAAAGAACAACTAGAATCCATCGAACCCATCAAACAAAACTTCAAACTTTCAAATTCACATGATTACATAAACAATTACGAGACCCTAAAACCCAGATCCTTGAATCGAAACCAAGATCCAATCATGAAAGCAATGTAAATTTCCCATATCAAAATAATTGATAATTGAAATATGAAATTGAAGGTTGCATGGCATAGACAAGAAACTTTTCCATCTCCAAAGCCGCTGCCATCTCACTCTGGATCATACCCAAAACCCAAGTAATCAAACAAACAATTTGAGCCTTTGCCAATGACAATGAACCGGATTGAATGTTCATCACAGTGAGAGGTTGAGGGAGAGAGAGAGAGACCGTGGTCTGGTCCTCTGCTGTGCTCATGGAGATCTTTGGCTTTGAAAAATCAAAGGGAGAAGAGATTTGGATTGCTGGGAAAAGAGAAGAAAGGTCGCGGCTCGGAGACTTGAACTTGCGGCTGCTATCTTTCTCGGAGATTTGGATTGCTTGGAAGAGACTTGCAGCGGCGGCGGCGGAGGAGGATGAAGAGACTTGAAGGCTGGGTTCGAATGTTCGACTAAGGGATTGAATTTGAAATCTGAAAGGGGATTGAATCATTTGAATGGGATTGAAGGCTGGGTATGAGTGTTCGACTAAGGGATTGATTTGATTGAATTTGAAATCTGGAAATTTAGGGTTCTGTTATTCGAAGCTAGAGTAGAGAGGATCGGGGACAGTTGAGAAAATTAGCAAAAGCGAAAAACGATACCGTATATGAGGATTTTCCGATCTTGAATCCTGGAGTGGAGCTCGGTCCTGGTTGGAAATGGGATTGGAGCTGGAATTGGGGGGAGAGAGAGAGAGAGAGAGAGAGAGAAGCTAAAAAAAAATTAAATTAAAAAATGATTAAAAATAAAAAGATAAAAAAGAGAAAAAGAAAAGAGAGAAATAATAAAAAAGAGGAAGTGAGGGGTATTATAGTCATTTTATACCTATTTTGGACCTGTTGTGTGAGAATCAGAGAGAATAAGGACTATCCAGTTTAATTTAAAAGGTGAGGGACTAAACTGTTTTTCAGGCAAAAGTTTGAGGAGTAACAAGTATTTAATCCTTTTATTATTTATTCTAGCAAACAAGTTTGAGTGTATATTAAAAGAAACTTATGAGTGGGTCTAGTCTAATAATTGTAAGAGAAATTGGGTGTAATAAAATTCTCAAATAAAATAAAATAAAAATAAAAATTACATATAAGTTTGCACATGCCAAACCTTCGAAGGACAAGGTTGCACGCACCAATCAGAAGCCAGGTTTATGTGGATCACTTTTTGTTAGGACAAGCCCACCTAAGCACCCTTAATCCTTTTGCATTAGCCCAATAGGCCTACTAGTCTAGCACTAGCCCAGCTATCTTGGAAGGATGTTATGGTGGTCCTGTACCAACATCGCTTTCTACTTTTGTACTGCTCCCACCATCTATATCATGTACTCGTTTAGCCTTGAAAAGGCATTGATTGCTGATGATTAAACTCTAAATATTGTTTTTCCCCTTTCTTACTTTTCTGCACCCAACATCTTGTACTAGAGCATAGTTTCGATGAGAGCCTTGCAAACTTTCGCATCCTCCTCCACCCCCAATACCTCCGCTCTTGTCCCACCACCACACCCCTCTCAACCATCTTCCAATCTTGCTTCTTCCTCCGAGCAACTAGATGACTTTACACCTCTTCATCCGGCTAAGTTCCACCAATCCTTGGACCTACTCCAAGAAGAACTACATATGTCCATCGACTCCATCAACCAAAACCAATCCTCCTTCTAGAATCAAATCACCGCCCAACTAGTGGCCTTCCAAAGCACAATGGTGCACGCACTCACCCAACAAAGGCAACCCATTCATTCTACTGCACCTCCCACCTCGCAATAACAGGTACCCCCTTTTCCCAACTCTCACCCATTACTTTCGGGTCCATTCCTTCTCCTACTTCCAACCTACCTAGCATTGGCCTTTCCATTCCATCTACACCATTCACAGCCCCCATTACCACCCTTTCAGCCTCTTCACCACACACACCACTCAACTCCTCCATTCCCCCTCAATACTCTACCATTACCTCGGTCCCCCCACTCCCAGCCTCTACATTTACACCCACCTCACAACACATTTTTACCTTGCTTGAATTCACCTCTCCCCTACTTCAGGCCCTTCCTTCACCAAGCATCACCATACCAATTTCCATCATCATGACAACACCAATCTCAGACCACCCAAAGTGGACTTACCATGGTTCTAAGGAGAAGATGTTCTCGGCTGGTTCATCATGGTCGAATGCTATCTCAGAGCACAAACATACCGCTGGCAGTGCATATAGCCACGATGGCTTCCTATTTCAGCCATGCCGCATGTATGTGGATGAACGTCTTCGAACAAAGGAATCTTGCTGCAACTTGGGACTGCTTTGCATCAGCCTTTCTTGAGTACTTCGGAGCAGGCAACGACGATAACTTCCAAACCACCCTCTCCCACTTACAACAAACTACAACGGTGGATGACTTCATTGTGCAATTTACAAAGCTTTCTTGTCGTGCTCCAAACTGGTCGAACTCCCAACTCTTACGGGTGTTCCTTGGCGGCTCAAACCTGACATTCAGCATGACATCATCACCATGGAACCTCGAACTTTGGCTTCTGCACAGTTATTGGCAAGTCACTATGAGCTGAAGCTCAATCACATCAGGTCTACCAGATCCCACCGCCCTTCTTCTTGGCAGTATTCTGCCAAAGGTTCCTCGTATCCTAACACCCCGTCTGTCGCCACTACAAACACCACTACCTTCCAAAACAATAACCCAAAGCCCAGAGCAGATGGTCCATCTAGAAAGTGGAATCCCAATGATCACCGCGAATGTCGCGCCCAAGGCTTATGTTTCAGTTGTGATGATCCTTGGTCAAAGACCCATGTGCATGTGTAAGAAACCCGTGATGGCTATTCTAGAAGCCTACAACTCATCTGATGAACAACCCACTGAGGAACCAAAGTTCAAGGATACAGAGAGTGTAACGACCACTCTCTCCCTCTTTACGCCATCACCTCCACAGCTGTCAGCGAGATGATGCGCTTCCAAGGGACTATCAATGGCTACCCTGTCGAGGTATTTGTTGATTGCGACTCAGTGAGAAATTTCTTGAACCCCACTATTGCATCAAAATTGGGTCTTCAAATTGGAACCTTCCTCCACTCCGGTTTACTTCCGCCACTGGCGAAGTGGTCGCCACTTCCAAACAAGCCTTGGATGTCTCGATCACCATCTAAGAATAACAATTCACCTCATCCATCCTCTTATTACTTGTTCTGGGTTGTGACCTCCTCTTAGGTGCAGAGTGGCTTGATACCCTGGGCTTCGTGGGTTGGCACTTCCTTGATAAAGTAATGATGTTTATGCATAATGGTAAATGCAAGATCTTGTAGGGCGTCACCACCAAAACGGCGACAATGGATTCCAAGTCCTTCATAACGCTCATTACCCCAGATTAATTGGATTTTGGCTCTTACTTTGGAATCCCAAAAGTAACCAACATTGAGGCCCACTCCCCCGAACTCCAAGGCTTGCTCACCACATATGCCACCTTATTTGAAGCCCCAACTGGCCTCCCACCCTCAAGGCCAATTGATCACAGAATTCCCCTTTTACCAACAACAGGGCCAGTGAATGTGCGTCCCTATAGATACCCACATTCACAAAAGACTAAATTAGAGGCCCAGGTTAATGATGTGCTCGCCGATGGCCTTATACTCCCTAGTCGCAGCCCATTTTGGTCACCGGTGCTATTGGTCCGCAAGAAAGAAGGATCTTGGAGGTTTTGCGTGGACTATCACAACCTTAATGTCGTCACCATTAAAGACCAGTTCCCTATTCCGGTGGTTCACGAGTTCTTGGATGAACTTCACGGTGCTAAGTACTTCACAAAGCTCGACTTGAGAGCGGTTACCACCAAATCTGGATGTGTGAAGACGACATCCACAAAACTGCTTTTCGCACCCATGAAGGCCACTACGAATTTGTAGTAAGGCCTTTCAGTCTTTCGAACGCTCCTTCTACATTTCAAGCCTTAATGAATCATGTGTTTAAGCATCTTTTACGCAAATTTGTTCTTGTTTTTGTTTGATGACATCTTGATCTATAGTTCGGATTTTACTTCTCACATCAAAAATATAGAGGAAGTATTCCAACTATTAGATTTACATCAATTGAAAATAAAGCTTGTAAAATGTGCATTTGCTCAAAAGTCTGTCAATTTCTTGGGCCATATAATTACATGTGAAGGAGTTTTTGTCGACCCAGAAAAGGTCAGCTGTCTTACAAATTGGCCTAAGCCCACCACGGTCAAAGGCCTCCGTGGCTTCTTGAGCCTCGCTGGGTACTATAAGCGATTTGTACGACACTTTGGCCTTATCGCCCAGTCCCTCACCACCATCGCCCAGCCCCTTATGTGGTTTCATCAGCTAATCAATGTTATGTCTGTAGCTGAAAAACATGATAATATCCTCGTGAAGAATTATAATTCAAGGCCTGTCGGAACTAAGATCTTTCAAGAGGCGAATTATAATAATGCTCCCAAAGGAGGGCTCAAGGAGCGGAACCCTAAAATTAAGGGATAAAACGGACATTTTGGTCCATATAACAGCCCTACAAAGGAAGGAAACCGCCACAATGGAGCGGGAACACGTGGCAACAAAGGCTAACGTGGGAGAGGAGGACACCATGCCGCCGACAATAGCGGTGGCGCCATTGCCCAACATGGACGTCAACCTCGTCCTCATGCACAAGATGCAAGTCAATTCAAGGGAGGAAATCGCAATGATGCATGCCATAGATGTGGATCTATTAAACATTGGTTCAAACAATGCAATGCAAGCAACAAATTGGCTGCACATTATAAAGTATATAGAGAAGCAAGAGATCAAGAGGCACATTTTGCCGATGAAGAAGAAGATGATGGTCATGATGCCAACGTCAATCTCACCATAGCGGACTTCAAATCTGACAAAGTAGTGCACAAGGATGCTGCAGATTTTGATTAGTATAGTCCTTTATTTTTCCAAGAATTATGTAATGGCAATTATGCCTTAATCAATAAAATGACTTATTGGATTAACTCTTTCTCACTAGGTTCACCTAATTCAGTATGATGACTAGGAAACTAGTTGAGATTAGTGGTATTTAAGTGAGCCTCGCTTCACTGACATCTCTTCCTACTTTCCTGGTCATATTTAATTGGAGTTACTGAAGGGATTGAATGACAACAATTTGTCTAAAGTTTGATTTTTATTTTGGATTAGATTATAGTCACGAAACTTTGATATAATCATTGACTATTTTATTAATAAAGTGTCGATTTATTTCTAAATGTCTCGGACATATTTTAATTTCGAACTGCCTCGTGGATAGTGCAACTACACATTCTATTCTTCGAAATAGGCAATTATTCCTATAGATGATGCCTACTCAATCTTCTGTGACTACGATGGCTAGATCATCTCAATTGATTCATGGTAGAGGACCAGCCCAATTTATGTTGCCAAATGGCACAAATTTAAATGTCACCAAAGCTCTTTATGCTCTTAGGCCTAGGACATAAAAGAGTCTTAGAGAAACTTGTGTGTCTATCTAGTGGATGCAACCACTATTTGAATAATTGAATACAATCATGTTATGAGACATGATTTATGGGATTCCTATACATATAGGCTTTGGCATGACAGTTTGGGACATCCAGGTCGTGATATGATGATCCGTATATTAAAGACTTCACACAGACATACATTTTTCAAAACGAAAAGCAGGAAAAATCAGATTTTGGACCTCGAAGGAGCCCCTGCACCTCACGGCGTCGTTCCCCTCCAAAACCGGCCATCACTGGCCGGAGCCGCTGTCCCCCTGTGGCCCAAGAGTGGCTTTGACGCCACTTATGCTCCTTTATCTCCAATTCCTACTTCTAAATTCAATTGTGACTTCGTGGCTCAACCAAAATCCTTATTGGTTGTTTCTAAAGCCCATCATTCGTTCTGCAAAGCCTGCTATTTAGCAAAATTAGGATCGAGACCATCCTATGCAAATGACACTAAAAAAAATATACCATTCTTGCAAAGAATCCAAGGTGATATTTGTGGACCTATTTAACCACCTTGTGGGCCATTTAGATATTTTATGGTGTTGGTTGATGCATTGACACGCTGGTCACATGTAATGCTATTGTCCACAGGAACGCTACATTTGCTAAACTCCTAGCCCAAATTATTAAGTTACGGCCTCACCACCCTGATCATCCTATTAAGTCTATAAGACTAGACAATGCTGGAGAGTTTACGTCAAAGACTTTTGATGAATAATGCATGTCCATTGGGATTGAAGTTGAACATCATGTTCCTCATGTTCACACCCAAAATGGTCTTGCAGAAGCTGCCATTAAACGACTACAAATGGTCGCTAGAGCATTGGTAATGCGCACCGATCTCCCTATTTCTGCTTGGGGCTATGCAATATTGCATGCAGCTGTGCTTATTCGTCTGAGGCATACTGCCACTCAACCCTTTTCTACGTCCCAAATGGTGACTGGGTATGAGCTTGTTGTCTCACACTTACGCATATTTGAGTGTGCAGTTTACGTGCCAATTGTGCCGCCACAGCGTAGCAAAATGGGTCCTCAAAGATGATTAGGCATTTATGTTGGATATGACTCCCCAACGATTGTCCGCTACTTAGAACCCTTGACAAACGATCTCTTTACCGCTAGATTTGCAGATTGTCACTTTGATGAGACAGTCTTCCCGTTGTTAGGGGGAGATAAGAACATAAATGTTCAACAGGAACGACAAGAATTGTCGTGGTCTGTCCCCACTTTGTCTCATCTTGATCCCCAAACCGCACAATCCGAAATTGAAGTGCGAAGAATTCTCAATCATAGTCCGAAATTGAAGTGCGAAGAAATCTCAATCTTCATAATGTAGCAGAATAGATGCCTGATGCCTTTTCTGATATCGCTAAAATGACAAGATCACACATACCTGCTGCAAACGTGCCTGTAAGGATTGATGTCCCTAAAATTAGAGGACATGACGCCATCTCAAGGGCACCTGAGCATGGCGCCAACATCCCCTCTCATGGTGACGCAGTGGCTAGGCCCACGGCTCCTGCCAGGAAGCACGGGAGGCCCATAGGTTCGATGGATTCTTGCCTAAGAAAGAAAGCGAGTTTGACACAAAATAATCCATTAATCACCGATGTAAATAATCAATCTCATGAGAATATTCCGGATTATGGTTATGTCCAAGAGAGATTATGGCGAGGTTTCCACATTTCGGCAACCGTGGTTGGTCTGCCACTTAAGGGGTGGAACTTGTTAGGACAAGCCCACCTAAGCACCCTTAATCCTTTTGCATTAGCCCAATAGACCCACTAGTCTAGCACTAGCCCAGCTATCTTGGAAGGACATTATGGTGGTCCTGTACCAACGTCTCTTTCTGCTTTTGTACCGCTCCCACCATCTATATCTTCTACTCGTTTAGCCTTGAGAAGGCATTGATTGATGATGATTAAACTCTAAATACTTACTTTTCTGCACCCAACACTTTCCCTATTCCCGCAATAAACCCAAATTTCCACCCGCGCTTCTTCCGCGCGTGAAGTCCACTGTCGTTCCCAAATTATCGATATTTACCCGCCATCCAATAGCACAGAAAAGTCTCCAGCTTAGCTCCCCTCCAACCAAAAAATCTCCCAATCTTTCTAAAACCCTCTCTTCCCTTCTCTCTGTGACTCTGTCCCTGTCAACAATGGCTCTCTTCACTTCCATCTCTGCCTCCCCCTTCTCCGTCGCGTCGCCGATCGGCCGCTGCAATTTAAACACCTTCAAGCGCTTCACTCATCCCATCATTGCTTCTTCTCTCAGCTCCCCATCTTCCCCGGAATCAAAATCATCATCAGCTCCAAGTCAAACAGTTGTTTCCTCCACCGACACCTCGGCAAATGCTTTTCCCGCCTCCTCCAGACCGCCCGAGCCGAGCTTCAACTACGCCCTTGCCAACGGCAGCCTGTTTGCTCGGTTTGCCAAGTCTGCTGAGTCTTCCATTGAAAGAGTACATGAATTTAACCATTTCACTATGTTAATTTGCTTCGTTATGTATTCGGTTATTTGTAGTGGATGCGGATTATCTGTTTGATAGATAAGACTGCTGCTCAGAAGTAAGAAGAATAAGAAATAGTGATAGTGAAGCAACTCAACCTATAGGATTTTATTGAGAAACCTCAGCGGGGTCGCGTCAATTCCTCTATAGACATCACCGGATCAAAGTACTTCAGATTCGCCTGGTTTCAGAAAGCTGTTTAGGTCTCACAAAAGTGACTAATATTTATTATGCAATGAAAGAAGACATGAAACTTTGAAATACATTAAATAAAGATTTAGAGAAGATGAGCATGATCTAACAGCTACTTTTGCTTACTTTTGCTTCATATAAAGATAATGCTATCCGAAAATGTACTGTTTCAAACAATTAAGAAGCAGATTTTGGATTCTTTTACCTTTTGGTTTTCCTGTTTTGTAGGTATCAATGACAAATACAATTAGGATTTTATTGCTTTTGGGCTCGGATATTTGTTTCTTAACATACGACAATATATTCCGACTTCTGAGCATTTCTTACATGTCTATTGTGGAGCAGACAATATTTGACTTCCGATTTTTGGCGCTACTGGCTGTTGGAGGTTCACTGGCTGGTTCACTATTGTGCTTTCTCAATGTAATTTCTCTTTGCCATATGTTCTCTATTCTTACTTGAGGAGAAAAAATAAATGCCTTGAGGTCTTCAACTCTGAACATATCAATGTAAGATATGATTACACTATCAACCATAGTTTCTGCTCTTGTTCATACTCATATTACATTCAACTTTGCAGGGTTGTGTTTATATTGTAGATGCCTATAGAGTTTATTGGGGTAGTTGCGTCAAAGGGCATCACACTGGACAAATGGTTCTGCGACTAGTTGAAGCAATTGGTAGAGTTTTCTGAATTTTCTTTGTAGATTGTATCTTTAATATGCTTCAAAGTTTTAGCCAGTATCCACGTCTTGAAGCACTTAATATTGATTTATTATGTAATATACTAAATTGCCTGCTTCATTTGTTCTTGACGTGGTAAAACTCATTGTCTGCAACCTTTACCTCTTTGATGCAGATGTTTATCTTGCTGGGACTGTCATGTTAATATTTGGTATGGGATTGTATGGATTATTTATCAGTAATGTGCCTAATGATGTGCCTTCCAACGCTGATCGTGCTTTGAAGGGATCTTCTTTGTTTGGAATGTTTGCTTTGAAGGTAATCTTAACTCCCTTCCCTGCGCGTATAATTGGCATTTGTTTCTCAGAACTTCACAGATATTAACAGATGCTAACAGAATATAATATCCTCCATTGACATTGCTATCCTGCTACCTCTAAATGGAGAACTTCTTATTGAAATACTTGCAATGAGAACTCTTAAAAGTCTAATTTCTAGACTATAATATCAAGTACACTCTGTGTCATAGGAAGAGGCACAAAGACAATTATTATGATTAGATGCCATGTAGGATATGGACTTAAAATCAATGAATATGCTTCCATGACACTTGCATGGTATTTACAACCTAAATTTACATCCTTAATGGCATTATTTTCTGGTTTTCTTTCGCCGACAGAATGAAGTCCTTAGTTATTTAAAGTGGATATCATTTTTCCTGCCTTCATTCCTCTCTGAATTTCCACTTTTGGCGTTTAGCAGTGCATTAAAACATTACCAAGATAACCATGGATGATTGTTTGGCTCTGTAGGAGAGGCCTAAATGGATGAAAATTAGCTCACTTGATGAATTGAAGACGAAAGTGGGGCATGTTATTGTCATGATTCTTCTGGTAAAGATGTTTGAGAGGAGCAAGATGGTGCAGATAACCACTGGTTTGGATCTACTGAGCTATTCTGTCTGTATTTTTCTATCTTCTGCTTCCTTGTACATCCTTCATAATCTACACAAGGAAGGATAATGTTTTCAGACATCTATAGTATATAATGTAATTTTTTTCAGATATCTATAGTATACAATGTAAATTTGGCTCACCTTCACGTTAATATATGCATCTCCCAAATTAATTTTGGAGTGTTCGTGAAGCATCTTGATAAGAATGGCTATAATGAAAATCAACCAAGAGCTGAGTAGGCAGAGTAGCTCCTTCTGTTTGGAAGTGCTTGAAGGGATAGCGGGGATTTGATGGATGGTGAAGGGTGAAATGAGAAACTACACATTGACATTACTGGAAGTGAAATGAGAAAAGGCAGGCCACCCTCCACGGTCATTTTGATACTTTACTAGAGTTTCATCACTGGTCTAGCTCTCCTATTATTCACCATGTTGAGCACCCATACTTTGATCAGCCTCAACTGGCCTCCGAGGTAGACCTTTTCAAGCTAATCGTCATGCGTCTCAGTCAAACTGTTTGCTTACAGCTTAGCTAACCATGTTGCACGGATGTCTTCTTCAACTCAATCACACTGTGAAGTTCAACTGTGGATTTACTTCAAATTGTCTCAGGAATTGATTCCATTTTAAGAAGATATTCCACTCAAGATACCCATTAAACACTCATTGACATATGACAATTGTATTTGATTTACAATTCAAGAAGCTATAGTATTGCTATCACTGAACCGAGTATATCTTCAATGGACTGGGACAACTGACAAACATTTCATGGAGGGGATCCAAAATTCAAAAGAAACCTACATGACAAAACCAGAACTCGTTCCCCTGTTTTTGTGAAAGAACAAGTTGGGAGGATTAAAGCAAGGATTCATTTTGACTTCGCAGATTATTGGCAAGTTTCCCGGCCTCATCTTAATGGAAGCCCCACCTATCATTGAACATAGAATAGATAGAACCTCTTAGTTTCTAGCAAAGTCTTGGATCACTGATGCAGTAAAGAAGTATACACTCTTTTTTTTTTTTTTTGGGGTTTTTACTATTTACATTTCTCTATCTTCTTATTCTGTTCATCAAATAATAGAAAAACTATACAATATACAATTTTAGATTGTCCAAAGTACTTGTCTGCTTTAATTTTGATAATGCAATGCCGTTGATCTGACGAACCCTCTCCCTTGAAAGTTCTAACAATCTTCCTATCTCCTCAAAGGACTGAGGGGTCTCTCCACTTAGCCCAAAGTGTAATCTCAATACATTTGCTTCTCTATCACTTAACGTCTTTAGAAGCTTCTCCACCTCTTGCTTCATTAGCTGTTTTCTAAGCATCGTTTCTGGCATCATCTCATCCGGCCCTCTTAGGATATCCTGCAATGAAATATGAACTAATAAGTTCAGGATTGATTAATGGACGATAACTGATATTTGTTCACAATCCTATGCTTTTCTTATGAAGTTCTCACAATGAAGATTAGATAAGTTGGTGAATAACCTTACCAAATCAACTTATTATCAGTATATAAGTTTGAGTCTCTTAACTGTTCAAGCAGGTTAATTTATGTCCTGATCCTGAATGACTTTAATTCAGACCATGTTTTAGAGCTAAGGGCGTTTCACCGAGTTCTCAAGCTATCTATGGACTATGATTCAGTTACGCAAATGTTGAATCTGCAGGTATGCAGGTAATCTACTCCTAATTCTCAGAAGGAAGCTGAATATTGTGAGTTGCAATTAAAAACTCCTGTTGAAATCTTTGAAACCCAGAAAACCTGCTTAAATTATAACCATTTTTAGGAGAAGGTCTAACTGGACACCCATAATTTCTCAGTCCAACATCAGAGCACGAGATTCAAGAGCACTAGAATTCTTATGAGATTTGATTTGATATGAATCAATCATTTCAATGGAATTACTATACATTCAGTAAAGTAGAAATAAGATTCAAGAGAGGAACCTGGAGTGCCATGCAACCTTGATCAGTCACCACTCGATCCAATGAAAGAGGGAGTCTGCTCCTCTCACAAACAAGTCTTACAGTTGAGGCTTGAATATTTACCATTTCAGCAATTTCTTCGTGACTAGGCAGCCGGTGAAATCTTTGGTTAAAGGAATTTTTAGCTTTTGTAATTTTTGCCATCACTCCACAAATGTGTCCCTGCACAAACAAACTAACCATACTTCTGTATCAAGGCATTTTTACCAGCTTATCTCGCAAGAATGTATTAAAGATCACTTAATCATATGATGTAACAAATAAAGAAAGAAATGGTGACCAGGTCAGCTACTCACTGGTAATCTGATTATTCTAGACTTCTTTTCTATGGCTCTGATGATAGCTTGTCTAATCCACCAATACACATATGTTGATAATTTAAATCCTCTCTCAGGATCAAACTTCACTGCCCCTCGAAGAAGTCCAATGCTCCCTTCCTGCTAAAACAGGTACTGATCAGTTTCATATAACACTTGGGAAAACATATTTAAGTATGAGTGGAAGCAGGTGTAGAAACCTGAATGAGGTCCTCCAAGCTTAATCCTTTCCCTTGATAACTGCTGGCAACAGAGACAACAAGTCCTCGATAGCTCTTGATGATCCTTTCTTGTGACTCTCTTCTGTTACGGATAACCTTATCTATACTTCTCATCTTCACCCTCATCACATTTGCCAGCTGTTTTGAAGTTGGCTCATGCTCTTGAGCTTCTGTGACTCTTGTTCTTTCAGATTCTAGTTTTGCTCCCTCCTGTGTCATTAAATGTCAACTTCTTTAACATGGAAAAAAGTTATTCTTAAAGTGGAGCAGTAAGGGCCTTTCACTTAAACACAAAGAGTGCTAAAGTTAATTTTTTGGCATTTAAAAATATTTCTAGCAACTGCATTAGACCAAAGTATGCAGATTAGAAGTAGAAACAAAAGAAAGTCAAGGTTTGTGTTAGCAAATTAGAATAGTTTCCAAAAATTATCATACAAAAGCCATCAATTAAAACAACCTTGGATGCATTTATAACTGAGGAGCAAAAAAATTTGATGAAAACCAAAAGCTAGAGCATGATGTATTTGCTGAGGAAAGCTAGAGCATCATGAACACAATGAATTGTTGTAGTCATCTGTGACCATACACTTCAAATATTTAACTGTATCAACTATAAGAAAGCACTAATTACAAGAACATGTACTACAGTTGAGAAAATGCCAATGGATGAACATTGCTTAAATTAGCAAGACGAGATGGTACCTGTTGCAAAAGTCCATTACTTTATGAATGCTATTGAATTTGGCAAATTGATGCATACTATATGCATTATGCAGTCAAAAATTTGCAAGTCCCTTACTTGCAAATTCTGATAAACAGAGACATGTAAGTAGAAAAGTACTCTTCAACCAAATTTAGTTATGTAACTCAACCAATTTGAGTATACAAATAACAGTACAAGCTTAGATTACACCAACAATAGTGACACTATATATGGTAGTAATTGCATAATGCTAACATAGTCATGAAGCAGAATACCTTGAGACTCTGACAGCACTCTGCCTCCTCTCTTGGGCTCAGATAACCATATCTCACAACCCCAAATGAAACCCTCTCATCTTCAAACTCCCTCTTCCTCTCCTCATCATCAAAACACTCCAACCCTTTCCGCCTTCTCCTCCTCTTCTTCCTCCTCGCCATCAATCCACCACCACTCTCATTCCCACTCTCATTGCATCTCCAAACCTCACTAATCCCTTCCCTCACCGTCGCGGCATCTCTGGCCACCTCCGCCACAGCGCGTGCGAGCGCCACTGCCTCCGCGGCAGCTCCATTGACCAATGCATCGTTGGAGACTAAGTTGGCGCCAAATTTGGAGGAGGGAAAAGGCAAGTGGGTTTTGAGTGGTGAGATGTTTGAGAGTGAAAGTGTGGGGAGAGTTGGAGGTTGGTTTGGTGATGAACATATGCCAGTGGTGATGGCCATACAGCAGAGTAGAAGAGTGATGAGTGAACTGCGTCCCAAGGAAGTTGTGTTTTGGAGATATTTTGTGTTTGGTGCCATATCCATATGGGAGCGGGACAAAGGCTTCTGGAGGGAGAGAGGGGATAGAGGTGTTTGGAGCTCATTTTAGTATCTGTGGTTGTTATTCACTCATTGGTTCAATTTTATTCTTCCCAAAACATTCACATTGTATCTTTTGAGTTTGTTTGTTTGTCCAATTTATTACAAATCTGTTGGTATCTTAATATGAATGACATATATATATATATATATATATATATATATATATTTTCAATACATTTTAGGCCTCGTTTGGTTCACGGAAAGGAAAATAATTCCTTTGTCTTTCCCATGAGATGAGAAATTTTATTTCTTAACAACTTTCCATTCTGATATTTGGTAACATAAGGAATTTTATTAGGAAAGTTGTTAAAAGTTTGTCAATAATATAATTGTTGTAGAGAAATTGAATTTGGGAGAAATTTTCTGTGTATTCTCATTGATAATAGGGGCCTCTTTATATAGAGGATTACAATGCATAGAATCTCAATCATACAAGGAAAGTAATTCTACATTGATTAGGATTCTAGATCCTTCTAATTAAATCCTATTACCACTAGGTCAAGTAACCTAGAGTTTGGGCTAAACACAAATTAGGTTTTCCTTCAACACTCCCCCTTGTGTTGCCCAAACGCGGTGCTTCTCTCGTTGCCTCGTTAAAAACCTTGCCGAGTAACAAAAAACCCAGTGGGACAAAAATAACCTCGGTCGAAGGGGAAAAAGAGCACAACACACCCTTCACGATTCGAGACGAACATGTAGACATCTCCCCCTGATGTCTGCACCTCCCCCTGATGACTACGATCATGGGAGTTCAGATAATTTCCGCAAGTCAATTCTTGCCACATGTTTCTCGAACGGGTATTGGGCAATGACTTAGTAGAAACAGTCTGCCTCACTGTCCTCAGATCGAACCTAGTTCACTTTGATCTCGAGAGTGTCTGTTGAGCGGTGTTGTCGCTTTTGATGTAGCCTTGATTTGTTCAAAAATCCTAATGATGGGTTAATATGTAGATTGGCTCAAAAGCTGCGTAAATCAAACTATACCCCATAAAATCGAGATCAAAAGTGAAGCTGCAAAGGGGCTTTGATACCACTCAATGGACAACAAATGTCACAATCATCCTCCATTTTCTTTTCAATACAAAGCTGAACAGGGAGAGGAGGGAAGAAACTTGATGAGCGGTCCATAACCACAGGTACTTATTTTTTGATCTCTGTTCACAGTCTTCATAGTATAGGTAAATTTGACAAAATGTAATCGTAATATGTCAATAATCTCATCCGCCCATTAGGATTCAATAGTAAGGTTGGTATTGAATTTCATATGCATGTATACATCGCACAACATTATTTCACCGGCTAGGCAAACGACACTTTATGACCTCTTAATTAAAGACTTTTTCCGTTGTATAATTCATCGGACCCAAAAAAAAAAAAAAAAACATTTCTGTATTGGACCAAAGAAAAGAGTCCACACGCACAAAGCCCATACTCCTCATCGTTGGGCTTCGTACATAAAGAAATGTACCCCCCACTTTTTCTTTTGGCGCCAATTTCTTGCCCTAGCTATCACTCCCGGTCCCAAATCGATCACAACCTAATCGATCCCGCCCAGGGTTTTACTCTTCAGTTCAGGTAGACCTCGAAAAGCCTCAATCTTTCTGAAGCACCGTCGCGAATGGCCGAGCCTCGGGCCAAGCGCCCCAAGATTACAAGGTTCCCGTTTCACCCGATTACAATTTTTCTTGATTTTGTTTCGCATTCAATTTCTCATTCTCATTTCCAATTAGGGGTTTCCAATTTCTCATTCAAATCATGGAAATTACCCCTGAAATCTTAGAAGTTTTGGTTTAGTTAACTATTAGAGGGGTAAAGATTTGAGCTTTTGATATTTGGGACCCGTGGAAACTGTAAGTTCATGCTAGAATCATCTATTTTAGCTTTGTTGAATTGACTTTCTTGTTTTAAAGTCAGGAGTGTAGTGTATAGACTCAGAATTTTAATTTTATTTTTATGAAAATTGGAACTTTATTTCAGAGGTGAAGATGATTATATGCCGGGAAGCATAACTGAGATTGAGCTTCATAATTTTATGACCTTTGATAAGTTGAAGTGCATACCCGGATCTCGGCTAAACCTTGTAATTGGACCGAATGGATCTGGAAAGAGCTCCCTCGTGTGTGCAATAGCATTGGGTTTAGGTGGTGAGCCGCAGGTTAGTTAGTATTGAGCAGTGTGTGTGATCTTATTTGGTTTGATTTTTTATTTATTTTTAATGAATAGATATATATGGGGAATTTTGTAAGTGCAGCTGCTTGGGAGGGCGACCAGTGTTGGAGCATATGTGAAGCGGGGGGAGACATCGGCTCACATCAAAATTACGTTGAGAGGAAACACAAGGGAAGAGAATATTATTATCATGCGTAAGATTGATGCACGTAACAAATCTGAATGGTTGTACAATGGTAAGTAGTTTAATACTTGTAATGAACTCACATTTCGTTCTAGTCTTCTTAACTACTATTTTAACAATTTTTGTGAATGCATTAGCAACAAACAAATACCGGGATATTAAGGCAGAGACCTGAAATGGTTTGTAGTCATGACGAAAAACATACTTGTCAGTAACCGCTTAAACTGGCCCGTTTAACCTACGTTTCCTAGAAAACTAGGATTAGCTGTGCCACAATCCGATTCTTTTTTTAGGCTTTTTTTAATTTTCTATTTTCTTTTCGTAGTATTATGATTTTATGGTTATTGCTTTGATTTTGATCTTATTTTCCAGTAAGTTTTTCAATGCATTACCTTCCATTTCAACAGTTTTGCTTCCAAGAATTCATGGGTGCATGCATTTTTTATTAATTTTTTTGGTATTTCTGATCGTCTTCCCTCAGCATTCATTTTACTTGTTGTTACATTTGTAGCCATGCTTTGTTTTCAATTCTTGCCACTATTATGCAAGAAAGTAGGAAATTTTTTATGACATTTCTTGATTTTCTATTGAGAAAGTATAGAAAAAGGTTTAGTTATATATATTACACACACACACAAATCACTCTCTCTAACTCATGATTGGTTATGGAAGCAAACAAACTTTCTATGAGATGTTGTTTATTTGTTGCATTTATCAAGAACGAGAAGGCAGAGGAGTATCCTGACCAATATTTTATTGATCTTCTTTGGATTTCAGGAAAAGTGGTGCCTAAGAAAGAAGTAACTGAAATCATTCAAAGGTTTAACATACAAGTCAACAACTTAACTCAAGTGAGTATTTGTTGTGATCAATATCAGAACATTCCATTTTGAATTTTGTAATTTCATGTTTAGATGCAAATTCAAGTTTTGATATGCATCTAACTGTTTCTGTTTCTTAAATTCCTTTACCTGTATATCTTGCTATTTCATTTAAGTTCACTGCCTTGAAATGCGGTGATGAAGCTGCTTGCTGCTTGTAATACATATTTCAACCGTCTGTTGAAGCTTCTAGATTTGAAATTGTTCTTTGATACTTTTGGTTTTGAAAATGACAAGATGAATTTATTAGAAGGCATCATGTTGATCGTTATTATATAGAATAATCAATTACTTTACAAATTGCTTGGCAGTGCCAGCAGCTGTTTTTTATGAAGATCTCAAGTAGGGTTAACATCATCTAGCCATTACACATTATGGTTTGTATTTTATAACCTATTTAATGATGCCTTCTATAAACCTTAGGGATCTGTCTCCTTCATCAACAACAATTACAAGAGATCGTCTTCGGGTTCAATTAGAATTATGATATTAGTTGTGGGGTTGATTATGTGCTCAGATAATTAGTGCGACTTTAGATCTTTTGGTTTTAATATTTATTTGTCATACTTTTCAATCTATACTTACTATTAGTTTTTGTCACTGCTTTTCTCCTTTTTTATTTATTTCCTTTTTGTAATCATTTTTTGTTTTTTGATTTTTTGGGTGTGGGGGGTCATTATAGTTTTTACCACAAGACCGTGTCTGTGAGTTTGCCAAATTAACTCCAGTGCAACTACTAGAAGAGACTGAAAAGGCTGTAGGTGATCCTCAACTGCCAATCCAGCATCGTGAACTTATTGAGATTAGTAAGAAAGTGAAGAGAATTGAGCAAGTGAGTTCTAATTTTCCTTTCTTAGCAATGCATATTTATAAATCGGCCCTATTATTTTGACATTGTTCTTTTCTGATCTAGGCTGTTGAAAAAAACGGAGAAACTTTGAATCAGATGAAAGCACTTAATGCTGAACAAGAAAAAGATGTTGAGCGTGTCCGTCAAAGAGAAGAACTTCTTGCAAAGGTTTGCCTTTTGCTTTTGTTGATCATCAGCATACATACTCCTTGACAATTAAGATATCTTACATGATCAGACCAAAACAAAAAATACATCTGCAGGCTGAGACCATGAAAAAGAAATTGCCTTGGCTAAAGTATGATATGAAGAAGTCTGAATATATGGAAGCTAAGGAGAAGGAAAAGGCTTCAAAGAAGAAGTTGGATGATGCTGCAAGAATTCTAAATGATCTTCAAGAACCTATAGAGTACGCTTACTTAATTTAATTGTTCATACGTAATATATTTGAAGTAGCTGTTCTAGTCAAGTTATGTGGTGACGTAACACGTTTTCATTGTGTTAGACTCATTTAAGGAAGTATGTGTTACATAAATTGTGATATTAACATACCTAGGAATGAATATCCTGCTAAAAATTTATCCATTTATATGCTCTTGTGATCTAGTGGCATACTGGCGTATTTGTTTTATGTGTCGCCAACCGAGCACTAGCTTTAAATGTAAGATTAACTGTCTATATTTACTTTATTCTTTTGGGTGTGGTGTGTTAAATATATATCTTTTGGGTGTGGGTGTGTTAAATATATACTGGGGAGAGGCTGACTGTCATTGCATATGCTTCAGCATGTTTTTGAAAATCGTATATGGATACTGATAAGTTCTGCATTCTCTCTATTTTGACACTGTCCCTCCAGCATGGAGCTCTTGTTCAACACGACTGGCTATTCCAACGTGTGAGGCTTTTAGAGCAAGTGGTTATGTAAATGTAATAAAGTGGTTAACAAGCAAGCATATTTATCTATACTATAATGAAGAGATGATAGCTTGATGTCCATAACTGAAAAAATGGATGGGATATCTCTCTCGAGTACTAAAAAACACTTTGGAAGACCAGATTAACCAATAGGCATAATAAAGTCAATTCACAAAAGAGAAAATAAAATAATTGTAGAGAAGCCAGCCTCTACTTTTGTTTTGTCTGAAGAAATCACCAACCATTATCAACTTTCTTATCTCCCACACATAAAATGTGGCCCTGGCTTCATTGTTTTTTTTTTTTTTTCCATTTTGTTTGGTCTTTCAATTCCCATTGCACAGTTTATTTTACTTTATTTTTTCCTCATGTAACAAAAAAAAGTTCTTAACCTACATTCAAAACCACAGATGTTTTTCAACCAAATTCTCTATACTGCCTTTTATTGCAGTGCCTTTGTTCTTCCTTCTGGTGTTGTATATTGAGTGTTTTACTGGGCTGCAGGAAAAAAAGGAAAGAGAAATCCATATGGGAGTCGAGAAGTAAACAAGTAGGCAAACTCATTAATGGGAATGCAAGCAAGCGCAGGGAACTTTTGGAAAAGGAAGACCGTTTGGTATGTTGGAATGCTACTTTCATTTCTCTTAATATTGTGCTCTCAGTTTGCTATAATATTTTGTAGCATGGTCGTAAGTGAATCTTTGTTGTGCTTTAATTGGTTATCTATATACTTATAGGGGGTACAAGTACAAGGAAAATACAAACAAATGGAAGACTCAAGGAGGGAAGAAGAATCTCGTCAGCAAGAAATCTTAAGAGGCAAGGAGGATCTAGCTGCTGCTGAACGAGAACTTGAGAATCTGCCTCCTTCTGCACTGCCCACGGATGAACTTGTAAGTTATGGATTCAATGTTCAAAATCTTGTGATTCTTAAATGTTAAGATTTCATTCTCCTCTTGTAGTGGTTAATTCGATTAAATAAAGGCGTTTAATTTTCATCTGCTAAAGTCAACCACTTGTGAGAGGTTATGTTTCCCTTTTCTTGGTATTTCATAACATTTTCTTGGTGCACATCGTGTCAAGTTCAGAGTGTTGTTTGCTTCTAAACAACAAAACTCTTCACTTTTTTACCCTGGATTAAGAAATTCCTCAGTCACCTACTATAAAAGTTGGATCTAATCTGTAGAGAATATATATACATCCCACATGGGAAAAATGGGACCTTGCCTATGGGTTTATAAGGGTTTGGGCCACTCCATCCATTGCCAATTGGTTTTGGATGTGAACCCCAGATTACTTTGTCATAATCCAACGATGGGTATGACTTTTAGTATTAAATACAACTATTGCCATATTTATTGAAAAGTAGCTGGGGCATCAAACTTTTGTTTGACAAGCTCTCTCCTCACCAAAGCTTGGCCACCCAAAAACAAATGAGAGAGACTATTTCACCTTCCCACCTCCATCTTTTTCTGCTTTCGCTGACAAGCCTTTCCATCTTCTCGACATTGCTCCTCTTTCATTTGATAATTACCGAACAAAACCATATCAGGTCAAGCCTTGCCTCGCCTCATTACATTTCATGTCTGTTGCTTTGGTAAAATTGAACTATTAGTGAAGGTATCTGGGCCATGCAGACGCTGATGTCTAGGCTGAAATTTGTTTTATGGAATATCAGTTTCATATTTCATTTTACTCATTCTCAGGAACATCATATGGCTTCTCTAACATGGTCTTCTCAACTTCCCACCTACACTATTTTCTTAAAACAATATTTGTAATGGCTCTTGTTCTAAATAACCTCATTATGCATTCTGATGATCTTCACCGCTAGGAGCTTTAGGAGCTGCAGACATCTTATCAGTAATTTTGAGGAAGGTAAACAATGCGCTGGACAAAGCAAGCATTAACAACCCTAATTACAGCACCTGTCCAATCTAACAGAATGGAAGAAAGACTAGTGGTTAAAAATAATTGCTGCCAATTAGTGGTTTTGATTATAGTCTATTTAGATTAAATCCTTACTCCATGGTGTTTGGGAGAAGAGCTCAGCTATGAACAATGAAGCAGAATTCGTTCATCAGAATAGTAATTTTACATCCTACATTAAACTATCATGTTTCACTGCTTTCATTTGGTTTGTACACTTGCTTGAGTTCTTCCATCATGTTACTAAGTAAAACATTCCTGATCAGAAAAGATTAGGCTACCAAATTGTGGAGCTAGGAGGCTCTGCAAATGCAAAGAGGGCCCAGAAATCAGAGAAGGACAAACACTTATCTGAAAAGAAGGCATCCCTACACGCGTGCTTGCACAAGTAAATCTTCTTCATAGTTAAATGTTGTCTCATATTGCCTTTACTGTAATTCAAACCTCTTTTACGATGCTTCTTGGATATATCCTTTTCAGGCTGAAGGAGATGGAAAGTGCAAGTAGTAAACTTTTATTAGCCTTAAAAAATACCGGAGCACATAAGATTTTTGAAGCTTATAACTGGATGAAAGAACATCAACATGAATTCAATAAGGAGGTGTATGGCCCTGTTTTGCTCGAGGTATGCTTTTAGAGTGCCCACTGTTTTTTGTTTGGTGCTTACTGATGGATGATTCCATGGATGTTTCATAATGCTTTTGAGTTTAACCTCAGGTTAATGTGTCCGACCGTCGTCATGCCGCCTATTTAGAAGGTCATGTTGCTCATTATGTCTGGAAGGTAACTAGATTTCTATTCGTTTACAGCTCTCATCATCTTACGCTTTACCCACATCATACACCAGTCTTGTGAATCCTACATGATGAAGAATATCATATTGGGATTGTATAGCTTATACCGGGTGTCTTATGAATGTTTTGGTTTGATAACGTTTACATTCTATAAGGTTGAGAGGCCAAAATGTATTTGAGATGGGTGCACAAGATTGTCACTTTGATTTAATGTCTTAAGCTTTATGTTGAATTTATCTAAAATCAGAGACCACTGGTAGATCAAGGTATTCTGCTTCATAGTGCTATTTGGTTCAGGATATTTCTTGCATCAATGGTCTTACTACTTTGTATGAAGTTGCTGCTATTGATGGGATTTAGAAGGAGCATAGGATAGGATGTGCAACTTTTTTTGGTACATAACAAATTTGATTAAAAAATATTATGATTGAGAATGTGAAGGTATATAAAATGCTTGTATTAAGAATCTAAAGGTGCTAGTTTAACCTGACTAATTCCAATTCTGGGATCTATCGATCACTTTTGTTGTGCAATAAGCAGTTTGTGCAACTCGTACAGGAAAGCCTTCGAGTCCTTGTATAGTCACATGGTCACACCTTTGGATGAGTGTAGGATGCATGTTAACTGAAGCCGTTTTTCAATGCTTCTCCTTCTAACCTGAACTTTAGATCACATAGTTCATGGGTTAGCTTTACACATGAATGAATAAATTCATTACCAAAATTTCAGTTTCAAAATTTCCTATCTAAGCATTTAATCTTAGTCTCCTACTATTTCTTCTCTGCCTTTTTCTCTGGATGGTTGCTTTGCTTTGGGGGTCCTTAGCAGTTTCTGGCTGTTTGTCATCTAGCCCGTACCACCAATTTTTCACTTTGATGTCTTTTTTGTTTCAGTGAAAACCCGTGTTTATAGAAACTTTCTACATGCTATTTAAATCTTTATTTTGAAAACTCGATTTTGACTGATTTATAACATATCTTGTTGGTAACCCTATTTCTTCTGTTTTGTAGTCTTTCATAACTCAAGATTCTCGTGATCGAGACCTTTTGGTCAGAAATCTCAAGTCATTTGATGTTCCAGTTTTGAATTATGTGGGAAATGGAAGTCGACAAGAACCCTTTCACATTTCCGAGGAGGTATGGCTCTTATTCTCTTATTGCCCTTTGTAATTTATATGAACTGCCGCAAGTATATTTTTAGTTTTCTATTTCCTTGCGCAGATGAGTGCACTGGGGATCTATTCCCGGCTGGACCAAGTTTTTGATGCTCCTACTGCTGTGAAAGAGGTTTTGATCGGCCAGTTTGGCTTAGATAGATCAGTATGCCTCCCAACCTTTCTGTTGTCTTGTTTTTTTTTTTTTTGGATGGACATAAGACATCTATAATCAATTTGTTAAACACATGGGAACTTGGGTTGTTTCATTTCTGACAATAATTTGATTTCCAGTTCATTTATATTTTATTTTTGTTTGCCTCAGTACATTGGATCCCAGCAAACTGATCAGAAAGCTGATCTGGTTTCCAAGTTGGGGATTTTGGATTTTTGGACTCCAGAGAATCACTATCGGTGTTCAGTATCTAGATATGGTGGTCATGTTTCTTCAAGTGTAGAGCCAGTGGATCGTTCTAAACTTTTTCTGTGCGGTATGTTTCAACAAACCCTTTCCTCTACTGGCACATAGTCCAAAGAACTCATCTGTAAACACTCTGAAGGCTCTTTTTATACATATAGGTCTGGATACTGGAGAGATCGAAAGACTGAAATCTAACAAAATTGAGCTTGAAGAATCTGTTGCTACTTTACAGGAAAGTGTTAGATTGCTTCAGATTGAGCAAAGTCACATTGAGGATGAAGAAGCTAAACTTCATAAACGGAGGGTAAGTTGAAATGAGTACAACAGATATTATGGATTGTTATTCATACATGTGCGTTCTTTGGGCGGACCTTACTACAATCTTGCAGTCTTATACCCTACTACCTGGGATTGGTTAAAATACTATTGCTTTGCTATGCAGCATTACAGAGGCTATATGTTCTAGGAGGAGAAAAAATATGGCTTGCTTCTCTTTGGGCTTTTATGTCAAATATTTTAATAACACTCCTATTTGGTTAATTATTTTGAGAGAATTTTATAAATAAGTCCCTGTTTTCAAAACTTATTAGACTGAAACATTTTGGATTTTCATTTTTTGATCAAAGGACCCAAAAATGGGTGGTACAATCTAATATAGGGCAAGTATATTTAATATCTTTCTGAAATTGGTTTGTCTTGTTGTTTTGTTTTTTTTTTTGGGAGTGTGTGTTTTGTGGGGGGGGGGGGGGGGGGGGGGGGGTGTTGTGCTGATGAACTGTTAGATCTACTATACTTCTCTAGTAATACTTTTTTAATGAATTTTTGTTATAAAAATATGTTTTAGGAGGAGATACAAAAAAATATCACAAACGAGAAGAGAAGACGACGTGATTTGGAAAAACGTATTGGTAAGATATAATAATTTGTGATTTGATATTTTAGAAGTTTTATGCTTGATAACTTCCGTTTAATTTACAAAACACTATACTTTGGTGATCTTAGAACAACGGAAAGTGAAGTTAGCAAATATGGAGAAGGCGGATGACGTGGATACCACTATGGCAAAGCTCAAAGAACATGTTGCAAAACTTAATATTGAGCGCTTTCATTCGGTATTGGAACTTAAGGTTTGTTTTCTTGCTAATTATTATTGCACTTATGATGACAGTTTTGATCACTTAAGGTATATTATCACTATGGAAAGTGATAACTAATTTTTGCCATAGAAATGTATTTTGAGATTTGGAGTTTTCATTCTTTTGATTCTGCTGTTTTTCCTAATCAGGGTCTACTTGTTGAGGCAGTTTCTTTCAAACAAAGTTTTATTGAACAGCACATGGTTGGCATTGAGTTTGATGCACAGGTATATCCACGACGATCTTGAACATGCTGTTTTGAGCTTTCTTGAAGACCATTTTCTCTGCATTGAGTTTGCTTACTAGATATACAAAAATGTTTACTGGTTAAACATCTGTTTATATATTGTAAAATATTCCCTTTGTGTCCCTGACTCATTTTCTTTCTTTTTTCCTTTTTTTGTTTTTGTTTTTTTTTGTTTTTTTTTGTTTCCCATGTATTTCCTACTTGTGGCATTGATATCCTTGTTCTTGTATTTCCTGACAAGTTGATTCCATCATCTGTTGCCTCTGCTGCTCCTTCTTGATCACATCTCCATCAAGCGTAACTGTCAAATTTTGATGTCATATTTGATAATCAACTGTATATTCTTGATTCTATGTCAGTCTGTGATATCTTTGGCACCTAGAAATATCCTACAAGTGTTGATTTGGAGTGATTGCAAAAGTGTTGTTTGGCCTGTTGGATAGAATTAGAAACATTAATTATATGACTATATGAGGCATCATGCTTTCATATGAATTTCAAAAGGATCTTTTCCATTCTTGATTTATCCTCTCTGTTTTTAAAGAAAGGTAAGACATCATTCTTTTCAACTTTTTTTTTTTTTTTTTTTGCGGTTTTGTTTTGCATTTTGAATCCTGTTTTTCCATATTTAAATCCTTCCCAAAACGTAGTGCAGTAATAGCTTCTTCAGTCTCTTTCCCTTTACAACTGATTTCTTCAAATCTGACCTTTATTGAACTTTGATTGATGAGAGGTGTGGTATTTTCTGATTTCGTGTCCTGCTTTCGTGATATTCCTGTGTGGCCTGATCGTCATGACAAGAGTGTTGGGGCTGTACAGGGTTATGGAGTTCATTTGTATGGAGGTTTTCCGTTTTGGTAGTTAACAGATGTATCTTTCATGATAAAGAAGATGAGCCGGGTTCTCCGTGGGACGAGATCAGGATTCTTGTTTCCTTTTGGGCTTATTTGTCCAATATTTTCTTAAATTCAAGATTCTTGTATGGCTCTTTCAAAGCATCTCTCTTTCAACCACTAGTGGCCATGACATTGCACGTCTTTTTTTTGGGTCTAAAATGAAGTAATGAATGCTTTCCGTTAAGGAACTTTAATGTTCCTAGTTTGCAAGCACAGTGTCATATTTCTACAGTGATATACTGTTCCTTCAAAATAATGACTTTCATGTTTATGCAACTTTATTGTTTAATGCTAATATGTCATACAGAATCTTGCAATTAAGTGATGCATACTTGTTTTTCATTTCTTAGATCAGAGAAATGGAGGTCAATATCAAGCAGCATGAAAAATCTGCGCTTCAAGCAACCCTTCAGCTTGATGAGAGTGAGTAGTTTTTCACTTTTTCATTCAGTTTGAAATTCTCCCCGTGTTAGATTTTTGTTCAAACTCAAAGATCTGTGCATAAACTCGTTTCTTTTGTTTTTAGAAATAATCGACACGTATCTATTCTATACTTTGATTTGTTATAAAGCAAGTATTGAAGATCTTATCTTATAAAAAGGTAGAACTGAAAGTGGATCAGCTGCTAACTTGCGAAAATAACAGACCCTTCAATAACATTGCTCGGCTTTTCAAACTACCAGTGTTATTTTTGCAAGGATGCATTACTGACACACTCTTTTTTTAATTGGGTTGGCGCGCACGTGCACACACACACACACACATATCTATGTGTTGGTGAAGGTTCGGAACAGTGAGCTCCCTATTGTGGAGTGGCTCAACCAGGCCTTCCATCCCAAGTATATTGGGATACCATGGTTCTGACACTTCTCTTTTTGACCACTTAGTAAAATTATTGTTTCTATCTGAAAAATGACTTATCGAGGAGATATACTGTATGTAATACTAATTATTGCCGTTTTGTTATCCAGGTAAGAAAGAAGTAGAGGTTTGCCGACAGCAACTTTCTGCTGCTAAAAATCATGCTGAGTCCATTGCTATGATCACTCCAGAACTTCAGAGAGCATTTCTTGAGGTTTTATATACACTGAGTTAACTTTAATAAATTGGAAAGATACTTCAGTTTGAATACATTGTAATGTATGAGTCAGTTTCTCAAACTTTTGGGTCAGGCAGTCAGGTGTCACTTTTTTTTTTTCGCTGCGTCTGATGCTTTGAAAGTTAAATAGGTCATCCTTTCTGGGTAGTGAAATATATAAGAAGAAATGTACCAACTGGTTACAAGAACAACATGATATATGGTAAATTTCATTAGAAGTGGTAGGCATATTTGATACATCAAAAGTCAATAATAGCATGATTCAAACAAAAAGGCTGAGTACATCTGTTAGATCTCCGCAGTCTTAAAGTTTTAGCCTATCAGAACATTGTTTGATGACACGGAATCACGGATGATATGATAAAGTTTAAAGCATTCCTATCAGTTTCTTAGTGATTGAGTTATACATTGATAAAGATCTATGGCCTTGATTTACTCTGCTGAACTTTGTTCATAAAAGATTCCCTATGTATTGGTGAAAAAAATAGCTTAAGGGTCTGTAAAGTAGGAATAGTTTGGCCCTATGGAATATTCATCTGAGTTTCCCCCAAAACCATGTGTAAAATATTTTCTTGTCTATCTGGTCCCTTTTCTCTCTTTCTTAAGAAGTAACGGTGTACAATTGTATCCAGATGCCTACTACAATTGAAGACCTGGAGGCTGCTATAGAGGAAACTGCTTCTCAAGCTAATTCTATTCTATTACTCAATCATAATATACTGAAAGAATACGAAGATCGTCAGCGTAAGGTAATTCCTTTTGCCATATTTGCATGCTCTTTTTTTTTTCCCCTTCTCCTCTCTTCCCACTTTCTTCTTTGATGTGTCACCCATTCTTGCAACATAAATGTTATAGATTGAAGCTATGGCAACAAAATTGGAAGAAGATAAAGCGGAGCTTATGAGGTGTATAGCTGAAGTGGATAATCTGAAGGTGAGTGAAGCTTAGTTGTACCTTAATGAGTGTTTTGTGAAGATGCTATTGCTGTCTGCGCTGAACACGTAATAATTAATTTTGCTATTTAGCTGTAACTAGTCAAGTAACCAGAATGCACTACACCTTAGGTTGTAGCCTTGATTGATACTGTAGTTTGTACTACAATTTCCAAAAGCATTGAACAAGTCATCTCGTCCTCACATATTATTATGGTGAACTTGAATAAGTAATTGAACCAACAGTTGTAAAGGGTTTAAAGTTCTTTTTGGTTTTTTTTTTTTAGTTTATTGATCATCAGAAGGTTTAAGAATTATAAATCTCAGTGTCAAATAATATTTATATCTTTTTTGTTTCTTCTATTCTTCTCTCTTTCATGTTTTTATGCATTCTTTTCCTACTTTAATCAGTGTAGGTTGTTTTGCTCATGTGTTGATGCAGTTAATTTGTTTCCAAAATAGTGTCCTAATATAAATTATTTGTAGGAAACTTGGCTCCCAACATTAAGAAACCTTGTTGCTCAGATAAATGAGACTTTCAGTTGGAACTTCCAAGAGATGGCTGTTGCAGGGGAAGTTTCATTGGGTATTGCACTTTCTAGAAATGTCTTTCTTTAAGGAAACGTATTTCATTTCCTTTTTTGAGTATTGCACTTTCTAGAAATGTCTTTCTTTAAGGAAACTTCTTTCATTTCCCTTTTTGATTTGATGTTTCTTCTCAGATGAGCACGATATGGACTTTGATCAATTTGGAATACTTATAAAAGTAAAGTTCAGGTGATTGCATTTTCACTCCTGTTTACATACAATTTCATGCTGCTCTTGGCACTTGCATTTGGATTAAAAACTGAAA
Source organism: Rosa lucieae (assembly GCA_024704745.1). NCBI lineage: Eukaryota > Viridiplantae > Streptophyta > Magnoliopsida > Rosales > Rosaceae > Rosa > Rosa lucieae. Next base: position 4,053,470 of record CM045492.1, read on the forward strand.
CCTTCCGTTTGAATGGTTGGTGAAGTTAGATGGTTAGACCTTAGAATCAGATTAGTTGGGATTTATTTCCAGGGAAAAATGCAAAACTCTAAAACTTTTTCGTTGGTGTTTGAAAATCAGATAGATTAGTTATTCTTTGAGGAATTATATCTTTTATTTTAAAGCAAACTTTGTGTTTTGGCGAAATATAATGCTTGAATCCATTTAACTACGATGTTTCGTACAGACATTCAACAATTTTAGCTGATAAACTGCAGTTCTTTAATTCAGAATTCAGCAAATTTGGAAGTTTTGCATGATTCGCCCATGGTTGATGTCGATTTGAGACAATTCTTATATTGTTCAAAAGTTTTGAGTTACTACAACAGATCATTTTCTAGAGTACTCTTTTTTTTTTTTTTTGTTCTGAAGATTCGAGAATACTTAATTCAAGAAAGATAGGTTTTATTCATCTGGAATGCCATAGATCTCAATTGCAGACAATCTTTAATTGTTTGAAGTAAAACAAATTACGGTATCATCATCATTCAAGAATTTTATTTTTTATTTTTGTTATTTGTAAAGTTCCAACAAAATCTTGATAATTTATATCTTACAGTTGATTTCAGGCTAGGGTCTTTAGGATTTCCAAGAGTCATAGGTATCTTTTCCTGTCTTCAAAGTTGTGGAATGTTCTCTGTGCTTCATACACCCAATAATTTATTTGAAGGTTTATAAAGCACAAAGAACATTCTACAACTTTGAATATCATACATCTACAAATTAATTTCAAGACTTCCCTTTCAACCTTTTAGTTTGTTAAATTGGGTTGCAATAGTAATGTGCTATTTCCATGGTTGATGAATTGATATGATATATGTGATTAACGCCTCTATGCAATTCAATGTTCTGCTATCCCGCTAAGATGCTATGAATTCAAAGTTTTGGATTTATTTTGTGAAATACTTCTGTATAATTATGTTAATTAGTTTTCACATTATGACCCACAGACAAGCAGGACAGCTTCAAGTTCTTAGTGCTCACCATCAATCTGGAGGGGTATTACAACAACTATATTCTTGATTTCTTGATTTTACTACAAACAGCTTTACCTTATTATGCCTCGGTATTCTGATTACTAGGAGCGTTCGGTCTCAACCATACTCTATCTTGTTTCTCTTCAAGATCTTACAAATTGCCCATTTAGGGTGGTTGATGAGATAAATCAAGGTTGGTTACACAACAATAGTATCTTTCTTTTGTTAGATTGATCAAGTTCCATGTATCAAAGGAGAAATTATTGTGCCATTTGATATTTTCTCAGGGATGGATCCTATAAATGAAAGAAAGATGTTCCAGCAATTAGTAAGAGCGGCATCTCAACCAAATACACCCCAGTAAGAGAAAAATATGCATAAATTCTGATGATTATCTGTCTATATTGCTCTGTTCTGTAGTCGTACTCTATCGGTTGGAAATCTATAAGTACCTGTAAATTATAATGTGTCTTCATCAACATTATAATCTAGACATCTCAATGAACTACACTACAAGAAGAGAAAATACACAGAACTCATGATGATCGTCTCTTTTTTGCTATGCTCAAGAAGTTGACTTCTCTATACTTGAACTCTTATTGGTTTAGTTGGAAAACGATAACACTTATCTGTCAATCTTAATCAGGTGTTTCTTGCTTACACCGAAGTTGCTACCAGATCTAGAATACAGTGAAGCATGCACCCTTTTGAATATAATGACTGGCCCTTGGATCGAGCAACCTGCAGAAGGTAGAAGATGTTACTCAAAATCAATATTATCCATTGATATGTTGAATTTATATATTTTAACAAAAGATTCAATTTTTATCTTTTTTTCTGAGTTCAGTGTGGAGCAGTGGTGATTGTTGGGGAAATGTCATGGGCTTGGTAGGGAAAAGCCAATGCTGAATTAACAGTTTCCTCTATCCATCAGAAATGATCCTGTTTAGTCCATAATCTGATGGCTCTGTACAGTTATTTTCCAATTTCACCCCCTAAATCAATCGATCTTACCCTTTTTGTAAACACAACCTTAACAGATGTATCTTAGTTGCTGAGAGGCTCTAGGATCAGTTCATAGGACTGCCTTGTATTTTTGGAGGAATGCCTTATGCAGCAAGGAATCAATTTGGGCAATTAGCATGCAAAATAAGGCTTCTATTTATTTGGAGCAGCTTAGTTATATTAATTCTTATTGCTCTTCAGCGATCATTGAATGCCTTGAAGTCAACATTTCATATGCCAAAGCCTTTTTATGTTTCAAGAAAGTCTTCTATTGTTTCTTGGAGAAAAGGGTTACTGCATTGGTTGTCAAGCCATTTAATCTGAAAACGGAAATGCAATTTCAGACCCAATTATCCTTTTTCAACAGAGAAAAAAAAGAAAAAAAAAGGGAAAATTCCCCAACTCAAACACAATGCTTTGCTTGGGAAAGCCTAAATGTTGCCTCATGGGAATAATAAAGAACTTGCAGCTCAAGTTGGCCAATAGAGAGAGAGAGAGAGAGAGCAATACTACTGGTTCATTGTGCCAGACCCCAACAGACTAGAAAAGTAAAATTGTTATTGATGCTAGAGCCAATTTTCTCTGAATTTGAATCATCGAAGCCCTTAATAAAAAGTAAATAAATAGACATTGCTCTTCTGCCAAGAGATCCGCATATGTTGCATATACTACGCAAGAATTGCAAATTCTTCCTCATTGATAAACAAAAATCAAAAGTGATTTGAGTAATAGTTGTACACAAAAGTACATGGCCTTCCTCACCCAGTGTAGAAGAAACTGTATGCTCTTTATGAGACAGAGTCAACCCTGATACAACATCAAGGCCACCCTCTCTTCATCCGCCTTACTCTCCTAGTATCTTTACTAACTACATTCGCAAAGATTTAACAGTGGCATCCAAGAGGTCGAATAAACAATTTGACAACATGTACGTGTGTTAGTTCTTCAAGCACTTGCTGGAAGCTTGAAATCAAGCATCTCCCTTATGTTTAACTTAATCGAAGGGCCCATTGATGAGCATATGTGTGCACTCTTCCAGTAAACACCTTTTGCACCTGGTGGCTTATTTGTTTCTACTGATTTCTGCCAGGTAAAGCATAGGTAAAGTTAGATTTTGTGGCGAGTGGGTAGCATTTAGGCAGCACTGAATATAAGGAATGGAGGAGAAGAACATACAATTGCGGCCAGCAGGTTTACAAGAAGATCTTCTTCAGGAAAGTCGGCTCTTCCAAAGCGTAAGTGAACTATCCCGGTTTTGTCAGCTCTGTATTCAACTTTCCCTTGTTTGAATTCGGCTATGGCCTGAAAAAAGTTGAAAACAGTAAGCTCGTTTCACTCGGTAAGGAACAAAATCAGACTCCTTCTGTAACCTGGATGTTACAGGTTTCAACTAGGTTTCTTTTCATTTGCCCTTTATATTGCGTCAAATGAAGACATGCTTGAATCTGCACACTTTTTTCTTTTTTTCCTTCTCTTTCTGCGAGTCTTTTCTTATTTTATTTTTCCCAAGTCCATTATTCTTACTGCTTCATATATATAGGATGTATATACATATACATATGATGTATTCATTATGGCACGAAAAAACTAAAATAGTAGTTAGAGACAAGGCAAAAATTCAGGGTAAGAAAATCGCAAGCGCAGAAAGAAAAAGAAAATAGGGAAAACCAAAACATACCTGGGGTATATTAGGAGTCACAGTACCAGCTTTTGGATTTGGCATGAGCCCTCTTGGTCCTAGAATCTTTCCAAGGCTAGCAACCTGAGAAAAACAGCAAAGACAACAAAATGGACATTATTTGAGATCATCATTTCCAGCTAAAGTATAAATCTGCACAAATACACCACATACAACTAAACTGTGAAGTAATATGCAATCATTTTTGGGTCCGGGTGACTCATTTGCGAGATGTATATTAATGCAGTTTCCTTTGGTCTGTTCTTAAGACACCGAGATCAATCTGACAGCACTATATAGTATCCTTAAATACATAACCAGCAAGTCAGATACAGAGTAATTCCCTTTTATATACAAAGGTTAGGAAAAACTTGCCATCGGAAGTGAAAAATTGATTAGCCATATAAACTAACCAAATTCTATACTCCAAACTTATAAGGAAGGATGAGGAACTGTATCTGATTCCAGAAAAAGAAGAGATGGACAGGAAGGGAAGTGGTACGAGGGGAATAAAGAAATTAGAACAAAGAAAATGAATAATAAAAAGCCATTTACAAAAACTGAAGAATATTCATTAGCATCACATCATGCACATTGGGATTCAGATTCAACCAAGAATGAAGAGTTCTTCTCTGTTCTTTTTTTTTTTCCTGGAAAACTACTTTTGTTTCAATCATAAAACCATACTTTCGGCTTTTTACTGATTATTCTCTAAACTTTTCCATAATGCATCTTTAACGTACTTCATTGCCACATAGACTGCTCAGTTTCATATAAAGCCAGATCCTGATTAGAACAAGATAATCAAGGCAATACCTTGGGCATCATATCTGGTGAAGCAATTAACTTGTCAAATTCCATGAATCCTTCTTTTATCTGCTGTATCAAATCATCTCCACCAACCAAATCTGCTCCAGCGTTTTTGGCCTCCTCAAACCTTTCACCTATTGAAATCAAAGGAAGAGATAACCTTCGGCACATTATGAAACACTAAGAAAAAATCAACTTTGTTCATAAGGTGCCCTGTGTGCAAGATATTAATGTGTCAATAAACTGAGTTCTTCAAAAGCAGAATATGCATGTATTGTTGGTTCCTACAGAATAATGAAATACAGCATATACATAGACATATATCTAGATAGATTTGTCAATCAATTCCTACTCACTACTGACTAATGAAGTATCCATGTATGAAATGAATAAGGTACAATTCTGTAGATATATTACATTTCCCATACTGATCACAGAATTATGAAATTTAACGGGATTCTTGGCACAATATTCATATCATCCACTAAACCAGATTACCAGATCATGGACAAAATGAGAAAGAAATATACGCCCATCTAACCAATTCATTAGCATAAACAGTACCTTAACAGAAAGTACAACCATATAGAGATGCCTAGATATCAGCAAAGCAAGCATTTCTCTATGCTTTTCAACCAAGGTAAATCATAGATCAAATAAAGACCATTTGGTAAATGCTTTCTCTATGTGCTTTAGAATCAATTGACAGAACAACTTCCCTATGAAGGATTTAGATAGTAGTTTCCAGAATAAATTACCGACCTATTGACATAAGCTACTATAAAAAGTGTTTGTACGGAGATGCTCCTCTATTTTAAGATCCACTAGATTAAAAAGCTACTTTCAACCTCACTGAGTACAAATGAGTTGTTTACATGATTTAGTTCATCTCCTGAGCCCATACTCAATGATATAAAACTTGTATGAATTAAAGAAGAATTGCAGAAAGGTAACATACCTTGAGTAAGAACAGCCACCTTAACAGTTTGTCCAGTGCCCTTGGGCAGATTAACCTAGTAAAAGAATTCCGAAACATATCAGGACTGTAATGTAGCACCGACCAGTTGACAAGACATTACATATATTTTGTCATTATCAACAAGAGATCAGAAACTCACAGTTGCCCTTAGCTGTTGGTCATTGTATTTTGGATCAATGTTGAGGCGGAAATGGGCTTCAGCAGTTTCTACAAATTTTGCACTCGCCATTTCTTTCACTAAAGCTATAGCTGGCTTCACCTCATACTCTTTTTTAGTTTCCCTCAACTTTTGAATTTCCAAGAATCTTTTGGACCTTGTCTGACAGTTTCAACAGAAGACAATAAGCCTTTGAAACACTGGCGAATCTTGGAAGAATGTAAGCAGGGGACATTGGAGGAATATATCTAAGTATCTAACAATGAAATTAACAAAATAACAGCTTTTTGGATTTCTTCAAGCTTCCGAAACAGACTTAAAAACATGGTGCAAACCAAAACAAACTTAAACCAATACAAATAATACATTTGTCGAACCACACTCTTCACATAGACAATAAAGTGACCTTCACAAATCAATCAATCCTCAGCTTTTAGAATTTGAAGGAGCATAACAAACAAATAAGCTAGAATGAATTTGCATCTCCTTAACCATTCAAGAAAGGGTTTTCCACACACCATTTTAGAATGAATTAATGCACATTTTTTCAAACAACAATACTAGAATCAATAGACATTTAGTTTCTGAAATCAAAATCCTAAAGCAAAAACAAAACCCAGTAACGAAACAACCAAAAGCTGAAAACTTTCACCCAAAAAGACTCACTCTGTCTCTCTTCAAAAGCAATGCAGCTTTCCCTTTCTTGGGCTTTGAAACAGGAACAGGAGGAGCAGACCCATCACCTTCTTTGAGTGCTGCTTCTTCTTCCACAGCCTCGTCCACCTCTGCCTCGGTAGTCACAGCAGCCGCGACGACATGGAAAGGCTCTGACTTTTTGGGTTCCTTTAAGAAACTGAGACTGACCCTTCTCTGTCTAGGCCTCAAAACAAGTGGGCAGAGAGAGAAAGTTGTGAAGAGAGGCTTTTTGGGCTTGAAGGAGACGAGTGAGGGAGTCAGGTCTTGTGGGAATACGGAGGAGGAGGAGGCGTACGTCAGCATCAGAGAAGAGGAGGGTCTCGTACTTGTAGCCATTGTTGTTGTTGTTACGGAGAGAGCTCTGTGTCTGTGTCTCTGTTTCTGTCTCTTTGAAATGAAGCTATCTATCCATATACATTTCGGGATAAGAGAGGGGCTTTATGGTCTATTGGACACTTGAATCCTAGACCATACTTACCATGTGGCACAAGTGTGTGTGTTTATTTTTTTCCTTCATTTTCTTTATAAAAATGAAAATAAATTCATTATATCTGTTTCTTTTTCTCTCCTTTGCGGGGGTTAGGGTATTATTCAAGCATCATGGTGGTCACCTGCGAAGTAATTGAGTAAGAAAATTATACTTGGTTTTCATGAAATCTATATTCAATGCTGGAATATAAAACAACTCAAACTTAATAGTAGTTCTTTGCATGAGGGTGATTGAGTATAGTTTTCTTACTCAGTTATTGAGTATGTGAACATTAGTTATTCACGCAATGTGCTTGTTGGTTGGTCACTGAAAATAGGCTTAATGATCAATTCGTTACCTTAAATTTCATTTTAGTGTCAATTTACTAATCTTTCATCAAGGCATTTCAATTTTTTTTTTCTCATTTTTTTCTGCCTTTCTTTTTGGCAATTCATGAAAAAATGGATTTAGAATACCAAAATGCCCTCACACGTTCATGTTTGGAAGGGAAATGAATGAAAACTGGCAGAAGGAATGGAGCCTATGGAATTCCTTGGAGATTGAAGTCTATCATTCACGATATTCGCTCGATTAGGTCAGGGCTTTGAGATGTTCACTATCAAGCATAATTTTAAAGAAACGGCGAATGCTCTTGTGACATTATGGCATTCATGACTGGAATGAGAAGTTTTGGAGAACTGTATCACTCCCTCAGTTAATAAAGCTACTCGATTCGACCAACTTGTGTCAGGATGTAATAGAGGTTTCTGTATTTTAAGTATACTGGAAGATATCTTATTCATTGTATGATTCAGTTTTCATGTAAGACTCATATTCTATGGTTGTAATCCTCTATATAAAGAGGCCCTATTATTAATAAAAGCACAACTCATTCTCTCCTAATTTATAATTTCCTAAAACATGTTATCAACATGAAGCCCTAACCCTGAAACCCTAAAATCGCAACTCTCAATCCTTGGCTACCTCCGTCGCACACCTTGAAGTCCTTGATCCCAAGAGTTAGAACCAGCCATCAAAAAACTTGAATTAGTCTGGTTAGCCTCGTTTGCGTATCCCCACTTGCCTTTGTGGAGCCCCTGCACCCCTCCGCACTGCAAATTAGCCTCGCTTTGGTCCACCCAACTGCCCACACCCACAAGCTTGCCTCGCGGCGACGACACAGACCGATAGCCTCGCCTCTCCTTACAATTAGCCTCCCTTTGCCTTGCCTGCACCTCGCTTCGTCCTGCAGATTAGCCTCGCCAGCGCGGCTCGTTAGCCTCGCTTCTACACACCAACATGCGCACATTAGCGAGCATGCCAGTGCCTACTAGTACGCACAGCCCAACGCTAGTAGCACGCACAACCCCTGCACGTGGTTAGTCTCGCTACTAATAAACTCTAGCCAAGTTCCGGCCAGCAACCAGCCATCGCTGGCCACTGCCGATCTCCGGCGACTTTTTTTTGTCATTTTCCGGTGACATGATCTTTATTGGAAGTTCTTAAGAGTTAAGGAAAATCGCTGAACACTTGAAATCCGAGTTTGAGATAAAGAATCTTGGGAGAACACGGTTTTACCTCATTTTGGAACTTGAGCACCTTGTTGATGCTTAGACTTTTTGACAAGGTCAAGACTTCAAGCACGCCTATGATCGCCAGTAGTCTTAATCCTAAAAAGGATCCTCTTCGTCCGAAGGATGATGACGAAGATGTGCTAGAGGCAGAAGTTGTCACACCCCGAATTTTGAAATAATGATTCAAATCCGGAACATGACTAATAACAATACAAATAACGTTCTGATTTTTTTTCTCAGAAACAACCACACCTCACACCTCTTAATATTACATAAACCAAATCCTCAAGTTACTTATTACAGCACTCTCTCACCAAATCAAATTATAGAGCTCAAATGAGTATAATTCTCCTCACAAAAACAAATGCTGTAAATCTAATACTAATACTCTAAACTGCACGATCACTGCCCTGATTCTCCTGACCTGTGAGATTACCCGCTACACAATTTGAATCGTATACTGGGATTGCAACAACACAAACCCGGTGAGCTTGACAGCCCGTATGAGTAAATAAGAAAGAACAGTTGATTGATTAAATTACAATTATTATAACTCAAGTAAACAATCAACACACTCACAAGGTAACTCCAAAAATCACAGTAACATAAAAGTAAGTATTTTTTGATACTCTCTTTTAAAACTCAACCAACAAATATTGCAACATTAATATGTGAAATAACATTAAAGCAACACATGCTTGATTTTCTTTTCACTAACACCTTCACATATTCAAAATATATCATAGATAGATATTTGATCAATTTCACTAACACCTTCACATATTCAAAATATATCATAGATAGATATTTGATCAAAATAACATAAGTACACTTCTCTTTTTAGTGAATTTTCGGATTAACTGGTAACAAATCACAAATCCACGTGTTAGGGTCCGACGTACTATACCCAAAACACGGGAAAACCAGGTTGACTGGTATCAAATCATAAATCCACGTACTAGGGACCGACGTACTATTCCCAAAGTACGGGTAAGCCGCAGCATACCAAGGACACAACCAAGGCATGTATACTCAAAGTAAGCACCCTTCCTAAGAGTATAATAGTGCACTATCTGAAGGGACTAGGGCCCACAGCTTAACGTCATCATAACATCAAAACACATTTACCAGTAATTCACTTAAGCACGGGGTTGTTGTAATCACCCGGCTTCACAATTGTACTATTCAGACATAATCAAATTCACAACATACAATCTTTATAAATTTTAGATTGTAAATATGCATATGTACACCCACATAAGAGACATATTATTTCAAAACAAATCTTTACTTCTTAAAATAATTTCCGCATACTCACAATTGGGCATATAAAATAGTTTTCACACCACATGATCAACATTTCATTATTCAACAATTAAATGGGAGATTAATAGCTTGAATAATATCCAATCCATTCTCAATCATTTCATCATACCAATCATACGTCAACCAAAATATATATTTCACGTAAATATATATATACGTAATCATCCGCTCAGGAATGACCACTAATACCAACTATAGTTCAAGTATAAAAACCGTGAAATTCATTTGTATAATAAAATCATTTTACTTACCTATGGACCGTAGTTGATCAAGTCCATATGATTTAAAACAAATATTTATTCCATAAATATTTTCACACAATTACGACAAAAATAAAGTAATTAAATTTATTCAGTTCGTAATATGAAACACGTGAGGTTTACTCACCTCTAATCCAGCTGCGTCTTCTAAAAGGTCAAATATAACAATATTCCAAACGCTCGTCAACTCAAACCGTCAAGTACCTAATCAAGTATGGTCTTTGCTTCGTAAACGAAACACGAAATAAACTTAAACGACGATCCAAGGGTCAGATTCTAAAATAAAGACGATCCAACGGTCGGATTCTAAAATAAAGACGATCCAACGGTCGGATCGAAATTATATGATGATCCAACGGTCGGATCCTCACGGATCGCCCTTAGGATCATCCTGGACAATCCCTGAAATGTCGTTAGTAATAAGCAAGTAGGGATCGTTCTATTCCGGGGATTGAGGGTACACCTGTCATTATCAAACAATTAAACAATTAAAATTAAAACAAAGTATAATATTCACAAAGATATTCACAAGTATAAACATTATTTACGAAAAAGGGGGATTTTGTTTTTGGTTTTTCGAAAATAAAACTAAGTTAACAAAATAATTAAAATGCAAAAACATAAAAATACAAATGGAATGCAAGAACAAAGATCAAACCGAAATACATAATTAAAATCAATTCAAGTTCATCATTGTTCATCATAGTCATGCAAGAGGAGTTGATCATGTGAAACGTTCAAAGCAAACAATTTCCCATATTTTACTTTCAATGCTAATTAACCTAAGCGAAAGCACCTAGATTAATCCTATCAAACATGCAATCAAACCCTAGAAAG